>CM053274.1:99521076-100721076 GCA_028583415.1 Protea cynaroides | reverse complement strand
ACAAATTGTTAAATCAATACACTTACCTTTAACGCAAAGCATGGTTCTAAATCCATGTGTCAAACATCCTACCGATTGATGTCCAATACGACCTTATGTGTATCGGATTTAAAACCAGGTTCCGGAGTGATGTATACCGGTATTGATATGGTGAACTAAAACCATGGTTCATGGGAGTCTAGAGAGAGCGAGAGGCATCAAGTTGTATTATGACTGTATGAAAGTCCATTGAGGGGGAAGATCATGGTTTGCAGGGGTATCAATTTTAGACCCACATTGTTTATTCCGATCATACCCAATCGATTATGGATCGAGATGGATCGATTCGATTATTAATGTGCCAGGTCGATTGAATGAATCAAATATATCTTTAAACCGAACTGAATTTTAGTTTAAATCAAACAAATACAACCCTAAAACTAAAAAGCTAAACATTATCATCTCTTATTCTTTTTCATTTTTTTTAAACTTCCATTCATTTTTTCCATCCTCATTTTCGTTTACATGGTGATCACAAGCCTAATAAGAACATTTTATAATCTTTTAAGAAGGTATATAATGTTCAACATGCGATTCAATTATGGATTTGAAAACCAAAATCTTTTTTTATTTTTTTTATTTATACTTTGACATGAGTCCATTATCGTCCATTTATAAGCTGATTAGACCGATTAGCATAAGATCGATCATAAACAGAGACCGTCTGGATCAAAAATAAATGCGTCCATGCCTCGCTGATGAGGGACTAATTAGTTAAAGGGGTTGTCACGGTGCAGGGTGTTAAAATGGTAGAGATTGATTAACCCTGATCGAAACCGACCAATTGACACCCCTAGCGTATCTGTATCGATCGTAATCAATACATATACCTAGTCAATATGGTATCGTTTTACTGAATTGATATGAGGACTAATACCTAACCAATATAGGTTGATACTGATTGACATGTGTTTGATATAAGCCGGTATTTGATCAATACTTGACTGATACTAGCTGATGTGTCTAATATTGGCCATTACTTGATCGAAGATAAAAAGGTATTCTATATCAACCTATGATCGATACCTGTATTTGTATCCGATACCGATACTGTGAGCTGAATCCATGCCGGAAGACACTGGAAGTGTGACAGGATGATTCATTCAGGTTGCTTTAACACAACAAAAATTCGGGTTTGGTTATAGGTATGAAACAGAGTCTGAATGCTAGTGGGTCTCAGCCGTTGGATTGGAATCATGGTAGTGAGAGATGGTGTCGACAGTTGACAAACTCTGTAACTCAGAATTGGGAACTAAGAGGGACTGATGCCAGTGAGTCCTGAGGAGGGAGAAGCGTTCTGTCTTCTCAGGATTCAGGTAAACTGCAATAGCTCAGAGGTAACAACAGAAAAACCCCACCTGGACTTAAAACCCCCAAATTTCCAAAATCGAAAGCTCCAAATGTGAGTAAGTGGGCTGCAGACCTCAAAGGTTATAAAAAAAAAAAAAAAGAAAGAAGAAAAAAAAGGGTTAAAAAAGAGAAAAGTAGTAAAGAGCACATCGTACAATCTTCTCAGACGCAGGCTTCAGGCATACCCACCAGTGACCTCAGAGTCGGTCAGTCCTTTCTTTTTCTCTCTCTCCAGTCCCAACTCCCAAACTCCAACTCTTTTAATATTTGCACTGTTTTTAGCTATCCATCTGGCTCTTTCTCTCTCTTTCTTTATCCCCTCGCCACTATTGTTTATGAATTTCCGTAAAGATGGCAGAGACAGGAGCTGCAGCAACAAAGGCAGCAGAGCAGAAGCAGAAGCAACAGAGGTGCAGTCATAATAAGAGCAGAGTCAAGTGAGGTAGCAGTAGTATCATCAGAGCAGAGCGATTAGTTTATCCATGCACAGAAGATTCTGCAACAAATGGACTGAATAAACAAATCAATCCGACCCCCAACACTTCCCCACGCCCCCACCACCCCACAAAACCCCTAATAAATTAATAACATTAACAGGCTAAAACTATCTTTCGCTGTCTCTGGGACTCTGGAGTCCTTGTTTCTTCTTGTTCTGCCTTTGAATTTTGCTACTTTCTTGCTTCTCTACGATGAACGCAAGGCATGCGTCTCCTTTCACTACATCTCAATGGCAAGAGCTTGAACATCAAGCTCTCATATTCAAGTATATGGCGTCTGGAGTTCCCATCCCACCTGATCTCATCTTCCCTATCAAAAGAAGTCTCGACTGTTCACTCTCGTCAAGGCTCTTCCCTCACGAACCCAGTAAGCAAACATGGTTTTTTTCCCCCTTTTTTTCTTTTGAGTCATTCTTGACTGTTGTGCCTTTTCAAGTTCTCTTTATTTTTCTATTTCTTGGTTGAGAAAAATTTAAAATGGGTTCTGGGTATCTGTGATCGCAGTTGGGTGGGGTTGTCTTCAGATGGGCTTTGGCAGGAAAACAGACCCAGAGCCAGGGAGGTGCAGAAGAACAGATGGGAAGAAATGGAGGTGCTCGAAGGAAGCATATCCGGATTCAAAATACTGCGAGCGACACATGCACAGAGGCAGAAACCGTTCAAGAAAGCCTGTGGAAGTTATTGCATCAAACCCCTCAATTCCCATGTCAACAATCACTAGAAATCAGTCGACCATCACCCCTACCAAAATCACTGCTACCACCAGTCCTTACTCCCTTTCTTCCCTTCCATCTTCAGTTGCAGCTGAAACTCATCATCACCACCATCCTTATTACAATGCCTCACTTTATCCCTTACTTTATCCCCACTCTTCTTCTAGACATCCAGGTATTGGTTTCTCACCCCAAAACAACTCTACCCATTTGCTTTTAGACACTGGATCTTACTCTCATGCCGATAAAGATTACAGGTTTGTGTGAAAGAAAGGTTTTTATTTTTATTTTTATTTTTATTTGTTGGGTGTCCTCTTTTTTCCCCTACTCTCATGAACAAAGATGGTCTCGTTGTGTGAAGAAGCAGGTACTCTAATGGGGTAAAGGGGGGTATGGATGAGATTGCCTTCTTCTCTGAAGCCTCAGGGACTGTTAGGAGTGTTCCTGAATCACCATTTGATAATCCATGGCGTTTCACTCCGCTACGGATGAGTTCCTCCTCTGTAGCTCAATCAAAACAGAAGAGTTGTTCTGCTTTACAAGGTGAGTACACTCAATTGCAGTTGCAGAACTTTACTGCTATCTCTAAACAGCAAGAAGAGCGGCAGAGTCAAGAGCAACACTGCTTTGTTTTGGGTACCGACATCAAATCTGAGAGACCAATAAAGGTGGAGAGGGAAGAGGGACCTCAGCAGCCGCTGCTTCAGTTCTTGGACGAGTGGCCACCGAAGAACAGGGACTACTCCACAACCCAGCTCTCGATTTCCATTCCCATGCCATCTCCTGACCTCTCAGTCAATCCCCGTGCCCAGAATGGTACTTTCTGTTTCCATCTGATTCTTCTCCCATTTCTGCTTGTATACACATCTGCTTTTGGTTTTTTGTGTTTTCTTGCGTCATTCTCTTTTAAACACACCTCTTTCTTTCTGTTTCCGCAGATGGTTGAACTGTAAAAATGGAAGTTGTTTTTTGCTTCACTGGATCAACAAGACAGCTGCTCTGCTCTGCTCTGTTTAATCTGTGATTGAATAATGTAACAGGACCCAGGAGGGATTCCCTTTTCTTTTTTGAATGGTTTGTCATTTGCTTGTGGACTGGATTTGTGTGTGTGTGTGTGTGTGTTTTTTTTTTTTTTTTTTTTGCCTTATCGCCTTTTATTACTTATTTAAATGACTAGAGGGTATCAAATTTTTGGGATTTGGATAAGGGATTCGCTTGTTGTAGTGTTTCATCTGTTGTTGTTAGTTGGGTGTTTAATCAAAAAAAAGAAAAGAAAAGGGTGAGTTACTGGTCATGGTTTGGTTGTTACGGGTCATGTTCAAGTAATCAGTATCGATCTGATTTGTATCGGTTTGGGATGTGACTGATCTCAAAACCTGATTCCATCTTATTTTGATATTTTATGATATATGGCATCGATCGTGTTTCAGTTTCTCATTGAATTCATAGCGGTTTTAGACATTAGCAACATCAGAACATGGCTGATTCTAAAATAGGCTGTAGAAATCATATTAATTTGTGTCTCATGGTAACCATGGTTGATGGAGCTACTGCGCCTTGGGCAGCTTTGTTGGATTTGCAGCAACATGTTCTAACAAAAGTTGTAGTGGAAAAACATTAGGAAATCTAAGCCCATCCTTGTAATTGCACATTTTACATTGACATCCTTTTGAAATTTTAATCCTAATCTTGCGGACATCTTACCTTTTGGTTATTATATTTGTTTTGATGTAAAATTTACTTTAAAATAATATTTTATATATAATTTTGTTTTTCGATGTTTGTTTTTAAAAAGTAAAATATGAACTCTAAGGAGAGAAAAAAAATAATTTTATATTTCTTTTATCTATTAGAGAAAAGCATTGAAATTTTTTTATTTATTTGTAAAATATTATACTTAATATTTTACAGTAAAATTTTATGACCAAACAAATGGAGCTTTTGTAATGTAAAATACATGACAAATTTTGTAACATGAAAGTTTTTTAAAATTTTCTGTAAATAATATTTTCCAAGGAAATTTTCTTATTTTTTCGAAGTATATTTTTGTATTTTATGTTACTCTCTTTTTATTTTACAAACATTTTAAAACAAATAGTTGAAAATTTTATTTTACAAGATTTTTTTATTTTTTTTATTTTTATGGAAACAAATGGGGACATATGATGGTTTCACGGTTTCCTTTTGCTTTAAACATAACTTGAGTAAGATCTTTTCCTTTTTTGGCTTCCTCTCTTTTATTGTAAAATATTCTATATAAATAATTTTCTACATGAAAATGATCATATTTTTCAAATAAAATGAATTTTTTTTGCATTTTATATTCAATCAAAGAATGGAAATCCCATTTTACATAGAAGAAAAAAAAAACTTACTCATCAAACGAATCCTTCAGAACTAATGGAGTCTCACAGACAAGTAGAACCAATGAAGGGGAAGAGAACACCATGTATTACTCATCTCAAGTATCACTCACTTATTACATATTTTCAATTGTTTGGGACAATTTAAGATCTGTATTATTTTTTATACTTCATTTTAACATGTGACAAAATTAAATTTGCTTTACCCCTCAGTGGGGAGGGTGAAGTCTACCATCTACCAATCCATGAAAAAGTGTGCAACTTAACCTTTGCACGTGGCAAAATAAGAGTATGAAGTTCTTACGCTGCCGAACGGTCTCCTTTCTCTTTTCTGAACTCTACAACAAGTGGGAAAGGCAGGATTCAAATCTACGTACGTAGAAAACCTTCAACAGAATTGCAGTCTGTTGCTTTTGACCACTGTGCCGGCCTTGAGAGGAGGTTGGTCATAGATAAGTTGCTAAACGAGCTGCAAGAGCTTTTGATTCCGGCTACTTTTGCAGGGTGCCGAGAAGGGTGGTCTGGGTTTGGTCCGAGCCTCTGGCATCTTGGCACAAAGTGGCTGCCTTCATGCTCGAACTCAAGTCTTATGGCAGCCCAAGCTTCATCAAACAATGACCTCTAAATGTGATAAATGAATGTGAAACAAAAAAGTTAGCTGAATGTGCAAACATTCAATTAAAATAAAAGAAGACACAGGTCGTTCAAAGATGGGATGTAACACTCAACAAGAAGTAGTGATATCTTTAAAATTGATGCAACATGTGAAGAGTTCTCCTGAGAGACAAGTATCTTATAGGATGATACAAAATCACTCCCAAAGGTGTTGTCTAACCACCCTTATCCCTTCCTAGGATGACACTTGCATAAGTGAGGCATTGAAGCTCATCAAAAAGAAACTTGTCACTTGCAGGTGTCCCTTAGCTCATGCGAAAGGTTAGGTACTTCCCCTTAATATCAGGCAAAAAGAATGCATCCATCGGAAGATTGAACAAAAACCTGAAGTGAAGGACTATCTTCTTCTTCCTTTTCCTTGCAAATTTCTCAAGTGCACAACTTACCCTTGCTGCAGTATATTGGGTACAAGAGTTATACACCTATGCTCAACTAAAAGATCTTTCCTGTTTCTTTTCATCCAACAAAACCAAAGAACCCTCAACTTTTCATGAAAACAAAACAGAAAGAACTCTCAACTGTATCCACCCGTTATCTTTTCAGTGCCATCTTTGAAAGGAGGGATATTTACACCCTTAAGATTGGCACAATATACAAAATTCTAATTAGGTCCCATGTGATTGACAGCTTGTTTAAGTCATCCTATGTATGGCATCCGAATGTAAGGCATCTAGAGCACTCCTAAACCAAGCCTATATTGTTGGTCAGGAGTAAACTCCAGGCAAAGATAGGTCAAAGGTGATCAATCTCCAGGTGAGGCCAGATAGAGCCATCTGTTGCCCCAATAGACTACACCATGATGAATCAGGCTTTCCATGAAGGACAGCTAAAAGAAAATAGGAGGATTACCTTCTCTTTTTTTTAAATTAATTTCTTTATCGTCTCCACTTTCTCTTGTTTAATTAATTTCAATAAATTATCATACATTTCTTTTTTTCTTAACCAAACCAGTCCATTAACCATATCCCCTCCATCATAGCTGTCAAGGCATCAAGGCAAACCAAAGCATTGGAGATGTGACGAACTCCAAGGCAACACCTTGACAACTATAATCTTCATCCAATCCAAAAACAATCCTTGTATTAAAACTTCAGTTGTTCCTTCAATTTTTCTGAAACCCTTTAATATTTGCTTGGTGGTATTAAGACTTCAGTTGTTCCTTTGAGTCCTATTTTCTTAACTGATCAACCTTCTTTGAACATAAACATTCTTCATTTCAAACCTAATCATCTCCCTTCTAGCCTATAATTTCTCCACCGTATCCATACTTGATTGTTAACCAAAATTTAGTACTTTGAAGTTCTTCATACAGTTCCTAACCTGGCATTTTTTTTACTTCCTTCTCAAATCACCATCAAACCTTCAATCTCAATTTCTTGAAGGTGGAAACCTAGCTTCCAAACCTCTGGAACCTATATCCACTTTAGAATCTATGTAACAATCCCTCCCCCAAAACCGATCACCAACTCAGGCTGATGTTTTCCCTGGTCAACGAAGAAAGAAACTATGAGGAATGCCCAAAGACTATGACTTAGGGCCAAACTGCCCAAAAAATATCATAACCTCGCAGGGGAAAAAAAAAACTAGACGTAAAATAGTGACCATTATCTTTATAACCAACAAAATATAACTGTTAAGAGAGCAACAACAAAATAAGAGAGAGAGAGAGAGAGAGAGAGAACCAGAATAAAACTCTCAATCACTTCACAGTAATGACTGACCTAACTACAATATAATCTATAACCACGGCTGTCAACATCAGTCTTGAACTGAATCTGAATCAAATTTAATCTTCATCAACCAGGGTCTGCGTACATTCTGTCCTTCCCCAGACCCTTCAGTAGCAGGAGCTTTGTGCACTGGGATGCCCTTAGAGGTCTAATTCTACTGTCTTTTATGTTATCAATTGTTACACACACACAAAACAATTGATGACTGCCCATCAGCTCAGACATGGCATTGAGCTAACCAGTTCACCAGATGTTACTTAGTCTTGGACTGAATGACACCGAGGCAAATCAATCTGAACCCGATCCAAAATCAGTTGAGTAACTGAATCCAATCATATATGCATTGACTGGATTATTTAGATTATATCCGTAGGCCATGTCTCCTAGTACTTCAAGAACTATGACCTGACTCCATAGACAGAACTATGTATTAGGTTTTAGGGAGGGAAGGACACCACTCAGCACCTAAGGTGGGGTTCAATGCCTAACAAAAAAAACCAGAAGCAGGCAAACGAAAGAGATGTGTGGCTGAGGGGAGGAGAGAAAGAATGCATGCATGGAGATTCTTTCTGTCGGAGGTTCGAAAATCTATGAAAGGACATCATCTGCCAGACAGAAAGAGCTTTGATTCATTAAATACACATATTGTATTTCTCTTTGTCATAGTTACTACTTTGTAGTTTAAATCCACTTTTAAAACTTTTCTGCAAAAGAATATAACTATAGTGTAATTACAGAATTTTCCTTACAAAATTTGAAACAGGCTTCAGTAATGCATCAACACTAAAGCCTTTAGAATTAAAGGCCAGACAGGCAAATACAGATCAAATTGATAGTTTATGATACTACCTACAAACATAACACACAGAGAAATTCACTAACTAGACCTAAAAAAAATGAAACAAATAAATGTGTACAACACTTGACTAGATTATCGAAAGGATTTCCTGAAATTTCCATCTTTTGCTGTAAAAGTTGAAGTGGTAGTAGTATCTAAGATTACTGCTAGTAGTCCTTAGAAATGTTCCATCAGTTAAAGATTTACTCAGCTAAAGTCTCAGGTTCAAAATTAGGAAGTCTTAAGTTCGACATTAGGATACAGTAAGATTTTCCAAGCTTTAGTAGTTGCTTGACTAGGCTCTAGTCAACTCGTTGCTCAAGAAACAAAGTTAATTTCAGACCTGGAATCCTAGACCTAGAGTATTAGCAATCCTTCCATAACCTAGCATGTTATTCCTTTGAAGTAAAACATAGAACATAAATATTCAATTTCAGAAACTCTACTTCAATTTGGAAACCTTTAACCCACAAAAGGTGCGGCGGGCTTACCACTTCTTCTTCATCTGGTTGTTAATGTGATTTCATTAATTGGTTGATTGATTTGCATTGAAGGACCAATTCCTATATTAAAATGGCATGTGGAGGCAAAAGCTCACCAGGATTTTTTTTTAGCTGTGGAAGTCTCTCTTCTCTTCTTTAAAGGAGAAAATGTTGGACATTTTTAAATGAAAGCAAATCAATAAGTACAGACACATGTCCATTCATACAAAGTTGGTACCAAAAAATATGGAGGTTGATAGGCTATCAGAATGTCCATTACTATAATGTTTCACCCAAGGAAACCAAAATGTCCATTAAAATGATTTTCTAACACTAAGCTTCAGATGACCCTCATGATATCAAGATAGCATAACTGCAGTTCTCAATTAAATCTCCAATGTCCTAAACACAAGCCTAAAATAAGTCCAAACAAAACTAAAGTACATCATAATATATTCAAGCTCCTCCTCATAACTATTACCAAGTTCAATCACCAGCATTGCAAAAAAATAGTAATCCTTGCAAAGCCTGAGAACAAGGATAGGCAAATGTGTAGAACACAAAATCTCATTCCTTCTTTTTTTTTTTTTTTTTTTTTTTTTGTGGGGTGGGGTGTAGGGGGGGGGGGGGTGGGGGGGGGGGAAGGAGGGGTTTAGTAAAGCCATTCTTCACTTTCACTAATATAAATGCTCTCTTTCAAACTTGTACTGAAATGTCAGGCAATCATATTCACTTTATATAGGTATTAGCATATCAATATAGATTCTAAACAAACTCTAGTTCTTATATATCTCTTGTTTTCAAAAAAATTTATATATTATTGATGAAATAGGTTCATGCACAATACATTAGTACGTTCAGAAAGACTAAGATTAGCATATTTGGATTTTGGACTGGCAAAAGCTAACAACTGAAAAACTCACAACAGTGTCCAAGCACAAATATAGTGTCCATATCAAATGGCTCTCTGCCAAAAATCCTCCTAAGGTCAAAACTCCACTAGTGAATCTGAAAGCAAAATTCAAGGACTTGATTTTGTGTCCAAATTGCTTAAGAATTCTCACTTGAATGAGGATTATCAGTGACCTACTCACACCATATGAAAATACATGGCTTATGACATCTTCTTGTACTTCTGCGAGAAATGAGCATAACAATTTGAATTCAGAGAGAAGCTTGAAGTAACAAGAAGACATTCTTCCTAAGACAATGACCAGGTCAACCCCCTTTCGGTCTCATATGGTCAACCCTTAATATCCCACGGCTTTAATAACAGTAAATAGTATGATCTATTCGATGTTAGGTCTACAAGGAATTTAATATCTTTATAGAGCAGAAGCATTGTGATCCTTGGTCAACCCCTATTACCCCACAGCTTTAAGAACAGTAACAGTATGATTTCTTCGATGTTAGATCTGCAAGGAAATTAAAACCTTTATATAGCATAAGCATTGTGGTCCTTCTTACCAAGGAGGAACAGATTTTTCATGGATAGGTAGCCTGGGAGAGCTGACCAGGTAGAAAAGGTAGAAGGTGATCATATCCAAATATAGAGACTCCTGTGGTTGTTAGGTCGAGGAACATCAAAATGGCACTGGAGAACACACAGTTTCCAGTAGCTGTACAGTCATATAATTTAGCAATACCATATGAGAAACTTAGAACAAAGAGGATCCAAAAAGTTGCTGATAAAATTTTGGTGTTTCTGGTGCCATTCGATTGTAAATCAATCCGCAACTCCTGTCTTTCTGAGACCCATACGTCTCTCACCATGAACTACTTATTTGTTGTGAATCACATCTACATTCCCTCACTGCCTCTTCTTAACTATGTATATCTAAGGGGCTTACATCTTGGATAAGTCTGATCAAATTTATTCCAGACAAGATAAATAATGAGAAACGATCTTCAGTTATCCAAATGAACCTTTTTTGAAGCAAGATCAAAACTCAATCATCAAAATATCATGGTTCCCAATAGAATTATACCAGCAGACTGGGTAAGCCAAAGATATTTGAAGAAAAGAGAATCCTCTATTCTGCCTTGAATTACAAATCGTGTGGGAAAAGGGAGAAAAGGTGGGGAAAAAGGTTAAAAAACAGAGAATAAAGTGAGGAGAAAAAAAATGCCAATCATATTTTACCAATTTACAGATTGGAGAACAGGCCTCTCTAGTCAATCAAATATATCCTTCCCCTTCGCTCCTAAATCAACAAAAGAGCCCCAATCGATGGATCAAACTCGAACACTTCTGCAGTTCGGGACTGTCCCACCCGCACCAAGGAGAATAGCGAGAGAGAGTTTGGATAACTCCCAAATCAATCACGGACGACTTTCAAGTATCACTGTCTGTCCTTATTTGAAAGCTGCCGTCTCTTGATAACTAGAAATCCCAGGACAACAACCTGCAAAATCCCAGCGATACCAGCAAACAACAACCCGATCTTCTTCCCCAGATTGATCTCCCGTACAGGGGTCATGGGTTGTCGCCCATTAGGGTTAGGAGGCCGAGGGTGACGCCGAGGAGGGGGTGGAGATCTAGAATGTGTTGAATTTGCGCCTGTGCCTGTGGTGAAGTTGTGCGCTCGATGGGGGGCTTGCGGCGGTTTATGTGTTGGTGGCGATGGCGGTGGGGGTGACAGTCCCGCTGGTGGTGGCGGCGGAGACGACAAAGGAGGAGGAGGAGGAGGAGGAGAAGGAAGAGGTGGAGGGGGCGGAGGAGACAGCAATGGAGGCGGTGGAGGAAGGACTGGCACAGTCGAAGGGGTAGGAGGAGGGGGACCGAATTGATCCTGCGACGAAGTTCCTATGATCTTCAAGGACAAGAAGATTAAGGCGAGCAATGGCCGTTCCATGAGGAAATAGAGGAGGAGGACCTTCAAGAAAGATAATTCCGTATCAAGGATTGCGAAAACTGGGGTTAGGATTTCCAGCAGACCCAGTCATCTAGGTTTCAGCATCCGTCCTCCCGAACTGCGAAGCAAGATCCCGGGGGGAGGAGCGTGAAAGAGAAACAGTCCCTGAAGGGATTCAGCTTCAGGAAAGGACCTTGCGGTCGAGCTGAAACAAGACTAAGCTCAGGCTCCGTCTTGGACTCTTGGGCTTTCATTCAATGCGGTCTTAGACTAGGGTCCTTCCTCCTCTACTTCCCCTGTTTTTCTGCAGAAAGGATGGAAATGGGTCTCACTTCAAGGGTTGTCAACAACCATCTCTCCCCTTATCATCCTCCGCGATTGATAAAATGGATGGATGGGAATCAATGAAACTGGCTCTGCTGCTGTATAATCTGTTTTCTCTTCTTCTTCGCCTCCTATGACGAAGAATATGGTCCGCAAGCTTCAACAGTTAACGAATTTGTGTGAGAGATTCGCGAAAACGAATTTGTTTAAACTTGCTTGTGATTATCGCTAATTTTTCGCTTCTGAATTTGAACAATGTGAGTTGGACGTCTCTCCCTCTCTCTTAAATGATTGCATTTTATGATTCCCAATCTATATATAACCGGTATCCAACCTGTGCTGATCAATCTCGATTCTTGACTCAAAATACAACCTGTGCTGATCAATCTCGACTCAAAATAATGGATCCAAATACAGTGAGCAGCCAACCTCGGCAGATCAATCCTCAGCTCAAAATAGTGGGTGCCCAAGGTCTGGGCTTGCCCTCCGTTTGGTCAGAAGTAAAAAGGAAACGGAAATTTTAAGTAATCATTTGAATATGATGCAACGGTATTGTGAGTCTGTGACTTGATGCTTATGCGTTCGAATTTAGAATTATATAATTCAAATATTTCAATTTTTTTTTTTTTTTTGTTGTTGTTGTTGTTATGTTTTCTATCCAACTATGTGTCCTTGTGTACATGGCATGAGAAATGATCCTTCTACCCTTTCTTAGATATTTTTGTTTATCTTTGTATTAGTTGGACAGAAAACCTCGAGCCTTTCAACATCATGTTATAGGCCTTTGACAATCTTTCCCATCAAAATAGTCATGGAAATTGCTTTAAAGAAGACTCCAAAATTAGCAGCCATAAAAAAAATACATTAGATGTAATTTTTTTTTTTTTGTTAAATAGATGTAATTTAGTCTTATATAACAAGGATCCTTTCATGTCTAGGTCTGCCACATGCTTATAACACATGGAATCATACAAAAATCTAATGTAACTATTTCATCAAACAATTCTAGACCTATGATAAGTTAATTAGATAAGTGGATTACATTTGTGAATTTGTTATCATTCACCTATGATAAGATTTGGCTAATGGGTTTTTATGGAGCTAAGTATCAGGTTGGTATTGATTTGGTTTCAATTCATTAGATCAGTTTAAGGGTTGATGTGAATGGATTTTAATTTTTCATCAGCCTCTATGGGCTTGTTTGATAACACTCCTACTCTTAAGCCGTTGCTTTTGTTCTGGAGTCAGTTTTTTGAGAGCAAAATGCTATTTGATAACACTACCGTAGATTTGATTCCAGAATTTATTAAGAATAGAACCTCGTTCAATAAAAATGAATCTGTAATCAATTTCAGATCTAGTGCTGGTGGCCGTGGTGGTGGCAGTGGGTGCGGTGGTGGTGGTGATGGCGGTGGGTGCGGTGGTGGTGGTAGCGGTCAAGCCTTTGTTTTGGCCCCCCGACTCAATTTTTAATTCCCTTTCATTTGCTCTAGAGCAACGAGAGCTAGTTTTTTTAACTCCAAAATTTAGGCTCTTAGAATAAAAAATAGTCTGGTTCACTCTCTGGGAGTTTGGAATCAGACCGAATTTACCAAACGAGATTCAGCTCTAAAATTGTTCACAGGGAGACGGAATCAAAAGAATCCTGGAAGAGGAGTGTTATCAAAGAAGGTCTAAAACTAAACTCAATCCTTAGGGCTTCTTTGGTTGCTTCTGAAATAGCATAGGTCCCTTTGGAATTGGGCAGCGCAAATCAAATATGGGATAGTTTTTCTTCACCCATGGTAATGATTCTAAATCCAGGTATCCAATATAGTATCGATCAATGTCTAAAACCAATCCAATTAGAATCTAATAAATATACAGATTTAATGAAAAATCAATATTTTTCATGAAAATAGTATTAAAACAGGTTAAGATTAAGAATTAGATTAAAGATCAATCAAGTTCAAAACCTATACGAATCGACTAATCTGAGAAAACCGATGCCTTGGACCATGCCACGGTGGTACAGTTGGAGAGTGCGATGGTTGGTTGGGTACTTCGGTATAAATAAAAATATCGAGGGGCGGATCATTAAATAAAAAATTTTCCACTCTAACTCACAAAAATTACAACTATGGGTGGATTAGGGGAGCTTCCTAATTCGTAGGTAGTGCTTTTCATAGGGGCATGCATGTAAATACAGTTGTTGAGTAATGCAATTACTGGGATACCCCTAGATACCTTTTTCGCTCATGTAATTGATTGGGTATCGGGTATCGGACGAAGCTATGAGACACAAAAAAGCTCCAAAACCTGCTCGCCATTTTCACCTCGAGTGTTCCTCTCCCAGCGGAGAAGATGCCCCTTAAATGGTAAGAAGGAAAATCTAATTTTGTTTTTTGTTTTTTTTTTTTTTTTTTTTTGCAGAAGGATGTTTTCGATTTTGGATTGATAAACTACTTTTTTTCCCGCTCTTTGTCGAACAATTTGTTGTGTTTTGGATCGATGGACTTCGTAGGCGAATTTCGCTTTTTCCACCACACTACAAAAATCCTGAGCTTGTTTTTATTGAAAGATTCGAAGTTTCAAAAAGGCAGTTTGATTTCGGATTTATTTAGAAATTTTCTTTTATTTTATTTCAGGCTCCTCCATTGGCAACCTAATGCAGGAACGACTGTTAACAGTCAAATTCTTACTGAAGTATCTCAATGCGTGGAAAGCATCAGTGGTGTCAAGGAAGGAAGATGGAAAGCTACCCTTACATTCTACAAACCCATGCTAAGAGGTAATCATTTTCAGTTTCTCTTACCCTTAATTTCTGTTGTTTTTTGTTTCCTCTCTTAGCTACCATCGGTACTGCAATCTCAGTTAGGGATTCGTTCGTTTACTTACTATGTGATATGTGTTTTCTAATTTTATTTTAGTTTATTTTTAGCCTTCCATTATTTACTTTTTGTAATACTAAACATTTATCCATCAGACCAGAATGTCGCAGCTGATTATCCTCGCGATTTTCTGGGGATTTCGCTTCAGGAGCAACCCAATAAATACTACTGTATCATTCGTGGTCAGCGTATAGTGGTTGAGGCGGATTCAACAATTCAGATAATAATGGAGAAGTTGCAGTCTTACAAATCTCGAGTCTCGCTTAATTTTGAGGTATCACCAGCAAATCTGGCTTCCGTTATCTTTTAGACATTCCCGGCCCCCTGCTCTGCTGGATCATGCTTTGGTTGATGATTTTTTTTTTAATTCTCATTAAATAAAAAGAACTTATACCATAGCATGCTTTAAGTTTTCAGGGAGCAGTTTTTAATTATTATTTGTTCTGGAATTCTTTTACACAGGGGTTTCAATATCAACTTGGGGACTTCCAACTGAGAGTGGGAAAAGTAGTTCCCACGCACTCTGAAAATTTGAGGGGAATTGTCATGGAGGTACGTTGTCTTGTAGGCCTTTAGTACTACGTTGCTTCTCATTTTGGAAGCCTTTGTTGTATTAACACATGACACTGAATTGATACCGTCAATGTAAGCATAGTTTCATATGTTACTAGGAGTTATGTTGGCTTTGAGTTCTTGTGGGACTATTTTACTTTTCATTTTGATGATACTATTTTACCGGAATGCTTTAACTTACTTTACTTCTTTTTGTTAACTTCAAACCTAACTGCCATAAGAAAGTTCTTAATAAACTTTTTGTTGGTTGCCCCTTGGTAAAGAATGAAGTTTACGGATGGTACTGGTCATAAAGCCAGCATAGGAAGCACGTATTTACCTTTCTCCAACATAAGAAGCAGGCGTTTGCAATGCCAATTCCTCTATGATTTATGAGGTGGTCCACTATAAGGTTCTCATTCAGAGCCATAGACCATGTTAAAGAATCCCCTCTCCTAGGGACCGAATTGACTGGCGGGGGTACAGTCTATAGAAAAGTCTAAAATGGGTCTTCACTTTGGAGGAATCATACTCATTACTATTACAAACTCTACTGTCTTCTCTGCTTAAGTTGTCACTAACGTTATTGAATTTTGAGAACAATTTAGGTATCTGAATCTCTCAATCATGATGGTTAGTCTGAAAATGGGACTTTTCGAACCTTCATATGTGTGTACTCATCCATCTAGCTTATACGTGTTGCTTCCTCAACCAAGTGCCTTCTTCAAGGCTTGTTCCCCACATCAAGACTCCCTGCAATGTTATAAACTCCCCTGGCTTAGGTCTGTTTTTATCATGCCTGAAGGCTCATACGTGTATTTTCTTAACATTCACTAAGAGGATGAGGAAAATCCACCATGAATTATTTTGCAATTCAGAAAGTTGACATAGATTGAACAAGCATTTAAACAAGAAAATGTGAGGGAGTTTGGGCTATTTTTGAAGGAGTAAATATTTACACTATGATCATCTATGTGAAGTGGGTAAGAGGAACAGCTGGCAAGCATGTTCTTGATGTCAATGAAGAGGTTCTTCCGCAGTATCGTTTGCTAGTAGGACTAATGGCACAACTAAAGCTTGGTGCAGAAGGATTTAGAATCCAAATATACCGCAGATTGTCTTTTAATGTGGAGATTCATGGTGGGTTCACTCCCATGGATTTGGCTATTGGCAGGGTAGTTCAGATGGTTCTAGTTTGCTGTTATTACAAGATTAAGGGAGGGGAAGACATTGATCAGTTTGTTGTTCCAAGTATTCGACTGTAATATGACTTAACTGTGAAGAGCCCTACAGTACCATCGTCCAAAAAGATTCCATACCATTGTCCTTTATCTCCTTTTATGTCCAACGTATCCTAAATAATGTGTTCCGCATTGCCTCTTTGTTACTCAGTCTTATCCTAAATAATGTGTTCCGCATTGCCTCTTGGTTACTCACAGTCTGTATGATCTTGTGTATATGTCTTTTAGGAGGCCTCCTTGGACCCATCCATCCTCCAAAGACCTAAGCGTTGAACAAACTTCTTTCCATGACTAGAATCAGATATATTTGAATGTACTTCAACTGTTCTCTTGAAGAAGAGAAGCAATCCGTTATCTTTTTCTGTAATTCACCCCTTGTTCTTCGTCCTGATACATGCATGTCTATTATCCCAACAATCTCTATTAACAAGTTTAAAAATGGCACATCTAGATAGTGGTTGTAATAAAGATGTGGATGTTGAGATGTATGACTGGCCAGGCCATATAGGGGATTTTCCAATTTTTTTTTTTAAAAGTATGCATTTGGTGGAAATTGGGTTTAACACCTTCCCCCGCTGCTTAGGGCATGGGTGGACCCCAATATTGTTGTGTAGGCATTTACTTGGGAGTTGGAATTGAATTTTCATATCAAAGGAAACCAATATGCATTAGAGAAAGAAATGTATGTGAGCTGTTACGGTTGCATAAAGTACTTCAATTCTAGAGAACACCATAAACTTGTGACTGAATGATGTAATATTTGTGAATTGTTATTGTATGCAGGAGTCAGTATTTAAGTTTGTAATATTTTAACTCAACTTGACTTGGCTGAGTTGTATCTCAGTTCCTGGATTTGTTACACAAATCATCTTGCCCCGTTACACTCCAGCTAAGCCAATAATCGTGTCTTTTTCTCACACCAAATCTGAAAAATAAATTCTAAACAACAAAAAGGGCTAAATCCTTGCCTCTCTATTGTTTGTCTAACATCTTTGACTTGCACCACATCATTCCTTTAATTTTAGTTGTTGGCCTTCTTCATACAACCATCTCAGTTAATTACAATTCATTCTGTCACCTATTGATGCTGACTTAAGTTTCTACAAAATGCATTCATTTATGATTCTACAACTCCCTTCCACTAATCATCTCAACATCTGCATTTTATCTTCAGTTATTTACATACATAATAATGGCTCTTGGTTGCTTGACATTATGCTCCATAAAGTGTGGATGGTTTTATGGCCACCTTATAAATGTCTTCACCCTACAGCACACTAGAAGTTCCACTCCACTTCATCCACCATGCTTCAGATCAATATTCAATCCCTCTTTTGCCTCAATTACTTCTCACCCCCCTCTCATGCTTTTCTTTAATTCAAATCTTCTTGATGAAGAAGAAACTCACTACAAAATTGTTCTACATAAGCTCTGCTTTACTCCAGCTTATCTGAAGCAGTTTTGACCTAGACATTCCTCAATAGTTCTAACTGCATTTGCCCTCTCCAGTAACTATGTTTTCAGCAACCAACATTCACCACAGGATTGGGATCCTTGATGTTATAATGCCCTTGCTGTGATTCTAATAGATACCCATCTAATATACACTTGACTTTGAAGTGTTGATTCATGGGCTGAAGCAGTAAATTTTCTTCGACACTCACTGGAAGTCTTAGACATGATTTTGTAGACTTACTGAAAGTCCAAGGCTTCCTGCGGACCTGGATTCCAGCTTTTAAGGAGACGACTCCATGTAAAATTTGTTCTTAGAGGTCTGTTAGAAGAGGAGGTATGTTGATGGGGAGAAATGGAAGAGGAAAGACGTGAAGGAACACTCAGTAATATTATTAACTAGAATCACTAACTTGGTTTGTTACAAAATAGTTAGAGGAGACCTCTTTTTATAGGCCTCTAAGGAAGCTTCTAGCTACATTTTACACAATTCTCTTTTACACACTTTTACAAGATATTTCTACACACTTCTTAAGATTTTTCTACACACTACTTCTATAACCTTCCTTTAGACTCTTCTAGATTTTGGACTCCTCTACAATTCTTCTAGATAATTACAATCTTATACTATTTACAAATCTACCCTCATATTTTAGAAATTACACTTTTATCCAAAATTCAAGTTTAATTATAATTTCAATGAGGTCATGGAATAGAGGGAGCAAACTAAGAGTCATTTGCAATGAATCCCAAAGGGAATCGAGTTTTTGCGGTGTGAAGGCCTAAAACTTAAAAGATGTAACTTCTGATTCCGTGAGGAAAGATTTGAAGGCTTATGCCCTAACTTGGGCTTCTGACTTCTTGTTGCTTACTAGTACTGCCACTTGAATTCTGAAACTAAGTAGTTTAAGGGTCAGACAAATACGATGATGATGAACCAGATGGTCCCCTGGTTATGATCTGCTTTAAAGACCAAATGTACAGTGATTTAGTCATGGTCCTTTTACTTAATTTGAGAGGACCCAATGAACTTGACTTTGTGGATGTCCACTTCTTGGTTAAAGCACTCTGACTGATTTGAGCTCCAGTTAATCAGTTTACTCTGTCTGGGAGGAAATCACTGGCCCCTATGGTTTGTTATTTTATTAGAGGTCCTTTTCTGCATACATCTGGATAAGTGTTTTTCCTAGTACCTTAATTGATTAAACTGTAATTTCAAACTAAATGTGGTTCATCTAGAATTCCAATATTATCCTTTAAATGTTCAGCGTTGACCAATATGTATATGATAGATTGGTCATTGTCTTGAAGTTGACAACCTTCTGTGTTTATCGGTTTATTTTTGTGGCTGGAGTTCTCTCAATTTCTAGAAACCCAACTATACGTTACTTGAATAAGAATCTTGCTACCCTTTATATGTTTTCTTTGTAAAGTTACTCAGTGAGTGCTAAGTCAATGGTTTTTATTGTTCGTGAGCAGTAGAGTGATGTGCTTCATGCTACCCCCCCTTAAGTACGACGTGAGAAATCTTGGTTCTCTTTCTACCTTTTCTTTAATTTTTTAAACATTTATTTCTAGCCTTGTTGAAATTTCTGCAGTCTTCAAATATCTACTGGCTTTCGCATCCATGTATTATTTAATGTTTGACATGCTATGTGAAGTAGTTTCCACTTGCAGGTGGAGTATCTTCCAATTTCATCGCTAGATAAATCCAGACAGATCATGGAAGAATTTGTTGATATATGGCAAGAAACCGTATCAAACAGATCATTGCCGGGTCACTTTATGCATATTGATCCAAATTTTGCTGAGTATGGACTCTCGGATCACTATACTTCACAGCACACAGCTGTCCAGTATGCTTCAGTCATGGCTCAATTGATTGCCACTGTAAGAAACTAGGATTTTAAAGTTTTACACTATAGCTGTCGTTGCTTAATACTGTACTGCTCCTTGGTTTATTTGCAATTTTCTTTCAGAACACAGTAATTGAATCGAAACATCTTAGGTATTGGGGGTTCTTCCCTCTATATCACTGAAGACAACATACAGAAAATGTTTAGTGCTGGGTTTTTGAAGTGGTAATTTTTTTGCACGTCTCCATGTATCTTGGAATTTTTACCGATCATATCCCTTATATTTTCAGATTTTGCTGCTGTGTCCTATTTATCGTGAATTCTTGCATCCAAACCCGTGGCACAGAAAATCAACATGCTCTTTTTTATTTAAGCAGTTAAAATTCTGGGAATTAACTTCCGGTTTCATTGATAGCTGGGCTTGTTAAAGGGAAGAATGCCCATCTAAAGCTTAGACTCAGGAAAAGGACTTTTGACGGAGAGATGAAATGGATAGCTAGATTTTTGTCCTGTTTCTATCAATCAGTTGAAAGGTTGTGGTATTTCTAGGTGGGCCGCTGTGGAGAGTGTTGTTTCGGCAAGCTTTTGTTTTGCCACATGGCGAGTTAGATGGGGTTGTAATTTTGTGGACAGATGAACCCCGAGGTCCCCTCTTGGTCGAGTTTCATCCTCATTGGAATTGGCCAAGTAGCAAAATCATGTGTTAAAAAATTAAGACTTATGGAGAGGGTATACACCAAGAAAGAAATGTTTGACAGCTTCAGAGAAGCATGGGTGAATGTAGGGGTATTGCTTCTTGTAAGGATTTGATGGGCTTGCACAATTCAGTTTTGGTGTTTGGGTTGAAGCAGCACCAAAACTCAAAGCCCATGAGGCTGGCCTGGCTAGATTTGGGTAGAATGTGGCCGATTTGTAGCTCCCTTGAACCATAATCTTAATGTTAATGTTGTCTTAAGTAGAAGGTTTTAATACCTTACCCTGGAAAAACTTTAGTCGTACTTCTAAAGTTGAATTTTCTTTCTTTCAATATCCAGAAGGAGGTGTATGTTACTGATCCCATTATAAAAAGCTGTGGGGGAGGGAGAGAGAGCGCGCTTTGTGAACCTAAATAAAGACAACCAAGTGGCCCAGCTTATTTTATTAATAAATTGGTTGGTCAGGCTTCCGAATTTTTCCTTTTTTAGGTATATGGTTCACAAATAAGGTGGGCCACGGGTCACCAGGAAAGTATACGTTTTCAAATCCATTAAGTTATGCGGTCCAGGATGTAAATTAACCAGACCACAGGAAATTCCATTGCTTTCAGATCATTGATTGAGTCCACATAATCTTTACCGAAAAAAAATGTGGCCCACCAATGACAATCTTGATCATAATGGATGACATTTAAGAAATGAATTAAATAATTCACATAGCTGATTTTAGATTCAAAGATTTAATAAAAAAAAAAAAACCAATATAAAAACAAACAGTTCAAAGGATAAGTAGAAGTACATTCTGCAGAACAGCCAAGGATTACAACCAAGGATTTTCCCAACCTTTCCCAAAAACCAATATTATTAAAGAAGGAACCCAAAAAGAAGATCTAAACCTACCTACAAGTGGGTAGCAGGAGATAAAGTTGAAGAAGATGAACTCCAGATATCCATGCAGCATGGATGCCTAAAGAAGTGCAGATGTCTGTTAAGGGAGCGAATCAGAAAGATATGATATATTCTTCTTTGATCTTCACCCATAAAAGATTTATAAAAAGGCCCCAGAGATCCCTTTCGCCCTTTATTCACTTAGTACTGCGTGCTTCTGTATTTGCATGCAATGTTTTTACGAGACAGAAAATAAGGAGATTTCAGATTTGAGAGAAAGGGACGTTTTTGCATGGGAATTTAATTTAAATTCTACCTCGATCACAGTCATTAATTAATATACAGCTGGGAATTATTTGAGGCTTAGATTTTCGCTTTTGGTGATGCTTACAAGAAATCATGATCTTATAATTTGACTCTTACTTTGAGATTATTGAGAGATTTCCTTCCAGAAAATCTGTACTTTAAAACTCTGCTTTTTCTCGATTGGTCTCACAAAAATCAATCTCCAACAAGTCTCTACTTTTAAGAGAGAGAGAGAGAGAGAGAGAGAGAGAAGAAGAAGAAGAAGAAGAAGAAACAGAGGAAAGTAGAGAAGATTTGATGATGTTATTCATGAGAGAGTATCTGATGCCTCCTCGATTTCTACTTTTGATTTCCAATTTGAGTAGAAAGAGAAGGAAACAGATGGAAAGATGCATGGTAAAGGGAAAAAAAGAACAAAAAAAAAAAAAGCGGAAAGGGAAAAAGAGAAGATAACTACAGTTTCGAGGAACGAAAGCTTTGATCCACAAATACTTATTTTTGAGTGTATGGAAGGTCAACTTGGAACAGAAACCAGAAGCGTCACCTTCTCTCTCTTGGAGTAGAGCTGGGATTTTATTCGATTTGATAAGAAAATGACCTCTCTTTTTAATTACTGCTCTATTATCCGACTGCATATCCTCTCCACCTTGCCGAGAAATTCACGGGATTTTATCCCCATCCATAGAATGTGAGACCCAATGAATAAATCGGGAGATCCATACTCATAGACAACGATGAGGTCCCATGAAGCTCTCCATGTGGTGGAGAAGATCCAGAATCATTTTCTCCCCATCTCCCTCACAAAAAAGAAAAACAAAAGAAAAGAATGTGATATATATATATATATATAAAGTGGATAAAAGAGTATGTTGAGGTTTGAGTCCTTGGAGATATTGATTTTGCCACTAAACCGGTCTTGCTATTTTTGTGAGGAATTTAGTCCAACATTGATTATCAAATAGTCCATCGATCTAATAGTTTGAATTTTTGGATTCGAAAATTTACATGATATTAAGGCAGGTTTTCATTGTAAATAGTCTCTATGTATTTGTAGCACGTACTGCCACATATGTCGGGTTGTATTAGGAGTTTAATTCCACACTGACTGCCAAATAGTTTGCAAACCATCTTATATACCTAATAATTCCTCCACCTATCGATTTGAACTTCTAAATTGAAAACTTTACATTTTGATATTTTATTAGATAAGGTGGGGTAGATTTTGGATTTGGCACATGTTAAAGGTTAGCTTTACCTTTTTCTTTTTTCTTTTTCTCTTTTTCCATTTTAAATCAACTTACTTTTACCAAATGGAAATTTTTCTGAATTTTTGCTTGACTTCAATTCCTTGACTCAACTTTTCCCATATATGTTTGAGCTGCTATGCATTGAAGGAGTATTCTTATAAATACATGGGATGTAAACAACATAATTACTAAAATACCTAGATACTGTTTTTGCACATGGAATTTGATGGATTTTTTTTTTCCCTTGGGAGTGCGTTACAATTGAAGTGGTATCAGATGGATGGATGACAGATTACAGTGAGGATCCTTGTTGGCGAATCCTGGAGAAAATGGACTGGCCAGGAGAGAGGAGGGCCAGAGGGTCAAAATAGGCCTTCCTCTCAACGAACCTGGACCACTTCTTGCCAAAGTGCCTCTTCCATTCATCTTTGGTTGTGTAATGGGGTAGGTATTGCTTCAAATCCAAGCCGTTCTCCCTACAACTCCTTAGAATCTCCTCATTTTGTGCCACATCTTCTTCTACCACAGCTCGCCCTCTTTCACTTTGATTGAACCGTAGCAATGCTATTAGGTAGAATATCTCCTCTCCCCCTCCCTCTGGCAACACCTCCGACGTCCTAATATCCCATCTGCAAACAATTTACATAAATATTCAATTAATCAAGAGTTTATTTTTATATTTTAAAAATAATTATAGTTAAGTATTTCATTATTAAAAGCTCTACAACTAATAGAACACGTTAAATCAAATCTTTAACCTATTCTGATTGAATCCCATTAGCCACATAATAAGTAGGCTTTATGTCATTTGACTCGGACAAGCCTTGTCAAATGCCAATAGCTGGAAGAAAGAAAAAAAGACACTAGTATTTAAACTCAGTTTGTTTTTATAAACGCTCTAAAATATAGTGTGGACCTCATTAGGCTCATTCATTATCATATAACTGCAAAAGGGAGCTTGCTCAGGTGGGGTCCACAGAATTTTTGTCCCACACAATCTCCCACAATCTTCTCCATGTTTTGATTGCATTTCTGCTGGCACCAAATGACGGCTGGACATTTGACAGGAATTTTTTCTTTTTAGTAAAGAAAGATTCTATTCATTCGTGTCTGTAACCACAAGTACATAGAGTCCATCTTACAAAGATTAAGCAACCGCTAACTCTATCTTCCAGCTATCTCTACTCACCGTCCGATTGGGATATACCTATCACCCAAGAATGGGCCCCACCCATACATTGGATGGGTCCCACCAAGAGAAAAAAAGAACTTCAGTGTAACTAACCGCTAACGGTTGATCGGAGTAGCTTGGAAATCCAAGAGCAAATGAAAATCAAATCCAGAGAATCTTACTTGCTTCTACGCAGAGGGTAGACGAGCATGGGCCCACCGATACCATCCCTAAGGATGTTCTTGAAGACAATGCGATCGAAATCAACGATGTCACGCTTGGATACGAAGAGATTTAACCAAGGGTGAGGAGCGTCCCAGATGCCGCTGGCCTTGGCAGCTTCCTCCACCTGCTTCACACGCAATAGAAACTCCATGTAGGTCACGCTCACCTCAAACCTTAGATTCCTACAATAACGCAACGGTCGCAGCATTTGTCCTACCACCTGTCCATAGGTAATATCCGTAATTAATGAGAAAATAGAGGGGTATATTCTGAATATTTGGCAGACCAGCAAATCCAATGGAAAAAATGTAGCCACTCACAAGTCATAACTAGAGACAATATGGGCCGGTCGGTATCAAAAGTTCAAAATATTTCCAGGGTCAGATAGAATCATAGAAGCAAGGAATGAAAGAGAAAAGCAATAACTCAGAAAACAGAGAGACCGATAGGAGCACGTGAAGAGCCATACAACCAAACAAAAGCAGAGAATAAGGTAGGACCAAATAACACAGTATCCAAATTATGGAGAGGAAGAGAATAATATGCTCTACTATCTCTATCTTACCACAAAATTACTCTTCTCACCCCCCCCCACCCCACCCCACCCCACCCCACCCCACCCCACTTTATTTATATAATTAAATTATAATATTCTAAGTGGACCCTGGTTAAAACTGATAATTCATCCCACTGTTCACTGTTGGTTCCACGTGTCACTATCATAATTACGTATATAATTGGATTAAACCCCAACGGCTATCTGAGTTGCCAACGAGTCTACACCTCTCAAACCACAAAAGAAACTGAGTTCGATTCTTCTTTAATGGCCAGTGTTGAGTGTTCTTTCTTTCGTGCTAAATAATAGTTCACTTGCATGTGCTTGTATCCTCTCTGGGATTCCATCATCGTCTATATCCAGTAGGTGGGTTTTATACTACATCAACAATGACAGAATCCCATGAAGAATACATGTACATGCAGGTGATCTAAACTCTGTTTGCTATCTTATTTCACCCCCAAAATGACTCAATCTATGTGATTGTGGGGTCATTATGGATCCATGGAATTAGTCAAGCTAAAAGTCTAAATACCATGAATACCCCTAATTAGCGAAGAAAATTATATAAATAATTGGATTACCTTATCCAGAGTGGTGGACGAGTCATGGATATGGTGATGCAAGGCCAACTCAAGACAATAAAGAACGGGTCCAGCATTTGGTGGGATGGAAGTCGGGTCAAACCGTTGGTCCAAAAGCAAAGGTACCGTCGGCCAACCGTTGACCGGATCATCACTGTTAACGAAAGCGAATCCTTCCACGTAGTCGAACGATTCTCCTTCCAAATCCTGACTCACGAGCCGCTCGGCGTCTTTCGCGAACTCCTCAAATTCGGTATACACCACTCTTATCCACCGAATCTGAAAACAATCATCATCATCATCACAGTGAACTCTGAATTGTAGTAAGTTAAAAAAAAAAAAAAAAAAAAAAAAAACTCACCATATCTGGAGCTTTCTGCAACAAAATCCTAGCTCTGGTGATGATCCCAAACTGACCCAGTCCACCAAGAACCGAAAAAAACAGTTCCGGGTTCTGATTCTCTGAACAAACCAGTATTTCTCCCTTACCAGTGACCACCTCCAACTCCGTCACGTTCGACGTCTGTGGACCGTAACGGAACGCTTGGCCGCTAACGCCGGCGTTGGATAACGTCCCGCCGACCGTCAGCCCGAGGTAATCAGTCCAAGACCTAGGAGCTAACCCAAAACCAAGCACGCAGCGCCTGAGTAAATCTTCCCATAATACCCCTCCTCCGACGTCCACGTAAGCAGCAGAGGCAGTACTACCGTAGGTCGCCACCACATGAATTAGAGTATCCATGGACCTCATGTCTATGACGAGCCCTCTATCGGCCATAGCTTGGCCTCTGATGGAGTGACCATTACCTCTGGCGGCGACCGTGAGGTTGGAGGAAAGAGAAGCAGCTTTAATCACTCGAACCACATCTTCTGGGCCAGCTGGTTTGATGATTGCAAGTGGTTTTTTGTAGTAGATACCGCCGAAATCCTTGCAAGCGAGACCTGTACAAATGAAATCAACACTACCTTGGAGCTCAAGGCTCAAGCATAGGCTTCTGTTAGTTGTATCTTCATCTTCTGGGTTCACTTCAGTATCATTCGCAGGTAAGAATCGCTCCATGAACGCTATCATTCTGTCTCCCTCTAGTTCCTCTGCCTTCTGTTTGTGTGTGAGAGAGAAAATGAGAAAGATGGAGAGTAAGAGTTTCCCTAAAATGTTAAATAGGAAGGATGGGAGCGTCAGCAGGATAGAGAGATGTAGAGGGTTTTTTTATTGTAATGGAGAATTTTTTTTTTTTTTTATTATTATTTTTTTAAGGAGTTGGAGAGGATCCGTGGTTGAAGGTTGGGAAGCGAGGAATCAAGGAGAATGGGTTGATTAGTAATTAGTAGGATTTGGGTTTTATAAAATTTATGACGTAAATGCTATCTTAAAATTTCAAGTTGACGGTCTGAACCGATCGATAACTTCTGTCTGCCACTTTCACGTTCTAATTGCATTTTGAATTTAATTAGAGTGATGTAGTGACGTATAATAGAAACAAATAATGGACAAATCATTTGTGGATCCTATGAATCACACACTAGTAGTAAAGAAGTTCAGTTCACTATTTTTTTATTATTTTTTAACCGACCATTAGGATAAACCATAGGTAATATTTATTTTGTGGCTCCTATGCATCACAAAAATTTTTTTACCGGCCATGAGGTAGAATTTTTAAATTCACCTCTTATGAAATTTTATAGGGAGATTGACCCAACTCCAGCTAGCCAGAGGGGTAAAACAAGAGTAGAAATGTTTAAGAGGCAACCCTAGTACCTTACTGCCTCACAGATGGTGGGCTCTTATTCATTGAAGTTCTTGCCAATGAATGTGGGTTCTTCTCGGATGAACTCCGCCTGCAGGTGAATGTGGGTTCTTCTATATCCGTTGAATTTATTGTAGGCGAATTTGGGTTCTTATCCAAAGAATTTCTTCGAGGTGATTAATTCATATATATTTTTTTTAACAGATGACAGAGCCAATGGCAGTGGAGTTGGCAATTTCATCCCAAATTTTGGAAATTTTTGTGATTTCAAGTTCAAACTTCTTGAACTTAATAAGCTCACCGGCAGAAGAGGAGAGGAAGCAGGATAGTGAAGAACTAGGAAAGGCAGACTCCGAAGAAGGGTAAGATAGATAAGAAATTCTCTACAACCACAGCTTGAAACACACTTCTCGAGTTCAGTCCAGTAATAAATGGGCTCCCCTTGCTACAAACAGAATTTCATGGTGAGTAAAATTTCTCATTCTTCTTTTTCTCTTGAAAAACCCTCTTCAATATTTCCAAAACTTCTGACTCAAATTATGCATTTGACAGAGGTAGAAATGGGTGGCGCCAGCTTCTGATATGACGACTCACAAGAACTGGTTTTGCCATGGCAGAAGGGGGGCATAGGCAACAGACTGGGGTACAGAGGGGAGGGCAAAGGTAGGGGCAGAGGTGGGGGGAGGGGGGGAGAAAGAAAGAGAGAAGAGGGGGCTATAGGAGTCACGGGGGAGGAGAAGGGAGATAAGAGGGTAGGGCCGGGAGGGAGGAGCCACAGTAGGTATTAGGTACAGTTTTTTTTGGTTTGTGAAATTTCTGTCTACCCTCAACAAAATGACCAACATGAATGAAAAACATTCGTACTGAAGCAATCCACTTACATTCCCTATCAGAAGATTATCCCTTATTTTTTAAAAGATGATTCAAATTTTTATCACCTGCGAAGTTAGATGGGATCTAATTTTGTGAACATTATAAACCTGAAGTTTCCCACCCTCACCTCTAGGGGGAAAAAATAAAAGAAAAAGGAGATTAGCATCCTCTTCATATCTCGTCTAATTTTCTTAGCCCAAGGCCCCAAACTATATTTTTCATTCCATTTATTCCTCCCTCTCAACCAGAAAAGAATTCCTTTTCCATCCAATTCAGGAAAACCAGACAGAATCAAAGATGATTTTGACAGTGTAGAAAGAGTAAGTCATTATAAGGTTGATCAAGCTCGCAGCTCCTGCCTTCGACTCCTTACAATGATTTATCCTCGTCATTTCCGTACCCTAATGAGTTCGGTTGCAAGGTGTCACAGCTAGTCAATTCAGGGGGCAAATTGCTGTTGGTTGGAAAAAATGAAAATTATTTCACGGTTCACTGGGTTTTCATGGGATTTGCAATCAATAATCAGGATTTAGTGAAACAGATCAACAGAGAACTCGGCCAATTGGTGATGAAACATAAATCCGCAATAATGGATCAATACATACAGCTACAAGTCTACAACAGCTTTTACACTGTAGGACAGGAACCAACCAACAACCTAAACAAGAATGCTATTGACTTTACTAGCATAACGAGAAAATATCTATACACTAGTCACAGAATGAATTGGACTATGCACCGCATCACAAACGAGAAATTACATATTTACGGTCAATATAAAAAAAAAAAAAAAAAAAAAAAAAAAAAAAGAAGAAACCCACAGACACAAAACAATGGTCATTATTCAAGCTTGTAAGGCTACAATTGTGTATTTCCACAATGGCAGCATGGCTTTTAGAAGGTCCTTGGACATCATTGTTGTTTTGCACATACCAAGAGGGAGAGAAAAGTGTACGCCCTTCGTAATTTTGTTTGCCAGCCTGCATACGAAACACTTCAAATGAATTAATTTTCAATCTACAAGCAGATCTTTTCATGGCATGTATTCATGCCTTTCAAGTTTTCTACCTACATCAGCAACACTAGTAGGACAAATCTGTTTCAAGTAACAATTTCACCAACTGCTGCTCGGTGTCAACAAGCTAAGTTATAGAATCGCTGAAAGATATGGCATCAACCATTCAGTAAATGCTCTTGCATATGAATTTGCTGTTTTTAAGTTTCCTCTTCTTTTTTTTTCTTTTTTTTTTTTGGGGGGGGGGGGGTGTAAGGTTCATCTGTCATGGTCATAGTTGTCAAGGAGTCGCTTTGGAAAATAGGCCACCTTGGGCGTCTATTAGACCTCCAACGCCTTGGTTTGCCTTGACAATTATGGTCCTGATGCAGTGGGATGTGAGGACAACATTTTGTGATGCGTGGACTGTTAACATGGTGAATTAAGATTTTTTTTTTTTTTTTTTGGATAGATACAGCATGAGGTACCGTTTATATTAGCCATACAGTTCCCTAGAAAAATGTAAACCATACATTCCACTTGGTTCTACAAATGCTAGATTACGAATTTTCATAATTATTTTTTTTTTCAATCAAAAAGGGTGGGAACAGTAGTCCTCTTTACCACATGACCTTGGGCTAAAAGGATGAATTTTGCCATGTCTTGGGATGACCAAAGGAACATGTTGTCACCTTGAATGAAACAAGGGATCAATTGTTTAGGACCTTTAGGCTCTACTCAATCCTAACAAATCTTCCAATTAAACCTCAGTTGTTCCTTCATTTCCATAAAAACCTTTTAGCAACTCGCCGAAAAACAGATTACAAATTGAATTTACTAACCATTTTGTATTCTATAATTTCACTACTGTTCCCTTAACTTCCCTGATGAATCCCCCCACTAGCCGAAGTACTCCAACTATCAAGCACTAGGTCAATTCCTAAGCTGGGTTTTCTCCCTACCCACCAATAAACCTTAAGGCTGTGTCTGTTGCTTTCTTGGATCAAAGAAAAGGAAAATTTCCTCCACCTATTGTTCAGTTGTACCAATAAATAAAAGGTAAATATACGAAATATTTCATCATTTTTGTTTGGTTCTCCAAGAATTGCAGTTAGCCAGTTAGTTATTCCCCAACACTTTATGAGAGGGAGAGGACAAGTCAGGTATGACCAATTTTCTCCAAACTTTCTTTTCCCTGCTCTTTCCCACTTAACGGGTGGGACAAAAAACTGAGGATAACCTTTCCAAAAGTAGTTACTTTTCCCCCTGATTTTCTCACCTAACCAACCAAAAAATTGCATCTCTGGTTTTTCTCTTGATTTTCCTTTCACACACCGTGAGATAAAGCAAACAAACACAGCATAAAATTAATTTTCCTTAAACCTACCTTCTCTATAACCCATTAGTCCATTACAGCTTAAAGTTCCACTGATTTTTTTTAATAGAGAAAATAGACCACAAGAAGACATGACCAAACTTCACAATTTCCCAATTCCTATTTCCCAAATCATGCAAACCTTAGCCTCTAAATCCTAACAGACCACACTACACCCGATACAACCTTACCAGCCAACATATTTCTTCAAGAAAACCAGTGATTCACCACTACCACAATCTCCTTTAGTCAAAGAGATGCTTTGTTTTTTTTTCAATCACATCCCATCAATAGACCCTTAATTAGTCCCACCGGTCCTTTGAAAAACTGATCCAGTCATGCAGAGTCCGCCATCCCAGACACCCCCACACAAACCCCCAAAAAAAAAAAAAAAAAAAAAAAAAAGGAGAAAAAAAAAAAAAGAAGGAACAGATAAATTTTCAGGACACGGGATTTTTCTTTTTTTTTTGGAAAAATTTTAAAAAATACTACAACAAATGAAAAGGACAAACTAGTGGATATCAGACAATTATCTATGTCCAGCCCATTTTTTCACTAAGCATGATAAACATAGAGCATCTCTTCTACCACCCAAGACCCAAAAGATTATAATGATTACACCAAAACTAGAATTCCCAATGCGTCAAATTACGTATCCTTCTTCAAACAATTACATCTTGCTACCTATCAAAATCACCAGTTACAAAGCTCACCATGTGGACCAATCATTTATTGTTTCAAAGATATGCTATGTATGCAACTTGTAAGCATCAAGAGACAAGTTCGACAATCATAGGAAACATTGCAAAGTCTTCCATTGAAACACAAAGTTAACTTGAGAAAGAAATATGAAAATGAATGCCTAAACAAATATACTTACCAGCAATACAGCTCAGAATATACCACTGTTCCTTAACCCCATGCCATAGAGCAAGCATAATTAACCACCAGCTTCCCATCAAACCCAAAATTCTGTAATTTTAGAGTGGAAGCTGTTACTATGATGGATATACAATATATGTATCATCTCAAGAAATAAAAATAGCACAGAAGCCATCCAGTTCCATAAGCTAAAGTTAAAACCCCGTAGAAACTAAGAAGGGGTACAAAATTTGTTTCTTTTAAAGATTATAAATTAATTTATCATCTATACACACATCAGAAAAGGGAAATTTTTTCTGCAGTGAAACTGCAAAAAGGTAGTATAAAGCAACAGGGATCTCTAATGTGTCCACTTGGTTACCTATATTACCCTCTTTCACTCTTCCAGTCCAAAAAATTTAAGCCCACCATGTCATTGACATTTGGTGAAAGTAAGGAACATTTTATTTGCCTTGCTTTTAATATCAAAAGCATGAGAAAATATAGGTCCTTTGGCATGTGTTAGCAAACAAGTTAATTGCTCTACCCAGTAAGGCAATGGACTAAAGGATTACGAAGAAAATGATGTGGGAACTAGCTGGAAACCTTTTGGGCCCATCACCTAGTACGAGTTAGTAAAAGAAAAAAGAGCAGCTGTTCCACATTTTATCTTTACCATTTTTGCTCAGCGAACCTGTCATATCTTGAATATAATAGATGAACATAGGCTTCATTGCTTTCAATAGAAACAAAATTCTAAAATACATAAAGGACCATTATATATATCATAACAAAAGAAGACACCTTATTCATTTTTAATAAAACAGTAGAGAGAATAAAACGAATTAGATGGTGAGTGTTATCTATCCACCCACCCCCCCCAAAAGACACTGGTTACATCATAGCAAAGCAAATGCAGGAAATTACCAACAAGACCGTACAGGTGGAATTGTGGATCACATGGCAAAAAATAGCCAAACAATACAATCTAACCTTTTTGCCACATACTTGATTATTTAAGCACATAACAGCTGAATGAAGTTCTGATTCTCAGGGTGTTAAACGATGTGGTTTTGGTTTAATAGTGTGGTTCTGTTCCGATTTAGTCTGTAATGAGTAAAACCAAAATCGAACCATTTATTAAACGATTTCATTATCGGGAGGGAGAGGAAGAGAGTTAGGAACAAAAGAGAGGGAGAGAGGAGAGGGAAAACCAAGGAAAGCATTAAAATAATTTTAATCATATATGAAAATGGGCTTATGATTTAGAAGTAGGCCATGAAAAGCTTTAAAAAAATTATTTCTATGAATAAACTTTCAGCAAGGCATTAAAGGGTTTAATCAGTTTTAACAGTTCCAAATAGTCAGTTTAAATGGTTTCATTTTTAAAACCAGAATTGAACTGTTTAATAACCGGTTTCATGGTTTCGGTTTAAACAGTTCAATTCAGTTTCAGTTCATTTTTAACACCTAAGTTGCTGTTTCCCATAAGTAGTAATTAAGCATGTAAGAAAATTATGAACCATAGCTGTCCCTAAGTAAGGTTCCCATGAGATCTGCCCCAATCTCTCATTCTGAGATCTTCCATTCAGCAGTACAAGCAGAAAACAAAAAGTGAAAAACATTTTGTCAATAATTTTGCAAACCCACAGCCCACACACACACCAATAACAACAACAAAAACAAAACAGTAAAGAAGTCAGTAATATAAGTGTTGATAACAGAGAAATAATAAATTAATCTTTTCTCGTCTATATAACGAACTGTAAGAACTCACGTCATATAGATCAATCACCAACTCATCTGGGTTTGGCGAAAAGGCACTGTTGACATATACAAACTGCAAAGAGAACAAAAAATGGTAAAAGTTACCAGTGATAATTTAAAAATATATCAAATTGTAAATCATCCACGGAAAATCAATTTACCAGCGTGTCCCTATTAAGTTGTCGGCGAAGAAAGTCAATGACTTTAACAAATTTGTCAGTTCCAGCTATCTGCCAAATCAAGAATGCTTACTACACACATCCCAGCTTTATGCATGAATTGAATCAATATGATGTAAAGGAAGTTTTTGCTTGATTACGATCTAGTCCAGTGAAATAAAGAAAAATTAATGCCTAGTTTAGCATACAGGAGAAACGAAAAGATTAATATAAGATGGGGACTCCAAAGCATCAATAATTTCCACAATCAAACCTGGTAGTACTGTGTAGTAACCTGATATAACTTCAGTTAAATTAGGAGTAACGGTAAGTTCACCTTCAGTCTCGTGGCTTTATTTCTTTGGGGGGAGGGGATGTAGGAAGTAGGAACACACTAGAATTGTACATTAAAAAGCTGTCGGACAACGTCTAGAGTTGCATAATATCAAGTAGCTAGGGGTTTTAAAACCGCCAAATCACCAAAAAAACTGATCCAACCCATAGAAACCCCCCCCAAAAAAAAAAAAAAAAAAAAAAGACAACGCGACCTAGGGTTCTCGGAGCCTAAGAATTCCAACTGGAAAAAATATTGGAGATAGAAAAGGTGAAAATAATAGGTGAATGCATCTAAATAAAGGAATTAAAAAAAAAAAGGAAAAATTTTAATTAAAATGAAAAGAGGAAGCAAGGAACCTTGAATTTGGCTTGCTTGAGTATGGGAGCGTCGCCCGTTGCTCTCAAGTGGATGACAACTGCAGACACTAAAAACAGATGAATCAATCACCACACCATTAACGAGTACAAAAAATCTGAAGACCTATATTCCCCACCCACCGGAATTATGAGGTTTTCACGGAGACTGACCTTTGCGTTCCGAACTCGGAGATTCTGAAGCCATCGTTATTGGAGTCTGAAACTGGAAGAGAGGAGTTCCTTTCTTTTCTGCTTTCGTCTCTTAGACTCCGTTTGTTTATTGGTACAAAATCTAAACCACCTGAAGTTGATTTTAAGGAGAACACAAACGAGCCTCTAAGAAAGATTTCTAACTGGTGAGAAACAAACAAGTGCCATCGTGGGACTCCTAGATTCTGTTTGGTTTGGTGGGAACATTTCTAAACTTCAAAAAAAATCTTATGAAAAAATTTTATAGACCCATCAGAGATTGTTAACATTATCTATATTCATAAGAATGTAAAAATATCATCTACATCCTGAAATTTTGACTGTGGTAATCAAAGAAGTCCACTCCGTCAGTTGATTCCCGTTAGATGCTAACGTTAGGTGGATTAGAATATTTCAAAGACGATAATACCCTTTTTGACCTGTTGAAAAGACCATTATACCCTTTACTTTAACCCCTTTCTTCCACTTGTGCATTGCTCTCTCTCTCTCTCTCTCTCTTTCTCTCTCTCTCTCTTTCTCTCTCTTACTCTGTTTCTTGACTTGGGTTCTCATCTCCGGTAAGCCATTCTTTAGATTTGTGAGGATCCTTTCTCTTCAAGTCTCTGGATCTCTGAGGTTTCTTTATCTTTCGATCTATGTTTTTTTTTTCAGCTCTCCATTCTTGTTTTTTCTCCACTGTTTTTTTTTTTGTTCTTGAATCTGTTTTTTTTCAGATCTGAAGTTTTCTGCATCACTCCTAAAATGTTCTTCAGATCTGAGTTTTCTTCTGGTTGTTCTCTTCAGATTTGTTGTGTTTCTCCCATCCGACGCATCTCTGGTTCAGTAAGATTTGTACGGACTTGCTTGCTGGGGCTATTTTCCTCTATGTGTCTTTGCTGATATTTGTTGTTCTTTCTCCATAAGATAAGAGCGAAACAAAATGCTTTATAGAGAAGGACATGGCATCAATTTGGAAGGAAGAACCCTACCGTATTGGGTTTCAGTTGCTTCGTTTTCAACCCTGGGAATATAATTTTAGGGTCAATGAATAGCAAATTCACTATGAGCCTGTGTAGATTCGCTTTTCAGGGTTCCTGGAGAAATAAATAATTGATTTTTAATTTGTTAGTTTCATTATTGCCATTTGTATTTTAACCATTATCGATGAGAATAATGATTTTTATGATGGTTGAATCATTAGGTATGAATCACCATTCTCTTGTGGATCTTCCGTTGAATCCTCCAAATAATTAATGATTCCATCTCAACCCCCATATCATGATATCGTGATTGAAGACATTTTTAGTGAGGTTTCGTTCGAATTACATTAGTAAAACAGAAATTAAAGTTACCGATAGAATTATGATGAAAGAAACTCTAATGAATCATAGTCCATGAGGATTGCTTCTCATTATAGCGGATCAGAAAACAAAAATATTGCCTGGATCGGATAGAAACAAACTTGAAATCAAATCTCAGCAAAGGATTAAAGCTTGGGGGTGTGGGAATACGGAACCGATATGAGATCCAAAGATGAGAATTGAAGAGCCGATATACATGCTTCCCCCTAAGGATTCACAACTTTCCCTTATATTTTTGTAGAAGAAAAAGAAATCATAAGGAAAGAAGAAAAGAAGAAGAAGACGACACCATGGAAAAATAATCTCAGAAATCATATCGGGCAAGGAAGAACCCTGAGATGGATATTCGAAGTCAGGCGGGTCGGGTTGAAAACCATAGTGAAACCAGGGTTAATCATGATAAATACAATTTTGATTTGAAAGATAAATTAGTAAATGAACATAATTTTTTAATTTTACAATTTATAATTTGAGGGGTAAAATTGTATTTTAACAAATTTAATGATTTTCGTCAATTAAGGGACCTAGGTGATGTTTTTGCATTCTTGTGAGTGTAGATGATATTAGCAATCTTTCATGAAGTCTAGATGAAATTTTTTCATTAAACTAATATGGGAAGGTAATTGAGTCATTTCACACTTTTTGTTAGTTAAGTTAATGGTAGAGGTGCGGTTGAAATTAAGATTTAAAAACAAAACACAAGGGTGGGTGAAATTTTCCCATTAAGATTATGAGAATTGTGTGGGATGATTTTACCACATTCTCTCGTATCCGATCATCTGTGGTTTAGAATGAGCGGCATCTATCGACCTTTCTCCGATCATGAGAATCAAATCTTTTCCCACGAGGTGATCGACGTGATATGAGAAATCCTTCTTACCAATGTTCAATTTCATGTAAGTATAAATGTCATGTTCTAATATAAATGTGTCCATGTCTCAGCAAAGTAAGGACCAATTAGTTACACAATTGACAACCATGTAGTGTTAAAATAGTAGAGACTGACCAGATTAACACCTACGTTATGCTACTGTTTGGATGTATGTTAAATGATACATGCATATTCCAGATTCCACACTCTTCAGGCGTCACCAAAAGTTCAATAATTGGAAAAGTATTGTACAGACTAGCCGGAGTTTGTAGCCTTTTATCTCCAACCGTCCTCGGTCCAAACCTTGGATTCAAATCCTCTCCTCCTAGTGATTTTGGGAGGAGGGAGACACTCTGTTGGATGGCTGACACGTGAAGCTTGGGTGAATCCGAACCTTCCATCCAAACCAACACGGATCCTACAGGGAGTGTAGATTAGGATGGAGGACTCGGATTCAAGAGGGACTTCCCCCTTCCTCCCGAATCACTGGGAGGAGAGGATGTGAATCCCCAAACCTCTGGGGAGGAAACAGGAAGGACACAGAAGTTATATGGATCCCACAAACCTAGGCTCAATATATCATTTTTTTTCTTCTTTATTTTTTGTGAAAACCCAATATATCAACATCCCTCGTTTTATTCACACCATAAAAAATAATAATCATCTTTTAAAAGTGGTTTTAGTTGGTTAAAATATTCATAATTTTTTTTTCACCTGTTAATTAATTAAAGATTAGGAATAAGGTTCACTTCTAATTATGTTTTTTTTTCCAAGTAAAGAAAATAGGAAATTATGTTTTTGGGATTAGTTGGGATTTTGGTGGAACGTACCGTTGCCATTCAATAATTATCAGTTCAAGGATTCGGGGGTAAAATTGAAAATTTAAAGAATAAGATACCAATACGAATTCGAGACTACTTCCCAATCAATCCCTATTTCAACAAGCAAATAAGAACCAATAATCCGACCAGGTGGATCCTCGCCTCAGGGTCATCAACTGAAACGACTGATGCTTACTCATATGCTGGCCGGTCCGGTTAAATCCAATTTGATCTGCCTTTGTCTATACCTTTGCTAACTAGAGCATCATTGTTAATCTCTCTCTCCCTCATGGGATTCGACAAGGTAATTAATGGGGATCGGAGACATGGTCCCATTGTTTCGTATCATATGTTGATAGGTAGACATGAAGGACATTTGAAATCACAATCTCTTAATTGTGAATGGTTGGACTTTGTCATCTGCACTATCTTGGAGTTTACATACTACTTGTTTTTTCCATCCTTTCTTTTTTTATAAAGACATGAACAATACACGCCAATATTAAAAGGGTTAATTAATCTATGATGTTGTGTGCCTAATGTCATATATTCATCCATAGATACATACACACATACAAGATGTGGGATTAAACCCCATATGGCACATGGCCTATTTTTCTTTTTGATATGAACAAGACACGCCAACTCCAAAAGTCCTTACTAACTCTACTTGAAAGATGATCACTAATAAGATGTAGATACTTGAGCAACTTTCCATTAAATTCTGAGAAGCTGGTTTCAAGTGGGAGAACTTAAGTTTTGTTTGGATGTCAAGAAAAGAAGAAAAAGAAAAAGATAAGACTGATCACTCCATGTGTCTCTCTCTCATTTCCATTTCAAATTTTTTTTCTTAGCTTCTAAACATAGTTTTTTTTTTTTTTTTTGGTACCAAATTAAAATATTCGTTCAACAGTCGAGGAGGAGCTGTGACTTCCATTGTACATGCATCAGAAAGCCATAGAGCGGAATGGGCTAACAAACTAACCCCGAAATAATAAAGGCCCTCTATAGGAAGGGTATGGGCAACAACATTAGCCCTCCTTGATACATAAGAATATGACACTGAAACATGAGACGGTATCAACTGTCGAATGTCATCAACAATCGACATATCTTCCATTCAAAATATTCACAACAGGAAGACAATCAGTTTCTACCAAAATATGCTCATAACCATGATTAAAAGCCATAATCAGACCATCCCGAATAGTCATGGCCTCTCCTACAAGAACCAAAGGAAACGATATTTTTTTCGAACAAGGCAACAAAATAGACCCCTCAGCAGATTGAAGGCAAAAACCAAGTCCAGAGAGATCAGCATCCTGCACAGCGGCATCAGAGTTTAGTCTAACCATTCTTCAGTCAAAAGTAAACCCTGTGGTGCAACCAGAATAGGAGAAGGATGATCCTAAAATGATGAAATCAGAAACTTTGTGAACCAAAATTCCTGCCATGCTCTATGAGCTCTTCGAATAACATCAACAGGACTTAAATCAGAGTTCTCAAAGTAGAAAGCATTCCTGGCATTCCATATATGCCAACAGCCTGAACAAGGTGGGGAAGCCACTGAAAAAGGGTTAAATTACTGTCAAGCCAAACTGCACGGGCAAAATGACAATGTAAAAGAATGTGATCAGTAGTTTCATCTCGTGCCCCACAACGTTTGCAATTCACATTAACCCAAATATTCCTCCGGTGAAGAGCTGTACTGGCAGCCACTCCCCCAGCACAACATCTCCAAATAAATTCCCGAATTTCAGGAAAAGTTTGAACTTTCCAAATCTGTTTCCATAGAACAATGGGGACTTCTTGCCAGACATGTCTTCGGGATGAAGAAGGATTAGCAACTTGCTAATCATTTTTGAGATTACTTAACATAAGATAATAGAATTTAACAGTGAACTCACCCACCTGTCTTAGTCTCTTTCCAAATTAATTTATCAGCAGTTGGGAGTCCAACATAAAGAAATTTTTAGAATAGCTGCAACTTCATTAGGCTGGAAAAGATAGCAAAGTAAATCATACTTACATAAATGAGATGTATGGTCTATCAATTCATAAACAAACTGAATATGAAGATCATCAACTGGTTTACTGGATAATATTTTATTCTCTCTAAAATTGGGAATCCATCTATCTTCTCATATTCTAATCTGAGCATCATTACCCACTTTCCAAAGAAACCCTTTGCAAAGAAAGTGCTCTGCCCTCAATAATGCTTCTTCAAGCCCATGAAGGAGAAGAACCCAGCTTTGCCTCAAGAAAAGATGAGCGGGGAAAATAAATGGACTTTACATATTGAACCCATGAAGCATTGGGATTTTCTAACCCCGAAATCCGTTGGCAGTCCTAAATATTGAGCAGGTCCCGCTCCATAAGGCATCTTGAGCACTCTAAAAAACCATCTGCGAAACTTAGTGGGAGTATTAGTGTTGAAAGTATTTTTAGATTTCTTCAAATTGATTTTTTGACCAGAAGCATCACAATATAAGTCAACACAACTCTTTAACTCTGTAATTTCTCTAAGCTTGGCAGGCAAAAAAAGAAAATAGTCATCAGCAAAAAGTAAATGGGTTAGCGGAGTAGATCTATTCTTTATGCGAATTCCCTGGACATCCCCTAACATAGCACGTGGTTAATCACAGCAGACAAAGCATGGGCACACAAAATAAAAATCGCTGGAGAAAGGAGATCCCCTTGCCGAATACCCCTAGAAGGAGTAAATGTTCCTCGCTCGGCCCCATTTATAATAAGGGTATAAGAAACTGTAGTAATGCAGGCCATAATCAAAGAATCCCACTTACTATGAAAACCTAGCCGACTAAGAATACTTTGTATGAAAGTCCAATCAAGCCTATCATATGCTTTCATCATGTCAAGTTTAAGCGCAAGAAAATATGCTTTGCTCTTAGTTTTGTGCCGTAAAAAATTGAAAACTTCATGGGCCATCAAAATATTATCAGATATCATTCGATCATGAATAAAGGCCGATTGGTTGAATGCCACAATACTACCCAAAAATCATGCAGTCGGGCCAACATAATTTTTTATATAATTTTCATGCAAACATTACATAAACTGATGGATCGAAATTGATCTAGACATTTTGATTGGCTGACCTTAGGTATTAAACAGAGATAAGTACGATTCAAAGTACTAGAAACATAACCATGTATAAAGAAATCTTGCACAAACCTCATCAGATCAGTCTTAGTAATTTCTGAAAATAGATTGGGGGATGGCCATCTGGTTCTGGAGATTTCCAAGGGGCTAAACCAAAGAGTGTCGCCTTAATTTCTTCCTCATTAGGGACAGCAATTAAAATATCATTCAACTCAGACGAAACCACTGGTTCCACATAATATAAAATAGTATCAAGGGCTTGTTGCGAAATACTTTGAGAAAACAGTCTACAGTGAAAACTCTTTTTTTTTTTTTTCATATTAGTTATACTGAAAACATTTTCAATAAATAAAATAAAATTGACATAGTTATTCCTTGTAAGGTTGTTGGGTGGTTTGTGATCTTGTTATACCAAAGTAATGTATCGTTGTAATACTATTTAACGACGGTAAACATCCGTTGCAGAAAACACGTATAAATGGTGGAAATTTTTTCCCTGTCATGGAAAATGTTATTACACAGTGGTATAAATACGTTGTGAAAATGTTATTTTACATGATCAAATAATAACACCATCGTAAAAAATGTTATTTTACACGACACCCCCAGGTTATCCTTGTGATTTGGAGAGACGGCATTTTAGCCAACGAAACATGTTGTGTCGGTAAAATGTTTCAACGATTGAAAATTTCCGTTGTCAAAAATAAGAATTGTTGTAGTGTCTTTTGGAGATTAAAAAAAATGGTTGACGAACTCATGGCTAACTTCTTGAGGTAAAAAACTAAATTCAAAATTCATAGCAGTGACAACAAAGTGATATAATTTATAAGGTAAAACTAAAAATAATATTTAAAAGAAAAAAATTACACAACACTCCCTCTACATTTGAGAAACTACACAGAATTATCCTGTCTTTATAAAAGCTACACAGACTACCCCTCTAACAATGCTTTCATACACTCTCACCCGCATCATTATTTATAATTTAACGGGAAAATGTCAAAATTTTTTAAGACAAAAGTACCCTTAATGTAAAATTCCCCCTTCTCTTACTCTACCGCAACAGGAACCTTTTCAATTTCCCTTCTTCTCCATTGAAACCTGCAAAACAGAGAAACAAGAACGAACACTTAAAAGGGAATGAGAAGCCCTTCGATTTTTTAAGTTCATGGATACTCAAAGGTTTTCATTCATTAGCTGTAACATTTTCTTCTCATCAATCTGGTTTCAATTACTATATTCTTCTTTTTATTTTTTTTTTTTTTTTTTTGGGAGTGAAATTGATATTTCTGTTCATCATTTATTCATTCGATTTTCAAGAATCCTTCAGGCGATTGCTTAGATTTCTCTCGAGTTTCACCGATTTTCTCTCTTGAGTTGCACCGATTTCTTTCTTGAGTTTCCAACTGATTTTTTCGGGAGTTTCAACGATTCTTTTCTGATTTAAAGTTTATCTTTCACCGATTTTATCTATCTCTAGGTGGTGACATGAAGAGATCTGAAACCATATCTGAAAGAAAAAGGCGGTGACAAGAAGATCTAAAACCAGATCTGAAAAAAAAGAAGCAATGAAGCAATTTGAGCATTTGATACGGTGCATCATCTTCTAAGAATTCTTCTTCTCCCTGTGGTGCCACAGTTGCAGGAGTTGAGTAGAATCAACGTTGTTCTCTGGGGCGCTTAGGTTCATTGCTGGTCTCAAAGGTTACCGGCTTCGGCATCAGCGAAGCGGCAGCAGCTGCTGTTGTACTACGTATAGGGAAGCAGAAGCAAGAATCGGGTAAGAGGGTACGGAGTCTGGGAAGTTGACATGGACATCGGTGCCCTTTAGAGCGAGAACTGTGACGTCGTAAGCTGGAGCTTCCATTTTTGGGGTGGGGAAGGTGCCTAGCCATATGCAGGTGCTTTTACGTGGTTCTTTAATCAGATACCCACTTGCCGCTCCGGCTTCGGATTCCTCTGTAGATTGGGTGTCTGCCGGTGGAGGAAGAGGAGGATGTGATAGTCTACTGAGAGGGAGGAGGTGTTGACGAAAGGAAGGATAGGGTGGGTTAGAGGAAGGTTATTCATCCATGGAGGATTAGGTGTGAAGAGCCTAAAGGGGATTAAGGAGATTCCTTCTCATTTAAAGACGACTCGATTCCGTCTTGGAAATGAATTCATCTGAACTGTAATTGTGATTTTAGTTTTGTTACAGAGTAAGATGTCTTACTTGATAGTTTTATTCTCTTCTTTTTCTCTGAATTTTGGTTTTTTTTTTGGACATTGCATCTGAGAGATGAGAGATTGAAGAATGAACAGAAAGTGTGATGGCAAATGAGGTATATTTGTTTTTGCAAATGTGAATACCCAAACTCTTCTCTTTTAAAACTCAATTTCTTTCTCTATCTCCAATATCGAAAAAGATATTAAATAGATCTTCGTTCTGCAAGACGACTCTGCTCTAAACAAGAAATCAGAAGGGTATCGTGAGAGAAACTACGAAAAAATGGGAGACTGTCGACCTCTGGGTTTCTTGATTAGATTGCCCTTTGCCCTTGTTGCGGTGGTTTTATCAATTGTGGGGTTAATTATCTGGGTTCTTGGGTCAGTATTTTTCCATTTTTGTTCTTCTCCTCTTTTTTTTTTTTTCTAGTTTATATTTTAATTTCTTCTTTCTTCCTGGTTTTAAAAATCTTGAAGATTCTATGAGTTTCTGATGGTTTGTTTGGCAATAATGGCAGGTCGATATTGAATTGGTTGTGCCCATGTTGCATCTATTGTGCTGGTATTGCCAATCTTGGTATGGATCTTGTACAACTTCCTGTAAAAGTGATGAGATGGTTCATTGAGAAGTTTCCTTGTTAATTTCAGATATTTACTTCTGTTATCCGTACATGGTGTTTTATCTCTGTTTGTTGTTGCCGTTGGGGAATAACAAAGCTTCGTAGGAAGAGAAAACACAGATCTTATTTGTTTTTTTAAGGGTATTTTTGTCTTAAAAAAAAATTGACATTCTCTCATTAAGTTGTAAATAACGGTGTGGGTAAGAGTGTATGAAAGCATTGTTAAATGGATAGTCTCTTGTAACTGTTGTAAAGACAAGATAGGTCTATGTAGTTTTTCAACTATAGAGGGGTGTCTGTGTAATTTTTCTTATTTAAAATTCATATTTAATAGAAAAAATTTAAAAAATTGAGTAAAATAAAGTTTATTCTCTCTAAACCTTTTCAGAACATCATAAAGCAAATTAAGATAGAAATCTTAAGACAAACTCAAGTAGTTGACTCCTTACAAATGTAAGAGCTTACGGCAAACATTTTTCGTTTTTGGCTTCGTTTGTCTTGATGTAAAAATTTATTGAAAATTCAAAAAAATACATTAATATTTCAATGTTTGTTTTCTAAGAGAAAAAGAAGTTTGCCTTTCTTTTATCAATTGAAAACAAATATTGAAAAAAAACATTCCATATCAAAACTAATGGAGCCTTAAGAAGTTTCCCACCTATAAAACGATATCAGCATGCCATAGCATTTTGATCCATGTAAAACTGGTCATGCATATGAGAATACGTCCTGAAACAGACACGTGGGAACATGCATTAGTGTGAAAATGTATTTTCTATAGCATCCTATTTGGTCTAATGCTAGAATTTTCTTTCATAACGCATTCTTTTCCTTTTACAAAAATTCAAAAAAAAATGCTTTGTTATGGTTACAAAATTTGGCAGAAATAAAAAAGATGCAAATTTTTAATTATAAATACAAGTAATATGAGTAATGAATATTATAATCAAATAAACGAAGCTTTAAAGGAATTTCCTTCCAAAACTATAAAAAATCTAATACATCTACTAGATAATATAAATTTTTGGTCTTCTAGAATAAGGGTGCAAGTTTGGTCCAATCGACCCCAGCCCAAAATGGGTCTAGCCTGAGATACCTTGGCCCCAAGGACATGTCACGACTAGAAATTTCTGGCCCAGCCTTGTCATCGTCGTCATCGTCGTCTTCTTCTTTTTTTTCTTCTTCTTCTTCAGTCTAGCCGAGTTCCTATATCTCCTTTCCCCCAATCCATGATTAGGAATTAGGATCAATTAAGGTCAACTTGGCCTGACCTAGGAGCATATCAAGATTGGATCGAGCCTGGACCAGTTAATGGAAGTCAAGATTGGGTTAAGGTTTTGAAATGTCCGACCTAACCAGACCTATTGCTATCCTCCTGCTAACCATTAATATAAGGGCGGTGATTGTCCCCTCAACTGCATTTCCCTTGCATCAGCACGGTCCACACAGCACACGTAAGCATGGAATTTTTCCCCTTTATATGAATTCTTGCCTTACCGTCCAGGTTACTATTTATTAGAGGGCCCATTGTCTTTATAGCTCGTCCAATTATTTAGCTGACATTGACTCTTGAAAGTTAAGCCAACCGGGAACAATGGACATCATTATCATCGTCATCATCATTTAATAGAAAATTCAATACTCATTTGCTTTTAGAAAAATGATATGGGTTACTCCTAAAACATAGTTTTATAATAAAATAGTTCACACCTTTAGGTTGAGATCCACGTCTTCTCTCACTTGAGTTTGGATAGGAGACTTGGTGGTCCGAATGGATAGTCACCACCTGGCTCTCAGATGGATCCGAACCTTCCATTTGAGTCTACATCCCTGTCGGCTCAGTTTGTCGACTTGAATGAAGGGCTCGGATCCACCCGAGAGACAGGTGGTGGCCATCCATCCGGACCACCAAGTCTCCCACCCAAACTCAGGCGGGAAATGATTTCTATACTTAGGTTGAGGACATTAAAATCTAATTGGGAGAAAATTAAAATTTCGTAAAGACAATAATACCTCCTAACTTAATTGAAATTATCTAAATACCCCTTATTGTAAACAAACTAAAACCGTTGTTGTGAGGGTCCTTCTTATTCTTATTTCTCATCTCAGTTTTGGTAGTATCTTCACTTGAGTTCATTGTGGAACTGAACTAGATCATCAGGGTAGCGGAAGCTTCGGGGCCCTTTTTGATGAATTTGTGCAGAAGCAAAGCTACTTTAGAGAGTAAGAAGTGTTAGATTTATGTGGGCTTAATTAATTACCTAAACTAGTCAATTCAGTGGGAGTCCAATGAACACGATAGAACCGGTTTGGTTTGATTTGTCACATGGTATGAGATAGGTTTGGTAACTCTAATTCTATAGTGGGAAGGGTTTTAGGGTTACAACTCTCCACAGCCACAATAATTAGTTCTCTCTACACCCATTAGCAAGAGACATTAGGATATCCTCTGGAGGCTGTGGAAAATTGTATCCAATGAATTTCAATCAAAACTTGGAGTGTTGTGGAGCGTATGAGAATTGATCTCTTCACAAACAGGTATGTCTTTATGATTCATAGTTAATGACTTCTCTATTGTGTTCTATGATAACTGTATGGATGGAAAATGAGTTTCATTGAAACCCTAAACACATATATTTTAACAGTTGGTATCAGAGCTAACCACACAGACCTAGAATCAATGGAGATTGATTATAAAGACTGATAATGAATGGTTAAATTGAAAGAGAAATTTTTCTCAAGTTTTAAATCGAATCTCGATCAGATCTGTTGGAGTTTTTCATCGACGAAAATTTTTTTGACCGACAAAATAGGTCAAGGAACATACCATTGGAAAGCTCTCGACGAGACGGAGTCGGGGATATAAAATTCACCGACGCTAGCCTTCTGAAGCACCGACACTCTCCGGCGGTAGTCGCGAGTGCATCTCACTAGTGGGAGAATTAAAAACAAAAAAGAGTCTTTCTGGCGGCGCGATAGAGTCATCGTCGAGTCGACTCGGCACAGAATAGTAAACCTTGGCCGATTCTGGCAGGGTTGACCCGGGCGGTGACCAGCCAGCCCAGACCGGCTCAACCAGAGCTAGCCAAGCCAAGTCAGCTAAACCAGCCAGGGCCAGCTCTGGTCCAATCCAGAACCAGCCCCGCCCAGGTTTAGGCCTAGCCTAGCCCAACCGTGGCCAAGTGGGTCGAACCGAGGACCCAAATGGGTCGACCCGTATTTGAGTCTGATAACCCGGTCAACGACTCGAGTAGACCAGACCCATTAACCCGTATAATTGATCCGAAAACCCAGAATTCTGACTCGAAAACCAGAATGAATGAACCAGATACCCAGTGGTTGAACCGTTGGACCAGACCGCATTTCGATTAGCCCAAGCCGCGTGGTTCGGTCTGGATCAAAGTAATAATTAAAAAAAAAAAGGTATACTAGGTTCAGTTCGAACTGAGACGAAGTTAGGCTGGACTTGGTCAATCCGGCGCGAACCGACCCGACCCAGACAGAGTTTTCTTATAAGGACATGTTTGGTTGCTATTTTAAACAAAAAGACATTAAATAGTGATTTTGGGAGCTAGGAAGGTCGGATTGACCTCTGATTTGTTCCGTTGGACTCCATTTTTTATGCTCTTCAATCTGATATATATTTTGATATATTTGGATACATTGAAAATTATGTTATTATGAAAAATGCCCTATATGAACCTAGTTTGTAGTGTTTTTTGCTGATTTTTCTTAAAGTTATTATACCAAATTGATTGTTGAGCTATTGTGCCTGTTTATATAAATGTTTAGACATATTTAATTGTGTTAATAAAATATTCATGATGTCCCACATGAACTGCAAATTGAGATTTATTCATATCATGGTGGAACTTGGTGTGACCACCAAAGTGGTAATCTGTTTTATTATGATGCTTTCAAATTCAAAGGTCTATGTTTGTAAATGCTTCAGTTTGATAATGTTCACCAAAGGTGATATTGTCCAAATTTATTCAAATTATGATTTATAGCTGTTGTGTAAGGATTATAGTGTGACCACCAAAGTGGCAACCTTGGTTCCATCATAATATGCTCAAATCTAATATTTATTCATTTACAAACTACAGTAAAAGAAGTATAGTGTTCGCCCAAAAGTGACACTGACATAAACTCTCACTTTTATGGATGCAGCAAAGATGACACTGTCCACCCAAAGGTGGCGTTGTCTAAGATTATAAAGAACGACACTGTCCACCCAAAGGTGACGTTGTCAAAGAAAATAAATAGATTCTCTGATGAATGTTTTGTCAATGAGAGTCTTGAAGGGACGGTATGTCCAATATAGGAATGGTTGAAAATAATTAATTTTATCAGAGGCTTGAGTAGCCAAAAATTTGAGAATCAGTGAGAGTCTCTAGATATGCTTAATCAATGGGAGACTCTTTATGTATATACTTGTGTTTTCACATTGCTTACTATGTTTGATTGTATTGCTCATGGTTTAATGGGTATAGTTTTGTTTGCATTGGCATTTACAATATTGCTATTTTGCATACATAGTTATGTGTTTGACATGCCAAAGATAAATCAGATTGTATTTAACCGAAGATAAATCGGACACTATTTAATCAGACACTAGGCAGTATTTAGTCAAAGAACGAACAAGACAGTATTCAGCCAGATATATAAGACAGTATTCAGCCAAGATAAGAGGCGGTATTCAGCCATACAAATAATGATGGTAAGTCAAAGTACGATATTAATCCAAGCTAGAGGCGATTTACCATGAGAGGATAATATCAAGAATAACGGTGGTGTCTAGCCAAGGTATGGTATTATATTTTTGAATTATTTAAATACCATGTTTTAGTTGCCCATAAAGGTTTTGGGACACTTTGATTAAGATTCTTTAATCAAGTTTGGACTCATATTGGAGTTTATTTTCATGCATTATCTCAAGCGATTCATGTATTGAATAGACCTCTGTTGTGGCTGATAGAAGTTTGTACACCATATGTTGAGGTATATTATTCGTTGTTGCTCACATTGGAAAACTTGATGGATGTTTCAAAGTTAATGACATTTTAGTGTGTTGGATTCCATGGCCACACTGGTTGACGATGGTTTTGTAATTAATATAGCCCAGTTAGATTTATGTGGGCTTAATTAATTACCTAAACTAGTCAATTCAGTGGGAGTCCAATGAACACGATAGAACCGGTTTGGTTTGATTTGTCATATGGTATGAGACCTTGGTAATCCTAATTCTATAGTGGGAAGAGTTTTAGGGTTACAATAGTATTCTATAAATACTGGGTTAGAGTCCTCATAGCCACAATAATTAGTTCTCTCTGCACCCATTAATAAGATACATCAGGATATCCTCTGGAGGCTGTGGAAGACTGTAGCCGAGGGATTTCGATCAAAGCTTAGAGCGTCATGGAACGTATGAGAATTAATCTCTTTACAAATAAGTATGTCTTTATAATCATTAGAGCATATGAGAATTAATCTTTACAAATAAGTATGTCTTTATAATCATAGTTAATGACTTCTCTATTGTGTTTTATGGTAATTATATAGATGGAGAATGTGTTTCATTGAAACCATAAACACATAATATTCTAATAAGAAAAGCTTGTAAGATGTATCCCATCATGAAATGTTCTTCGTTATCAGTGATATATAGGTAAACAGTTTAAGAATACGACCAATAGTTTTCTTCTCTCTGGATTTCGACTGACAGATTTTTTTCTAGGGTTTCTACAACTTGATTGATTCTCACTCATGTCAGAGCGAGCCATCCAGTATAGTAGTTAGTTGAAACTTGAAAATAGAGGAGAGGTAAGAGGAGGAGTATTTTCTCGGGAGAGGGTAGTGGAGGAATCAGATAGCTCCGGAATCTTGTCATATCGTAAATCAGGTTAAACCAATTCAATTTATCCCGTTTTAATTGACATCCAATTTGGTGTTAGTCCTTGTCTCCTTTACAGGGCCCTGAGATTCTTGCTTCTATTACTGGCTCAGCAGTTCAAGTCTATAGATTGGCCAAGCTTCCAAAGTACAATCGGTATTCTAAAACCCCCAATTTTAATAATATAAATGTAATGCTTTAGTATGAAGACTTGATTTATTTTTGCAAGCTTTGATCTTTGTACGGTCCATTGTTGGTGACATACCTGAACTTTCACTTCGCACGGATGGAGAATGGAGAAGCTCCTGCTCCTCCTCAACTTGCAGTTTGTCTGCTCAATTGAGAATGAAGACTAAAACTAAAAACGATAGGGAAAAACAGGTGGAAATTACAAAGTTTATGTATTGTGATTAGAAGGGTATTTTTTTCACTTAAATTTTTTATTCAAACACCACTAGTTTTAGGTAGTGGGAGTGTAAGTCTAAAAGAGTAAGAGTACTCTGGTATATAAAATGAATTGTCAAGGGGAGGTCCGAATAAATTTCCCTCCTCTAAATAAGTTGGATTCAAGCGTTGGTGTCTTCACGAGTCACGTCGGATAAATTCCCTAATACAAAAGGTGTGGAACTTAATGAACCATGCTTATTTGTCTATAGATTTTGATCCAACGTTTAAATCTACTTACTCCTTAAGAATGAGGATTTTCTTCTTGACACTGGATTGGTGTCAATAACTTGGCACCGACCATCAATGTCTGTCCGATTGACACAAAACCTCCTAATTTTCCCATCTCAAATACCAAACTCCCCCTATCTCCATCTTTATTGTGGATTCCTTGATGACCCAATGAAAGTGCCTTAAAAGGAAAACACAGATGGATATCAACTAGATAGATCCAAAAGAATAAGAACTACACATTTACATATGCCATCTTGAAAGGTGAGAATTATTGAAGTGGGCATTCCCAAAATTTTTGTTTTGCTCTCATTCATAGGGAGGACAGGGAGAGAGAGAAAGTATGTGTGTCGACGGTTGAGGGAAGAGGGGCTGCAACAAGCATTCAAGAGTCTACAAGAAAGTTAGTTTGGGAAAGAAGCAATAATTGGGAATGGTAGATGAATGTCTGTCAATGGAAATTAAGATCTGTCGACTTAGGTTCCTAAAAAAAAATCAAAGGAGTCCTCAACATCAGCACTACTACCGTGCAAACCGTTTTTAAAAATAACAGAGAGATTAAAAAAAATCCCTCATGACATGGTCCCTGCCCATACATCACATGCAACCAAAACCCTTTTCAGAATTCCATATTTCTTAAATTTTAAAAAGTTGTTCCTAATGAAATATGAATGGGGCCTTCTCACTTCCTCGTCATAAATCTCCCTTTCTCTCAAATTTTTTTTGGAACTTTAAAAGCAGAAGAAGGGCTCAAAGCCCTTCCATCGACAGAGAGGATTTAGAAAATCTCTGTCTATCGATGGGGAGAAGCCCTTGTTGTTCTAAGGAAGGCTTGAACAGAGGAGCCTGGACAGCTCTTGAAGATAAAATTCTTGCAGACTACATTAAAATTCATGGTGAAGGGAAATGGAGAAACCTTCCCAAAAAATCAGGTACAAAGAGATTAGTTTAGTTTTTGGGAAATAGCAGCTAGCTACTGAAAGTTGATGAATCAGATTCTGAATTATTGTGTAATGGTTCATGCAGGTCTCAAGAGATGTGGAAAGAGCTGCAGGCTTCGGTGGTTGAATTATCTAAGACCAGATATCAAGAGGGGGAATATAACCCCTGATGAAGAAGAGCTTATCATCAGACTTCACAAGCTCTTGGGGAACAGGTTTTCCTGCTTCTTCTTCTTCTTCTTCTTCTGTTTTACTTCCTTTTCTTTAAATTCTTCTGTTGAAGAGTTTTTTTTTTCTTGTAGATGGTCACTGATAGCCGGGAGGCTTCCAGGGCGAACAGACAATGAAATCAAGAACTACTGGAATACCAATTTAGGAAAGAGATCTATCACTTTGTCTCTTAAGCAACTCTCCAACTCTATAGACAAGAAGAAGCTGCCATCACCACCTTCTTCTTCTAAGATGGAGTCACCAGTACTGGTCCGGACCAAGGCATTGAGGTGTACCAAGGTCATCCTACCACCTCAACAACTAGACACCCCAGCCCAAGGCCCTGCCCTTACAGGAGATGTGTGCCACAATCATGTAGGATCAGAATTCTTCTTCACTTCTAGCACTCCTGGAGAAGAAGATAAGTCATCCACCTCGTCGGATTTTATGATGGATCTTAATGTTGGAGAATTCTGCCTAACAGATCTTCTACTGGATTCTGAATTGTTGCAACTCTGCCATTTTGATTGTGGGGATGGTGTAGGAGGACAAGGCTGCAGCGACAGTGGCAACAACGACGAAGACGACAACAACAACAACAACAAAGACTTTTCGCCATGTTCAGAAGATCCTCTACTATTTTCAGAGAAAATGTTCGAGGATTGGACCCGAAACGACTGTGTTCATCCGGATGATATCTCCGATCTCCAGTCCTTGGCTTACTTTCTGGATGCTGATGACGAGTGGTTAGGAAAACAGTGACTGATACTTTTTGCATCTGTCGATCAAATATTCTACAGCCCTCTTTATACACAACAGAGTTCAGCCCCCTTTATACACAACAGAGTTCTTCCGACGTCTTCTTATCCAAATTTTTGGAATGAAAACTTTATCCTATGAACTAATTACTAGGTAATATAACTTTCTTGTGTAATATGAAATAAGTGAAAGTCACCCCTAATTAGCGTTCCATGGCATGGAGATTCCTACAACTTAATGTCTTTTTCACTGTCTCACCATGGTCTTATGGCAATAATAAAAGGGTTTCTCTTTTCTCTCTCATAGGATTTTCCAACGTTCCAAATGGGGTTTGGAGAAAATTTGCTTGGTTGTGCAATCAAAGTTTTAGTAATTGGTATCAATCAAATCCGTATAGGTTTTAACCATGGCCCATGTCGGTTTGATATTTCATCTTTATTTTCATTTATTTTTTAATCAGTATCGATCACATATCAACATGCTAGTATAACAGTATTGCCAACCCTTACTTTCTACCTGAAAGGCTTATATATATATATATATATATATATATATATATATATGGCCTGAAATTTCAATCGTGATCCCTGGGCCAGCCCCTATGTCGTGCAAGAACCATCAGATTGTGGTGGACGTCATTTAGTCAGTTCATAACAACCTAAAAGCGGGGGGGTCGTAGATCGTCGACGCTTTCCCCTCATGTAGTCGCGGCCTCCCCAGCGCCCCCCCTTCGTCGCTTCTGGCTAAGTCAGGCCCATCACTCCTTCTTGACTTTGATGATTTGCCTGCAGGAGGATCATCGAAGGTTGGAGAAAGAGATAGAAAACTGACGTCAGTAGGGGGTAGAGCGCCTACGAGCGGCGGCCTGCGGCTTGTGGCTTGCTTGATAAGGGAAACAAAAGACGATATATATACCCAACTGGAATATTTTGTGATAGTGCAACTGTGCAAGTCCAACTGGAATGATGAAGCCATCTAGATAGACAGAATGACAGATACGTTCTTAAGAAGACAAAGGAAACAATAGAGCATAAAAGAAAGACAGACCAATATGGCCTAAATGGCCTAATTGGGATTGGAAAGTAACTGATGGAACGAATCTTTGTGATTTTTAATTTGGTTAGTGTCGACATAATTAGATTGATAGCAGATAATTTTATGTTGGCCTTAAACAAGAGTGAGGGGACCATTAAAATTACTTGAGTTTCCTAACATTTTATCATGGTTAATTTATTGAATATTTATATTTTCTAATTTTTTTTAGATAAATTAATTCTAAAACACTACTAGCTAGCTCATCCAAAACAAAAAACAAAAGAAGAATAAGAGAGTTTTGCATCATCAATCAAATTTGATGCGTGACAACATAAAACAACTGACTAAGTACTCACATCGCCGGGATTATGCCCTTCCGACTCTAAATATTATATAGAAAAAATTTAAGTGCTTAAAATATTTCGTGAAACCTTTTCATTATAATTATTGGGTCAAATGCATAATTAGAGCTTCTATTGACTCTTTTTTTAACTTCTTGATAAATATTCTTTCATAGAAAAATTATTGGAATCCTTTTATATAAAAGTCTTGAAATTTTATCTAAACCCTTAAAAACTATTTAATTTTCCAAATGTCAATTTGGCTAGAAGTGATCAAGTAAAATCAACAACCATATTACACTATACTTCCACTCATACAACTCATTGAATTTAATCTTTTTTTTTTTTTCTCATTTTCACTTTGCACCACTAATGAAATTAGTATTACATTTCCCTTTAGTTCAAATTTGACAAAAAGTAGTCTAAATAGTTTAATGATCAATAAAGAGTTAGATTGAATAAAATTTTAAATTATTGTAATTATTCACAGGTACATAATATATTTTAAAATGGATATGAAAAACCAATGAATATTATACTAAGAGGGAGGTGAAGTAGTTTTTGAACTAATAACCCTGTCACAAAAGAAAACATGTTTTATGGATAATCTTAAATTAAACTTTTGAATTTCAATAAAGTATCACCACTATGTCTTAAATTAACTTAAGAATCAGATACAAGATAATTAGTTTTTTTTTTTTTTTTTATTAAAAAAACAATACATAGAAAATTAAAAGATGGATTGGAGGTTGACACTTTTGTTTTAAAAGTAGTATGCTAAGAAGATCTATTACTTACCTTTACTAAACCAATATCTGAAATACTTGTCATTGTTCTAGGAGTCTTGTTCAAGTACCAAAACCCATATGTGAGAAAACTCGAATTTTCTTTTAGAGAGCGAGAGAGAAGAAGAATTGACCATATGTGCCTTAGTGGCGGATTAGGTTACATGATTCGGTTTCAGTCGAATCGGATTTGAATAGGTAGAATCCGTCTAGAATCGGACACTTTTATACTGAAAAAGGCAAGTGATTCGATCAGAAATATTACTTTTTTGTAATTAAAATTTGGGTCAAATAAATCCTAAGAGATTTGATGGCAAAGAGTAATCCCATCCTTCTAAATGGCATCTAAAAATCCTGAGTGTAGAGTCATTTATCTAACTCATAAACAGATCTACGTAATTTTAAAATTAAAAAATATGTAATACATTTCCCTTCTCAATACGTAACAATTTCTTTGTTTATTTTCAATGTAATTACGTTTCATGAGATCTAACTATCATTCATATCATATTCAATGAATCTCATAAAAACTATACGAAAATACGGAAGAACCGTCCTTGGTCAAATAGTGTAGATAAGGCAATTAATTATATGGCAGGCGGAATTTGCAAAAATCATTAAAAACAACTCATCGCGAACTAATACAAATAAAAAATTTCAAGTCATCGCAAACTAATACAAATAAAAAATTTCCACGTGATTAATTTAGACCTTATTGTAAAGTACCGTTTTAAATCAATTCCAACTACCAAGACAAGATGTTCCCCCCAAAAAAAAAAAAAACCCACACACACACATGGCCATCCATCTCTTTCTCACTCGGATCTTTAATTTTTTTTTCCTCTCTCTCCACTTTCATTGTCTGGTCAGCATTATCACTCTACCCACTCTGATCTGTTTGTTTTTTTGGAGATTCTGTCTCTGGCTTTTACTGGCACGGAAAGTCACGTATCAACCGGAAAACAGGAACCTCTGAAGCAATTCCAAACCCAAATAATTAAAATGAAGTTCTTCTTTCTGTTTTAAATCCTGAAAATTTGGAAACACGTGATTCTCAAGGAATCAACCGTCTCATTCTTTGTAGGGATCTTTTCTTTGTATATGAAGATAACTGTTTGTTGGATTGGGTGGTGTGCTATTTAATAAAGTGTAGAGATTCATTAATGTCGTTAGATAGAGAGAATATGATTTAAATTTCTTGAATTTCAAATTTTAATTCAATTAAATATTTTCTTTTGTAACGATCATATATGTCTATGCATGTGAATCAATATCCTAAATATTAATAAGCACTCACCTATCTTTGAATGGTTTAGATTAAAAAAATAAAAACCATAAAAATGAATTATTCAGAGATTTGTTTTATGATTCTTGAAATCATCATATTCCCTCATTGTTATATAGATAACTATCTAAAAAATAACAAAAAAAAAATAGAGAGCAAAGAGCTAGCATTCTTTGGCCGACTCCAAAATAGGTATTAATCAGAATTTGGATCGGGTGATTCCAATCCGATATTTAAAACCATATTTTAAAGTAGGTGATAAAGTGTAGAATCCAAAGATTATACCATGTTTCTGATGTAAAAAGGGTGGTAGATATGTTGAGTTCTAGATACTGTAAAGATATTGATTTGAAGGCGTGGTGACTTTTGTGTTGTTTTGTTTTGGTTTTGGACCTTTTGGTTCTAGTTGTAGTTCTAGTTGTTAGTGGATTCCCTTCTAATGTACCATTCTGGTTCTGGGTGTGGTTCAGGTTCTAGTTTTGATTCTTGTGTTCTATATGCTCCGGGTGTGTGATCAAGAGTCATCTTCTTCTCTCATTGTTGGATGAATTTTCATTGGGAGAATTTAAAGAAACAAATTTAGTTAAACATTCTTAAATTATTGAGAAATTTACTTGTACCACCATTGAACTTAGGTTTAAATATAATTACTATCCTAAAGTTCACAAAAATTACATGAACTAGCCCCAATTGCTAAACCTTGTTACACAGAGCCCCACTCTATTAGAAATTTTCTGTTACAACACGCTTTCAAAATTTGAAGTTAAAAAAAATATGCCTTCAAAATTTGAAGTTAAAAAAAAAATACCCTTATTCATATTGCTAAGGGGGTGTTTGATAATACTCCGGAATCTGGATTCTGGCTTCTGGAGCATAAATGGAGCAGAATCTTGTTTGGTAACCCGGTTTGGATTTTGGAGAATCCTAAAGTGAACTGGCTCCAAATGGACTCCATAATCTATTTTTTTGGAGCATCAAATAAATGTTTTTCGACTTCAGAATATATTTTTGGAGTAGAAAGAACCACCCCAATCGATTCGATGAGCAGTCTGAACTAAGAACTCCAACTAAAATTGATTTAATGCTATAGGAGGTCGATTGAGAGAGTTCTCGCAGACAGAGTTAGGTATGCAGAATGATTTGATATTAGGAGTGAGAGGGACCAGGAAATCAAGTTAAACCAACATCATTTTTTGTGTTCAATCTTGTTCCTACAGCAGTACCATGTTGAGCAAGCTGCCCCATGATCGATCGAAACCCCCAATCGAATCGAGCGGGAAGAGAGCAAGGTTCTCACAAATCCCAGCATCGTCGAGCTGAGCATTAGGTTGCAAGGAGAGATAGAAATGGACAGAATAGAGAAAGATGGAACGAAGCTTGCCGGAGAATATTGGCTGGAGAGACAGAACGATCAAAGAGAGGAAGAGTATTCGCTGGGGGCAGAGCGATCGGAGAGAGGGAGCAAGGGTTAGGTGAAAACTAAAAGTGAGAGGCTGAGGAATAGACGTGATAAAAGTGAATTTAGGGTAAAAACTGCGACCTATTTTCGATGACGGATCTAAATTCTCGTCGTATAAAATGATTTTTGGCCATGGAAATTTAGATTCCGTCGGTGTATACTTGATTTTTAACCATGGGAACTAAATTCCCGTGGGAAAAAATCATTTTTGGCCACGGGAATTTATATCCCGTCACTAAACTTTATGATTTTTTGTCACGGGAATCTAAATCACGTCGGCTAAAATGATTTTTGGTCATGGAAATCTAAATATTGTTGGCTAAAATGATTTATGGCCACGGATATCTAAAGTCCCGTAGGCTAAAATGATTTTTGGCCATGGGAATTTAGTTCTGGCGCCAATTTCTATCGCCAAAAATGAAAATTGTTGTAGTGATCTGTGCTGGATGAACTCCAGCCGTTAGATCACGCTGGAAAGTCTCCAGCAGCTAGAGACAATTTAATTCCATATTTTTCTGCTTTAAATCTACTCAAATGTTTTAAAAGTTTGAAGATGTATGAGCATCTGTGAGGGTTCTCTTTGAAATGCACACAAGATGTGAGAAAATAAATTGACGCACTCTGCTAAAAATTCGTGTGCAATTTTCTGATTTTCATCGAAGGAGATGCAAGTAGTCTGTTTCTTTACTTTGTTCCTATCACTTTTACACCTAAATCTCTATGCTCATCTTTCTATTTTCTAGTTTTTTTTTTATTTTTTATTTTTTATTTTTCCACTTTCATTTGTTATCAACGAAAATTAAGGAAACCCTTTCTTACGGATTTCCTCTTGTTCTATCTCTTCATGTTAGCGCTGACCCTGTCTACGTCTACATTGATCTCTCTATCCCTCTCCAGTCTCTCATCTATCACCGTCGTTTTTTCTCTACAATATCATCTTCTTCATCCTTTATTTTAAGAAGAACTGCAATTTCTTCACCATCAAATGCAGATTCTGCTCAACGACCATATTGCATGTTCAGTAACCACTAATAATTCTTGATTCAAGCTCTCTTGTTTCACTTTTTTTTTTTTGGGGGCAAATCCCATTATTTTATAGTTTACATCATCTCCCTAATTTCTTCTAATCATTTTTCTGGGTTAATAGAAGCATAATATCAATTTATCAAATGTGAGTATTTTCGAAGGCCGAGGAAGTAGGAAGCCTTCCCGCCGACAGATTTGGAGTTGGTGGGAGCGAACCCCGATTTGGAAATGGCCTGCATCCCCAAGTAAGCATATGACATCTTCGACTTCTTCTCCCTCAAGGGGCATTCCTAGTTCATCTTAAAAGAGGGTTGAGTTTACTGAATATTCTTACTTGTAGAAAGAGCTCATGATCAAGAACATGCAAGATTTCTCATCAAAACCTATCTTAAATGGAGAAAGAAAGAAAGAAAAAAGGGGAGGAAAAAAATGGTTCTGCACGTAGAGAATGAAGAAAAATATGGAGAAAGAAAGATAAATGGAGCAGAAAATGGCTATGTGTTTGGATCAGAAACGAAAATGGAGAAAGAAAGAAAAATGGATAACAGAAAAACGAAAATGGAGAAGAGAATAAGAGAAGAAGAGAGGGAGAAGGTAACAAGGGAGGGAGAAGAAATGGAGAAGGGAATTTACCAAGAAGAGGAGTTGCTACTAGTCAAAATCGATGTTGGCAGGAGGAAGTGAGAATCAGTCGAACGTTGGAGAGGAGAGAAGGAGAAGAAATGAGATTTCTAATATAAGACACCCCCCCCCGGGGGGAAACCCACCCCCCGGGGGGGGGGGCCCCCCCCCCCCTTTGGGAGGGTTAATTTAGCCGGGGGGGGGGGGGGGGGGGGGGGGATTTTCATCCTTTTCCAAGTTTTGGAGGGTTAATTTAATTTATCCTCAAATTTCATCCTTAATCTTAATTCTTTGGAAATGCAACAAGAGCAAAGTTGACATTTAATTTTTATACTTAAAACCTTTAGTCAATGGGGTGTAGTTGTAATTGTTGTGAACTTTAGGATAGAAGTTGTATAGACCTAAGTATGAGGGTGGTACGAATAAATTTTCCTAAATTGTTTTATTTGTATAATCATTGTTTTCCTGGAAACTTAAATTGTTGTGAACTTTAGGATGGTAGTTGTATTTGAGACTCTAAATACAGAATGAGTTAAAGAACATGTTCCGGAATGAATTGTATTCTCTAATGTATATACTATAAGACCTACACTCGACTAACTGGGTTTAACCGTATTGTGCCAGGTCTTTCCATTGTTACAGGCTCAAGTGAACCAATCGGATCGACCGTATGAAGGACCCACAGAGTTAGGTAAGCTAAAAACAATAATTTTTCATTGTATGGGCGACTGACAGATGTTGTATGGCCAACCAGTCAAACAGAAGGTGAGACCATTCAATTTCAATTGAGTGGTCGCACACTCTGATTTGTCTGGTCAATGGGTTTTGCGACCACAGAGTCGACCACACAAACCCATAACCAACTCCGAAATTTAAAAAAAATTTCAAATTTCATAGGACTCTCTCGTAATTAGTCCTGGACTCTATATAGAGATTTTCCCTTTATATAGAGAACGTCTCTTAGCCTCTCTCACTCTTTTGGATCAATTCTAAACCCTAAATCTAAGAGAGAAGGAGAAGGAGAAGAAGAAGGAGACTTGGAAAAGAAGATTGGAGAGGATTTGCAGAAGTGTTTGCCGATTAGTTCCATTCCTAGATAACAAGGAACCTAAGGCAAGAGACTAACCTCTGTAGATGATAGGAATAGTTGAATTAAACTCATCATCATCATATTGGTAAGTGGAACCCAAACTTGGGGCTAAGATCATGGGATCTCCCAACTAGTTCAAAGACAATCATGGAAATAGATTAGGGATGCTTATAAATTGAAATAAAAAAGGTATGAAGGCTATAGAAGGACCCTAGGAGGTGTTCTGATGATGAACCAAAGGTTAGACTGAGAAGGACCTAAGAACACAACCAGTAAATTGTGTTGTCGCATCATTGGTCGACTATGTATGTGACCAGTGAGTCGACCACAAGCTCTCAGGAAGTTTATCCATGGTTGTGTGGACCTATCAGTGGTCGCATGATGCACGACCACACAATGTATGGTCGACATATACCTGCGACCACTGAATCGACCACTCAGTTACAGAAAGCTTATCTTGAGGCTAGAGTAGATTTTTAGACTATTGTAACCTAATACCATTAAACCCTAATCTGCATTCATAAATTATCTAGGCTGTCAATTAATACAAGTTAATTTTCAAAGTTTGAAGGAGATTGGTACTACGATTAAAGACGAGGAAATAAGACATAAACTAACTGGATAATAACAAGCTATTCTTTATTTTATTTAATGCTATGATTGATGCCATACTTATATGATTGTAATGTGCATCTCACATGTCATCCAATATTATTGTTATTCCTATTCATGCATATTTATTTTATTATTTTACTCTATTATTGATGATGATAGGAATAAGCATGTGTTTGTGAGTATGGTTGGTGTGCTGTGTGGGGAGGGGTGTGTGATCCGTAAACCATGCATCACATTGGCATTGTCGTATCACTGTTACCTTAGCGAAACTAGTACGTCGTAGGGCTTTAGGGGGGTGTTTATGGACCGTGTGGTCTTTGACCCTGTCGAGGAACCCTAACTCTATCTCTATGGGCGTATTGAGGGATGTTGGGATAAGGCATTGGATACACATGGATGACATCTAGAATTGGTTAGTCACGAGCCTAATTTGCAAGTCCACGCCAACAGGGGCAAACGTTGTAAAATCCATACTCCATAACGGGGTTTAACAGTGTCGGGCCAGGTTTTTCCATCATAGTCGGTTCAAGTGGACCAACCGTATGAAAGATGCATAAGACTAGGTGAGTGATTTAAACCAAAAATAGTGTATTTCATTTGTGTGGAAGCACAAACTGACTTGTGTGGTCGACCACACAGTCAGAAAGTGAGGTCAGTCAAAATAAGTTGTGTGGTAGCACTTTTGGCCTTGTGTGGTCGACGAATTCTATGACCACACATGTAGCCAAACAAAGTTATAACTGACTCTGAGTTTTTGAAAACTTTCCAAGTTTAGAGGATCTCTTTCCTTGTTGAGAGGGGACTCTATATAGAGATTTTTCATCTATATAAAGGACATCCCTTAGCCTCTCTCACTCTTTTAGAACTAAATTCCAAACTCTAAACCTAAAAGAGAAAAAGAAGGAGAAAGAGAAGATGGGAAGAAAGAGACTTTGAGAGGAGGTTCTACAAAGGAGCTTGCCATTCTTCTCTATAGCAAGGGAAAAGGTAAGAACCTATCTTTGTAGGTATAGGATAGTTAGAATTGATCTCCCAATTGTGAATTGATGATCTGAATCTAGTATTGTAGTCGAGATCATATAATACCTTTAACAATCTCAAGGAGAAACCATGGCCTAGGTTAGGAATACAATTGTTGATGGAAAACTCATAAACAAGGTCATAAAAAGACCCTAGAAGGTACTCCAAAGATGAACCAAGGAGTACAATGAGAAAAACCTTCGAACACAACCTTTAAGTTGTGTGGCTGCATCAGTGGTCGACCACAGATTGACCAATGTGCGACCATAGACTCTCTGAAAGAGATACAGGGTTGTGTGGCAGCATGATGTGCGACCACACATTTGGCCACACAAATTAAAAAGCCTGTTTTGCTGCCAAACTGAAGGTTAGACTACTGTAATCCAATACTAACGAATCCTAACCTAAATTTATGAATGTTCTAAGTTGTCAAGTGAATTTACAAAGCTTGGAAGGAGTTAATACTACGAACTAAGGTGAGGGAACAAGACTTAAATTAAATGGATAATAGCAAGCTATTTTTATTTTATTTATCTAATGTCATGAATGATACTATGCTTGTATACTTATAATGTGCATCTCACATGTCATCCAATATTACTGTTATTCATGTTCATGCATATTTACTTTATTGTTTTATCTTATTGTGGATGATGATAGGAATAGACATGTATTTGTGAGTGTGGTTGTTGTGCTATGTGGGGAGGGATGTTTGATCCCTAAACCATGCTTCGCATTAACATCGTCGTATCGCTGTTACTTTAACGCAACTATTACGTCGTAGGGCATCAGGGGGGTGTTCGTGGACCGTGTGGTATTTGACTCTGCCGAAGAGCCCTAGCTCTATCTCTATGGACGTATTGAGGGATACTGGGATAAGGCCTTGGATACATATGGATGTCATTAGGATTGATTAGTTACGAGTCCAGTTTGCAAGCCCTTGCCAGTAGAGGCATACGTATTGGTATGGGTATGGCATCAGGAGAAGTGTTGATAGTGTATGATTTGGACACTTTAGCTCTATCTCTATTCCATGGTGGGTGCATGTGAGATGATAATGATATTTGATCCATTGGATGGATTCACACACTCGTGTATAGAGGTGTGGTAGCTACCAATCTTTTCTATAGCACAGTTACAAACTTGAAACCAGACCAAAGATATGAATTGTATGCATGCATACATATTGTCTTGTTTGCTCACTGAACCGTGATGTGTGTTCACCCCTTGACGTCGAATATTTTTAATGAATGATGCAGGTCTTACTGTTGAAGATTATATGGAGACGATCTTTTTTCATGCTTCCATCCTAGAAATTATAAGGTTGGAGATAAAAGGTTACAAATTCTGGTCTAGTCTATACAATATTTTCCATTATTGAACTTTGACCATATCTTATCTCAGATTCAAATCCTATCATGTTCTCATGTTGACATAAGAAAAATTCTGTAACTGTTATTCATATGTGTGTATATCAATACATCAATATGTACACACAATAAATGTCATAGGATTTTTCCCAAGTCAAAATGAAAATATGAAAAATACATCACACAAGTGTGGAACTCCTTACCACACTTCTCCCAAACCTCACATTTGATCCTGCATGTATCATCTAATGGCACCTTCAAGGCAGGCGGGCTTAATTGACGAGGTTTAATTACCATTTTAACATTTTGTACCATAATCATTGGTTCATTAATCGATCCTTATTTGACGAGGCACTGACACAATTATGTTCAGGTACGGATTTTTCTCTAATGATCACGTCAATCATTGAGTGGTAAAATGATTTGCTTTACATGATCTGAGAAAGGTAGATCGAGTGCCTTTCATGTTGAACCACACATCATCAGGATGCGATAAATCATCCAATACAATTCTGACAACCTTTTAATAAAGTTTTTTTTTTTTTTTTTTAGTCAGAACCTTTTAATAAAGTTAATAAAACCATGAATTCATTCCCCTGATCTTCAGCGATCCGGTCTGATCAATGAAGAAGAGCCCACATGAAAGTGTGTCAATCTGAACCACACATTTGATTCAATATCAGACCAGGATGTAGTATAAAGCATGTCTACACTGACACGTGGGGTCCTTTCATAAACTTTCACTCAAAACATGGAGAGGAGAGGAGAAACAAAAGGAGTGGTGAACCATCAAACCCTAAAAACCCTAGTCTTCCCTAGAAATCCTGTGTTTTCATTGACTTAGTGTATAAGATGTTAATATATTCCAATAGTGTCTGCCATATTGATATAAAATAGAAATTAAAAGGAAAAAGATTCATGTCAGACAATGTGTATCTACTCCGAAACACAAAAAGGGTGAATCGATCACCCCACTCCCTAGTTAGATGTCTTTAGAATTATTGAATGAGTGTTGATTGGTAGACTTGGTTGGATGTAACCCTATTCAAAGTAATTCTCGTAATGTGTTACATGGTTTTCAATTTACCATCTAATTGTGTCAAGCATCATCCAAAAAAAAAAAAAAAAAAAAAAAAGCATCATATGGGTCTATTGGTATTTTGGTCTTATTATGGAAAAGATCAAATTTCATACTTTTATTTCAGGGTTAGTCTCTACTCATTTGTAACTATTATCTGTATATTATAAAGAAAAGAAAATAGACAAGTCCAACATAACACAATGAGGAATGCCTCCATCAACTGATATGGATATGGATATGGATATGTTTCCTATTTTGTTTACTGTTCATTGTTTCCCCATAGATACTTGGTGTGATAGTTTTCAAACAACCTGTACATGCCCCTCTACTAGTCTTTGCATCGGTGTCCCCAAGAAATGGGCAGATCAATAATGTGGGACAAGCGATACCACTTTTTTTATATTCTTTCACCTTCTATTTATATGTTGATCTATAATACATTTCCCACCCTGACTATTTGAGTTTTTATGGCAACAAAACTGATTTTTTGCATTGCCATTGATGTAACATTCAAGATTCTCAAGTTCTGAGTTCTGATCACTTGCATGTGCTCATCATCAATGTGGTGTGTGACCCACCTCTAAAGTGTGGGACCCATTAAATATGGATGATGATGGGATCTCAGGGATATACAAGTACATGTAGGTGAACTATCCTAAAAAAAACAACAGGGAAACAAAAATTTCGTCTTAACTTTCGAAATTACTTGTTTTTTTAACTTTTTTTAACGAAGAATAGTGGTCATGCAAACTCAAAAAAGAAAATCCATTATTTAATCAATGTTTGCCAAATAATTAATATCATATCAACTAGATCAGTCAATTCATATCTGTTTTAGACCTGATCGATCTTTGATATGAGCCTGTTTTAATATTGTTATACAAGATATTGGGCACGTGTTAGCTTCCCATCTAATCCGTAATATTTATCCAGGTTGGAAAAAAAAATTACCATCCCTATCCCACATATATATATTATAAAATGTTGGTTTAATGAACTCTTATCAGTCCATTATCGAGACTGGTTTGGTTTTGATCTTATTGATCCTATTTAATTCAGGTCTATCAATTGGTCCAGTTCGGTTTCAGTTTTCCATCAAGCTCTAAAAACATTAATTTTATCCAAAAAGTTTTGGTTTCGATTTGGTCTGGACCGAATCTATCGGATTCGGTTTGATCCAATTTTAACACCCCTATATAAGAGGAACCGGATGATTACTAAAGGCAATCGTATCCGACACTGTCCCTATTAAAATATCATAATTCATGGTTGGGCGGCACCATTTTTAGCAAACTATGAAAAGAAAAAAGATTTCTACGAAAACCCTGTCCATGTTCTAATGGATCTCTCAGCCCAGCCCAAAGACTGCTTTTAGCTTAGGCTCTCTTTGGTATAATTTATATTTATGATTATAGGTTATTTATTATAAATTATTTATAAAAATAAATTATGAATTATATATAATAACTATTTAATACCACTAGACATAAAGAAATAATAATATATTATCACAATAATGATAAACACCTTTTAACCTATTTGTAGATTTTAGATTATATTGATTAATTCTAAATATAAATAAGTACCATAAATCATACCAAACAATTACATCTGTCATAATACATTATATAATTAATTATGTAATACATATCAAAGAGAGCCTTATTAAAACTGAACTCCCAAGGCTTGTCCAAAATCTTTTGAGGCTTGCCATGTCAAGTTTTCAACTCAAAAGTTCATACTAGTAAGTGGAGGGACTCTCCATATAGAAGATCACAGGATTCCAATCTCATTAGCATGTGAGATTATTCCCAATACTCCCCCTCACATGTAACCCCACCGTTGGGTGGTGTATATGTAATAGCATATATGGCAATACATGACACTTTTCAAATGACTAATCCCTTCTTGGGTGATTAATCCCTCTTTTCGGGTGACATCTAATCCCTCTTTTAGGTAACTGATCCCTTTTTTTGAGTGACATATAATCCCTCCTTCGTGCATCTGACGTCCCTCTTTTAGTGGTTTGACCTTTTTTTTTTTTTTTTAAGATTCTTATGAAAGGGAACATAGAACTCTAATACTATGTCAAATTTCTAACTCAAAAGTTCAAACTAGTAAATGAAAAGACTCTCTATATATAAGATCATAAGATTCTAATCTCATTAGCAATGTAGGACTATTTTCAATATACCAAACTTACTATTAACCATGCAGATTCATTTCCTACTACTTGGTTCTCCTTATTGGGTTAAGAGTAACGAAGAGCAGGGAAAGAAAATTAAGGCACACATTTACATGTTATCATAATGGTTTTCATTGTCTTCTATCTCCACATGTCCAGCATTGGGAATTTAATACCACATGAATTAGAAAATAGTATACAATTGGGAATGATTCCCTCCCCCTATCATTTTGAATTTTTGGGATGGCAACCTGAAAAAGAAAATTGAGGTGGGAGATTTTTTTTTTATTTTATTTTTTTTATAAATAGATATTTTATTAAACTTAAAAAAAAGAACTTAAATAAACTAGACCATCAAAATATGAAAACAAAAGCATAACCAAACAATATAAGGGCATAAAACCCAAACACCACTAGGTCATCAAAGACTGAAACTAGGTTACAAACAACAAAGAACAAAACTTGAAACAAAAGCAAGCTTAAAAACAGAAGGGTCCTCCATAACCTCACCCGAAAGGAAGGAACAGTTAACATTAACAAATCATCTAAGTATAAGAATCTTGGAGACGACTTAAGGGTCATCGAAAACAGGTGCTTCTTTCTCCGTCAGTAATATCCGTCTCACACATTAATCCTTCCATCCAGCCCAAGTCTTCTCTTCCCCTGTTACCATCTACCGACTAAACAAACTTTTTGGGAATTTTAGAGCAGGCAAGCAGGAATAGAGTAAATCTTCTTTCCGAGTGAATTTTCTCATTAAATCTAAATTCAGGTGATTCCACTAGTCGTATGAGTCACACCCAGGCGACCAGCTTGTTCAAAGCACCCTACTTCTAAATAACTTATCCTCGACAGGAAAAAAAAATCACTTTTTTTGTACCCTTGACGCAGTGACAAAATGGGTCAGATTATATAGGATCAGATCAAACCTATGAGACGTATGGAATTATGGAAGGGAATAAAAACAAAATAAAATAAGTAAATAAATAAAAGAAACAAAAGAACCCAGATTCCAAATGAATACATTCAAACTCAAGCTCATGCCAAAATGACCTAGGTGACACTTCAACAGAACTGGACAGCACTAACATTTTTCTCCCTGTCTTGATTGGTGATTTGGATAGAAGAACTGTATGGAGAATCAAACAAAATATGCAAGACAAGCAGGCCCTCAACAAAGGAGACAAAAGTAACAACATTAGGATGAAAAAAGAATATAAATGGAACAAATGTCCAAAGAAAACGGCACAAAGCTACACCGAGTCACAATGCAGATCAACTTTGCTACATAGAAAACCTTTAGGCACCCCATTCTGCTAGCAAAACTGCTTACAAACACTCGTTGAGACAATGTGATCACACAGTCAGGTTCAATGGCACTTGCTAAATTTTACAAAAGGTTCAATCTCCAATGAGTTGAAGAAGTATAATATGTATTAATCTGATGTATATTTTGGTGAGAAGGCCCAGTACTTTGATGTCTTTTTACTTTTGTGGTATGTTGGGAAGAAACTGATAATTTTACAAGTGTGGAAGATTCTTAAAATTTTGAAAGTTCAAATGCCATCTGATTTTAAACTGGGCTTTCAACTCCTACAGTGTTTAGAGAATTATATAGAAAGCCTTCGAAATGCCTTTCAATATTGTGGAACTGACCAACTATGTTTCAGCAAATATTCAATCATGAAAAGTGTACTTCATGCCTAATGTAGGCTAAATCTCAAACCAGAAATATCAAGCAAGAGGCTAGCACATAACAGGATCACAGAACAAGGAACAAACTGAACAATGCCAAAATTGAGAGAAAATTTATAATTAAGATAGACAAATCAGAATAATTTAATATTTAAGTCAAGTAGTCTACTCTATTCTGTTGGTGGAATAGACCTGTAGAATCTGATAGAATTCTGGTAACAAATTAGGGACATGCACAAAAATCCTGATGCGACTAGAAAAGCTAAGGGCAAAATTAGAACAGCAACATAAATCAAAATTCTCTAGGAAAAAAGATTCTGAATTCAGAGATAGTGAAATCAGAAATTAGTATAGAGGGCGGGCCTTGGCACAACGGTAAGGTTGCTCCATAGTGACCTGGTGGTCATGGTTTCGAATCTAGAAACAGCCTCTCCACAAAGCGGGGTTAAAGATTATGTACATAAACCCTACCCAGACCCCACAGTGGCGAGAGCCTTGTGCACTGGGCACATCCTTTTTGAAATCAGAAACTAGTACGTGAATTATTAATTAAAATAGACGAGTAACTAGAGAAAGATTGAAAAAGAATGCGAACTGAAAGCAGTAACACCTAATTTACAGTAAATTCAGAACTACAAGGAGAAAGCAGTAGGAGGAGAAAGCATAGGCCAGAATCAGAACTGCAAGAAGAGAACAGTAGGCCAGAAGAAAAGCCTTCCCCCGTTTGCAAAGCTCAACAACTCAAAAAATCTTGAAAAACACCAATTCTATTATTCAAATACCTGGATGCCCCTTTATTAAACTGAAAGCATTATGAATTTTCCTGATGCACATGTCAGATCCCTCTCATAATGATCATATATGATAATTATTGGAAAACATTATCAGAAAAGCCATTGATCCGTTAACTCTAAAGCCAAGGTTATCAAGACAAGGAGACCACGTAGGAGCTTGGCTAGCATATGGCTTCAAACATGCAAAAACAAGCAGTTTGAGTTCTAGTTTAGATAGGTTTTACACTTATACTAGTATTTTCTTAGTTGCATTATTTCATTATGTATTAATTATTTGCAGTAAGGCTTTCCTCCTGTTGTTGTTGTTGAACCAAGCTAAGAAAACAATATCCCACACAAACAATTGAAACATCACTGTTTCATCGGCATCTGATCATGGCTCAGCAGAACCATTACAGAACATAAAGAAAAATTAAATCTGGATGGAATACAGATTGAATAAAGTTGCACAATGAGACATTCACACTAATACCAGACAATTTACAAGGCACAAAAGAAGAGATCGAGGAAAAAACCTCAATCTGTACAAGAACCCATTAAACCCATCTACAAAACAATGAACCTACGCCACTTAATAGAAACAGCACTCCAAGTTCCAAATCAAGACGTGCAACAAATGTCTGAAAACTAAAGAAATGGTGAATTAACATTGTAGGGACTATATAATCGATATTAATTGAAACTGCCGAAACTCGTACGTAATATTGAAAGCATAGATAAAAGCATCCATTATCTCAAGTAAAAGCATATCACAGGACACTTATTATTAAAAGAAAAAGAGAAGTTCCAGACACGAAGAAACGATTAAACCTCAACCTCAACCACAACGAAGATTCCTTTCAAAGGTTAGCTGCTTGCGACGGGGAGATAACATAATCGACAACTATGACACTCTCCAGTAAATCTCTAGCCTTGTCCTTCTGCGCTTTCACCACCTCACTATTCGAGTCCAAAGCGTCCAATTCGTTCAGTCCAGGAAAGACCGCAATTGACGCAATCGAAAACCCCTTGGCCCTCGCCGGGGAAAAATTCTCCCCAAAGCTAATCTGATTAACCGAAGGAAAAGTATCCTTCATACTCCCAATAATTCCCAATATCTGTCCTTTCCCGGCATCCTCCGAACTCTCCTTCAACTTCAATAAAGTCACCCGCATCGCAGCGCCGGCCAGGGGAGCTACTGGGCCATCGAGATTAGAGACCCAATCAACGGCCATGAGGTCATCACAGATGGGCAAAACGGACTCTTTCACGATTTTTAAGTGCTCCGGATGATCAGCATAGCCTTTCAAGTCCTCTTTGGTTTTGTACCTACTGTGCAGCATATGCGTGAACGAGAAAGCAGAAGATCGGTTGCTGTGGATCGGCCCAGCAGTAAGGTGGAGAACCTGATTGAGAGATGTGAGACCGTTCAAGTTACTGATCATGGAGTTGATCTTCGACGATTCTGTCTCATCTTTGACCTTGAAGAGGACGATGTGCTCTATGATTTGGGCAGACATTTTGGCAGGAGAAGTTGACGATGAAGAGCAAAAGAGCTTCAAATTATAGGGTTTTGGTTGGAGGACGAAAGCCCTAGAGAGGTTATCCTTCAACTTCAAAGAAGTAGAAACGACCGAGTTCGCTCTCAAGCACAGGCACGTCATCTCCCTCACGGAAGGGATTGGCGACCGGCGCCGCAATAAAAAATAGATAGTGACCGATGTGAGAGCAGAGGACACGTCTGTATATGTAGAAGAAGTTTGAGGATATTATAGGAAATTCATTTCTTGGGTTAGCCGTCCGAAAACTCCCAAGAGGCTTGAATGTGGGCCCCAAAATAAGGGACAAAAGCTGCAGCCTTTTCGAACGCTCCGGATTTCTTCCAGAGTATAAAATGGCTTGTGTTGGAGCCCGTAGATCTACTGACCTATTGACACGCGTCCAATCTTCATTGGTTTTAAAGATGTTGGAATTTGCACTGAAGCTCAATTGACAATAGAAACTCTATTACCAAAATTACCCTCCCTAAAATGAATGGTTCAACGACACATTTGATTTTCTGTATAAAAATTGTTTTTTGGAAATATTAAAAATAATGAATTTCTAATTTAATTTTTTAAAATGAAATAATTAAAACATAGTTTTATTAAATAATGAATACCTTTATTGTTACTACACATTTATTTTCTTTGTTTTATAGAAAGAGGTTCTTTTATTAAGGAGCAGAAAAATCAATGGAAGGGATTATAGAGGTATAAAAATCTTCTCCATTCGTCTAATTGTTCAGTTGTCCAGTCAAACATCTGATGGTTCAGATTACATCAAGATATGTGCCTGTTGTATCTCAACCGTTCGATGTTCGACTGAACAACTAGATAGATGGAGAGGATTTCTATTCACTACAAAAAGGGTATTATTAGAACTTCATAAATATGGCATGGGGATTTTGTTTCTCAGTATATATATATATATATATATATGAAAGTTGTATGCAATTCAACTCCATGTGAAGGATCGATGGCTAGCAATTTAACTGCATGTGAAGGATCGATGGCTAATATGGTAACAAGAATGTTAGACTATTGAATGTGGGCACCAAAAATAGGATGTTGAGTGTTCGAATTGCCAGGCTTAACTTGGGTGCATGCATCGTAATCCACTCTCATAGTCTATGGCCACCCTTTGGGTCTAAAGCACAAAAAATAAAAAGTAAATAAACGATGTGTTTGGTAATAACACATTTACTTTGATATATTAAAAAAGGAAAAGGAAGTACAAGTTGTCGATGTGCACTTCCTTCTCATATTCTCCTTTCTCAGCTCCCTCCTAATGAACCGGCTATTGACACGGGTTTGGTTTAGGTGTTGCATGGGATTGGCTTCAACTAATTCCAATCTAAGTCAACCCTAATCCTTAAACCATGGATTCCCCTTCCGTGGGTGGTTTAGATCTCTTTCCTTCAGTCTCATAAATGTGATGAGATCACCAATATAATCCCATTTTAAATCCAAGTTGGCCACACAATCTCAAACAAACCTCAATGTGGACAAAAAATCTACCACCCAAACCTTTTCATACGGTAGTGATAAGGACACAGGGACCCTAAAATTATTTGTTTGAGTGATTGCCAAATACTTTAACCTACTACAAAACCAAATCATTATTATTTATTGAGTTAAATAGAAAGTCCCCAACCCCCAACCTTCCCACCTATCTTTTTTCCTATTCTCTTGAAATCCAAAATCATTAGACTATTTTAGTCATTTCACATCGTATGGTTTATTATTTTGTATAGAGGTTTCAAATCGGTTTCGGGCTCTATAGTGGTAGACCAAAACATTTCAGATAATTGGTTCAGTTTGAGTTCATTTTCTAGCCCAGTAGAGAACTGGTATAGTCCAATTAACATATATATTATTAAATTTATACAATATTACATACAAACATCTATATTAGCTGACTGACTTTGACCTGGTTTGGGTTACTATCAACTCAGGTCTTAATGTTCTATTCTTATCGGGATACTCAATTGGCTAGCCTAGATCAGATCGGAGCCAATATCTCTCATAAGGCATAGCCTAAAACATATCCGATAACAATTTAATCTGATTCGATATTGAGTTCATGGACAATTGATTCGGGCCCCAAATTCACATCCCTTGCCCTAATTTTGTAATTTTGTTGATGGTAAGACACCTGTGGTTTATTTGGAATATAAGGGCAGATATAGTTTAACTATTATAAAAGAAACGCATAAGCTGATCATTAACAAAGTACTAAGCTGGGAGCGAATAAAAAAGTCAATAATAATGAACAAATGAATAAATGGAACAAAATACTAAATAAAACAGAGAGAGAGAGAGAAAAGATCTTTAGAGAGGGGGAGAGACAAAGGGGGGAGGGGTCGGAGCGTGAGTCGTGACTGTCAAATCTACATATTCTCTCTACAGTTTTCAGATTTCAGGGCCTCTTTACAGAGCCCGGAAGACTCGAGTTGAGCATATCACAGATCCTTTATTTGCTTCACGGGGATTCCTTGCTTCCTCAATTTGCTTTCTATCAGAAAAATGTCCCGGATTTCCGAGGTAAGGGAAAAAAAAGGCAAGAAGAAGATATTTAATTTCCTTTTCTGAAATCAATGATGCTTTTATAAGCGCTATGGATGCATTGCAATTTTCGCCTTTTTCTTTTCTAAGTTTATGATGGACTATTGCCGTCGATTTTCGTTCTTAATCTGAATCGATCAGTTTTTCTTCTTCTTCTTCTTCTTCTTCACTCCTTGCCCTTTCCCTGCAACTTCTTTTGGGTGTTTTATGGGGCAGATCTCCGTATATAGTTCGACACAAAGGAGTATTTGAATTCGTATTTTTGTACTATTTTTCCCCTGTTTATAATTTATTCTGCAGCTGCAAGCTTTTGTATATGGCTTGAACATTTAGGTTAACAATTCCGTGCTTGTTCTCTGCAACACCGAGGGATCAGAAGCTCACTTAGTTTAATGTTTTCATTCCAGATTTATTCTTTTGCTGCCGCTGGCCCCTTTTCCTGTTATCCATCCGTTCCCTCTGAAAAAATTTTACTTTTGCAGTTGTACCCTTTTCTACTCTGTTTAAGTGACATTGACTGGTTTTCTGGGGTTTCTTTGTATGTTTAGATTCTCCATTGATTATAAGTGCTTTTAGAAAAAAAATTTATGAAACCAAAAAGGAAAAGGTTCCTTTTTATGGAAAATGGGATCTGCTTTTTCTTCTTATCATTAGAACTCATTTTCCATCTGTTCACTTTTTTTAAAAAGAAAAACAATGGCAGCCGTGATTCTCCTGCATTCCTTGTTTATCATGCAACAAATCCTTTCAAATAAGCCCAGATGTTGTTTTGTCCAGTTTTTCCTTCTCCTAGCAAGTATAAAGAGAGATGATAAAGGAGTAGATGAATCGATGATAGGTTCACAATAAAATCCTAGTTTAATAAAGCTTGTCACCGTTGGCATTCTTACTTATTAATACTTGCTCATTTTTCTCTTGTTCTTACTGCTGCAGGATTGATTTCTGACTGGAAATGGAGGGGGATACGTTTTCAGGCCTAGGCAACGGTACCCAAGTCGATAACAGGGTATTACAGACGTTTCAGAAGAACTTTGTCCAAGTCCAAAACATCTTAGATCAGAACAGGTTGCTCATCAACGAGATCAACCAGAATCACGAGTCGAAGATTCCCGACAACTTGAGCAGGAATGTCGGTTTGATTAGGGAGCTTAACAACAACATCAGGAGGGTTGTCGATCTCTATGCGGACCTTTCTTGCTCCTTCTCTAAATCCATGGAAGCTTCATCCGAGGGTGATTCTGGTGGCACATTAAAATCAGATGGTAAGCCTGGGCAGAAGAGAATTAGGCCTGGATAATAATTTTTAGAGCTCGAGTCCCTCTGCACCAGTTCTTCCATTATTAACGCTTGTAGGAGGATTCCCTTTAGATTCAGTAACTGTTCTGTATCTGTATCCCGGATTCACCTTTCTTGGCAAAAGCTCTCTTTAGAAATAAAATTAGTTCTAGAGCTCTTGTAATCCTGTGAAATTGTGTTACCCCATTGAAGTTAAGCATATTTTGTGTTAATCAAATCTTCTGTTTTGATTGTTATTTTCCCTACTTGTAATTCTATAAATGTTTTGGGAACCAGAGCTGAATAGTATCTTCCCCTCCCCACATTTTCATGCCTCTTTGTTGGTTGATTACTGTTAGGTTATATGTATTTCATTCCCATTTTTGGAAGAACTCATCAAACTGGATTTATTTGGCTTCATTACTGCAAGAACTTAAGAGTTCTTACTTTTTCTGGCCCTTTCGATTTGTCAAAAAGGTTGGTATCTGTCTATCTGATCTGGGTGTTGGGACTCTCTATCATTCTTCTCTTTTCTGATAAAAATCCTTTTCTTTTCTACTTCCTAGTGCTCTTTTCCCATCGCTGTCTATAAATTGATTCCTTTTCTACACCCTAAAAAGGAGTGCAGTAGGTAATATCTGCTTCTTTAACTTGAAGTCATCCCCAATAAAATCAGAACCTTTTCTGGTTCCTTTTTACTTACAAACTACTGTTCATGGTTTTGTCCATTGGGGAAGAAGAGAACATACAGTTGTGGGTCTTGTGAAGATGCTTTCGTCCTGTTGAAGAATGTAACTTGGGATGATTTTTTTTTTATTCTTAATCACTCACCACAAGTCCAGAATCTCAGATTAAAAGTGATGAGCTTTTTGACCATTGTTCTGTTCTAACAAATGACAATCTCGTGGGTGTGGTTGAGCTTGTTTACAAAATAATATAATAAGAAAAATCATTTTAAGTAGCTAAGAACAAAACACTACAATACCAAAAGACACATATTCATTAATACTGGCCCCCACTTATTCTTTTTTTTTTTATGGAACTGAACTTCATCATGCTTATCCTTCTGTCTAGACTTTTTTTTTTCCCTCTCTTGTTATTCAAGTGGTCTAGGAAACTAGTTTCATGTTTTGATGATTGAAAATTTTGTCGGTCCCTAACTTAATCTATATCTACTCATAGTCTCCTGTGGAGTCCTTTTTTTCCGAATCCCCTCAATAAAGTGAACTTTTACTTCTCCTTCTTACTTTTTAAAATGCCTAGATTCCCCTTGTTGGTATATTTTCATTATTTTTCAAAATCTACCTATTAAATACTGTCCAATCAAGTGTCACAATCAGTATTTGCTGGATCACGCAAAAATCCAAAACCTCTTTGGTATTAATACCGAAAAAAAATTTTATATTAAAGTTTTCGTGATGATCCAATGAAATCCCATTAAAGGAAACCGATGTTTATGGACCATCAACACCAACAGATATCATATCGTAAGATCCATAATCTATTACATACTTATCAATGTTATGTTATTCCTTTGATGAATTATGACAAAAGCAACATAAAACAACTTGCCCAATTTGAGCAATGTGGCTTCTGAATCTCTGTGACTCTGATGCCTTGGGTTGTGCACGTCGTGTATTTCAATAGAATCATTTTCTACTTGAAAGATTTTTTTTAACAATGTGGCAATTAACACAGACCTCAATCATATGAGCTAGTACAATCCATTTAGGATTAGTTACATGTCAAATTTGATAGTTGAATTCAATTAAATAGTCGAATCCTTATTGGACTAGACCTCTGTGTTCTTCGTAAATTAATACAAAATTGTTTTGTGACCATATTGTTCTTCGTAAGCCAATAAAAATCATTGTGTAATTATATTTTCTCCATTTGTCATTGCTTGCCTATTTACTAGTGGACTTATTAACACTAGGATTCAAGTTAATATGTTTGCATCATAGTGCGTAAGACTGGGACGAGTCAACTAATGACTCGGGCGGCTCCTTTAACTCGAGCCTGCCTACTTTCTCTTTTGCTAGAAGTCAGAAATTTATATTAATAATTAATAAAATAAGTACAAATATCTGGAAGCTGTTTCACCCCACCTTTAGCATTGCCATTAGTAGGGAGAAGTAGCCCCGTGAAATATAAATACTAAGAAAAACGAAATCTTGGGTACTCAAAAGCGTCCCACATTACATCTTGTGCTGCAAAATCAGAGCTGGAGTACCAAGACATTGATAACTAACTACGGGTAGCTCTTTTGGCTAAGTTGTTCTCTTGAGTTTGCCTCACGAAAACAATGAGTAACCCGCATATGTCGTCTGTTAATCTCATCAGTGATGGAACACCCTAATTGCTGAATATATCATGGTAAAATTTTCAATAACATGTAAAAGACCACTACTTCGGAATCACACTCAAGCCAAATATGAGAGTAGTCAAGCCTGATAGTCTCTAATAAACCTGAAATAGCTCCCATCAATTCATCCTTAACATTTATAGCAATTCCAATGGAGCCATCGAAGGCAACAAGGGACCATAGGGAACAACAGGAGAGAGAAACTATTACACGCAAACAGAGAGTTAATTAATTATGTGAAAGGCTATCAGAAAATCCCTTTTTGCTAAGTAAAAGTTTCTTATTTACATGCGGGTCGGTCTTCGATGTGACATTGGCATCCAAACCTTGGCCCCACCAAATAAAATCTTGGTGAAACTTGCCACACACGATTGAATGAAACCTAATTGATTGTAAACTGATAATGGATGGATTAAAAATCCATTAAGTCAATCTTTTAATAAATATAAATATAAATAATAAACGGATAATGCACGGCATCACCCTTTCTTGTGAATGACACGTGACTTTCTGAACTTATCTTTTTTTGGAAAAAACGCCAAGCGGTTACCCTTGGATTTCCTCCACCTAAGCATGGTACATTTTTTAGCCACGTCATCGCAAATCTTCCCGTACGCGCCTTTTCCTTTTATACTGTAAGACCTTCGAGCATCCAAGTCCAGCCAAAGATCTAAAACCATCGGATTCTGAACAAGAATAGTCAAAACAAGAAAAACAGAGACATGAATTTCATCAAAATTGCGGAATGGTATTTCATGAGTTGATCGGATCATGGCTGTCAATTTCAAGTTCAGGCGCTCCATCGACATCAACAGTCGTCCCTTCATATCCGTTCGAAACCTAAGGTCTTTGATACTAGATAGAAAAATTTGAAGATTTGCCAAGATTTCGATCTTGTCATCTCCGATGCTGACACTAGGGATGGTAACCATTAGTTTTATCTGTTTTCTTCAATATTGAATCTATTTCCTTTTTCTTTTCTTTTCTTTTTTTAATCTTATGACTGCGTTTCCTGGCGGTTTTAATTCAGTGTATGATGACGAGAAATTATGCACTTATTCTTCTTCTTCTTATCGTATCATCGTATCATAATTATCCTGAGTTGTATATGAATATACGGGATAGATCAAGCTTCCAAGTAGATTAATTAATTAGCTCATCCAATGTCCAGTTCTTGTTACGACGAGCTTACATCACGAGAGGGCAACAATGTATTTCTTTATGCTTGTTATGGTCGTCTAACTTTGAATTTGATGTACATTAGAGATTAAGACAGAACAAGACGTAGAACAGTAGGGTTTTTTTTTTTTTTTTTTTTTTTTTTTTTTTTTGTGGCAAAAGTTGGAATTCTGGATGTCAGTGTTATATAAAGATAAATTTCTGTAAGCAGTATGATTCATGTATACTGTTCTTAAAATAATAGGGAAAATCAGAGGAGGAACGTAAATTGGGTTCCTTTTATGAGGTAGGAATCATCTTTGTCCATTCCATTTTTGCCACTTGAACTTTGCAATTATTTTATCTTGGCTTCATGGATTCTTTTCTGCTGTTCAACTTGCACGTCTACATCCCACCCACCAACCACACACACACACACACACATAGCCAGGAAATGGGAGAAAAAAGAAGAATAAAAAAAAAAAAAAACAGTTTGACTCAATCAATTATGATCCCATCATTGGATCTGATAATTGGCAGATGTTTTAAAATGTTTTCCTAAATTAGAAGTAATGAAAGATTATATTAGAAACAAAATAGAGGATAGGGGAAATTGCTCAAGTTGCTTTAGAGAAGGCACAAATTAAGGAATTTAAGAGAACTCATGATGGCTGAGTTGTGGGGGCAAAACTACATTGATGAGTTCTCTCGCTTTATAACTTTTGTCTACATCTACTATTCAAGAGGCATGTTGCCTTGTTCCATTGATGCCTCTCTGACTATTGAGATGCTTCTTTTCCTTTTGTTACTATTGAAGCATATCTTTCCCTATAGGTCTGAGCTTGCTGGAGAAAGATATGGAAAGTAGTAGGAGACAAAAAAGAAATGGTTTCCATTTATATTGATGGTTTCATTAATTGATGCATCATATTTCGGGTTTTTATTTTTATTTTTAATAATCATATTCCTACTGAAGTTCAATATTTTTGAAATTCCCATCATCTGCCCTAAGTGCTCAACCAATGAAGCAGATCCCACAAAGATGAGGAAAATCTAAAAAGGAAGGGGGAAAAAGATAAATGAAAGAAATGGAGCCTTTGACCCTTTGCTTAGATGTTTTATTTTGTCTCTCTACAGCTTCCTGGTGATTTTCTTTGGGTTCTCTAATATTTGCCATTCTCTTACGTTTCTTGTTTCTGAATCTAGGTTTTCTAGGTCTTGCTTCCTGCTTCTCAGTTTGATATTGCTTCTTGCTTCGGCTTTGTACTTCAGTAAATAAATATGGTTTTACAAAAGGAAATCTTGTGTCTGATTAGGAAACCTCTCCATCCTCTTTTAAAATCAAACCAGTGAAACCATTCAGCTTGCTATTTTCCTGATTCTGGATTTTCAAAATATCTGTATCCAAAAGGACATGAGATTTGAGTTGGACCAAATTTAGAATTAAAATAAAGTGTCTAATAAACCACAATATTTCCCCATCTGTGCTCTCTTTGGTCAGTTACAGAACTTCGGTTGATCCATTCCAACTTTTGGCCATTTCTTTGGTTAAATCACGAACACTAACATCTGTATGCACTACTACTTCAGCATTACCTTTATTGTCTACCACTTTAAACTTTCTGTGTGCCACTTTTTTTTTGGATGTATCATTGGTCTTCATTGTACATAGCTGAACCATGTTCATCAGAACAGATATGAGGAACACAATATAGTGATGCCCAAGGTCAGGTGAAAACCTCTTTTTTTTTTTCTTTTTTTTTGGTGAATAAAAAAAAATCTATTTAGTTTTATTGTCCAAGGACTTACATATTCTATGCTCTGATATAGATTGCTTAAGAAAAAGTAGAACACCCTTGAAATGAAGGGATATTTTAACTTTCTGCTTCCATGTCTACCAGCCATTATTATGCACTGATATATCATGGGGATTTATGAGTATGGCTTAGAACCAATGCCAAAGCAATACAAAAAAATCCTTTTGTGACTAATCATTTGCAAATAAAACATTACAAAACTATTATCTATTCAAATTGAATTCTACTATCTAATTCTAATTCTAAATAGAATAGAAAACTATTGATGCATGCATTATATGGTATTTACAATCTGACAATAGTGACATAGCCATACCACTCCAATTTGAATTGAAAAAAGGTCAAGTCAAAACCACGCTAGTCGTAATAGATCGACTTTCATGCTAGTTCTTGCTCCAGCATGAAAGTTCCATTTCAGGGAAAGATCACGTACCACTTGAACCCACTTGGATCACATCTAGACAAATAGAAGCAGGGCGACGAGCAATGACGCGATATGCGTGTCGTGGTTGAAAAATATGGGTACGTATATTTCCAAACAAATTTATTACAGTAAGACCTATGGAAACACTTATGCATTCGGACACAGGATCTCCCGAATATTGGGTATCTGTCGTTAAACAAAAATTTCAATTGCTGGCAAACATCTCAAAATAATAAGGTGAAAGTTTCTGTGGTCAGCAAATCCACAAGAAAAAACTGGTGGGTAAGCACATCAATTTTGCCCACCAATTTTGCCATGTGAAAAAGTGATGTGGCACTGACTGTACAAAATGATCTACGTTCGTTGGCCATATCTCAAATTTAAGCCTCAATTTCAAATCAGTTACCCTCCCACTCCTTCCTTTTGCTAGCCTTGAATTTTTTTCAATGTTTTGTCTTCTTACTTGGCCAAATCCAATTGAGCTGTATCTTGATATGTGAACAGGGGATTCAGCTCCATCTGAGCTGCCCCATGGCAGAACTAGATGCCCATCCACCTACTTTGCTTGTGAGTTGCCGACCACAGAAACCCCTCTTTAATAATAAACAAATTTGGTGAATATTTATGCCTTAAGTTTATCTATAAATATGCATGACGGGAGTGAGTTGTTTGATAAACCCTGGATTTTGAAGCAGAGGCACCAATAGAGTTGCAATCGCCATATAAATAAATGACTATCATGTGCCTTCTCATGTAAACAGATCAGAAAGAGATGAGCAGAACAAAGGCTTCGAAGAATAGCTGCCTGTTTCACTCACTATGTTGTTGAGAATAGAGATGTCATTGAGGCTGCTGCTGCTGCTCTGCTTTCTTAGCCAAAGTGGCGAAGCATTCTTTCCAGTCTGACACCTTCTCTTCCCCGTTCACCACCTATTGTCACATAGCACCTGAATCATATCATATGCGATGACAATGCAGATCCTGAATGTTTCTATATATATATATATATATTGGCTTACGAATTTATCCCTTAATCCCCAAACTTCCTACCCCTCCCCAAGGGTGAGGGGGTGTTCAATCCCAAGACCTAGTGACAATGGACCATGGTCCTTTCCAGCTGTGCTAGCTGGTGTCTTCAGATCCTGAATTGTTTTAACAGCATCTTAGTCTCAACCCCGTGATGCCAACTTTTGATCCTTGGTAAAATGCAATTTCAAACTTAAAAAAATATCATGAATGACCAAATTATGATGATTGATCAAATGTAGCATATTCTTCTGACTAGGAATAATGATGGTTGAATCTTGAATGATGAGTATTGGTTTCCTACATGTCCAGATAGATAATTTGTGCAGAAACTACTTGTTTCCTAACCAAGAAGACGACTTTCTTGACCAAAAGAAGTTAAAATCAAGTTTTGCACCACATAAAAAGATGAAAAAAAGAAAGAAAGAAGAGAAGCAATATCTGAAGTTTCCTGTGGAGTTTGATGGTAGTGCAAATGGTTCATATTATTAACTGACCTCAAAGACAATTCCTCCCTGTGGCACCATGTCGAGTGCCTCCACACAAATAAAGGCAGCATCCTCCTTGCTCAGTTTTCCTTGGGCTGCACTACCCTGACATGAAAAAAAGCCACCAGTACTGTCATTCCCTCTCAAATGAAAAACAAACATGCTTTGGATCAATGATTCCACAGTAAACATTGTAATGCTCCTTATCAATCCTAACAACACTAAAGATTGTTTAGCCTGAAATCGCAAAAGACAATGGTTAGTCAGTTGTTCTTGGAAGGGAAGTTGTTATAACAGCCAGAAAGAAATAATTGTGTATGTATTATAACAGTCTCTTCTATTCTGCTTACTGAGGAGAAATATTTCCTCGCAATCAAATAATCACAGCGGCATACACATGCAATGAAATATCCTTTTTTCTCTTTTATTAAGGAAAGCTTTGCTAATAGTTTCATCTATTCCACTTACTGAGGAGGAATGTTTTCCTTACAATCTGGTGCTCAAAGCAGGCATAGTAGAGGCCTATATACCCTCTGGTTTTTTCTGTTTGTTAGAGGGGTGTACCCATGAAATATCCTGACTGATTTCCATCAATTATTTTTCATGGTAACGTAAAATGCTAACTTACACACACAAAAAAAAAAAAAAAAAAAACCGTAAAATGCTAACATAGAGGGAAAGTAGTTAGAAGAAACACTTCCAATATATGAAAAACTGTATCTGATGCATAACAAAATGGGGCATTTTTTCTACATGGTACACTAAAATGCCCATCTCTAGTACTGAATTACAGTAAAAGGAACTCTTTGCATGAGCCCTTCCATTTAGCACCATGTACTTCATAATAAGGGAATGTAGAACAAACTATACCTTGTTTACCAAAAAAAAAAAAAAAAAAAAAAGAAGAACAAATTATACCTCTTTAAAGCAGAAACCTTGCTTTCCACCTGGAGTATTTTGCAACAAGCCAGCTCTGATGATGGTATACGGGATCCCTGAAGCAATCACTGTTGCTTCATCTTGCTCAGCAAATTTCATCTTGTTGCCACTCATAAGAGCTTGAATGCCACTGCGGCTCCTATAAGCAGCCAACTGTAGCCCTTATTAAACCTCAATAATATGAACTTGGTTTAAACCTATGCTGTAGATAGGGAGAATGTTAACCTGAGATAAGAGTACTATATGTTGTACCCCTTTCAAGCTCCCTTTGTCAGAGAAGAACCCTTCCTACATAAAAGAGACGTCTTTATAAATGGGGTTTACCAAAAAGGTTTGCATCCAATGGAATTCAGTTATGAAGTTAGGGATGAATGTTGAATAAAAGAGTATGCAAACAAAGTCAAAATGAGGATGAGAAGATGATAAAGGAAACAGTTGCTTTGCAATGCTTCTGCTCCAAATATCAAAGGGAAAACTTTTAGTACCAGTGATCTTATTTAGTGGAACGATAAAGAATTCCAAACAAAAAACTCTATATTCCAAGTCAATCCTTGAGACTACATGCTACACATGGAAAAATTTTGAGATCCATTGAAATCAAAATTACTTTATATTAAAAGGAGTGGGGATATCACTTCTTGTGGATTAGAAATTCAAATATTTTAAAACATAATTCATGTGAGCAACCAAAAGCAACATGCAGAATAAGAAAGGCGAAAAGTGAATATTAAATATAAAAAGTTTGAGAAATAAGCAAAAGTGCCAGTTTTTAGAAACAGGATTTGGAGAAATGATGAGAAATGACAGTTGTTATAAAATGGTGTAAATGGTATTCTAACTAGTACCTCCAGGCATGGTGATCGTTTGATGTATATAAACAATGTATGTGCTAATTTTTCTAATGATATGATGATCATGTCAATCAATACACAGTGGTAATTTATCCATACATTTGGACATATTATTGCACGAACACCCCTTAGAGCTTTTTTCAGGAATAACCCATCACTTGCGTCTCCAGCTATTGACTTTCATACAAGAAAACAAGTCAGTAAGCATCAATGCATCATTGCCAATGAAAGAAATTAAAAATGAAAGGAAAAAAAGAAAGAAGAAAAGAAGAAACAGGTACATAACAGAACAATTATTTGGAAATGAATGTCCATGCAGCAGCAATACAGTACATTTTTACCTCAACATAACCTCCAAAGGCTTCAGCAGCGGCCCGCCTATCCTTCACTAGTGCTTTCACTGGAGCTCGTTTGACTATCAATGACAATATTATCATCTAAACAAGCCAGAGAGTTTATAAGGTTAGGAGCTCAACAACCATGTCAGCTCTGGTTAAATTGCACATATATTAAATTTTGACTTGTTGAAATCCTCTAATGGCTCTATTTACTTTATGAAGTTCTATTGCACATGAAAGGTTGTTATGTCTTTCAAACAGGACTCGGATCAGTTGGGTTCAGGAGAGAAGTCAATATAAGCAGCATAATACTGGCAGAAATAATGAGTGGTTAAATCATGTTGAGGCATACCTGACCCATCTCACTATCTCCATCTGTAACCAAAACTTTATCTCTGGTTTCTTCTTCTGTGCTTTGAGAGATATATTGAAATGCCTTAGATAACTGGATATGTAGCACAGACATTCATGATTTTCTAGAGAACACTACCTGGGTATTCGTCCCCCTCATTTATTAGGGTCCCGTCTTTCGGTTGTAGATCAGGTGCCCCATACCACTTCCGTAACTTGGGTCCTCCTACAAATGAACACCCATTTTAGGAGGATTTAAGGCTAACTGAACAAATTATTATTAAGTGGAACTGAGAGAGAGAGAGAGAGAGAGAGAGAGAGAGAGAGAGAGAGAGAGAGAGTACCTTCTATGTAATCGAGGATTTGATCCACGAAGCTAGTTTTCTTCTTGGAGGAAAGGCAAATGAGAGTTGATCTCTTGAGCTTCGTTAGGATGATGTTTGAAGCTCTTCCATGGTTTGAATCTTTCCAATGGTCTAGAGGATAGAACAGAAAAGATTTAGGGTAGCAGTATGAGGAGAGAGCAATTGCCATCTACTGCTTGGTCGTTGGTGTGGACTGAGTAGCTTCCTCTGTTTCTATTATATCCACTGCTTTTGTGAATCAAATAAGAGGATAACGGTTGGACTACACAAATAGTTGATCTCTCCCTAAATTTACTCATACGTCCCTTGAACATAGATTTAAATACAACCTTTAACCCAATAGTTTCTAATAATTACACCCCCATTCTATTTTAATTAACGAGTCTAAGCATTAAATTTAAATAACAATTTTACCCTTGATGAGATTACAAGCAATAAAGGATTAAATGAGGATACGATCGAGAAATTTTTTAGCTCAGAAGGAATTAGGTGTTTGAGAACTTTGTCCTGTGAACTCGGGTTTGTCTTCCTTGCTCCATGTCATCGGAGTTCAACTTCAACTTGAGATGAATGTCCATAGTTGGTGAAGTTCTTATCAATATAAATAGTGAAGCTCACAGTCAAGGAAACATAACAGATTGGTTGAGGAATAGAAGGATTAAAGGTGAGAGGACAGAGCATTGTCGTCCTCAACGAGTTTGGTGAGGTAGTAAGATTCAATGTCGTTCAGAGGAGAGAAGAAAAGATGCTTCATTTGATTTGCAAGGTTTGGTTAGTTTACTTTGGAATTGTAGATGTGCTAGGATACATGTATAGGGCCGAGGAGAGACGAACTAGATTTTTAACCGGGATAAGACTTTGTTGTTGTTGGGATAGGTTGTGATTTGATTTATCGGATCTAGTTTAGGTTTGTGTGGGATAAATTGGCAATATTTGAGAACGAATGTCTAGCAAAGTTTATATTTAAGTTGACTGTAGGTTTCCGTGAGAGCAAGGCCCATGTTGTATATTAAGGTAATTTTTATTTAGAACTGTATAAGTTAAAATTCTAATTAGGGTTTATGGGAAACGAAACTCAGATGCATAATCTCGTCCGTCCAAAGAAAGAGTGCAAAATATTGATCGTTCGATCAGTTTCTAACATCCGACCCTTCTTATAGTTAAAAAGCAGTATCCAGAGCCTCACAAGAGCTTCGTCGAATTTAGGTTTTGCAGAGAATCCTTAGCCAAGCCCAGCGAGAAAGCACTCTGCATCCATTGTTGCGTCATCTGTGCACGATCTGCAAACATGGCGACTCAGATGAGCAAAAAACGAAAGGTTATTTTCTTTGGATCTTTGCACCTCTGGTTCTGCTTGTTCACATTTAGTTTAAGGTTATATTTTTTATATTGGTGTTCCATTGTATGTAACAGTTCGTTGCGGATGGAGTGTTCTTCGCGGAGCTCAACGAGGTTCTCACTAGAGAGCTTGCTGAGGACGGCTACTCGGGGGTTGAGGTTAGAGTTACGCCTATGCGCACAGAAATCATCATCAGGGCCACTCGTACCCAGAACGTTCTTGGTATTGTTTAGATTTTTTTCCAGTGATCTCATTTCATAGATCTAGTGTCTGATTTGCGTCTCGTGATTGGGTAATTAAGATTTTAACTGATGTTTATTAGGCGAGAAGGGCAGAAGAATCAGGGAACTCACGTCGGTCGTTCAGAAACGATTCAAGTTCCCGGAGAACAGTGTGGAACTTTATGCTGAAAAAGTTACCAACAGAGGGCTCTGTGCCATTGCTCAGGCCGAATCTCTCCGCTACAAGCTTCTGGGTGGTCTTGCTGTTAGAAGGTACATTGATACTATTTCTCAGTCTCTTGAGCTGCACTAGATTTGCGGTCCTTTTTCATTGTCATGTCCATCCATCATTGCTGACATATTCCCTCGTCTATTTGTTGGATGCTTTTCAGTAATTCCTCTTTTTTTTTTGGACGCGGGTGTTTTAGGCTGTGTGTTTAATCCTGTGTAGTGCTTTTCTTTTCATGATTAGCAATCTTTTCTAGCTACTTTTTATCATCTTTGATTAACTATTAGCATTTATACAGAGTCCGTCTCTCATGTCAACATCGTGTCTGAGGGTGGCTATATTTGGTCCTCATTTCAATCGTATGAGTGCGAAGGAACAAAGCTTATTGTTCTCATACTGTAATAATTTAAAAGATAATCTCTTAATTACATTGACCTATGTTGAGTATATACATTGTTTGGGCACTTACAAGTTTGAGCTTTGAAGAGGTTTCAACATGGAATTAGAGTAAGGGAGGTCTAGTGTTATGAGAAATGCAAAAAAAGAGAATATTCTCTTCTTGCTATAACGTGCAAGGTCCTTGGTGCAGGCTACAAGTGCAGGGGAGTGTTGAATATACATTGTTTGAGCCTTTACAAGTTTGAGCTTTATGATAAGCGTTTTCAACAAGCTACGTTAGAGTTACTTTCCTTTGGGCAGCAAGACAGTCTCTCATTGTTGCATGGACCTTATTTCACTGTGATTGAAACAGGCAGTGGAAAAACAAATTATATGTGAAAATTTGCATTTACAAGGTCCTTTACTCGGAAACGGAAGGGGCCTAAGTCTCTCATTGTTGCATGGACCTTATTTCACTGTGATTGAAACAGGCAGTGGAAAAACAAATTATATGTGAAAATTTGCATTTACAAGGTCCTTTACTCGGAAACGGAAGGGGCCTAAATTGTGTGGCAATATGTGTCGTTGTGCTTGATCCTTTAATGGTATTGCATGGTAGGTGTAGTGCACCTTCCTGGAGAATTAATGACAAGACTTTAAAAATTTTGGACTGATATCCAGTATCTGTAGTCAAATTTATTTGATCTCTTCCATCTCAAAGGAATCAAAAGTGTGGGTTGTTTTCCAAAAGATTTGAACATTGAATGTGCTTTTTGTTTTCTTTTTATTTATTCATGTTTCTTGTCATCTATAAAACAAATTGGGTGTTTATCATACCAATTCTGTGTCGGAAGATGACTAAACGAACATACTTCTTGAAATCAGCATCCACATGAAAACTATATGTAGGTGCTATAACTTCAGGGAGGGTACATGCTAAAGTATTATGTAGGTGCTTTCTTCAAATCCTCTTAATTACTTTGTAGTCATCTTTACAGCAAATGGGTTAATTAGGGTACCAAGTTTGTGTCGGAAGATGACTATATTTAAGATGCTTATCTTAGCCATTTATTGATGAATAGTGATTGCTACATTTTCATCTAAGTGCATGATAGCTACATATCTGAATTCTTTTCACTATTTTTTATTTTTGACTGAATTCTCTCACTAATTACATCTCTTTGTACAAACTCTAGCCCACTGTGGAACTTATTTCCATACAATTCAAAGTTTAATTAACTGTATTGAATTCTTTTATGCAATACAGGAACTTTGTAATTCCAGTTTACAGAACTACTGCTTTAAACTTGAATCTTAGTCCTCCAGAGTACAGCAAGCAGGTTAACCGATTTATTTGCTAGATTTAATTAATTAATTCACTGTAGAATCAGTGAAATAATTTTCAACAACCTATGTTAGAGTTTGTTGCCCTTAGGCAGCAAGACAGTCTCTCATTGTTGCATGGACCTTATTTCACCGTGATTGAAATAGTCAGTGGATAAGCAAATCATATGTGAAAATTTGTGTTTTCAAGGTCCTTTACTTGGAAGCAAAAGGGGCCTAAATTGTGTGGCAATATGTGACATTTTGCATGATCCTTTAATGTTATTGCATGGTAGGTGTGGTGCAGGGTGCACCTTCCTGGAGTCTTAATGATAAGACATTAGGGGGGTGTTTGATAAAATTTTAACTCTGGGATTCTTACTTCCGGTTCAAATTTCTATTTCTGCTTCAAAAGGATTCAGAAGTATATGGGAGTAGAAACATTAGTCATTGACTCTAGAGTGGTGGTGGTGGTGGGTGGTGGCGGAGGGTGTTGTTGGAGGGTGGTGGTGGGTGATGGTTGGTGGTGGTTGTAGGTGGTACTAGTGGTGTGGGGTGGTTCTTTCTACTCTCTATTTGATGCTCGAAAAAAATGGATTCTGGAATCCATTTGGAGCCTGTTCAGTCCGGGATTCTCCAGAATCTGAACTGGTTTACCAAACGGGATTCTATTCCATTTATGCTCCAGAAGCCAGAATCCGGATTCTGGAATGTTATCAAACACCCTCTAAAATTTAGGACTGATATCTAGTATCTGTAGTCAAATCTATTTGATCTCTTCCATCTGAAAGGAATCAGATGTTGCGATTGTTTTTCATGAGATTTGCACATTGAATGTGCATTTTGTTTTCTTTTTATTTATTCATGTTTCTTGTCATCTATAAAACAAATTGAGTGTTTATTATACCAATTCTGTGTCGGAAGATGACTAAACCAACATACTTCTTGAAATCAGCATCCACGTGAAAGATTATAGTTTTCATGCTATAACTTCAGGGAGGGTACATGCTAAAGTATTATGTAGGTGCTTTCTTCAAATTCTCTTAATTATTTTTTAGTCATCTTTAAAGCAAATGGGTTAATTTGGGTACCAAATTTGTGTCGGAAGGTGACTATATTTAAGATGCTTATCTTAGCCATTTATTGATGAATTGTGATTGCTACATTTTCATCTAAGTGCTTGATAGCTACATATCTGAATTTTCTCATTTATTACATCTCTTTGTACAAACTCTAGCTCACTATGGAACTTATTTTCATAGTTCCAGTTCAAAGTTTAATTAACTGCGTAGAATTCTTTGATGCAATACAGGAACTTTGTAATTACAGTTTACAGAACTACTGTTTCATGTCCTCCAGAGTACAGCATGTAAATTAACAAATTTATTTGCTAGATTTGATTAATTAATTCACTGTACAATCAGTACAGCTTAATCAGGGTGTTTTTTTGTAGTTACTACATATGGTCAGTCATACGGTTTTCGTCATGTCCTTACACGGTTTTTTTTTTAAATGCATGAAAGTAGTTTTTTTTTTTTTGGCTCTATAGAATTTGAAGCCGAATGACTTTCCTACTACAGATGTTCTCATGTCATACTTTCCATCGTATTTTTATATATATTATCATTGACCAGCGGCTTCCAGATATTTGTATGCTGGCATTAGAGTTCACTGGTGTTGGTATTCGTTGTGCCTTAATTTTTAATTTCTTGCATGCTCTGATTTTTCTTAGAGGGAGGGAGGGAGGTATATATTGCTTAGTAAATTTACCAAGCTGACTCCTTTTGCTTTGGTTTCGTGCCAGTACCTTTTGTATGACTGCCTTGTAAATTCCCGACCTTGCGCCTTTTGGCACCGTTGCATTGAAAATTGGTATATGGGTCATCTTTTTGATATTCTGTATTTAAATGTTTTAAGGCATTTTGTTTTCGCCCCAGTCCTGAACTCCCGATCAAATTATAAAATAGGAACTTTAGTTCTTATTCTTGAGAAACGACTACAAATTACTTTGAAACCAATTAGAAACTAAACCCAATACAAAATAGAAACTTTAGTTTCACTTGGATCAAAATTACAAAATAGAAACTAACGTGTGTTGTATAATAAGCCATATGGTGATGGCCTTGTGTGAAGCTCATTGTACAAACAAACAATCAACTGGCTTGCTTGTTGAAATTGAGTAGTTACCAAAATGTCTTGTGGTAAGGTGGTGAGAAAAGACTTTTTCACTTGTTCTTTGGAGTCTTCTCTCCTTTCTTTTCTTAATTCTTTCTTCTTCCTGCTTTTATTAGATTATGCTGTACAGATTTAAGTAGGTTCTGTTGGATGTTGCCAATGTTAATAATTTCTTTCTGTCACAGGGCCTGCTATGGTGTTCTGAGATTTATAATGGAAAGTGGAGCAAAGGGATGTGAGGTTTGTTTCTGGAAAAAAAAATCCAACCTTCACACCCCCACCGCCCCACCCCCTTTCTGCCCCTTTGTTCTTTTTGATTTGATTAAAAATATTGACAATATGGGTCTGGGCTTATTTGTGAATATTAACAGGTGATTGTTAGTGGGAAGCTTAGGGCTCAGCGTGCCAAGTCCATGAAGTTCAAGGATGGATACATGATATCCTCTGGTCAACCTGTCAATGAATATATTGACTCAGCTGTGAGGCATGTTCTTCTCAGACAGGTCAGTTTTCTATCCTTGGTTTCCTTTACATATGTTAGTTTGCTTTGTATTAAGAATTGCTTGTGCCGTGGATACACTATTTTCCTTTGTGTTCTCAATAAAGAACTAAGAAGTAACGGAAATGTATTATTTGTTTTGTGGTATCTACTTTAGATATAAAACTCATTTAAATTTTCTCATCTGCTTTTGAAATTGAAAGAACCCAATGTCGTAGTAGCCATCTTTTTCTGTACCTAGTTTTTTTTTTTTTACTGATATTTTATTTCTCTTTTAATATGGTTGCTTTTAGGGTGTTTTGGGCATCAAGGTGAAGATCATGCTGGATTGGGATCCCAAGGGTAAGCAGGGACCCACCACGCCTTTGCCTGATCTGGTCACCATCCACCCCCCCAAGGATGAAGAGGAATATGCAAGGCCACCAGCTATGGTTGTTCCCGAGATGGAAATTCCCGTGGTTTAAGATCCATTGTAACCTGTTGGTTCAAACATGTTGCGGTTAAATTTCGTTGTTAGAGTACATAGAGGATTTTGGCTTATGTTTTGATGTAGGAATCAAGGGGTGGACAATCATTTTAGTATGCGTTTTCACTCAATTTTTTTTCCCTAGTGTTTTATTGGGGTATCTTTTATAGATGATTCTGTCACTTTCAGGAATCAGGAGTTCGATAAGATTTGACGAGTTGGCTAATTTAAATTCAATAAAAAGCTATTTCTACTAATCTAAACTCAGGCCCATAGCTAGAAGTATACAAATTTTTTAAGTTTGCGACTCTACTTAGTGTTCCATGATAATGTGATTGTGCTTGCCAGAAACAGTGAATTGTTAGTAAAAAAAAATATTAATCTAGGATCTAACATCCTCATACACATCCCTAGGATCAAATAACAATTTATTCTGTTGGTTATGGATCTGGTTTTAGAAAGCGGTTCGAGTGCTGGTGGAAGCCTACGGAGTTGTTCTTTTCCTAATGAAATCATATCTTTGTTGCAACATCTCAACACCCTTTCCTAGGCGGTGTATAGCAGTGATTCTTACAATGGACTCAGCCGAGGAACTCTATCCGTACCAGATATTGAAAGTCTTCATAGAGCATAGAGCATGAAGATTGTTTGACCTTTAGCATCAGTTTTATCATTTAAAATGGAAATGTATTAGCTTCAGACGCGCATTGGATTTTGTACATCAGCTGGTTGAAAGAACTGGAGATGGGGGACTCTACTCTATCAATCTATTTGGCTTATGGTTCGTGTTGTCTGATAATCTATTTCTGTTTCAATCTTTTGTACTTGAAATCTGGACTCCCTTTCTTTCTCTTCTCTCTCCTCTCTCCTCTCAAATTGACCTGCCTTAACTTGTGGATCCTCCTCCGGTATAAGTTAAACAAACTCTCCCAAATGTCATTAGTCATCCATTGAACTTCAAAACTTTCATAAGGTCATTTTTGTTGCCAAAGTAGCCTTTTTAACATTTAACTAGCACCACATTACTAAACCTCTAATAAATAGCCATAACAATATATATAGAAGGAAGATGGTTTCCCATAATACCAGTGTAGGAGAGTAAGTTATTGGTTTGGTTTGTTTCTCCTCCTCTTCTTCACCATTTTCTGATTTAAATTGTCATCTCTTTCTAAAAACTCATTATTTTCTTTCCATCCCCTTCTCTCTCTATTTTAGACTCTACACAGAAGGAAGCGGTAGCGACCATGTGGCGAAGAGTGGTGTTTATCCGGCCACTGGTGAAGAATATGGATGGATAAGGCTAATCCCTCTTATATTACAGAATTCAGATTTGTGTTGTACACTTTGTGAAACAAGATCGTAGCTTCATGGTACAGTTTCCAATTCAGATGGTTCAGCCATGGTAGATGTAAATAGGTGCTAACTGCATGGCTTCAAAGTCAAATTACTTAAACGGATTAATAAAGGATACACTACGCACCCCTTGTTCAAGGGATTGAATCCAAATAAAAGGGTTTTTAGGTTCAAGGGATTGAATCTGAATAAAAGGGCTTTTAGGAGAGGATCTGCAGGATAGATTTTTGACGACACAGTCTCTCATAAATCATGTCAAGCTTTAGTATTGTTCTTCCAAATACTTTTTCTTCCTTGAACTCTTTAGACAGATGGATGCAAGCCATGAGAATAAAAAATGAAAACTAACTGAAGGGATATAAAGAACCATGAATTTACTTGTTAACGTCCAAATGATTTCCATGGGGCCTCATTCGAGTTACTGTAAAACTGTGGATGAAGTGCAACTGTGCAATGTTCTGTTCCACTGTTCAAGCAATTCTCAAATCTCACTAACATGAATCATAAATTGGGGAATCCAAAGCACCCAAAACAGATAGACAAGTCAGTACCAACCCAAAAACAAATAAATAAACAAAATATAACAGACAAGTAAACAAGCACTATGAATGGGATTCTCACAACCAATCTATATATTAATGATTGGATAGGAATTTGAAAGGGCACTTGGGCATTATAAATACATTTACATCAAGTCCAACTGTTGATAGCAAAACAACACTATGTGCATTTCTACTAATGTACTAAAATTAAGCATACCCCCAACAAGTGCTCAAAAAATCAATGTCTTTAGACAGTTAAGCGACACCAAGTTCTACTCATTCCTTGATACTTGGTGTGCCAATGCCCCTCTGTCTGGTCTTGGACACTGCAGTGGTTTGTTGTTATAGTCCCTCTTAACACCATCTTGGCCAATACTATGCCAAAACCCTAACCACAAAAATGCCTGAATATGGGGCCTCTGTCTGATGGCTATTCCCTTTTTTTTGGGATCAATAATTGCTCCTCCCTTTATCTTTTCTTGTTCAAACAATTGAAATCACAATAGAATATTAAAGAGCATTCAACCGAAACACAAATAAAAAAATAATGCCACCAAAGAAACCTGGATTTGTTCAAATAAAAATCCTTTGTCCCAGTAGACCTATAAAATAATGCCACATTGAGATGCTTGCCTACCAAAATATTACAATATGCAAATATTGGAACTTCAAACGAAACCATAAGAATCAAGCAGACAATTTCTAGAAAGCCTAAAAAGCCACATTAGTATAGGATTTTTGAAGCTTATCCCCGTCAATAAATAATTCAAGATATGAGATTCTAAACAATAAATAACAAATGAAGCAGGAAAGCCTTCTAACATAGAAAATTAAAATACATAGATGCCTACTCAGATTTTGAAGTCAAACAAAGCAACCACATCTGATAAAAAAATATATATATATAATCAAGGTGTCTCAAGAAACAAATGTTTCTGCTTTTAAGATTCCCCCTTTAAGGATGATTTGTTAAGAACAGTAGTGCTAAAATAGTGCATACTTAAATCCACAATAGCTCTTGAAAGCTCCACTGTTAGTCATCAAAACAGGGCATAGAAATAAAAGTGCACTTCGGAAATTATGGTCTTTCTTTTCCCCTTTTTCCCATTCCACCTTCATAGTTAATGGTTTCAAGGATGGAACCAAAGATCCTTCATGTTCGTAAAATCGAAGTACAGATTACTGTTCAAACATTAGTTTTCTGCTCAATGCAAGATATCTACAAGGAACAAAATTATATCCACAAAAAAATACCTTCCCTCGTAGAAATAGACCACCTTGCATATAAAAACAGTTATTTTTTTTTTTTAAAGTTATGACATTGGAAGTATCCCTATACTAGTATACTACTAAAGAAGATAATCTCACGAATCTGGTAACGAATCCTTACCAGATTACGTTTCTTTATGGGTGGTCTTTCAAAATCCTTCCAGTAACCACCAGCGAGGCCGAGGGAATTTCATGCCCCTCTGTTCACATATTTCTAACATGTCACTGTTTCTGTTACGATCAGAAGTTGCATTATTTTCCCCAGAAAGCATGATAACGGTATCCATAAGAGATAGCAACGACTGATTTTCAGAGGAAGAACCATCACAAACCAAATGCTTAGCTGCATTCTTGGATGCATTTTCACTCAGTGACGGACCCTCGTAAATCTCTGGGTCGTGGTCCATTGCTTTCAACGGTGAAGTTGGAACATCCAGAGCTGCATTCACTGCATCAACCTGGCAGTCCTCAGTCTGATTTCTCTCTTCTGCAATCGATGCTTCCTTTGAGTTGCCAACAGAGGCGACGACTCCACCTTGCAGACCAACAGTCTCCTCAAATTTTCGCTTCGAAACCACTCTGCGGGAGAGATGCACAGTCAGTTCCTGTGACTTCATCAAGAGGGTTTCCTACCGTGTTCGAAACCCTTCTGATGGACTGCGACCAGCAACACCACCTCCACTAACAATCGAAGTTTCCAAAAAAGAGGATTTTACGTATCCGTGGATGCATCGCCTTGAGAAGACTCTACGCCTGGAAAAAACTCAGAGTTGGCTGCGAAGGACTTGTTCTTGAGAAAACGAAACCTGGCACACATGCGTGATTTCCCCCAATGGATCCTCATAAAACGGTTGGTGGCGAAGGCGTTCGTACTCACGCATGATCTCCGCAAATGGATCCTCCATTTTTTCAGGGGCAATTCGGTTCAAAAAGTAAAATGTAGACGAAGAAGTCAGAGAAGTGAGAAACAACTGCCAGACGTCTGAGTTCCTTGCTTCTTCGAATACCCTTAGAAAGTTAGAATCCCTCATTTGCATTGCAAGAAGTAATCATTGCTCTTCGAAGCTGTACTTCCACCATTAAACCTCACATGGATCGAGGTTTAATAGTAAAAATACCCATTTTTGATGATCTATGGGTTGTTTCCAAAATTTTCAGACGATGTTATGGATCCACATCCTCTCCACTCCAAGGTTCGGAGGAGTCCAGGTTCGGAGGAGAGGGGACAACCCGGTCTTCCGTCCGAGTTTATAAGTTGAGTCGACAAGGAAGAGTCAATTTTGATTCACCCGAACCTCAGATATCGATCATCTAGCAAGGGACTGTTCTCCTCCCAAACCTTTGGGAAGAGACGATTTGGATACATGTTGTGTTTGATCTTTCTCATTTTTTAAGTTTATCTTTTTAAAAGGACAACATGTATATGTATGTTAGAATTTGTATGGTCTTTTTTACTTCTCATTGTTTTTTCTTTTTATTTATTTAACACAAGAAAAAAAATGTATATGTATCAATTTATGTATGAAATTGTGAAGGGTGAGGATTTTTTTTGGTGAGAATACAAATTGACATAGTTTCTAAGGTCTTCTTCTCGGCTTTATCCATGTATCTTTCATTTTCTTTCTTCTCACTTTATGTGTGATTATCAGTTTTCAATTAAATTGTCTAGATTGTTTTGCTGTTCCATGCGGTTTTAGGGTAATTTGTTTAAACCCTGTCTTGTGGATTTTCTCCGTCCTTTAACAATGCTCCCTTTACCGAATCCTCTTCAACCATATACATTTGAATCAAAGGATCAGGATTTTGCTAAAGACACAGTACAGTGCTAGAGCTGATGAAAGAAATCAAGCCTTCCTTACCTACTCCAGTCCAGATGATGACTTTTTCATAGTTGAAGAAAATGACAATCCAGCTACTCGTTTTCCAGAGCATCTTACACTTGTTGGGAAAATCATAATCGAGAATCAGTATTGGAGGTAAGCAGTCTGTTTGTCCGTTAGGGTTTTAGCCATTTCAAGGGTGACTGCCTCCTAAAAGAAGAAAATTAAAGAGTAAATTGATTTGTAATTTGTTACTATCTATTCCATTCTCTCTTACTATATAGTAAGAATTGTAGGTGGATCATAGACCTCCAAGGTGCAGTGCTTATTAGAGCTTGGACTTAAGTTGTCCATGATGGTACGTGTACACACCCATTTGTAACCATATTTTGCCACATAATATGTATCTTTCCCTTCCCATCCCCAGTTTTCATTGGATGGAGCCCACCAGCCTTCAGAATACCAAGTTCCAAAACATCTTTAATGAATCTCTTTGTCTTCCTCCGTTTCTTGCTCTTTCTCCAGAGAAACCAAAAGCCCACAACAAGCAAGCAGAACGAATGAACTCGACTTTTGTCGACCACCAACGCTTCTCCAAGATTAACCTCATGCTCAGGGGTTGCTTCTATGAGGTCAATTGAACCATTGCTTATCTTTTCCATCACCAGAAGGCGAAATCCATAAGGGTCACGCACTGCAGCCAGCTTGTCTTCAGTGAGGAATACTATCGAGAACCCTCCTTTGAGCCGCTCGCAGGCCTCAATGATTCTAAGAAAGACAGGATGAGTTTTAGATGTTGCAATCAAGTGTAGAACAATCTCTGTATCGGAGCTAGTATTGAAGATGGGGCCACTCTCTTCAAGGGTGGTTCTGAGAGCAAGATAATTCACCAAACTAGGGCATTTGTGGGATTCGAGAATCGTCCGTTCAAAATGAGCTACGACATCAAATTCAGGCAATTTCAAATTAAGAAAATCGACAACACGAGCAGCCATTCGGACGAGCTCATCCATATCGCATCCGATCCAACCTTTCCTGGCCACCAAAAGCTTCAAATCTTGGTCCGATGACGACACCAATTTGCCCAAACAGCCAATCGGGTTCTCCTGAGCCATCCTCTTCTAAAGCGAGACTGTGATAAACCCCAGCTGCGGTTTCTATGAACTTGGGCTTCTCCCGCGCAACAAAATTCTTCATTTTACTGGATGTATCAAAATCAATTTGAACCTAAAGAAGTTCATCGTTCTCCTTAATTTTTCTGTGTTTTCTTTGGACTGGTATCCTCTTAGCATTTTTAATGCAAGTTAGGGTTTTCTCATAGGATTTTCCATGAATCCTAACAAATCCACCACACACATTATTAGAATACAATGGACAATAAAAGAGATGATAGAACATATAGCATTTGCTATAGATTGATTTTCGACCGTTTCCTATAGCTTGAATGCCTCAATTAGAGTCTTCCACAGCCTCTTGGGATCCCCTTTTCCTCTGTGCGTATGGGAGCAACAGAGAGATAAAAACCAATGGCTGCGGGACCTTAACCATAGTATTTATAATACTATCCCTAACCTAGAACCATACCCACAGTGGACTGGGTTGGTAGTCTCTAACCAGTGACGAACTAGACCTGAACCAGTCAAATCAGCAATTGAACTTCCACTTAACAACTGGTTAGGTAATTGATCAAGCCCACACAACAAGAATTTAACAATCCCTCATCTTTTTTCCGCACCTAGCGCCGATTGAATGTAGTGAACGAGGCTCACCCTTGTTAATTTGTGGTCCAACTGATCTGTCAACCAACCGTCATCAGAAGAGATAGGAGTGGTCTTCAAGATAACCCCCTTCACGTTGGAACAGCGGCATCACCATCTTCAGGTTCACTAAGCTCTTGTTTGTAAGCCTCACAGGCCATAGACGTCGCAACTTCCAAGGGAAAAACATTGTTGTCTATCATTGACCTTACCTGCAGCACTGCCTCGATAGTGTTACCAGTTCCAGCCTCTCCCTTGGCGTGGATCCTACCCCAAGCTTCGCCGAGGATGTAGAATCCGTAGGCAAAAGGAATCCTAAAATCTGCGAAGTCCGACTTCAGGTTGCTAGGTTTCATGGAGTTGTTAATCAAACCCTTCAAGTTCTCCATCATCTCTCAAAGTCCAACTTTAGATTCCCATCCTGCATGTCCTTCCTGGGTAGCTATCTGATTGATTCATAATTTTATATATTTATTTTTCTTATATTTAGTTTATTTAACATATTATATGTCTTATGGTACTCATTTTGATGATTCCTTATATATAAGACATTGGTGGAAAGTATTAGTAATTTATGTTTAAAATAAAAGAAATTCTGATATTTTTAATAATGACTTTTTGAATTTATAGCGGTTTTTAATATGGAAAGAATTCTAGAAATCAAACGTGATCCAAAAATCAGATCTGAAAAACTGATTTGAATTCAAATCAGAGAAGGAAGATTTTCACCCATAGAAGGTTTACTATTGGAAGGATTTGATTGATTGTCAGAAATCTTGAGGAAAATATATACCTCTATGGAATATTACAAAGATTGACAAATCTAGAGATTGCATTTGGTTAATGATGGAATGATTCTCTATTTAATCTAGACAAACAGATTTTGTTTAATCTTTATTTTCATATAATAAGGTTGTCAATTCTAGACATACTAGTTTTAATCTTCTCTACTCTGACTATTTAAGCAATGTAAATGCTACGTAATAGAACATCCAAGAATTATTGAGAAGATAATTTTATTTCTTTTGTCTTTCTTTTCTATCATGTCTAGCTAAGTTCTTTAGTCAATTCAAGCGGAATTCAATCTGGTTAGTAAAATTGTGAGACTATGTTCTTAATTTTAATTATTTTTCTATTCAAATATCTGTGTTTCTTGATTTTCCAAGTTAATGGTTGCATGATTTAGTTTAGTAAGAGGCCTATTAATTGATTGAGTTGTGTGGTTTATAGCTAACCTGAATCTATAATCCGTAATTGTTATGGTGTTCAGGAAACGTAGCAATTGAGCAGAACAATTATGATCCAAGTTTTTGTTACTTGCTTAAAGGAAACATAGAATGAATTAAATAATCTGACACTTGTTAGATTGTTGTTCATCTTTAACTCCCTCCAAGAGTGTAATGCTATCAGTAAATTTATGAAGATTGCTTAATACCAATTGGTTTATTGATAAGAATTAATTTGTGTGCTGGGTTCAAATTAATGAAATTAGGGAAGGTAAGGATTGTTAAGCTTTTTGATAATCCTTAGTTAAATATTTGAATAGAGAATAATATATATGAGGTCAGTGATCAATTTGCAGCCGTGAGTAAATTTCCTTGAATCGACATCATCTTCCATTGGATTTTTGTTACTTAATTTTGTTGTCAATTAAATTGCAGAAGAAAACCCCCATTTTTCTTGGTAAGTAGACAATTTGATTAAATAGTCTCTGTGGATCGACATTTACTTATCATTATTATTCATTGTAGGTAGAGTAATTTATTTTTGGTTGCGCTCGACACCCATCACTATCCAACGATCTGTCGAATGGTATCGAAGGACGTTGAGGTCGCCGCCGGAACAGTACAGCAAGACCTACGTTATGATCTGTTGGATGGTATCGAAGCAGGTTTGGGAATTACTCGTGGTGAATCTGGATTTCACGACTGAGCACACTGTCTAATTTCAGGAGGAGGCGATGCCAGAATCAAATGGGGGTTCTGCCGACGAAGGAAAAGAAAGCTGATCCATGATGACGCGGCTACACGGTGATCCACTTCGTAGAGTTTGCAGGCAGCGTAGATCTGTTCCGGGTACTGAGTAGGGATTGCTTCTTTAACCTCATCTCCCTTCTCCCTTCCTTCACTTATGAGCCGAGTGTTTGAAATCCAAAACAAATAAAAAATAGTAGGGGTAACAGGAGGATCGACGGGAGCGATGCCAACAGTGTGAGGATCTATCAAATTTAGATGAAACAGTAAAGGCTTATCAAGCAAGGGCTGCAATTGAGTTTGGATTAGAGACTGGGGTTAGGATTGGAATGGTAGTTGAGGCTGAGAGTGAGGTTGAGAGATGGGTTGAAGAACAGAGGATATTGCCAAGACTGCTTTGGTAGCCATGGCCATCGATTCCGCTGGTGAGTGAAGGGAAAACGAACGAGACACACTAGGTAAGCTTCTAGAAACAATAGTCATTTCAGATCTTGGTTGTGCAAGTGTAATGGGTATTGATGAGGGACTTGATGTTAGTGAAAAAATATGAAGGAAATGTTAGTGAAAAAATAGGAAGGAGATCAGAGTGGACTGATGTGTAGAAGGAAGGTTGGGTGGTGGTAATAGAGTCAGCAATGGGCAGGGAGGAGGCCGCGGACAATCGTTGTTGCAAGAATCTATCAACCTTCTTCTCCATGGAGGTCATTAGGTGAGAGAGCTCAGACAAGATCCGTTGTTGATCAAGCAAGGTATTCTGGAATGATTTTCTTTCCTCTTCTCATGCTGCAAGAACCACTCTAAGTATTTGAACAATATCATCCAACTGGTGGAAGGGAGTTCCTTCTGCCATGGGAGAAGCTCTCTCACTGAAAGCACCAATGTTAGGGTTTTAATCACTTCGTGGGTGACCGCCTCTTAGAAGAAGAAGATTAGAGAGGAAATCGGTTTGTAATTCGTTATTCTCTATTCCATTCTCTTCTTACTATATAACCTTTTACAATTCTAGAATGTATTATTCAAATGCAATCCTACGGACATTACAACTCAAACCAGTTCTAATCCTACGATCCAAGTGTAATCATAACACAGTCATCGATGGATTACCTGTTACTTGGAATCCTAATTATGGGGTCATGTGAGTTCTTTTGCACCTGATATCTTTATTTTTAAGTTCAATCATGAACTCGATCTTCAAAAAGTGCTTAGGGATTCCCCTTGGTCTGTCTCTAGTAATCTGATTATTTTAGATCGATGGAATAACAAGAAGCAATTAATGGTCCTTTGATCGGTATAGTATTTGGATCCAAATCCATAGTATCCCTTTGGAGTTAATCACCGAGAACATGGCTCCAAAGCTGCTAGCGCAGATTGAAGTTCCATCAAAGGCCATGTTAGTGAACGGCAGTATGCACGGCAGGGAAACATTTTTCATTTTTAAGAGGTTGCATGCATTACTAGTCCAGTACCTCAACCTCAGCACCACTCTTTCACAATCAAGAGGAAGTTTAATTACGACGAAACTGTGTTTATCAAATACGAAAGGATATTAAATTTCAGCTACTTTTGTGGAAGAATTGGTCATGACAAGGATAGTTGAAACTCATTTTTTTAAAGACTACAAATCTCATTATAATCTACATGGGTGCAGTGTTGATGTTCAATATATCTGTCCGAAGGGACTAGGAATGCTGATGATCCTTGAGAAATAGCATTTCGTACACTTCATTTTGGACTTCAGCTGAAAGTATTATTTTTGTGGTTTACTTAATGAAATAAAAGGCAAGAGTTAATGACAATATGACCAAAGTGGGTTGTGTTGGGGGAAAATAGGAAGGAATCAGATTGGACCGTCCGATGAAGAAGTTATAAAAGATTGATCCATACCATATGCGTGGCGTGGCGTCCATTGGAAGTTCGAAATGTCACAATGGCAGAGAAGAAAGTCCAGCGTGGCATTAGGGGAGACAGGAGTTCTTTCGACCCCACTGTAATGCATGACAGCAGTGATAGGACATAGTGGAAGAAAGTAAACGGACATTAAATGTCTATTCATTAATGCTCATAAATGCTAACAACAACCATAAATGGAATGTACAACCATAAATGGAATGTGGGCTGACTTGACCTACCATCTATGCATATCTTAGAACACCTCATCTGAAGGATGGAAAATCTTGAGAGTGGCGGCCACGAGTATCAAAAGAGAGACCGACGTGGGCATAAAGAGGGTAGAAAGGGGTCGAAAGAAGCAGACATGACATATAGGCAGCATCCTAGGGGGTTGTAGCTTATCTGTCCTAGCGTCTGTAGCCTAGTAAGTGATAGAGATGGTAGTAGGTGAGGGAGAAGCTTGCATGAGAAGTTTCATATTGGTTCTATAAATAATAGGGCACTATTCTTTGTCGGGGAATCCAATTTCTCACTTCCTTGAGGTATCGTTATATTGTCAAATTTCCCTTGAAACGTACTATTTTTCATCTACTCTTTCTCCCTAACACCGTTATTCTGTACCACTAGGAAGGTGAGAGACTGGTCGAACTCCTGTACCTCAGTTACCCCATTCTTTAAGGGACTCAGGTGTTTTGCCTTGAGTTCCATTTTGCCTGTCCTGGAACCTTGTTGACTTTGGCATCGGAGTGGCCACGGGGTAAAACCTGCCCACCTCACTGTTTGTTTATGTTGTAGCCACGTGTGTGCATTTGGAGCGCCGAGTGGAATCCAGCGAGAATAGGTTGGTTCATCAGAACAAAATTAAAACAAAGGAACACATTCACCTATGTTGAAATATGCATCTTAGTTATCTATTAGTTTATCTCATTTAATGGAATTTTGACTCCTCCATGGAAGAAGACTAATTTTGATCCAAATCGATTGAAACACCTAAGCATCAAACAGAGAATAGGTACATGTTCAAAGGTTTCTCTTATACATCAGCCCATATCAACAGGGATGATCCAAATCGTCTCATGTTAGGGTATCAACTTGAGGAATACAAGCTACCGTTTAATGAACAACAAGTGGCGCTGAGAGAATACAATGGTATAACTTAATGCTAGCAAAATAAGGGATCCAAAGATAGATACACCAAATCAAATTCCTAATGGCCATTCTTTGTTGCTATCTTCGTCCCCTTCCTTTTTTTTGTCATCCTCCACTACAAAACTCCAATACCTTCTCCCTCCATGCTCTGCCCCTTCCCTTACCCTCCTTCTCTCCCCTACTGCGTGGCATGTATTCCTACCGCCCCCTTCCCCTCCTCCACTGCAAACCCGAGCACCCAAAAGGGAATACCAGTGCAGTTCTGAGAATCATTCAAACACCCACCCATCTCTGCAAACCCGAGTACCACATAAGTAAACTTGTAATAAATAACCAAAACAATATAAATAGAATAAAGATGGTTTCCCATAATGCTAGTGTAAGAGAGAATCTCCCATGCCATACCAACGAGGTGACAGAAAATGATATTGTCAATGGAGACCCATATGGAGAAGGAGGAGAGAGAATAAGAAGGTAGAGAAAATATCGGAATGAGAGAATGTAAAAAAGGAATCCTACATTGCCATTATGGGAATCTTTGGTTGTGGTCCTTTGATATTGGAAAATAACTTATTGCATTGAGAGAGTTCAAGAAACTTTATGCCATAATGGGTTCATGCCAAATTGCCAACCAATTTTCCTTTCATATTTAGGAGTGGGATCTTGTTATGATCACACGGACAAGAGGTGATCATACCCAAGAGGAGGGAGTACACATATAAGGCTCATGATGCCATTGTAATAGAATGTTGTTAGAAACTGAATAGGAGAGAGAATGTAATAGGAAACAAAGTATAAAATGGAGTGAAGGAATGAAAAAGAACGAACATATTACAATCTTATCTCTTGTTCTCTATTCTTCTTCCCTTCTTCGTCTCTCTTTCTAGGAGATCGGCTACCCTCGAAGTAGCCATTTCTGATATGAACCGTATCAGATTTCTAGTTGGAACAACAAAGAAGATATCAAGATGGCACGCCTATTTCTGCTATATCTCGCATTCATTGTCAAGTTTTAGTCACAACCAGGCATGTCCATTGTAGTAAAATAAATCATTGAAAACTTCTGAATTACAAAAGAGAGTGTGTGGATCATCAACCGAGGCGTAACGATCATCTCTAGCATTGTCAAGTAGCAGTGCTGATTCTGACCATTGAGAATGCATCGGTCACACATTCCGATGTACTCCTAACGGTTAGCTACAAGAGCAGCTCTCTACAAACGATCCTGGCTTTCGATCAAGAGGATGCATGGCATGCATGATGGTGTAAATAACAAAGGATGCAATGGTCATTTACACCACCATGTGAGAGGGTGCAAGGCAACACTGTCCGGTAGCAATCTTTTCCCCTTAGGTTATGTTTGTTTTGAGGTGAAATTTTACGTGTAGCATTTTATATGTAATTTTGTTTTTCAATGTTAATTTCGTAGAAGTAAAATACAATTATCTCCAAAGGAGAGGGAAAATGAACTTCATATTTCTTTTACCTATAGGAAATAAGTATTGAATTTTTTTTACTTATAAAATATTATGAATTGCAAATGCATATACATAGAAAGGTATCTGATTGAATTGAATTTAGAAATTCTACATTTGGATAATCCATACCATGTCTTATCAATCCAACGATCAGCCTTGGTTCTGTCATATAATCCGTTCCCATGGCTAAAAATGATAGACCATTTAGAAATCCCTTCCAAGATCAGCTCTATAATGGAAATTTCTTCTCCAAATGTCTCTGGTTATCAATTTTTTTAATCGAATTCTTGGTACGAATAAAGTTCATCCGACACATATACCGATGTATTGACATTTATACCCAGTTATATATATATATATATATATATATATATATATATATATATATATATATATATATATATATATATATATATATTCAAATCGTCTCTTCTCTGTACTTTAGGGAGAGAGAGAGAGTATTTTAACTTTGTGATGTGACCATCCACACAAAAAAAAACAAAAAGATATAATGATGTGGAGAGACACATAAGTGTGGATTCACATCCTTTCCTCCTAGTGATTCGGGAGGAGGGGGACGGTCCCGTCAGATGGCCGACATGTAAAGATCGAATGAATCCGAACCCTCCATTCAGGGATGGTCGATATATGGGGCTCAGATAAATCTGAACCCTCCATTTGAGTAGACATCAAATTGACAAACTGAGCCAATAAGGAGTGTCGATTCAGATAAAGGACTTGGATTTACTCGAGTCCCATGTATCAACTATTTGACCGGAACGTCTCCCTCTTTTCGAATCACTGGGAGGAGAGGATTTGAATCCTATAAATGTAGGATTGGAGCGAAGTGGACACTCCACAATATCTACTTAGTAGGAACCCCCCATGCTAGACATTATTCCATTATTCCCCTCCACACTTTGGTGGACCCCACCGACATCCTCAATACATTCACTTTATCTCCTTCTCCCAAATCTAAATATAATATTCCCCCACTCTATTATTAAAATATTGAAATTTTAGGAATTATATAACGCCTTCGTTGTACCAATCCTGAAAGACCACGTGGGATGTGAATGGATCCACCTGTGTATCCCGCCTATGGCCTATCCATCTTTTCCATATATATATATATATATATATATATATATATATATATGAATACATATCCACGGATCTGTATCGTCAGGAGCAATCTATCTTGGATGATTGTCACGTGACTCTTGGTGAATTTGAGATTCATATTCGAACCAATATCCAATCGACAGAGGATGTCAATTCGAACGTAGGCCTCGGATTCACCGTGAATCACGTGGTAACCATTCAAGATAGATTACCACTGTCCACCCAGAATCAATGGGAGGAGAGAGACGATGTAAATCCCATATCCGCAGGCCTCATGCAAAACATACCACATCTGTTGATTCGACTACGCGTGTTGCTTTTCTGCGTATTCAGTTTCATCTCCTTTGATGTTTTTCTCCTCTTTTCTACCAGTTTGGCAGTTTCCAACCCTATAAAAGCTAATACCTCCTCTTCCAACTACTCATACTCATTCACTTCTCTCTCTGCTTCTTCTTTAGTTCTTTCAGTTATGGGTGGAGCTATTGAGATCTCTTCTTCTGAAGGATTGTCAAAAGGTAACGATGATCTTGAGTACCAGACTCAAGAACAAATTCACAACAAATGCTGTTGGTTTGAAGAACAAATCACCGATGATCTCAAATGGTCTTACGCTTTGAACTGGTATCCGATCATTTCTCTCTTTCTCTCTAGATCTTAGCTGCCGACATGCAACCGGATCTTTTCTCTTTCGGATCCATTCTAATATAACAGATTTCATGATCTTCTTCTCCGACTTCAGAATCTGATTTGTGAAAATTTTCCCATCCAGTGTATTGCAGAAAGGAAGTAGCAAATATCAAGATATTGCTCTTTTGGACACAAAGCACTTCGGGAAGGTTCGGATTATTTTATTGTTTTTAATGTTAAGATATTATCTTGATGTATATTTTAATTTTTTTTCTCTGTTTGATATGACGTCGCAGATTTTATTGATTGATGGAAAGATGCAGAGTGCGGAAGCAGATGAGTTCATATATCATGAATGTTTGATTCATCCAGCTCTCTTAATCCATCCTAAGTAAAACATAGTTCTTTTATAAATTTCTTTTTCCATTTCTCATGAAAAATGGTTTTGATCATTTTTATCCCGTTAATTATTACACTTTCAGCCCAAAAACCGTCTTCATAATGGGAGGTGGCGAGGGTTCCGCTGCAAGAGAAGCACTCAGGCACAAAAACGTGAATAGAGTTGTCATGAGTGATATCGATCAGGTACAGGCATTATTACCAAAAAAAAATAAAATAAAATCGGGTACATGCATCTGTAGACGAGATAGTATGATAAAATCCTACCTCAACACTCACTCAAGCATTATGACAGACTGATCTGAGCCATCCAATCCTTCAGTATCCGTGGGTCCCACAGTTCTGGATAAGACCCACCCATATTCAACGTATCCTTAGAAAATGACGTTTCGATTTTCTGTCTTTCTCCTGTATATATAGTGATGAGTGACAGTTCACAAATCCCTGGATTATATTAAATTACCAATATACCCTCAAAAGGTGTATGTCTTTTTCAGGATTGGTCGTCTTTTCCTAAGAACAGCTTCTTGAGGGTTTGACTAGTTGAGAACCTTCTAGGCTCTCTATGCCACCACGACATTCGTTATGAACGTAGAATTGCATGCCTCTTTTTGCAGGAGGTCGTTGATTTCTGCAGGAGACACCTGACGGTAAACCAGAAAGCGTTTCACGACGAGAAGCTTGATCTCGTAATCAACGATGCGAAGTGAGTTTTAACTTTTTGCATTTTGATTTAGATTTATTATCTCTTTTTTTTCTTTTCTTTTTTTGTAGTAATACGTAAGATTGGAATCCATCTGTTCCTAACATGGATTCCATATATTGGTTAGGAAGAATTGAACTATTTGTACAATGTTATCGGATCCGGCCTGGGTTGCCGAGTCTACCGGTAAAGCAGGTAACCTGGCCTCCGAATCAGTCACTAGCTTGTTTCTGAAAATAAAGTGTCATGATATGTAATATTAGGTTGTGGGGTACTCTCTCTTTTTGCGCGTGCCTGCAATGTCCACATTGACCTAACTCTGGGTTAATTCCCTAAATACAAGGGGGAAAGGATTTTTTAAATAATAAAAGAGAGAAAGATCTCACTGTAGAGATTTTTTTTTCTAATAGTGTTGTTGGGAATAGTTTCACATATGGTAATAAGAGTCTCTCTATTTAAACATTGGAATGTTTGAGATAGAAACTTAATATGGTATTAGAATTCCGAGTTCACTCTATACCTTTACCAAAAAATAGGACCATATGCCTAGTGCCATTCAAAAGAGGGGAGAAGATGGGTAATACGTGAAGAGTGTCAATAATAGACCCACATTATTTAAAATAGAAACTTTTGAATTGAAAACTCAACTCATATCCTCTCACATCATGGTATTTTCTCATCTCCTTAACATGGATTTCCATTGATGATGCTATTTTCTGTGCATATGTTGTGGCATGGTATATTTCCCTACATTGGAGTTGTAGGAAACCTCTCCCTTGATTGAACGTGTCATTAATTATCATAAGTGTTGATGAATTTTTTCCAAACAAAATCTCCTTAGCAGAACAACAGACCAGAAAAAACTTTTCTTTTACTTTTCCATCTTCTTACATAGAAATAAATGAAACCTCTAAAGTTCTAACACGGTTGTTTTTTGTTTTTGAATGCAAACATAATAAATCATATTGGAGGAATAGTCACGAGGATTGGACACAATTTATTGTTTCTAGACTATTACTCGAGATATATAATGGTCCACCCATATTCATAGGGCTATGAACAGAAATTAGACCTTTTGATTTATGTTCTGATCATAGGGCTTAAAGCTTAAAATTTCTTAAGTGGCCCCTCTTAAAGAACCATTGCTAAGCCTTATATAATGCTATATGCTCACCTCCTTCTCTCTCTCTATCTTTCTTTACTGTTTTACGTTGTTATTTGGAATCGAACTGTGACTAATTAAAAGAGATCAATATTAAGGGCTGAATTGGAGGCACGTAATGAGAAATTTGATGTGATCGTCGGCGACTTGGCAGATCCAGTTGAAGGAGGACCTTGCTATCAGCTCTACACTAAATCATTCTATGAGAATGTGGTCAAGTCAAAGCTCAGCGACAATGGGATCTTTGTCACTCAAGTGGGTATTTTAATTGCATTTATATTCTATTTTTTTTGTTGAAGTATTCAATTCAAAAACGTTATAAGGTGAGATTATTACCAATATTTTTTATTCATTACTATTATTTTTTTCCAAGTTCAGGCCGGCCCTGCAGGTATCCACACCCACAAGGAAGTTTTCTCGTCCATATACAATACCCTGAAACATGTCTTTAAGCGTGAGTCTTAATTCTTTAATCCAGTGGTATTAGTTTGCTCAAAAAGTAGTAGACTGGAAAAATACTTCTTTGGGACCAAACACACAAGTGTTTATCGTCAAATTTAAAATGAGACAACCTCTTCTAGACTGCTATCTTGTAGGGTTAAACACTGATCGACCAAATGCTTTTTGTGTGCGCACGTGTTTAATTTTGTGCAGATGTGCTTGCATACACAGCTCATGTGCCATCTTTTGTAGATACCTGGGGATGGGTTATGGTAAGTAACTACTAAGGTTTGTGGTATGTTTTTATATTTTTCATAGAATAATTATGCAAGTAACAAAGTAATGTGATGTTTACGAAAATCACAAGAAAATTTGAATCATTCAATTTTTTAGTGTTTTTAATCTCGAGTATAAATCTACTATATGAACACATATATACACAAAATGCATATTAATACAAATGAGGATATTTAATTGAATTAGATCTTGAAATTTGATACGTGGATAATCTATACCATGTTTTTTCTATATCATGGTTTGAGGTATCAATATCGTATCAAATGATCTATATTGGGATTGGTTACGGATATCGATATGTTATAGTTTTGCTGAATCAATGTGGGGACCGATACATAGCCAATACTGACCGATACCTGACCAATACAAAAAATGTATGCTCTATAAACATATGATAGATACCTGAACTAAATCCATGTTCTATATCCAATGGTCAGAATGGACATACTATTTGCTTACGAGGTAGAATAAATGATTGTAACTTTTAGAGAAAAATAAGAGATAATGATAACTTACCTTTTCTTATAAACATTTTTTTTAGGTTGCAGAATATTCATATTAACATTTTTATAAATAAAAGAAAGAATACTCATATTAACATTTACATGTACATTATTTGTTCATGTGTCTAGGCCTCGGACCAACCATTGGTACTGGATGCCCATCAAATTGACTGCGGGATTAAAGAAAGAATCGATGGTGAACTACTCTACCTAAACGGTGCCTTCCTCGTCTCCTCCACTATCATGTCCAAGAGTGTTGAGCTATCGTAAGTTATCCCTCTCTATCTGACTCTTGATTAATTGATTTTGATGTCACAAACAATATATGAGATTAGCATTTCTGTTGCGTAAGGATCCTCTACTGCTATAGCAGAGGTGCTCCATTAGGACTTGCACCGATGCATTCCAATGCATCCTCTGCCGCTGGATGTGCACAGCAGAGGCTTAATACTAAACAAAGTTGTTTTGTTTGTTTATTTATTTTTTTTTTTTTCTGTCACAGTTTGCTGAAGGAAACACATATCTACACAGAAGAAGATGCAAGGTTCATCCATGGCCATGGGATCAAGCTTGCCTTTCCTAATGCCCTTTAGTGTAGGGGAATCACTTGTATAGAGGAGCGGATGTTTGGTACTGCAGAAAAATCAGAAAAAAAAAGATCCTAGCAAATGCCCAGAAATCAGTCATTTGTACAAGAAAACTTTTCTTACCAAAAAAAATAAAAAAGTACCAGAAAACTTTCCGAAATACTTGTGGTTCTTTCTATTCCTAATTTGTTAGTTTAATCCGGTTGTTGTAAGGTCATTTTTAAATCATCAATAAAGAAATAAAGAAGAATTATAGTTTATTATTGAAACAATTCAGGAAAGAGTTATCTGAGTGGTCTTGTTGCCTGCACCCACTAATTATAATTTTGTGAATGAAACTTTGGAAAACCTAGTATTTGCATTTTTATTTATATGGTTTGTTTAAGGGTGTTAATCAGTTCATAAACGATTTATTGATTCAAATTGATTCAATTCAAGGTTATTGTTATAGAAATCATAACCAAACTGATTAATAATCGATTTTTGTTTTTCAAATCAAGACCGAATGATTAATTATCGATTTATCAATTCATTAACCATTTTTTACATAATTTATGGGAATCGAACGAATATTCTACGAGTTTAATAGTTTAACAATACAACATTGAACATTAAATAATAAACTAAAAAAATCATCACATTGGTATGCTATTAATCAAGATATATCAAATTAAAATTATATACATATATGAAATAATATATATTTCATTATAAAGTTAACCAGTTTTTTTTCTTTTTTGAAAAATATCTACCACACCCCCTATAGGTTATCGTAATCTCACCCACCCGTCATCATTTGCAATAATATCCCTAAGACCCCCTACTTTTGAAAAGTTGTATCCATCAGACACCTTCCTTTAAGATATGTCCATCAATCGATGACATGTCACCATTTTAATTTAATAAATGACAGAACTACCCTTCTCTTTTAATTTTATTGAACTTAAAACCTTTTTCTTTTTTTCTTCTTCTTCGTCAACAGATTCTCATGAATTAGATATGGCCAGAACCCAACTGCGAGCCAGAGAAATCTCTTTTGATATCACTGCTTCTCCGGCTCTCAGTCGGGTTTTGGCCATATCCAACTCATGAGAATCTGTCGACGAAGAAGAAGAAAAAAAGAAAAAAATTTGAAGTTCTATAAAATTAAAAGAGAAAGGTAGTTCTGTCATTTATTAAATTAAAATGGTGACATGTCATTGATTGAGGGACATATCTTAAAGGAGAGGGTTTGATGGATATAGCTTTTCAAAAATAGGGGGTCTTAGGGATATTATTGCAAACGATGGCGGGTGGGTGAGATTACGATAATCTACAGGGAGTGTGGTAGATATTTTCCCTTTTTTTAATTTCTTAACCGATTTTACTTAATTTTTTTTTTATTTAATCGGTTTGTTTTTGGTTAACTGACAAACCGTTTTTCATAGACCGGTTTTGATTGATTTGTCGGTTTCATTCTGAGCATTATTATCAAAGTTCAACCGGATCAGGTGAAGACCAGAAGGAAGGGAGGTCTTCTTCTTGGTTCCCCGCGGACAGAAGTTCTCAGACGGTCAGGGTTCAAAACCCTAATAAGCTCTTCGTCGCGGTTTTAATCGTTCTCGTCTCCTGCATCTTCCTCTGTCCAATTCTAACCATGTTATATGCGATCTTTTCCGTAGATTTTCTTTGTATTCATTAGTTGTCTCGATCTCATTTTTTAGTCGGTACCCTCGAAATCCGAGCGAGTTTCAATCTTCTGATCTTCGCGACCTCTCTCGATCGTTTGGGGTTCGCAATCATCGAATTCGTTCTTTTCAAGACAACCTGTAGTTTTCAATTCGATATTTTCGCTCCTAACTTTGGATTTAACCCTCTGTGCTTATCTGCTAGGTTTTTGGACTCACCTTAATCCGCTTTTGAATTCTTTTGCCTCAGCAGATCGCTGAACGCCTTGATTTTTCGGTTTGTAAGTAATGCCTATACATCTCACGCCTAACGCAGTCGCGGCTGTCAATGCTGGAGATGTGAACTTAAAGCCCCTTGTCCAGGTCTTGGACATTAAACTGATAGGCAATGCACATGAGCGCTATCGTCTTCTCCTCTCGGACTCTGTTTCCACTCAACACGCTATGCTGGCAACTCAGCTGAACGATCGAGTGAAGAGCGGGAGTGTGAAGAAGGGTTCCGTCGTGCAATTGATTGAGTATATCTGCAGCACTATCCAAAATCGCAAGTAAGTATATCTATATTTCTCGGTTGCATTTTTCCTTGGCAATTCTCCCAGTTGGTGAATGCATGTCGTGAAATGTCATTTGAACTGAGGTATCAATTATCATCTGGTTTCCTGCCTGTGAGATGAATTAAAATGGGGATTTTTTTTTAACGCAGAATTATCGTCGTACTGAATATGGAAACTATAATCCCTGATTGGGAGATTATTGGGAACCCAAAACTGTTCTCGGAATCTGCCTCTACGTCCCCCAAAACTGTGCCTGAGAGGGATCGTGAGTACCGTGAATCAACATCCAATAATAGTTCAACTCCAAGTTCCAGCAGTAAGATGCAGAACTTTCGTCCGACTGTTCAGCCTCCTTACAAACCTCCTCCAAATTATAGAAATCATGGGGCAATTATGAAAAATGAGGCTCCAGCACGAATAATACCAATTGCTGCTTTGAATCCTTATCAGGGGCGATGGGCCATTAAGGCTAGAGTTACTGCAAAAGGGGATGTTCGCCGTTACAACAATGCTAGGGGAGATGGGAAGGTGTTTTCCTTCGACCTCCTTGACTCTGATGGAGGAGAAATAAGAGTGACTTGTTTCAATGCTGTTGTCGACCGCTTTTGCAGCTCTATTGAGGTTGGTAAAGTGTACTTAATATCGAAGGGAAACTTAAAACCTGCTCAGAAGAACTTCAACCATCTTAAGAATGAATGGGAAATATTCTTGGAGGCAGCCTCATCTGTTGAATTGTGTGTGGATGAAGATGACTCGATACCAAAACAACAATTCTCTTTGAAATCTATAAATGAAATTGAGAATTTGGATAACAATTCCATAATAGATGTGATTGGGATAGTAGTATCCATTAATCCTGTCGTCCCTATTCTGAGGAAGAATGGTTTGGAAACTCAGAGAAGGAATATGAACCTCAAGGATGCATCCGGCCGTAGCGTCGAACTAACCCTATGGGGGGAGTTCTGCAACAAGGAAGGCCGGGAGCTGCAAGAGTTGCTTGATTCTGGTCTTTTTCCTGTTTTAGCTGTTAAGGCTGTGAAGGTGAATGACTTCAGTGGGAAATCAATTGGAACGATCTCCGCAACTCTGCTCTTCATAAATCCCGACATCCCTGAGGCTCGTAAGTTGCAAGAGTGGTTTGATAGAGGAGGAAAGGATGCTGCTTCTCAGTCCATCTCTAGAGATAACATGCCAAGTCTTTCAGGAAATAAGATCCGTAAAACAGTGAGTCAGATAAAAGATGAAGGTCTTGGAAGGTCAGATAAACCAGACTGGATCATGGTAAAGGCAACTGTAACATTCATCAAGACAGATACTTTCTGCTACACTGCTTGCCCTTTGATGATTGGAGACAGGCAGTGTAACAAGAAAGTGATAAGGTCGGGAAACAAGAGATGGCAATGCGAGAGGTGCAACCAAGAGTTTGAAGAATGTGAGTACAGATACCTTCTTCAAGCCCAAGTGCAAGACCATACGGGATTAACTTGGGTGACAGCTTTTCAAGAATCAGGGGAAGAGATCTTGGGTTGTTCAGCGAAGGAGTTATATTTATTGAAAAATGAAGAACAGGATGACGAGAGATTTGGAGAAATCATCCGCAGCAGTCTCTTTAAGCAGTATCTTTTCAGGCTCAAGATCAAAGAGGAAATGTATGGGGAGGAGCAACAAGTGAAGATCACAGTTGTTAAGGCAGAGAAATTGAACTACTCTTCTGAGAGTACATATCTACTTGATTTGATGTCAAAGATTACCGTATAAGGAGGACCAAATTTATGTTGGTATGATTTCCAATTGCCTTGGGTTGAGGCAACAACGAGATTAGAAACTTGGCTTCACTTTAAAGAGCTAGCAAATATTGGATCAACTGAGTGTTAGGTGCCATTAGACTGTGACACCAGAACAGGACATTCACCCACTTTGATTGTTTAGAAGGAGAAGCCATTGCATTAGAATTTTGGCTCTCCTAATCCTTTCTGAAATAATTTGTCTTTTGACACATGTAGATCTCAGACACAAAAACTGTATCATGAGGATTCAAATATCAACTCAGTCAGCACAATCAATCATTCAGTTTAAAATTTCAATAAGAAACAATTACCAAGCTGATGGTCAATTTTGTTTTTTGACAGTAGCCCTTTCCATTAATTTCAGTCATGTTCATTAGTTTTGACTTATCTGCAGCTAATTTTGTTAGGTGTACAGACGTGGATTGACAAGGAACATCCTGCTACTTTCCCATCCAGCTTCCCCCTCAGATAGCTATGTTGCAGAGTGAATTTATGTTTTTATAACCACCAAATAAAAGGAGAGTTTAAAAGTTATAGATTACTGACATGAACAAAACAGAAACATACAGAGAATTACTGAACACCATAGAAGACAGAGAAATAAAGAGAACAAAATAACATCTTTGGAAATCGTAGTTTCTTCTTCTCCCCGTATAATCAGGTCCTCTTGACAGGGTCGAAGTTGGCAACTCCAATGACAGCCGCAAAGATGGCACCAAGCACCACTCCTCCAGCCACAATACTGAGCAAAAAGTTCTTTAGGGAAGGAGATAAGCCAGATCCAGCTGCTTCAGCCACCTCCGGGATCACCATAGATGCTGTCAAGGCAACGGCCGTCAACCCCGTGACAGCCTTTTCCTTCAACGATGCTTCAACTTTAAGCTTTCCATTGGTTCTTGATGATGTCCCGGCTATCGCCTTCGATGGCCTCCTCACTGGCAAAGGCTTGAAGAAGGTGTCTGAGCTCGGAAGTTGCCTCTTGTGGCTTGCAGAAGTTAATGGCAATGCCATTGAAACAGCGTTAGATGATGCCATTTCGGTTTCTTTTTCTGTTTGCTTCTCTTCTGCTCGAACGAGAAGGCCGTGTGTCTTACCTCTTGAGCGTTTTTAGAGGAAAGTGGAGAGCTCAGAAAGATGGGGTGGAGATAGCGTGAGGGATGAGATATTGGGATCACAGCTGCCAAGTCATCTCCCTTTTCTTCCACGTGGCTGCTTCTCCATGCAGTTTTGGAAGATAAGGTTATCATATTTGGTTGAAGTTGAAGGGTTGGACACGTGAAAATGTGATCTCATTGTGGACCATTCCTACACCTTCAGGTGCAGTTAGCATTCCTACGCGTTCTAGTAAATTATATATATATATATATATATATATATATATATATATATTATATATATATATATATATATATATATAACCGAAAAACGAAAGATTTTTCTCAATTAGACAATAGCCATGGCCCTTCTTTGCTAACTGTTTGTAGCTTTGTGGGGCTAAAAATTTGTAGACATGGAGGACTTAAGGTTTCTTTTTGATATATCAAGTTTCACTTCAATTGAAGTTTGTTATGTAATAAAAAAAAAATTAAACTTCGAAGAATACAATGAGCTTACTCAAGGGTGCAAGGACATACAATTTAAGGTGTGATCAAATTAAGTCATTTTGTCAATATCTAACGATTGAATTTATCACGTCATACTTGTTCATGGTAGAAGAAGAGCTATGGTTGCAATAAGATCTTTCAAAAAAAAAAAAAAAAAAAAAAAAATGTAGTGAAGATATTTTGTAGCTGGGATGACTATAATCCATGAATGGGGTTGATCTATAGAACCTATCTATTAAAAAATTGAGTGAAGTACCTGCTTAACATAGTTTTTTGATATTTGATGATTGAATATAGGCACCAAAAAGTCATGTGTTTGACTCTTGCCTTCTTGTTCTTCATCTTTTTCTTTTTAGTCATGTGTTTGCGGTGTGAAACTAGTACATTTGACTATAACAACTCATTTAAGAGATTTCATATAAAAAACGAAGGGAAGGCAAAATTGGCAACATGGCAATTTTCACCATTAGATATCTAGGTAATAGTCCAGCTTTTCTATAATTAAATTTAATTGAATAGTTCCTATGTATTGACATTACTCACTTTAATTTTTAAATTGTCCATTTTTTTTTTACCGTTTTTACTTAATTTTGCCACTCGGTGACTCAATTTGGTTTGGAACTTGATATATGAAAAAGAAAATTGAGTCCATCCATCCAGAAGATTTTATTTTGATTTCTAAGATATATTTATTTTTCTTGTTTTCAAGTTAAATCAAGATATCAAGCTTTGTATTAGAGTGAAACTAGTTTATTTTGTATATATATGAAAAAAAAGAACCCCAAACCGGGTAGTTTAAGGATTCTTTTCCATACTCTCTCACATAAATAACACACTTTCTCACTTAAATTACGCACTCTCTCACGCATCAAATGAAAAAAAATTCTCCTCTAAATTTTCAGGGTCAGCTCAAGAAGCCAAAGACCAGAGGAATGAGACAAGGACGGTGGGTGGAAGTATTGTATGATGCTAAGTTCATTGTTCGGTTGCTCAACCAAAAGGAGAAAAGAGAAATATCCTTTCCTTTATGATATTTCTTGTTCAGTCTTAAACCCTAGAACTAAACAATCCTACCTCATACTTGGCTTTTAAAATCCCTAGGGATAAACTTAATCTTTCTCTAATAAACCCTGAATTATGTTATGTTATTTTTTTTTATTAATGGTGAGAAGGTTCTCTCATCCGTAGACAAATAAATCGAGGGCAAAGAGATGGGATGGGAGCAAAGATGGAAATTCGTAAATTTGAAGTCGATCTATTTTGATCAAATTTGACCGGCAGAGCAGGAAAACTTTGCCTTGGTTAGTCCTATTTTTGTTTCTTTCTTTCTTTCTAGAAAGAAAAAAAAAGAAGAAGAAGGTTTGAGCTAGTCTGATTTGTTTCAATTTCGTTTAATTCTTACATTTTAAATCAGGATTGATGATTGATGATTTACTGGATTGAAAATCCGAGCTAACCTTCGCTTCCAAACAGCAAGCCCAAAAGGGTCCATGGAAAACGACAAACATGGAACAAAATGAGTTCGGATCACTTGTATGTAGATGTATTTCATGTAGAATTCCATCACCATAGATGTGGTGTAAGACTCACTAGATATGAATAATGATAGAATCCTATGAAAAATATAAAAAATACAAGTACATGTAAACGAACTATTTTCAACCAAAACAAATTATAAAGAAAGAGGACCCACATTTATACCATATGAATTGGCATTCGGAATCCCTCTCAACTACATTAGCCACCATGTATTATTATTACACTTCATTCAATTCTCAACTCTTATCAAAATATTTCGATCTTTCTCAAAAAATTTCAAGATATAATTTCTTGTTCAGTTGGATTGGATTGGAAATTAAAACATGATACATGATGAGTTGAAAATTCCCAAAATCCTTAACCGACTGATTGATTGTCGTCTCTATCATTCGTGCTTTAGCGTAAGAGCACTCGGAGTCCATTTTAGATTTCAAATCCAGTTAAATAAAAGCTTTGGGGTCCAGGACCGTATTTATGGTAAGTGAAGCGAAACATGGTAGAATTTGGAAAATAACAATGTGGGTTTTGGGGACGGGGAAAACTGGATAAGTGATTGATTACTTGTTAAAGTTCGATTCCCAATTTCACCCCTTCCCCACCAAGAGCAGTTCCTCAATCGCTCGAGAAACCGTTGAAATTTGGCCTTTGGAAGTCCAAATCAAGTCCGAGACCATCAATCATCGTTTTCAGTTCACTCAATTTGTTTCCTTTCGTCTTTGAGTCGAATTCAATCGTTAAACTTGGTTTTCATTGCATTTTCTCAACTTACTTCGGCGCCGGACTGGTCCTTTTCCGACGTTAGTTGTGTTCAGGTCTTTGAAGCTTTCTTATTGGAGATTTTCTACGGAGATAGGATTATAACTTAACAGTTATTACAGTCCTATGGTGAGTACACACAAATAATCAATCTCATATCATTGCTTCCCCCTTTTTTTTGTTGGTAATAATTAAAGATAGCATTTTTTTTTCACTGTTGCTATGGTTGGAACCTGCTTTACTGAATTTAGAGATTCATGGTTTTCCAGATTGTTGAACTGAAACTTTAAGGACTCGTACTGATTAATTTTTCGTACAGTAATCTATAATGCATGGAAGTAGGATATTAGGGGATTTTGGATAGTGAAATATTTAATGGATTGTTTTAATATTGGTACCTGTGAAGCTTAAAAGGGGTTTTATTTATCATGTTATTGCTGACATATATACATTTCAGTTTGTCGATTTCGGTTGCTTGTGGTGGATTCTACATGGAAGCAGCTGTTGCAGTGGAGGAAAATGACGAATACCGGGTTGATGAGAGTTCTGATGGAAATACTAGTTCTCCATCTTCACTGAACCAGATTACAGACCCTGTTGTTTACAAACTCGTTCGGGTAACGGTTCTTTTAACACCAATATTTCTTCTTATTCCGTAATATTTTTGCTGGTTGGTATAATACAGGAAGTTGTAGTTTCTTTTATTGTTTCAAGAAATAAAAATCCTATTCTAGGGGAAAGAAGTAGGGAGCCTTCTATACTGAAAAGAAAGTTTTTTAATTTTTCTTTGTTGTTTCAACCGTAAAAATTTCCTGCAAAATCAACTTTTATTTATAAAATTATGGTTTTCTTTGCCATTTTTATTTTTGATTGTAAATGACAAGGAAGTATATTTGGATATGGTTGAGGAAAAGAGTCCAAATATATGATGGGAGTTGGTGACCTCTATGGGTGGCAATTATATCATTGGCCAAGATACCACCACTTCTTTTAGGGGGAGGGCGGACATGGAAAAGAATAAATTGGAAGTTGTGCTTCCAAAATTCTGTATTATCTTTTAGTAAAACAATTTCTGATTTGTTAAGGTTTATCCAATTTCTTTTTGCTTTTAGGACAATTCCTATAAACTATCCTCCTTGAGTCTACTGGAGCCTTGGTTTTTGGAGTAGAAGTTTAATTTGGACCTAACTGAAAATTCACTAATATATTGAATTGGGTGGTGCTTAAATTTTCCCATTATTGGATTCTGGAGTAGTGAATACAACTGTTGTATGGTGGGATTTTTAAAAAGTTTTCTTGAGCTTGTATAATAATTTGTGGAAATTCAACAAAAACCTTAAACAAAATCCTAAGAGAGATGTTGTTAGTCATTATACGAATGTGTTAGAGATTTCTGAATATTCAGTTTTAACTGTACAGTCAGTTGAAATCTGTAGATTATAGTTGAGAAGAGATGAATAAAATTAGAACTGAGAACTAATAAAGCATAGCTAGCAGAAACTTAAAATAAAAATGCTGATACAAATGCTTGCAACCTCCTAAAATAATCAGCTACTGTGCTGAATGTGTTACACTTACACAAGGTTGGAATCGGGGTCGGTCAATTCCCAGTCGAATTGCCCAATTCCTCTTATTCCAATCCGAGTTTTAAGACCTTGGTTTAACATCCACTTAGACTCTAAAGAACCTATATTCATATGACAACGAGGAGCCTTCTAACAAAAGATATATTTTTTTTTTTACACCTAATTCTTTTATTGAGTTTTTCTCAGTTCCAAATAACTGACTAAATCCAGATGTGAAAAGAAATTTACTTAAGAAACATAATATTTAGTATCAAATGGAACTATTCAAGTCAAATTACTAATTTTACTTCTAATGGGATTCCATATAAATAACAATTGAGTGATTAATGAAAACCATCAGCTGTCTAGCTGCAGACAAGAGAATCCCAATAGCCTGCCTGAAGCAGTTCCATATTAAGGCCCAATATTCGGCCTTCTAGGAGGTCATATCCAAATAATTATTAGGTGCAAGTTGCCATTGGCTGCCCTTCTGAAGTGCTGGCCATCTAGTTTTGTTTTGAGGGATGTCTTTGGTTCCAAACTAACTAAACATTGGGGGAGGGGCAAATTGGGAGACGGTTATAGGGATGTCTGCCGATTTTATAGTGCCACTACCAAGGTGATTCGGTTCGGGCTGAGGTGAAAGTTGTTATATTTGGACTTTTGCCTCGCTAGCTTAATTTAACCTTCAGATGATTGCCATGGGAGATATTGTAAGTTGTAGGGTGGTTTTACTTCAGGTACTAGTTGCACAAGTACGCCATCCCTGCTGCTTGATTAGATAGCCGATTATGACAAACATGTGATTGACCATATGCTCTGAGTATGTCCTAAGGTTGTCCACACTCAAGCCATCCTGGAAAGTGGAAATGTTCTATTGAATTGAGATGGGCCTTCTTCAGAATAATTAATTATTTGGAATTTTGGATTGTTTTGGAGCTAAGCTTACGATTGAAGCTGGAACTATGGTCCATGCATTTATATAATTGCTATATACTGTGTAGTTGAATTGTTGAGTTATTGAATACAACAACTTTGTTTAAACCAGCATGTTTTAGCATATAGAGTATATAATACAAGTGTGCTGGTATTCAATGGCTGGAGGAACTGGACTATTTACTGTTGACTTTAGCAGTAGTTGCCACTGCATCACAGATGTGGGCCTACAGCTCTGAGTTTAAGTGTTGCAATTGGGGACTGGGCTGGATGACTGCAAAGCACAGCCCAAACTCAGGCTCAGCACAGACTTCAAAGTTCAGACACATAATTTCTCAGGCCTAAACTGGGTTTGGGTGACTGCGAATCCAACCTAAAGTCAGCCTCAGGGCAGACTTTAGACACAACTTCGTTAAGGCCTAACATGCGATGAGCTCTCATGGCCCTAGTTAGGTACCCATTGCCTGGGTAAGCTGCCTTCATAGGCAATGCCATGACAACTATGGTGGTTGAATAACAATTTTTTGTGGTCATTGGATCACAGATATGATTTATTTTTCCTGTTCTCATGTGAATTGCCAAATCCTCTATTAAGCTTTTCTGAAGGGTGCCATTTATAGTGGTTTAGTTTTTGGGTAAATAATTATCATGCTGGTAATAGAACAAGTAAAATAAATTAAAATAATGAGATACTAAGTAAAAACCCAGTCAAAGCAATCATGATGGTGTATTTTACTAATAATTCTATATGCAAATGTATCAGTGGGGGGCATGTCTCTTTGTGGTTGGAGCATGCATGTGTATTAATTTAGTGGTGACGGTGGACTAGTTTTCTACCTGTGAGCAAATTTTTTCATTTGTTAATGTGTTTTTTACATCATTAGTTTTGTCTTTTATGATTTTCCATACTTGCTTAGTATTTTCTAAATGATGTAATGGATTCCCCCCAAACCCCCTTTATTTTAATTTATGCTTAAATGGATTCCCTTATTCAGGTAGAAGGTGATGGAAGTTTAGTCCCTGCTACAGATGATGAAGTCATGGAGGTTGAGCACTTGCTTGAAAATGAGAAAGGTGATCTGCCTTTAGTTGTAGAACCTGGACAAGCTGAAGAGCCCCTTTGTAATGGAGCAATTACCTCTGTTGAGATTAATTTAGAGGGTTCAGAAGGTCCATAATCATTGCCTTATTTGATTCTGTGTGTTCTTACTTATTTTTTTTAGGAGATATTTTGGCTATGTATCTTATTATGACGTGTTGGGGGATCCTTAATGTTCTAGATCCGTTGCAAGGAAAAAAAAAATTAATAAAAAAACTCCTGGGTCAGTATGTCAAGAATTCTCGTCCAATTAGAGAGGGGAGGAGAATAAAAACTCACTTATTCCTCTCATATCCCAAGATTCTTGCTTTTAGGTCCTTCATGTGATGGGTCAAGTGATGTCCATCTCCTCATCGAGTTTTTGGGCCAAAACAAGCCCTACCATCTTGTTTACTCCTAACTGTTGTTATAAAAAAAAAAATTAAAGAGGGGGAGGGGGAGAGAGAACAAGGGAGCTACTTTTGTTGCTTCCCCTTCTTATCCTTCTCTTTTTTACGAAATGCATAGTCCACATGCATAGCACATGCATAGCACATGCCAAAACCTAGTTCAGCTTAAGTTGTTTTGGATCTAGAGCTTTGGTTTAGTTTGGCTTGCTCAAGATTTAAATTGCTTTTTGTACTGCTTTCAGCAATTTCACTTTTGGTTCTATTTGAGCATTCACATCTAAAAAGGCTATGGCAGGTTTTGCACAATCTGAGAAGAAAGAAATTGGTGCGGAAAAGTTGAATGCTCGTCTGGAGGTCTGTTATCCAATTTCATTTGGTTTACTCTCCAAATTCATCTTCCCCTTTCATCCTGTTATTTTCTCTTATGTTGTCTTCGCATTTGTATACCCATGCGAGACATATTCTTCTTACAGCCTTGATTTTCTGCCCTACTTCAGAATTTCAATCGTTCGTTGTCTGTTGTTTTATTTGATCAATGGCATTGCATTATAAAGTCATGGCTCCTTGAAAATATTTGGTCAAAAGTTTAGCATTTTCACCAAAAGTTTGCATGGTTTCTGTAATTATCTTTGTTGACTTAATTTTCTTATTGTGCTGAATTTCTTGAGTTGTCATTATTTGCTTTTTGGAGTTGGCCCATTAGGCATGTAATATTGACACCGCTGTGTTGGTCATAACAGAGGGAATTTCCTTATGTGGTCAACAATTTAGTGTTGTGTGAAGAATCATGCAACAATTTGAATAGGGGCATTACCATCATATGGTTTTTCAGTTCACCTATCTCGTGACACAACATTTGAAATGAAGGTTCTTATTGGAAATTTTGCTAGTATGCTAAGTTCTATTCTATTCGTTCCTTTTCTCTTTCCTCTTCCCCCATCCCCCCCTCCCCCCACCTTTTTGTTTGCTTTCCGCTGTCTATGCAGTTGAAATGTGTAGTGGTTACCACTCATTCAACTGATCATGCAACAATTTGAAAAGGGCATTACCGTCATATGGTTTTTCAGTTCACCTATCTCGTGACATGACATTTAGATGAAGGATCTTATTGGAAATTTTTTCTAGTATGCTAAGTTCTATTCTATTCATTTGTTCCCCCATTCCCCCCCCTCAAACAACAAAAAAATTAAATAAATGAAACCACCACCACAACCTTTTTGTTTGCGTTCCACTGGCTATACAGTTGAAATGTCTAGTGGTTAACTGATTTTTTTTTTTTTTTTTGTTTTATTGCCCTTTTGGGCGAGGACATTTTATTAACCCAATAATATAATAAAAAGCTAGATATGCTCCATGAAACACTTCCCGGCAAATGGTTCAGCATATTTATTGTTGTGATATAGGGTAGGGATATACGAAGTATCCAATATTTGAGTCACTCAGTCTGTGCAATCTATTCTATCTTATCCTGCTCATTCCTCAACCCTCTACCTACCCAATAAACAAAACATCACATGTGTGCATGCTCAAAGGATAAGGAATGGGGGAAGGAAGAAGGAGATGTATAGGATGTCATATAAATGTTCCTTGCCAAGCAGGAAGACAATAAAAAGTTGTCACTGATATACAGCTTATGGATTTTTCTGGATGATTTTCATTTAAAGCATTAACCAAATTATATTGAGCATTATAAGTGATGTCATAAAATATGCTCAAACTAAGCCGTCCCTGCCTATTTGAACTGCACTATAGGTCTGGCTTCATGTCCAAATTGTTTGCCTCAAAGGTTTCATATATATATATATATATATATATATATATATATATATATATATATATATATATTTCTTTTGGGTGCAAAGATAATATTTTCTTGAAATGTCTTATTCTGAGTTTTGTTGCTTTCTTTGATAAAAGAGAAAAAGAGAAGAAAACGAAAGGAAAGGAAAATTTAAGAATTTCCTTTGCTAGTTGTTTGGTTGCACCAAGAAATTTTAATTAGAACATATGAAAAAATTCAACATTGTTGTCCGTTTTTCAAAAGTTTCCCTCAATGTTATTTCCCCCGTGTTTTTCCCATATAATAGTTGAGACACAAAACCCGGGATAAACTTTCCCAAACTTTACTCGCTTTTGGCTTAATTTTCTCAAGAATTGCAACCCAATTCATCTTACCAAACGCAACCTTAGCTGTCAAACTTTTTGCATCAGCTTGTTGTGCTTGTCAAATTGAGCACTTAGTTGCAACTTCTTCTACTTATGGTAGTCTATCAGTGAGCTGTGCTAGATACTCTTTATATATGGTTCATATCCTAACTTGTCTGACTAGATATTTGCATTATAATTCATTGTGCTCCTGCTTATCCAGTTTTTTTTTTTTTTTTTTTTTTTTTTTTATAGAACTGTTTATAAAGTTTTTGTTGAATTTTGTGCCTATCTTTCCATATTGATGTCGCTTTGAATTTAGTTTCTGAACTCTCCTGAATCCTATTCGTCTTTCTACTCCTTTGCAGTATATTGATGTGATGTTGCAAAAGGTTAAACAGGAGGAGAGGCTCCGTTTATCATGTGAATCTCCTGACAGTTCTTCTGATTACATCAATATAGATGGCAAATGTTCTGATCAGCGTGAGAAGTTGCCAACTAGTGATGAGAAATTTCATTCTGAAAACACTTTGCTAGAAACCTTGCCTTTACCATCAACCAGCTTAAATCACAGCGAGGCTTATGAATCAGGAAGTACGGAAATATGCTCAAAACCTAAAGATGGTCCAATAAATAATGGATCTTCACCTTCTGCCATTTCCACTGGTTTGAAGCCTGATTTTTCTAGATTGCAGGGGGAAATATGCTTGGACAATCTCACAATTAAAGAACTTCATGAAACTTTCAAAGCAACATTTGGGAGAGAAACTTCCGTCAAAGACAAGTTGTGGCTTAAGAGGCGGATTGCTATGGGATTAACTAATTCTTGTGATGTTTCAACCACCACATTTATAATTAGAAATAAAACCTTGGTTAGAAAAGTTGAAGAAGAAAGTAGGAAGGATGCAAATGGTAATCTGCACATGGGACAAGATATAGGAAAAGATAACTCTAAGGAGTCACCAAGCAGTCCAACTAACCAAATGGATGATAGGAAGCTTGTCTCTGGCAAGAGATTGAGGAGACCAAATGTTGAATATGATTGTAAAATTGAAGGTAATAACCAAATAGAAGAGAGAGCGGTCAAGAGAATACGAAAGCCCACTAGGCGATACATTGAAGAGCTTTCAGTGGTAGAGTCCAGGGAATGTTCCGAGAGGTTGGTATCTTCCGTTAAAAAATTTGAAAATAATCAAGCTTTGTCAATGTCTCACATCAGCCGTGTTGGCAATGAACTTTCGAAGAGGACAACTTTTGTCATGAGGGATGACTCTCTAGGAGGGTCTGGTGTTCAGGTCCCTTATGTTTCTAGGGTACGAAGAGGGCGTCCCAGGAAAAACTTCATGGCTCTTATGGTATGTAAAAATTCCTTAGTTGATGAATGTTTTTCTAAGCCATTTATTTTATGCAACTTTATATCATTTTTTCGTCACTTCTTCATTGTCCACCTCTCACCAAAAGGATAATGTATGGCTTCTGGGCATTGTATACACAAGTGTCAAAACTAATTATTATAGAATAGCTCTTTCTTTCCTGCTTGCTGACTGATATGACATGCACAGATGTGCAAATGCACTTGTATGAACAGATTCATAGGAGCATCAATTTCTCATACTCACCTGGTTCTGTGGTCCCTTGAGTCATTTGGATGATTTCTTAAAATATGCACAAGAAAAAAAGAATGTGAACATCAAATATTTAGTTTGTTTCTTTGAAATATATCTTGTGCTCCCATGTTTCCATCGTCCAGTCATTATTCTCTAAGAATATGCAGTGAACTGTTATAATTTTTTGTTTGCAAACTATATGACCCTGTTTTGGGCTTGTTAAGTGAAATTACCGTTTATTCCTTTTCATTTTTTCCCATTATTTTCTGGTCAAAATTGAAATGGGGTATTCTTCATTGCAATCGGCAGAAATTCCATCCTAGTGGCATGGGTGTGGCAGCGAAACTGGTGAAGAAGGCCTTGGTCTTCGTGTGTCTCGGCCAGATGATGATAGTGCAAACAGAATCTGGAGAAGTGGTTCTAATCCTAAACGAATTCAGCAACCAGTAAGATAACTTTTGGTTATACCATTCGACATCATTATTTTCATTTCCCTATAAGTGGACTCACTGAGAAAATGAAGCTGACCAACTAAAATACCACAAAAACTGGTAAAGACATACTGGAAATGAATTAATGAAGTTTCAGGGGCAGCCCCACAGCCCTGTGGCGGCGGTCCAGGGACTTTGGGTTCGAGTCTACCCCCTACCCAGATGTGTTGCGTTAGAAATCAAAAAATTCCTCCCTTCTAAACACCCACCCCCCCCTCCCCCACCCCCCTAATTCCATATCCTGGGGCCCCACAGTGGGCATTGTAGCATCCAAAAGAAAAAAAGAAGTTTCAGGGGCTCAACTGAGATAAGCATGGTTGGAACAATATGTTTTGGTCTATGATGGGCTGATTTGATTGGTTCCTTGGGTACTGATCGGGTGTGGTCCGCTTCTGTCCTGTGAAATATTACATGATTTGCATTCACTTCTTATTATGACTTGAAAGTTAGCTCTGGTATTGAATTTGATAGTAGATGGCATTGCACTATGTATTACTAATTACGATCTCTTTGCTGCCAGTTCATTGTGGAAACAGAGAATGAAAGGAGGCCTGTGGTAACAAGCACAGTTGAGCAGCAAAGAGATGTGGAGCAACAAAGAGATGTGGAGCAGGGAAACCTAGATCCATATGGAGATTATTCAGATGATAACATAGCTACAGTACCTACTGCTAAAGGTGGAACCAGAAGAAAGCATCATCGTGCATGGACTCTCTGTGAGGTAATGAAGCTAGTTGAGGGAGTATCTAGGTTTGGAGCTGGAAGGTGGTCTGAGATCAAACGGCTTGCCTTTGCATCCCAGACATACCGCACTTCTGTTGATCTGAAGGTATGAATACTGAACTCCTACTAGGATTGCAGACTGAAAATAGTCCTTTGAAATGGTAATCTTACACCATAGGAGAAGCTATCATGGTCTATGTTGAAGTTAACCTTGTAGGAGACTATAAGGCGAGTACTAAGAGCATTTCTTCTTTCATAGGATAAGTGGAGGAACCTTCTCAGAGCTAGTTTTGCACGGTCACCTGGGGACAAAGCCGTAAGGGGTTCTCTCTCTCTCTCTCTCTCTCTCTCTTTTATTACCTCGCGGAGGTAGTACATAGCACAAAACCTGCACACTGAAAGACAAATTGATGGCCAAGGATCCAGTTGTTAATTACAATTGTTTATTCTGTCACATGAAAAAGGATTGCAGACTTCAAATTTATGAAGGATTTTTCTCGTATTCTAACTGTTTTTTGGTTCTCTGAAAACATTGGTTGCATCTTTTCTTCTGTGAATGTAATCTTCAATCTACCCCCATATTTGGCAAAAGCGAATTAAATTTGTTCTGGATGGTTGTTATTTACTTTTTGTTTTCTTCTGTTGGTGTAGGATATGCAGAATAAAAATAGTCGTAAGCACACGTCGATGCCCATACCTGCACATATTCTCTTACGCGTAAGAGAGCTTGCAGAGATGCACGCACAAGCTGCGCCCGATTTGAGCTCAAACAAATTGGCTAGTCGTGGTGTGAGTAATGTACATGAAACAAGATCAGGGTACCTGTAATTGTACATTGAACAATAAGGTTAGAAATGAAATACTACTTATGTATTGTATCTGTGAAATTGGGGTATTTTTCACTTCCTCCAGAATGCATTCCCGTTGGCCTTGCTAGTGTAATCTACCTCTGGATTAGATGCATTCTTGTTGCAGCCTGATTCTTGGTGTTTTCACGGCAAATGAACTGGTATTAACTTGGGGAGAAAAGTTTTTCTTCCCCCCTCCCCTCCCAGTGATAAATTGGGGAGACATTGGGTTTAGTCCGTCCATGGACCTCCTCGGACTTCTCATGTAGGAACCTGCTCCCATCTGTCCATACTTAACCAAATGTGGCTAATGTTAGGGGGTGCTCCGGTAGGACTTAGTCATAGGCTGGCTTGGGCTTATTTTAATGCAACTTACTAGAGATTTTATGGAACAGTTAGATCCCCATTCCGGCCTCTAATGTATGAGTATGATTTCAACTTTAGCTTATACGCGGACAAAATTTTCCTGCATTTCTGCTGTTCCGTTTCGTGTCTGTCGATATGGAATCCCACCATAATTAAAAGGTTACTTTAGAAAGTGGGGATTTGTGAATCCGTTGGAGGAGCAGATTCCAAATCAATGCACACGGAACTGGGCAGCAGGAAAAAAAGGCCAAGTAAAAGTCTGATTCAACTGGGTTACTGGGATAACTTTGGCCCAGCCGAAATTGCATTTCTCTTGTTCCATCTTGCTACATTTACTACATTTTACAGCTCCAGAGACATTACATTACAGATAAAATTAAAGAGGAAGAGTCATTTTGGTCATCGAACACAGATTCCCCAACTGGGGTGATGTGGATTTGACCCTCATCTCATCCATCGTTGCAGACTTACTTCAGCAGGACTGAGGAGAGAGAAGATAAGAGACACACGATGGCCAGAAACGTTAAAAAGATTATTTTTTTTACCTGTAACAAGGGCTGTTACAACTACAACTACATGTTTATTTTTTCACCAATCAGATTTGTATCAGTTCCAAACTAAATATCAAAAATGTTTCCTTAGATATTGAGGTTTCTGTGATGATTCCACTGATTGTAACAACCCTTATTACATTCAAACTGAATGTAAAAAAAAGATTAAAAATGAAAATGTTGGTGGGCTTCAGCAAAAGAAAAAGGGTCTGCAATATCTTGGGTGCACGACCTCTTTCGAATCCGATTCTCTCTCTCTCTCTCTCTCTCTCTCTCTCTCTCTCTCTCAATTTGGAAGTTGGATCACGACATCCACTTCTCGGGATTGCCAAACAACTCTTTATTTTCTGTTTATATATTCATCAAGTTCTATTCTCTCTTTCTCAAAATTTGTAAACAACTGCCAGCAAGAGAAAGAGAGAGAGAGAGAGAGAGAATAGTGCAGACGTAGAACAGTAGAGAATAGTCCCTTCTCTTTAGTCTTTATGCTTTAGTGATCTTTATTCTTCTTTAGTAATAGTAGCTTTGTCAGTTCAACTGCTCTCCCCACGCCCATCAAAGCCTTTATATATTCTCCTCCTTTTTATAAATAAAAAAACGAATACTTCACAAGTACTAGCTAGTAGTCCCTTGGAAGCCAATCGATACTTCTTATTAAGGATATTCGTGTCGGAATGATCTTTAAAGAGTCAGGATTTGGGACTTTAAAAAGCCGATTTTTCACTTACCATGTGAACAGGATATTCTAAAATAGGTAACACTAGTCAGATAAACAGATAAAAGGAATCTTAAACTGCTAAAACAGTGGATGAACAGACAAATACTGGAAAAATGAGAATTTATTACTGTAAGTAAACACAATTCAAGTATATACCCAAGAAGATGAAGATGAAGATGAAGATGAAGATGAAGATATGATGATACCAGAAGGGTGACAGCTGGGGTGGGTGGCACTAACTGAAAAGAGCAAAACCACACGTGTAGTGGTAGACATGTCTCAGACAGAGACAGAATGAGAGGGTCCATGGATTCCACTGATCTCACGTGCATTTCAGTGGTCCCCATTTTCTCCAGTTCATCTCTCTGGGAGTGGGAGACCTCAGCCTTTCTAGTTTTTAGTTTTATAAATAACTAAATCTAAATCAGATGATGTATCTGTCAAACAAAAATGCAGAACAGTAAATTGAAATATACAGAAAGAATCATTTCCTACAGAGAAAGTCATCTCTGTATATTTAATTATAATCAATACATCTTACATTCCTACTCCCAACACCTTTGAACCCAGCCAATAATAAGAATGCCCAGAAGCCCAGGGGGGCCACACGGGTTCTGCATGAAAGTAATGAAAGCGAAACAGCGACCATCCAGCAGCCCCCACAGCCCACATGAGCAGACCTCACCGGCCCTCGCCCGCCCTTCCTTTATTGCAAAAGACTGCAGCAAGACGTACGACCAGCCCAATACATACTGAATACCCTCTCCTACCCTCATTGATCTTAGGTACCTGCACGTGGTTGACCACTTACAAACTTCAGACACTATAATTAAAACTCTGGCTCTGATATCAGGATAGACCTGACATTTAATAATCAGTGCTTGCCAGGGACTGATACAAAGGATTTATTTTCTTTTATTAGATACCCATTTTACTTTACTTTTTCCTGTATCAGTTTCAGTATCAGTGACAGTCAATCAGCATTGGTTTCACCTCTAATCTAATCTTTCCATTTTAATGTACCCTTATATGGGTACTCAGATCTATATGTTAGTTGGTATATTAAAATATTATATATTAGAATGAAAATACAAGAATGACTAGTGATGGATCATTTGAAAGAGAGAAAACGAAGTTTCAGATCTTAAAAGAGGAGACAGATGAGGACAGAATACAAACCAACGAAATGTACTTTATTTTTCTTATTTTATTGTTTGCTAATATTGGTGTAAGGCAGGTGGGTGAGGGGTTCTTATGTTCTTTGTACATAAATTATAATGAAGCCTTGCTATTCTTCATTACTATCACTTTTAATTTTTTGGCTTTTATTGTTGTGGTTATTATTGTTACTTAAAGTTCAGCAATTGGGAATTAATTAGCTATAATAAGATTTGCCTGCCAATTACAGTTTGGAAGTTGAAACCTCTCATTGAGGTCTGGCCCTTCAAGTGGGCTCCTAAATATAAATTCAAAAGATAGAAAATTATGGGTCTTACTCAATGACCTTAATTTGTTTTACCAAAAAATATAATCCCCCCAAGATGTATCATAAACACATGTAACAAAAGCGATTTTTTAAAAAGAGTTTTCAGGGCCTGTTTGAATGAAGGCGAGGGTTATAATGAAAACTTTAAATACAGAAGAATGAAGGGTTTTGTATCTCTCTTTTTTTTTTCTTTTTTTCTTTTTTTTCTTTTTTTGAAAAGATGTTTCAGACCCTTTTCTAATAAAGAGACCAAAAAAACCTTTCTTATAAACCCAAATAAAAATAAAAACCCACATTTTCTAATACTTTATGAATATAATGTAAACCTATAATATTCCCCTCAAGGCCTTAACACCTCCCAATCTTAAAGAAATAAGTCCTCATCCATTGACTATTAACTAGCCCTAGTCCTCATTCATTGACTAGTAGCTACCCGCCCAAACAATCATAATTCTACATTCTACTACTTCAATTTACTGTGGCTTTGTGTATCATTTGAGGGCCTTATCAACTTTAAAAAAGGGGTTGACGTAGGAGATGACTTCACATTACTGGTAAGGGGGACGCAGGCATGGTTTTAGGGTATGGATCGGATTGGATCAATTGATTTGACTTGATCCACATCGGAATCGGTCTCTGTAGGACACTGAGTTACCGTAAGAGATTCAGGTAATAAAACCACACATGTTTTCTGTGTCTTTTGGGTCAATCCATCCGATCCAACTTGGGATTGGATTAGGATAGCCGGTGGCCGATACAGTTCCTGAGTCCATGCAGGTGTGGTTTAACCCAATACCTTGAGGTGACTCGCCATGATGGACATCCATGCCCTAAAACCATGATCGTAAGGGAGGGGAATTCAAATCATCTCTTCCCCAGCTCTCACCAGTCGATGCCTGACATGTGGGTGTTGACTGGATCCCAACTGGTGTATAAACTGATACCCCCTGTCGACTCACTTTACTGGCTCGGATGGAGGGATCGATCCAACCAACACCTACGTATAAGGTATCGACTGGTGGGAGCCAAGTTTCCTCCCCAACCCCTGAGAGGAGACGGTTTGGATTCGAGGGAGGGTACTATGAAAACTTGAACCTTAAGCTTACTCTGTTTTGATTTTTGAAAGAAGATAGCGCCAAAGGGAAGACGGTGAAGCTCCCCCCACACGCGCATTGCTTTGCTTTCCCTCCCCTCCATTGTCACTTTCTTATTCTAATCCTTCTTTTTCCTTAATCAAACTACTTCCATATCTCTCTCTCTCTCTCTCTCTCTCTCTCTCTCTCTCTAAAAAGTTGTGAGGATCCACGAGCACAATCATCAGTACATCTTAAGCCAGAGAGAATGAGAGATGGACTCTTCCCCCTCTCTCTCTCCCCAGAATGACAGCTTGCCATCATGTGGGTCCCATTATAGTAATACCATATCCCACATCTTCATTGGTCTGGCTTAAGAAATTTCATCCACACTGGCATTGTAGGAAAACATCTCCCATTTAATTATTTATACACCATGTAATCCTTGAATTAACTTCTTAATTAAAATCTCACACCCTGATCAACCCAAGGATTTGGGCCTAGCCCATAATTTGGCCCATAACTTCATTCATGTGATGTTGGATTGGTTTTAGAATGATAGAGTTGATTCTACTTGCCAACAAGAGCATCATCCTTAATCACACATTATTATAGATATCCTAAATTTACCAAAAAAAAAAAAAGAATTATATATATATATATATATATATATATATATATATATATATATATATATATATATATATATATATATATATATATATATATATATCCTAAAATGAAAAATAAATAAATCAAGGATACGGTATTTATACACGGTTTGTGAATATATACGATTAAGATATCAGTCTTTCATTTTTTTTTCCTCTTTTGGATATGACAATGTGCTCGAGTGGCTTACGACCTTTTTATGTGCAAGAGACATTCTTTTTCTCATTAATGATACAAAACAAAAATTAAAGATAAATATGAAGACTTTAGATATGGATAGAAGAAGATTAATGATAAAATTGGAGGGTTGGAGCTACTAGAATAATTATTTTCAATCTTGAGTTAGTGGGGCTAACAGTATTTCCAATCCTCCAAAGTAGAGAAAGAAAGATTGTGTGGGGTCCACTTGTCCCTTCAAACGTTATGATCTTCTCAAGTAAAGAGAGAGATTAAGACATCCATCTTTATTCCTTTCATTAATTACGAGACCCAAAGATATTGGGGGGGTCCTAAAATCCTCTTCATTGATTGGTCCTAGCCCAAGGCCCATGGCCCATGATGGCCTATAGAACAAATCTCCATTTTCCACTTTTAATTTTACTTACTTCGCTATTGCTTCAAAAAAAAATGATGGGTCCACCAAATCCAACGGCGAATATTGGATTATAAGTGGGTCATTTCCATCAGTCAATGTTGAGGCAACAATGATGACTGCTTGTTATCCTTTTGCTTGTAAAGTCGTCCACTAAGAACCATAAACTATAAATAATTTAAAAGAGTAAACAATTATACCCTCGTGTGTAAAATGTGAATACGGAAGAGTCCATATCATTTAGGGTAATGGGACCTATATTCATCAAGGGCTAGATCATTTAGAGTAATCGGACTCACATCCATCAATGGCTCTTAAGGGTGTGAGGTGGTTATCATGTGAGAAAAGGATCCAAGGCTCAATAGTTATAAAGATTCTTCATTGTCGCTGGCATGTTCTTTCCTGGCCGTATGGACCCTTATTGAGCATATAGAATCATGACTCCATTGGTGTGACGTGAGAGATTCCACCACACTTGGTGTTATAAAAAACCATTTTTCCTCATTTTACGATATGAAATAACAACACTTACTGTTCTTGAAGAAACAGAGCAAAGGAAGGGAGAATAGTTCATTTGCCTGTACGTGTATCCTCCACAAAACTCTATCTCCATCAATTTCTAGTGGGTCACACATTCGAGAGATAGGTCCTATACCTCATGGATGATGATAAGATCCTCTAGAGAATTACGTATGTGTAGATGAACTGAACTCAAGGGAATGGATGGAGTCCCATAATTAGCAAATTCAGATTCGAGAATTATTCGAAAGAAGAATAATTCAAAATGATCCCTTTAGGAATTATTTGTTTGCAAAAAGAAAATTCGAATATTTATTTTTAATATTTATTGCATATACTTCATTACCTACCATGATAGTTAATTAAGTCCTCCATTAATGGGTTTTTTTAGTATCTAAATTAATGGTGATATTTATCTTTAAATCAAAAAGACGAAATTTTTTCTAATTCATTGAATATAATTTAAAATTATTCATATTATTCGTATTATTCGGTTTTGAATAATAATTCGACAACCAAGGGACAGACAAATAAAATATAAAAAAAAAATCTTCCATAGAATAAGAAGAATATATACTATGCCAACTACCTATGCTGTTTCTCCCATTCTTATCGTTATGTTTGGCAGTTCCAACATGAGCCTCTTACACAGCTCATATCAGATCTCATGATCTCACCATGAACCTTCGTTTCTCCTTCTATAATTATTCGTTGGCCAAGGGTTGGTTAGTCGGTGTAAGGAAAAAAAATAAAAATAAATAGAGCATTAGAGACTTGCATGTCCTTGTATTTTTCTTGGTATTCTATCACCTTCCATATCTAATGGGTCCCACAGTTTATACATAAATCCCATCCCACTTTGTCGGTGATGGAATCCCATGGAGAGCATATATACATACAGGTGATCCAAACTCGAAACTTTTTCAAGACTTCATCCAAAAAAATAATAAATAAGTAAAACTATAATATGAGCAACTTAATTTGATATATGAGTCGGCCAGAGAAAAACTCCACACACATCGAGATATGAACAACCAAATTCGATATATGATCTAGAAAAACCGAAAATGTAAGGAGAACGGATTAAATTCAATATGATGTTCCGAGCTATTTATAACAATTTTTTGTAGTTAGAAAGCAAAAGTTTTTGCATAAAAATTAAAGGAGATGGTTTTTGTATAGAAAAAGATATTTTCCTGTTGTCAAGTCGTCGTGATTTATCATCCGATGTGTATACCAATGTATTGATATGTGCATTGAATAATTCCAACCGTTAGATCATGGTCTAGGATGATCGGAATCCTTCTTGCACAAGTTATTTAAGAGGACATACATCCTCTCCCGCCGTTGGAGGAATTCCAACACGATCCAACAGCTTGAATTCCTCCAACACACATCCCAACACATCGAGATATGTGTTGGAGGAACTCCAGCGGCCGAAGAGGATTTTTACATTATTTAAGAAAGGATGGTTGAGAAGAGAATATGACATTGGTGTAGATTCCACCGTAAAGATTTTTTTATTTTTATTTTTTGGTAAAAATTCCACGCTAAAGGTTAAGGTTAAGAGAAGCTTTCTCCAAAAATAAATAGAACGTGAAATGGCAACATAGCTGCCACTTCATCTATTGCCAGCTTGGCATCCACTGCCAGCTAGGATTACATGCGCGCCCACCCCCTATTAAAGGAGGATGAGACAGAGAAGACAGCCTCTCCAGAGTCCCCAGTGCGAAGCGAACACCCCCCCCCAAATCTCTCTCTCTCTCCCCCCTCTGGTTTCGTCTCTTCCAATTTCAAGGTGTCATTTGGCTCTCATTACTGAAACTCTCCGGCAAAAGAAAATACGTCTACTAGGAGTCATCGATTGCTCTCTGTCTCCCTGCGTATGTTTCCTTTGCATTCGCATTCACTCGAGAGACAAGGTAACTAAACAGGGAATAACAACAACGAGTAGGACGACAGTCTCTGTTTTGTCTCTCTTCTCTCGCTAGTCACATGATCTGATTCCTTCATTTCAATTTCTCTTGCAGAAGATACGGAGATGGAGATGTGGGAGAAGCCGCAACGAGAAGACAAATATCGACAACGGAGGACAAACCCATCTTTCTCTTCCACTCTTCTGGACACTATCTACCGTTCGATCGACGAAGCTGACGAAGCAGGAAAAGAAGGGCTGATCCTCCACAGAGACACCATGAGAAAGAAACAGAGCGGCCTAATCGAGCAATGGATGGAGAAGAAGGTCACTGAGAAGATCGTAGTCTGTCGGAAGTCGTCCGTGGCGAATTACGATTACAAACCACCAAATTTATCAGGTGAACGGAATTCTGTGTTGTTAAATTCTACGTCAAGCTCCTCAGATTCTAGTAGCGGAGGTGGTTTTTCTTCTTCTGAAGCCGAGTCAGTTTATGGTGCGAGATCGAAATCGAGATCCTCTGGTTTGAAACCCGTTCGAACTGTGGTTCCCGTTCCACCAGAGAAAACTCAGCAGCAGAGGAAGCTCAATGATTTTGATACTCGTTACCATGCGAGAAATAACTCTGTACCACAGCAGAAGCCTAAGCACGAAGGTGGTTTCATCAAGACAAAGTCGAGAGCTTTAAAGATATACGGCGATCTGAAGAAGGCGAAGCATCCAATCTCACCGGGCGGTCGGCTTGCCAGCTTTCTTAATTCTCTGTTCACCGCTGGTTATCCGAAAAAGGCAAAAATCTCTTCTACTTCGGTTGGAGGTGGGGAAGATGAAAGGAAATCAAAATCATCGCAGGCATCGACATGCTCGTCCGCGTCCTCTTTCTCGAGGTCTTGTTTGAGCAAAACTCCATCTTCGAGTGGGAAACTGAGCAATGGGATGAAAAGGTCCGTCCGATTCTACCCTGTTAGCGTGATTGTCGATGAAGACTGTCGACCCTGTGGACATAAATGCCTCTACGAAGACGAGCCGAATCTGGTGGCTGTAACAGCTGTCACGAAAATCCGAGAAACTCCATCTCCCAACGAAGAGCTCCAATTCCATCTCATGGAGAAGAATCGGCGTGTCGAAGAGGCGGCAAGGAATCTTCTTAAAGGTTATCAGAAAAAGAGTTACTTCGATATGAGAGGTCTTCACGACGATGACGACGATGAAGATGATGATGATGCAGCGAGCTATTCAAGCTCTGATCTTTTCGAACTCGACAACCTTGCAGCGATTGGGATCGAACGGTACCGGGAAGAGCTGCCAGTGTATGAAACAACTCATCTCCATACGAATCGCGCCATTGCTAGTGGCTTGATTCTGTAGTTACAGAAAAGGGGAAAGGAGAGAATATTATCCGTTTAATTACTGGTTTGGGGATTTACATATAAAAATAAATAAAAAAATTTAATATCGTCTCATTTATTTTTGGTTTGTTCTTAAAAACAGAGTGAATGATTCTCTTCCTTGGTTTATTATTTATTTATTGTGTGGGTGAATTATTTAGATTCTCAAACGAATAACTGTAAGATCTCGATGAAATGAAGCAAACAACTGATATTGAGACTGACGCTAGGAAGGGATCAATCTGTCATAAGGAAAGGAAAGATGGAAGTCGAAGCAATGGAGATTCGAGATCGTGTTCACACGCAAAACGGGAAAAGTTGCAGTCCATGAAGACAAGAGGGAGTCAGGGAGCTGTTAAGTAAAGCTAGGCAGATCTTCTCCGTGAGAGGGAGAGAAAGTAAGTTAAAGCTTTTGCTTTCTATGGGGTCCCTTACAGAAAAGAGAGAGAGAGAGAGAGGAACATCATTTATTGATTCCTCAGTCGTATTAAGAGTTTAGGCTTTTGAGGGAGGGATTAGGATTTACGATAGACTGATCCCCTTCCATTATCAGTCAAAAAGAAGCTCAAGGGAGAGGATCTGTATAGGCTTTTAACGGTTAGTAATCCTTTTGTTTTAACCCCCAAAAGAAGAGGACAAAAAGAATAACCAAAAATTTGAATTCATAAATTAGATTCCTGGGGTGGAAGACCTCCACTCCAAGGTGGGTCCTACATTCCAAGGATATGGTTCTCAAAGATTTAGGGTGGTTATCAAGTGAGAGGATCACGTCAGGGCGTAGGGATTTTCCGTAGTGACTGTCGCTGATTGTAAGGATCTTGATCATTCATAATACATTAGAATACATGTCAATGCTCTATAATTGGCTAGGATCCTCACTATCGTTTGGTCCCAAGTCAAGTCCCCAGTTAGGTCCTGAATCAGTGACATAGTAGGTTGTAGGTGGCCTAATTCTAAGGTGTTGAGTCTGGATCCTCTCATACACCTAAGGTGTTGAGTCTGGATCCTCTCATACACCTAAGGTGTTGAGTCTGGATCCTCTCCCCCACATGGGTATACCTCCCAGGGCGATAAGCTTAACTCTAAGGTGCCAAGCCTGAATTAGTGGATCAGCTCTCCAAAAAGTTCTCTCCTCTACAATCACCATCTGTCTAGTGGGTTCCATACTCTTAAGGTTGGGTTCTACATCCCGAAGACCAAGATAGAATATAGTGGGTACCCATGTGGGAAAAGGAACAGCAGAACTGTTGGTTAGGATCCTAGACTACCAAAAAAAAAGAAAAAAAAATGGGGATCTTGGCTAATTCATAGTTGCAGTAAGCTAGCTAAATCATGCATGCAATTCCCATTTCAATTCAGGGTTTTCAAAGGATTTAGGGTCTTGGGATGAGAGAGGGAGTCAAGCGCCCAAGCCACACAGTCGGATAGAAAACCTAAATTTTTATCTCCATGATAGAGTAGAAATTACGCTAGTGCACCCTTCTCTTTTTCTTTCCTCCTTTCATTCCTAGTGACAAATCCACCATCAAATCCCATTGGTGAGTTAAAGAAAAGCATCGTTTCTATTTCTTTTATTAGTTTTCTATTTTTAATATTGACTAGAAAAATGATTCTGTAATTAAAGATAGAAACCAAATAAAAACCTAAGGTCTAATCTATAAGAGTGGGACTTAAGAGGACCACACAATCATAACATCGTTATATGATAATTAAGTAATTCTAATTATAATAATTAATTGACTTATTGACTACTACGGTTGTAGACCCTTTCTATTAAAAACAATAAATTAATCTTCAGGCATATTTTGACTATTGAGATTGCTATTCTTTAGAAACAATTTATTTCTCATAAAAAAATAAAAAGAAAAAGAAAAAGGTTAAATGAATCATAAAATAAAATGCTGGGAATCTGGAACTCGTGGTAACCATGCAAGGGCTTAATTTCAAATTAATACTACGCATGAGATTCTGATGATGATGATATGGATGATGACAAACTCTTTAAATTTATCATATTTTTCCCATATATCCTATATTCCTTTGGACCAGTCTTCATCGATTTCGATTTGAATCATATTTTTCTCTTCCAGATTTGGCCTAACTCTATCGGACTCGATAAACTTTGATTTGAATTTTCATCAAAATCGACTCGTATCAGATTATGATTATGAATTCCACTAATTCCAACCTGAGTTTTAAAATCATTGGTTATTTGTTATGTTGTAAAACTTTTCGTTCAAATAATATTTTACATGAAAATTTTTCTTCATATAGAATTTTTTAATTTTTTTCTAGCGCTGTTGCTACTGAAACTGGACCTGACGTGTCCCATCTCCTGCAAGATAAGATGAAAGTTATCAGAGCCGGAAAAGGTTGTCCAGTGTCCACTCCAACGATCAATTCAATGACAGAGCAATCAGTATGAAACTCGCAAGAAGACAGTAAACTCTTTAGAAAGGTGGATTCCCTGAGTATTATCAGAAATGGTTTGATTCAGATGCCCTTACTTATGTTCGCCGAGTGGATGTATAGAGGACATACCTATCTCTAGAGCGGATATGCTACCCAATGATGGAGCAAGTATGACTAAGAGAGTGATTTGTCTAGGGCCGGACTTGTTAGGTGTGATTATTAGATTTGATCGAATAGAGACATTGTAGATGACCGTAGGATGTGGATCTTATGGGCAGGTAAGGTTGACGCTTCTACCCTTGTTGACCGTTATGCGCATCCCTATTAGGCATGGAATCCTATCTAGATCCAATTTCCGAAATCATTCCTTTATCGTGATCCCCTTGATACGCCTGAGATAGATCCAGAGATTCGGCTCGTATAGATACCCACATGCTCCTTCGCATTATTATTAAGACGTTCACAGGGTGACATCTGTTAGGACACGTGTTGCCTCTCCAACATGACTCGTAGGCAAACACATGTCACGACCTGATAAGTCACGGGAAATATATGTTATCAACAAACGCGTTTCTCAGACATTTTTACCTCAAAACAAGCAATGAAAAATTCAAATTTTTTTTAAAACAAAAATTTCTTATCATTTTACATAAAATAATGGACACTAAGATTATGTTGGGATGTCAAGAAAAAATAATAATAAATTAGCACAAAAACAAAAAAAAAAAAAAAGGAACGATCTCGTAGAATGTATATCACAAGCGTGGGGATGGTTATCGATGGCGATTTCTTTTGGTGGGAAGTGGGGACTGCCCAACCTTACGTAACTCCAACGCCAAGCTTAAGTAGTTAAGTGGCTAACTGGGTTTCTTCTTCGTAGTCGACTTCTCTCTCTCTCTCTCTCTCTCTCTCTCTCTCTCTCTCTCTCTGGTGATGGTCTCTGAGATGTTAGCAAAAGCAGGGCTGATAATGCCTTAATGTGTGAAGACTACCATGTGTTTGAGTCTTTGCCTGTGTGGGGTTCGCTCTCATTCATTTAAGTCCGCAGGCATGGTGCACGTATACCAGCCGCCCAGGTCCACACCACCTACGTTCTTGGCGTGCCTTCGCCTATTCTGGAGTGAAGGCTAAAGAGTAAAAAAGATCATGTAGGTCCATTTTGATGCTTGAGACAGCATGTTAATTAGATTAATGTTGTGTGTTTAATGGGTCTGGTTTAGTGTATAGGTGTTAAATTGGCCTAACTTATAGATTAAAATATTTGATTTAACGCATTCCATCAATTCTATAGTTTTGGATATATCGATCATATCCCTAACAATTAAGTTTTTAATCTATAATCTTTTTGTTGTTTTCTCCTCATCTACTGGAGTTTTAAATTCAATAGATTGGTGAAGAGTAGAGACTCGCCCCCACGAGGTAACCTTCCCACACCCTTGATGGGATGCATGATCTATCTCTGGAGATTACTAGGTGAGGAGAGGATCCGAACCCGAAAGATGTTGGCCATAACCAAATCTCTACAGGTCTCATCTCATTTTCTCATTATCCATTCCCTGACCCCTTGTGAACTCTATTGGTTACCTATTCCCCCCAATCTCGAGAAAAACAAAAAAACAAAGGTTCCACGTGGACATGACGTGGCATTCTAACCATTGCACAATGGGGAACTCCTTAGGTGGTACAACGGACGTACTACCAATTAGCTTGGCATTTTGTACAATGTGACTATTTATCGGAGTTACGTTGCAAATGATGTGGTAGCTTCCATCTGTGTAGATCGGTAAAAAAAATTTTAGATTAGTCACATGTCAAAGTTAGTGAACAGATTCAATTATTCATAAATCCCATGTTATTCAATTCTTTTTTAGTATTTTTAATGTTTAGTGTTGGATTCAAATCTCTCACTTTTGACTCATTTTTCAACGATCTTTGCACTTAAATTGGGTTGAAAATAATGTATGGTAGATTGAAATAGTGAGGTCCATTTGTATATCATATTTACGAATTATTGCATATATATATATATATATATATATATATATACTAGATGCCCATGTAGATTCTCTCTCCACCTGTTAGCCACCTCAGATCCTCGGAAAGCATCCAAGTATGTGGGATGGTTACCAAGTGGGGAAAGGATTGGGATTTGGGATTCACTAGAGGCAGTCATCCTGCATCATCTCAGTGGAGCTCGCCTGCTATCAATGTATTATACGCATCGGATAAATTCCAACCACTGGATAACAGGAGACCAACTTTTTTCAAGGATAATAGGGTATTATCTTAATAAATGATAAATCACAAAACCAATCCAATGATAGCGAACCCAAGTACGAGTTCTCGGTGGTCTTTTCGGTTCAAAGGATTGCACGCACGTGAAACATGGAAGCCTCTGGTCCTGCATGGGATTGTAAGTCATAACTCATAACTGATACAAATTACAAAGGCAATCCCCATTAGCATTACACACGCACAGATCCTCTGTCCCTGTGTTCTTCGTCTGTGTGTTCATCATCTTTCCTCCACAGACGGAATTCGAAAGGAAGAAGAAGCTCGGATAACGCTAGAAGCGAACCCACCGGAAGGAAGGTAGGAGACAGGGTAGCTTTGAATAAAGATGCCTGAGAAAGGTAAAGAAATTAAGAGAGAGAGAATCAGGGGATCCGGTGGAGAGAGAAAACATGAAGAAAGTGTTTATTTTGGCGATCCCGAGGAGTAGTAGTTGTTGCTGCAACGGTAGCAGCCTTTCTTTTTCGTTGGGGATTTACTCCTTTTTCTTTCTCTAGTTTAGAAATAGGAAAGGGGAGGGTGATTCCCACTCCCCATCCATCTTCTCTTTTCTCTCTCTTCCTTTTGTTTTCACTCATGGTGGGTCTGATAGGAAAGGGAGTGATAAACTCTTTCCACTTCTTGAGGAACCAATAAAAATAATCAAATAGAGAATAATATTCCAAGCACAATAGAATCCACACGCATAACACAAGAAATTTTACGTGGAAACCCCCAATGTGGGGGGTAAAAACCACGGGATCGAAGTCCACTCAAATCTCTTCACTATCACCAAAATATGGGAATAAAGAGTCTTCTCAAGTTAGAACTAGAGGCTTACAATAACATCATTCCTCAAGAACACAATATTCTTGGCATATATCATCTAAAACATCCAGAACAACATGTTCTAGGAATACACCATCAACAACCCAAATATCAAGATGAAGATTGAAAGAGATCTCACCCGAATAGGTGAAAACGTTGATTATCGGACTGATCTAGAAGACTCCAATCGTCAATCGCACCGTTCGGAATGAAGAACTCTCAGCTACGACCTCTGTCCAAATTTCAGCTCAATCGGACCACGGATGACCTTCCGTTCCTCACCTTGATTGAAACCACGCAGCCTTTCTTCTCTTCTCTGCTTTTGGGCGGACAAAGCAACTCACTTTCCTCTCTTTCTCTCCTTGTTTCATTCTTATAGGGTTAAAGAGATAAAACCCTAATTCAACTATAAATAGGAAAGTTAATTAAAACCCCTTACTCTTAATGTGCTTATAAGTAATGGGCCACCCTCTACATAAGAGGGAAACTCAACCCAACAAATCTCCCCTCACGACTATGTAGAGGAATCCATCATACCAACGATCAAACGACAAACCTCAAGCTTCTCTCTTGTAAAGCCTTTGTCAACATATCTGATCCATTATGGTCGGTATTAATTTTCTCAATCTCTAGCAACTTAGAATTCAAAACATCTCTAATCCAATGATATCTCACATCAATATATTTTGATCTAGAGTGAAAAGTAGAATTCTTACCAAGGTGGATAGCACTCTTTACAAGCTTCCGTTTCGCAATGTACTCGCCTCGGTAGTAGAAAGAGCAACACATTTACGTAATCTTGATTGCCAAGCTACACCCTCCACGAGAAAGTTATCAAATAACCCGTAGACTTACGAGTATCAACATCTCCGACCATATCCGAATCTAGCCAACCAATAAAGGTTTCTCACTTCCAAAACATAATTTCAAATCGACGTTCCCGAGATACCTCATAATCCACTTAACCGCATTCCAATGCTCTCTTCCCGGATTTGAGAGGAAAACGACTAACGTGCTAACCGCATGTGCTATGTCCGGCCTTGTGCAAACCATTGCGTACATCGACTTCCCACCCGAAGCATATGGAACTCTTTCCATGTTTTCCTTCTCTTCATCGGTAGACGGACTCGCTTAGTACTTAATCTAAAAGTGAGTAGCAAGAGGAGAGCTAACCACTTTAGCTTTGTCCATCTTAAATCTTGAAGTACTTTTTCTATGTACTTCTCTTGAGACAACCATAATTTCTTGGCATTCCCGTCCCGAATGATTTTGATGCCAAGAATTTGTTTTGCTTTTCCCAAGTCTTTCATAGCAAAAGACTTGCTCGGTTGTTTCTTTAACTTGTCAACCATGAAGCATTCTTGCCAACAATTAACATGTCATCTACAAAAAGCAAAAGGATAACAAAATCATCATCGAGAATTTTGAACAAAAACACAATGGTCGAAGTAGTTTTTCCGTAGCCTTGCCCCCCATAATTGAGTCAAACTTCTTATACCATTGTCTCGGTGCTTGTTCAAGCCATAAAGACTTTCTTGACCCTGCATACATGCTCCTCTTTTCTTTTACCTCAAAACCCTCTCGGCTGTTCCACGTAGATCTCTTCCTCCAATTCACCATGAAGGAAAGTTGTTTTCACATCCATTTGCTCGACCTCTAAGTCAAGACTACCGCTAAAACCAAGAACCACCCGAATGGATGACATCTTTACAACCGGAGAGAAAACTCATCAAAGTCAATACCTTCCTTTGATGGAACCCTTGACCACCAATCTAGCTTTGTACCTTGGATGTGAATGTGTTCTTCATGTTTCACTCTATACACCCACTTTTTTTCAAACCTCTTGCCCTTAGGCAACTTCACTAAGTCAAAAGTGTGATTCTCATGCAATGACTTCATCTCATCTTGCATTGCTTCAACCCACTTGTCCTTGTGTTCATCTTCCATGGCTTCTTCAAAGCACCCGGGTTCCCCCCATCAGTTAATAATACGTATTCATTTGTAGAATACCGTGTGGAAGGTCGTCTCATCTCCGGTAGACCTTTCCGATTGGAACATGTGGTGGAAATTCGCATACCGGGCACCGCTCATAAAAATCATGTCTCGTCCCAACCCCGGAATATCGGACACCCGTATCAGCGCGCACCACATCTCCAACTTGTTCAAGAACCGATTTTGAAGGGACTAATCCAAGTCAAGAAATAAGTAGGCAGCCGGATAATTCACTTCCCAGAATAAGGGAAAAAAAAGAGTTTTAAAAAAAAAAAAAGGGGTAAAAAAAAAAAAAATTTCAAAAAAAAAAAAATATTAAAAAAAAAAAAAAAAAAAAAAAAAAAAAAAAAAAAAAAAAAAGAAAAAAAAAAAAAAAAAAAAAAGGGGGAGGGGAAAGAAAAAGATTAAAAAAGAAAAAGGGGGAAATTGGGATAATTGGGGGGATTTAAAAATTAAAAAAATTGGAAAAGAGGGAAATAAAAATTAAAAAATATTAATTAAAAATTAAAATAAAAATAATAAGGGGGTTTTTTTTTTTTTTTTTTTTTTTAAAAAAAAATGGTTTTTTTTTTTTTTTTTTTTTTTTTTATAGAGATTTATATTTTTTTTTTTTTTTTTTTTTTTTTTTTTTATTTTTTAAAAAAAAAAAAAAAAAAAAAAAAAAAAAAAAAAAAAAAAAAAAAAAAAAAAAAATTTAAAAAATTTTTAAATATTTTAAAAAAAATTAAAAAAAAAAAAAAAAAAAAAAAAAAAAAAAAAAAAAAAAAAAAAATTAAGGAAGTAAGTAACTCTTTTCAAGATGTTTCATTCTGGTCTAGGGTCTCTACTTCAAGTGGCGAGAGTAAATCCAAGTAACGGCAGCTCTGATGATACCATTGATACGAATATAAAAAAAAAAATTATCCCTAAAAAACTGGCTTGTAAGATGAAAGAATCCAAAACCATGAAATTATTGTGGGATTAACTTCACAAGGCTAATATGGAATCGTAAGAACATTGGGAGATCTTTTCCCTGCATTTCGAGACCAAATGAACAACAATAATCTATCATTAATTATCAATCGGTTTGCACTAAGAGTAATGTATGATTCTTGTATCATCTCGATCGGGTTTAAAACCATACGAATTAGTCGAATTCGATACCGATACTTTGAACCATAACTTAGTACTGCAATTAGGGGTTGGTGTGTATAGTAATGGGAGGGGGAATCAAAAGTCAAAAATGACGACTATATATATATATATATATATATATATATATATATATAGAGTACGTATTATATAATTCATGGTGATTGACACCCTCCACTTCTGAATCACTTGCTACTTAATCCCATTGATGATAATGCATTTGAAATTTTGCATGAGATGGTGCGGCTCTAATGCTTATATCTTTTCATATGAGACTGAGATCTCTTCGAATCTTGAGATTTTCCTTTCTTTAACATTGACCGAAGAAAAACTCAAAACCCCTAACTTAGTGGGTAGAGAATATTCCTTTATCTTCTACATAAAATTGATATCATGCATGTAAAGTTTCCCCAGAAGATTTAAAAATCCAGAATTCAACAAGAGATCGATCTCCATCGATTCTGAATTTTCAGTTTAGGAATTAAAGCTCAATCATGGTTGATTTCTTAATGGAGGAAGTAAGGGTAGGTGTAGGTACATAAGTCTCTTTAAATCCTACAATGGTGGAAACTTCGTGTATCAGGAACGACCTTTTTTATGTATATGAAACTATAAAACTTTCACATGGGTTAATGGGTTTGGAACTCCAATATTTCTGCCATCTATCATCCCATGATTAGACTACTAATCGATTGAGAATGGAGGATGAATCCCACACGAGATAAGTTTTAGCGAGTGCATCACACCTGTAACCGTATCATGCTATCCACGGATCTTTTTTGTCTTAAATTATCTTCTAATGCAGCCTTGACTTTTAATATTTTTCTTTTCTTGGATATTAGACTATCTCGCCCATCAGCGAATCAGCCCACACGATGGACACTATTTTTTTATCCCTTCCATTTCCTTAAAAACATCCCTGATTAGTTTGATCTGTCGACAGATTGTGGCCTCCACAAACCAGTTTTAGTTATCCATTTTATAGATACAATGTTACACTGGGTCACCCAGACGTCGACAATGGCATGTCCCATGAGAGATTAGAGAGGAATGCGGTGTTGTGGCGGGATGTTAATTAGCCATTGACAAATGCCAAATAAAAACTTGCACTACATTAAATAGGAAGTCTCTAATTTCACACAGAACTGAAACGATCTCCTATAACTAACAATAATCCCCTATTAATGGGATTACAATGCCTCCCTCCTTCAGAAATTTGCGGCCCAGTTGAGGTGACTAAGCTGAGATTGTGGATATGCTCCCACTTGAGCCCCAGGAGTGGCTGCAGCCACCCCAACTCCAACATTCCCGCCCATTCCAGGGACCATGTGGTGAGGATTGGCCATGGCAGCTGGTTGCGGAGGATGATACAAACCAGGATATTGCACATGTGTTGATTGTGCTGCGGCGGGAGCAGCAGCAGCATTGAAGGAAGCATGGCCTGTATGGGATGGCAAGTATGCAGCATGGGGAGATTGTCCAGGTACATTATAATATGGAGCTGATTGCAAGCCGGAAAGGTCTCTTGGGGACTGAATCCATATTTCAGATGTCTCCGCCTGTCATACCAGCAAAAAAAAATGGCACCATGAGCTCACACCCTAAATATAAGATCAATACAACACGACCAACAAACAAATGAAACATACTTGAAAGACCTAATGAATGTGTATGTCCAACAATTCTGACTGTACACTTAATGTCCACCTCTAAGCATGGTTTCAGGTTTCAATTGAAACTGACTGAAATCTGTGAGCTGTTTCGGTTTCGAGCCTGGCCGAAACAAAACGCAAGGTCGAAACTCATGGTTTCCAGGTTTCGACAGTGAGTTTCAACAAGGCCCAGGGTCGAAACCCAGTGTTGAAACCTCAAAACGAGATCTGGCACATCTCACTTTCGGGCATGATCGAAACCAGCCTCGAAACCAAGATGTAGTTCCTTGCCTCTTAGACTAGCAAATTCTCTTCAGACCGAAAAGAAATGCATGCATAGTAAGTAAATGTAGGACAATCATATTAAGATACAATATTAACCTCTAGGCTATCAAACCATTATTAATTGACAAGAGACCAATGAACATCTACAAGATTATTCACTGAGTTTTAATTAATTATATATTACAGTATTACCTGTGGGTTTGGAACATAAAGATTGCCCTCTTTGTATTTGATCCTGGACGAATCATCTAATCCAGTTGCACTCCCAACAGGTCCCGGAACATATCCCGCTAGATTCGTGTAGTTCCCGTACGCTGTAGAACTGCCAGCAGGGACAGGCTTATACTGTGGGGAACCATATTTTAGGCCACCAGCCGTTAGGTGAGAGTTCCCTCCTGGCATCAGCACGTAGCTGCTACCATTTGAGGGGTGAGGATAGGCAGCATTACTAGAATAACCAGGTACAGCCACTGGTGGGACATACACCGGAGAAAGGAACTGACGGTATGGCATATAATTTGGAAAATGGGAGACATGAACTTGGGGATACAGCTGTGTCACTGGTTGTTGTTGTTGTACCATTGCCACTGTGGATGCAGGGATACGATTGACTGTGTGCGAGCTGAAGCCCTGCAAAACAAAGATCCCATGAAATGCCCTTTCTTAAATTATTTCAAGTCACAAAATGTATAAATATCATGCATATACACAAGCACAAACAAAAATTGGGGGCAACATAGTATGTTTCCACAAGATAGCATACACTGGTAATGCATGCAAATCATCCATTAATCTGAACTGCAGATGGATACCTCATGAGGAGATGGTAAACCCTGCCCCCTTACATTCTCATCCATAGCCGGTCTGAAAAATGGAACATCATAACCGCTCTGTGTATCATATGCCTGATTACAAAGCAAAACAATAGAAAAATAATTAAGAGCAAAGTCTACAAAAGAAAACTACCACAAATGGTACGAGAATTGATTCAATCAAGCATTCAGAAGCAAGAGGACATGTAGATCCTTGAATGCAGATTTTTCACCTTTCAATACGAATCACTACTTCTAAAGTAAAAGTTTGAGCTCCAACCACAACCACAGAACCAAGGTTTAACAGGTAAAGCATTAAGTTTGTCCCTAAGCACAGAGCTGAACTCACCGAAAAACTTGGCAAACCAGGGTTATCCTGCTGCTGCTGTCGTTCCACAGAAACAAAAGGTGGAATATCATTTCGAACCAATCCAATATCTGCATAGTTTTCCAAAGTCGGAGGACTTGAAAACTCTTTCTTGTCAGGCAACAGATGCTCAGAAGCTGCAACTGATACCGGAGAATCAGAGCCAGAATTCCTAACTTGGTCATCCACGAATTCTACCTGGTTTCCACCAGGAGCATCTTCACTGGAGGTTGTAGGGGCTGATGATGACACACTGCCATTCACAATGCCATAAGGCCATAAGCTAAATTAGATTTCTTTCTTCTTTCCAAATTTCAACACTAAATTATTAATTAGTTATTCCAGATACTTTATGATTAGTTCATCCAATAGCACAGTCAAATTATAAGGCCATGCACAACACATAAAACAACACCAAGATACACTATCGCCAAGAATGTCAGATGGAGACTGATATCTAACAACAACAAAAAAAATTTAATAAACAGAAAAATAGAACCAACCTAACTGAGGGTTCCCCATTTGATCCTTCTGCACTCTCAACTGTTTGAAACCCAGACGCAAGGCTCCCCATAGAATCAAAGCCTGCCCCAAAGCTGCCAAAGGTCAACTGCGTGCGGTCAGCCTCAGGGACACGAAGATGTGGTGGTATAATTACATGCTGATTATCAGAAACGTTAACTTGCAACAGCTTCTCCTGCAAGACAGCCGTTTCTGGTTTCAACTCTGTAGAGTAGTCAGCAAGATGTGAGATTGGGGCAGCAGTTCCAATTACTCCAGGACTGGACTTTTGACTGGACTTAGGTTTCCATTCCATATTTGACTGAGAAGCTGCATCAAGGAGAACCAGCATTAAGATAAAGTCATCAAAATCCCATTTTTACAGCCACAAATTTCATCATCAATTATGCAATTTAAATTTTTCCTAGGGGACCTGTAAACCCCTGTACTTCGCTATGTTATTGGTTGTATAAGGCCCTTAGACCCTCACAAGTCGTAGTGAGACAATGTAGACACCTTTGCATCACAAGGAAATAGAGTTAATGTGGGAGTCAAAAAGTTTCTACCCTCCCTATTTCCTGATATATCAGCACCCACTAATAAATTCAGGCAGGATGAGCAAACAAAGATAAAGAAGTACAAACAGTAGAAAGAAAAAAGAAATTAAGACATAAACGCAAACTTAAGAGCAGCGAGACATGGGAATATCTAGGATGGTTTGATCACAGTCCACACAGACACATGTGCACACACGCATATAAATAATATATAGGACCCTCAGTCTTATACAGAACCACTGGATTATTCTATTATATTAAGCAAGCATGGTCTTCTTATGTTATGAAGGCTGCCAGTATCTTGGTCAGTGATGCCATTATGCTCACAGTTAATATACAAACTGAAACGTTTGAGATATAGTAATATAAACAGTCTAACACTAACTAGAACAACAATATAAACAAGTGCAGAATACAAGTTCTATATTGCAACATAAGTCACCTGAATTGCCAGAGCCCCTTGTCCAAACTAATACGGCTCAGTTTGGATACAGAGACTCCATACAACCACACATCACTTCAGTTTCATGTTAGATAAGTTGACATCAATTAGCATGATGGGGATCCAAGATAATTAACTCCATATGCAACTCCAAAAAATGTTGTCACTTCGACAAGGCGATCCAAGGCGATCCAAGGCGCTGGAGGCTGACGGATGCCCAAGGGGCCCTATTTTTCAAGGCGCCTGGATGCATAGGCGACACCTTGAATATATATATATATATATATATATATATATATATATACACACACACACACACACAATGAAAGACGTTCACTGAGTCCTTCTATCAAGAGAAGAACTCGGCTTACTCACCAAGAATGCACCCTAAGGGAAAGTTCCTGAGTCAATCAATTCAAATCAATGACAGTACAATCAAATAAAACAAGAACACTATATGCTCCCTACACGCTCCTTACGCGTACCCCATACAGAAATGACGAGGAAACTGGGCATTGTCTGAATCGGAAGGATGGGAGGACATGGAGATGGCGGAAAGACCCTGTATATATTGGCAAGGACAGCAGGAGCTAGGGAAAGCGTGATGCCCTGAGATAGCTTGGCAGCCATGACCAAAGTCTCCAGCCGAACATTGTCACCCCGATTATTTGACATCACAAATCGGCCTAGCCAATAAGCCAAGAAGGCAATAAGGTTGGACTCGGGAGACATAGGATGCTTAACTTAACGTGAGGGGACACACAAATAGGGATACACTAGTATCAAAACAAATGAGGTATGGTGAACCCTTTAATGGTGACTGTCACATGAAAGGGATCTGCCTGTGTACCCGCAGCGGACTTAGAAAAATCGTCATCCGTAAAGGTGATCACGGGAGGCTCTAAAACATAATCCAATTGCCCCTTTTTTTTTTAATCTTAAGTAGGGGGGCTTAGCCCGCCCGCCTACCAATCAAAGAGGCTGAGAATAAGCGTAAGCTCACCCGTAAGCTCGAAGAGCTTTCTCCGCCAGAGAGAGTGGAGAAGGGGAGAAGCGACTCGTCGTGGAGGCGGTAGCTCCCGGGACGGCCTAAAAGATCGACTTGGCACAGGAGAGCGGTCGTAGATCAGCTGGAAGGAGGCAAGCAAATGAGGGGAGGCATTACGGGCCGACTACAATCTTTCATTCCAACTAGCTTGTATGGGACTTCACGCCAACTAAATCAAGATTCTAATCTAGAAAGATCGATTCTCAAGCCCTCCGATTTGGAAACTACCTCTAAACCCTTGCAATAAGGTCAATATTTTCCCATAATATTTCAAATTGTAATGATGTCATCATCTAGTGGGACTCAATTAACGGAGTGGGTATCTTTTAGTATTTCTGTCAAACGTTTGGGTAGTAGATGAAATTATGTGAAAAGTGTGGGTAGTAGATCGAATCTTGTATACTTTTTGGGTGGTAGTTCAAAATTTTTCTTCCTAATATTACCAGCAAATCTCATCATAATTGTCAAAGCGCCAAGGCAACCCAAGCAATGGAGAGATGCCTAGGCACGTACCTAAGGCGTACCCAAGGCGTTGTAAAGGTACATCTTAATAAGAAGAATCAGAGGATTTATATAAAAAGGAAGTGGTTAGAGCATCAACCTTGGTCCATATTGTCAACCACCTCCCTTACTTTTGAAAGTAAGTATCAATATACCCTGTCAGTCCATTAAGTGATGAGACAAATCGTAACTAATGTTTTGATTGTTTTCAATGGCAATATTGTCCCTAAGATTATAAGATGTCATTTTTACCCCTTTGATTTTTTTTTTTTTTTTTTTTTTGAGGGATAGATTCAAAGGGGGAAAAGAAAAAGCAACCTCAAAACTTATGGGATCGAGAAAAAACCATCCAAAGACGGTGGTTAGTGAGAACTCTCAGACGCCATCGTTGTGCTAGGCAAGATCCATGTCTTCAAGCTCTGCTTTCAGCTTTCTCTACTGCAACTCCACCAAATCTACCCCTCCTTTTCCATTCCCCACTCTTACCTGTACCATAAACAGCGAAGGTTGCACCTCCAACACCTTCTATCAACAATCCCATCCTCTCCTTCCCCAATCCAATCACACTTTTCTTCCTTCTCTCTACTGTGTATCCTAATTTCTTCCCAACCTCACTTACTCTCTCTACAATCTTGTCTGCGGGTGCTATTATTGACGTGAATCTCTTCACCCAACTCGTCTTTGCTTCGAATAACCCCGACAAATCCAATCCCGATGAAAGCTATATAATATCGAATGCATTCATCGAACGCTTATCCGGTGACATTGTTAGTTGCAAATCGAACAGGGTTCTTATCTGGTGTTGATTCTGATCCTTCTCTTGCAACGATTTCTTAAACCAACCTACCTCCATGAGAGTTTCGATGCTGATCCAAGTTTCCAGGTTAGGGTCCAATAGCCCGAGATATTACCCACCTCGTCGATTTCAAGAACCACGACGGGAATTGAAAGTCCCGACGCTGAATCTTCCGGCACATAGCGGCAAGATTGGAATCCTCAAAAGGGAGGAAGCCGACAAGGGAGGCGAAGCGAAAGACACTGCAAGACCAAGCGTTGGCCTTGGCACCGTCGTAGCCTTTCCGGCCAACGACCTCGGAGGCTGTATATGCTTGCATTCCACAAGCTGTGTAAAGAAGCCCATCTTTCAATTGCTCGGGAAGAGCAGAGAGGCAGAAACCGGATATTTTGAGGTTGTCCTCTCCATTTAGGAGGAGGTTTTGAAGCTTGAGATCTCTGTGGGCAACTCCAATTCTCTGACAGAAGTGAAGTTGCCCTTTTTTTTAAATCTCATGGGGAGTTTAGTATAAGTCGATGGCAATGGCGAGCACTCAGAGCCGAAAGAGGAGGGTGGTGGTGGGGACAACAATGGAGGGGATGAAGAAGAAAGTAAACTTATGGTCGTGGGTTTGATTCCCACAAGAAAAAAACTTGTTTTGTTTTATTTGACTCATAACCTCTCTCTGAATCTACCCCAAAAAAAAAATTCAAAGGGATAAAAATGACATTTTACAATTTCAGGTGTTATATTGCCATTGAAAATAGTAGTTATGATTCGTCTCATCACTTAATGGACTGACAAAGTATGTTGACACATATTTTCAAAAGTAGGGGAGGTGGCTAACATTATGGGCCAAGATGAGGGATGGCTGATTTAAGAGTATACCTCAGGTGGGGTGGGAGAAAGTTTCCCTTGTTTTTAATACATATGCATGACTCCATGCATTATGGTGTTACTGGTGTATACATGTACTATATACATCCAATAAAAACGGTATAAATGACATTAATTAAAATAAATAAAAAATAAACAAACTAAACTAGGCGTGATAGAAAAAGGCGACCAACAGCCTACCCCTATCTAACTCGCCCGAACGCCTAGGCGACGCCTTGACAACAATGAATCTCATAAGTCATAATGCAGAGGCAAATAATACCACATAACCAGTTTCCGCAAGATGACTTCCCATGGGGAAGCCAGACCATTTCTCAATTGAGAGGGAGGGAGAGGGAGAGCACAGCCGGTGGCAAGCGAAAGGGTGGTACAAGGAGAGGAGGAGGTAGACAAAGAAAAGGCCGAGGAAGGGGACGCAGCCGGTGGCGAGGCGTGCTGCCAAAAGTCGTGAGTAGTATAGCAGCCGTAGATCAAGGTTTATGTAGCGGCAATGGATCAAATGGTTTATGTGTGTGTGTGTGTGCGCGCAAAGAACACCCCCCCCCCCCCAAACTCCCCCTCAAAAAAAGCAATTAGACATGTTTTTGAGTTTTTTCAAGTGTTAGAGCGGTCGAAATGTGCATACAGGATTAGTATTCCAGATCTAGTCTCCCTCCACCTTCTTTCTAGTTCTAACTTTCTTCTCAGGTGTGATTTTTGTTCCCTCTTTTCCTCTCCTATTTTTCTTCTTCCTACTTCTGATTTTTTACATCAAACAATGCAATGCATCCACCTGAAGCAATAGCTGGCCCCTCACAAAGGCTTGATCAGTACTTTTCCTAGAAATACACTCGTAAAGGAGGACAGCCCAAATCCAAGACCAGACCCATGGCCTAACTTGCCTAGTTGAGCCCAGCCCATTCCAGTTAGCACTGTTCACGTGAACAGTACTAAAGTTATCCTAGAAGCTTCTACAACTTCCATCTTCTAGCAGCCACTATTGTGTCTTTTCGTATTCCAAGGCAACATTAAATGTTTTTCATTTTCAATGTCTTGTTTGTAGTTCCCCATGTATTGGAAACAGTGTCTTGGGGACAATTTTCTATCTAGGAATTATTATCTATGTATGGGAATTCTAAAGGAATTTTGGAATTCTAAAAGTGTCCATAATATTTTTGTTGTATTCAAGATTTTCATATTTATATAATGCAATCATGGCTGCTCTCAAAGGCATCCATCAAATTTTATAGCAATTCTCTCTGAATATTCTCTGAATATTATTTTGCTTGTGACTCAAGTAGACTTAGGTGAGACTGCTACAACGGGGACTAGTGACTCTAACTTCCCAAGATTATCTACTAATGAGACTCTAGTACCTATCTCTATTCTCTACCAGTTTTCGATCATGGCTTGCCAGCCTTTAGGTAAGCACCATCCAATCTATGGTTCTCTGGTGCAATACTAAAATAGCACTTTTATGGTTGAACTGATATGACCAAATTTGGAGGCCAAGACCAAGAAGAACCAGGTCCAAACCTGACATTTGCTTCCATAGGGATAGCTAGGATTTATTTTTTTTAATATAAAGTTATCTCTGCAATTTGGTAATTATTTTAATTTTGTTATCACTAGGTTAGTAGGAGATTAGTTTCGATTCCTGTTTCAGCTTGCGATAGAGTTTGTCTCAGTTAACTTTCCAAGTTTAATTCAATTTTGTCTAGCGAGCAAAGCTATTTCTATAGTAATCCTTAGATTGAAATGAATAGAATTAATTTTGAATGAAAACATATGTAGAGATACAAACACCAGATCATGTATGCACATCCAGGCTAAAAGAAAAATAGGTGACTTAAAAAATTAGGTAAAGAGAAAGCACATGCCAAGAATTGCCTGACCAACATAAATAGATTACAAGCAGGAAAATCAAACCTTTTTGATGACCAACAACTTGCTGATATGGTTTACTATGATACTGGTTGCTCAAGAAAGATCTGCTAGCTGCCATGCCAGACATAACAGATTCAGGAGCACTTGAATGACTAACAGCAGAGGGCTGAAATGAGTCTGGCGTTGTTGGAAGATCCTTTCCCAAAAGTGGACTTGAAAAAGAACTGTTTGTGCCAGATGATTGTTTAACAGAGTTTTCAGAAGGCTGTTTACTAATGCCCACCACCCCAATTTCACGTCTGATGGCCCCAACAGCAACAGAAGATCTGGATTCTGACGAAGGCACATGAACAGGGTCTGTGGAGGATGAATAAACTCCAACTACAGAATTGTTTGATGCTAACGTTGCAGAGTATGATTTAGGATCATGCGTCTTCGATCCCTGTACCCGTGATACCAAGTTTGAGATTGTTGACACTGCCTCACCAGAAAATTCCTTCCTATGAGTGCCATTTGAATTAACAACATGAGCAGGTCTGGGGCCCAAATCAGATGTCTCATTTGAAGCTTGATATGGCTTCTGGTAATCCAAGTTTTTGGCACCTGAGGGCTTCGGATCTGTCACAATCACCGCTGAACTGCAGATAAGAGGAAAAAACCATTACATTTATTGAAAGAGCTTATTGAAACCATTAGGTCAGAAAACAAATACTCATCAAACAACGTAATATACACACCATATTCCCACCAGACGAAGATATCAAGGAGATTTGTACCATTAGACCAGAAAGTTTTAGGGCCCGTTTGATAAAACTTTTGTTCCTAGATTCTGGATCCTGGTTCAAATTTGGATTCAACTCCAGCTACTCCAGGATTATTTTGGAGTAGAAATTTGTTTGATAACGCAATTCATAAATAGATTCCAGAGCATCTTTAGATTAGAAACATGTTTGATAACACACTATCCCCCCAATTGAAGTCTAGAAAAACAGTCGTCGTAGTGGTGGGGGTGGTGGTGGTGGCGATGATGGTGGTGGTGGTGGTGGTGGTGGTGGTGGGTGGTGGCGATGGTGGTGGGTGGTGGTGGCGATGGTGGTGGTGGGTGGTGGGTGGTGGTGGCGGTGGTTGTGGTGGTGGTGACGATGGTGGTGGTGGTGGTGGTGGTGGTATTGGTAGAGGTGGCGGAGGCGGTGGTGGTGGTGGTGATGATGGTGGTGGTGGTGTGTGGTGGCGATGGTGGCGGTGGTGGTGGTGCCTGGGGCGGTGGCAGCAGTGGTGCTGGCGGCGGTGGTGGTGGCAATGGTGGAAGTGGGTGGTGGGTGGTGGGTGGTGGAGGTGGTGGTGGTTGCGGTGGCGGTGGTGGGTGGTGGCGACGGTGGTGGTGGTGGTCAAGTGAGAGTCATGTGAGAGTTGACCCTTTTCTTTCTCCCAAAATGTTGATCCAATAGCTTAGAGCAAGTATTTATGACTCCAAAATTTTGGATTCTGGAGCCATTCTGAATCCGGTTCACTCTGTAGGAGTTGGAATCCAACCGAACTTAACTCCAAAATGGCTCCTTGGGAGCCAGAATCCAAAAGCAGAAGTTTTATCAAACAGGCCCTTAGTAGTTGATATAATCTAGGAGAAAAAAATATCAAGGGTTAGAAAGTTTTAGTAGTTGAGATAATCTTGTATTGTTTCGCCAGTTCTATGCTGCCGATCCCAAGCCCAGATAAAGGAGGGTTGGTGCATCAAGTCGACAGCCGGCACCCAAGAAACCTAGCCAATCACTTATCATGGATTCACAAACAAAAGATATTCAGCGTAATGCTAGGACGCCCTCCGTAAACAATGCATTACACCTAGTCCCTGGTGTAGCAAAAAAAATGAGCACGGGCCTCAGCATCTATGCCAAGATACGGTGATAAATAAGCAAGGGTTCTCGCACCATTTACAACTGTGGGTAAAGAAGCTAGTCCATAAACGTAGAATTAGATTAGCATCTTGGAACATAAGATCTTTAACGGGCAAGAATCTAGAATTTATAGACATTATGAAGAAATGAAGGATTAACATAGCTTGCATTCAAGAAACTAGATAAAAAGGTAAAAAAAAAACTAAGGAGTTTGATGACTTTAAAATTTGGTATACAGGGGATAAAAATAATAGCATCGGAGTAGGTATAATAGTGATAAAGATTTAAAGAATGACATTGTGGATGTTAAAAGATATAGTGATAGGATTACAGCTATCAAGTTGGTGATGGAGAAAGAGATAATCAAAATAATTAGCGCTTACGCACCCCAAGTTGGATTGGATGCGAGTAATAAGCTATAATTTTGAGAACACATGATGGATGAGTTCAAAGTTTTAGACAAAAAGAAAATATTATAATAGAGGGTGATCAGAATGGACACATAAGGGGAGATCATAGAGGCTATGAAGGTGTACATGGAAGATATGGTTTTGAAGTGAGGAATGAGGAGGGGACTTCAATTTTAGATTTTTCCATGCTTATAATTTATCCATTGTAAATACATACTTTGAAAAGAGAGAGGAGCATATAATCACCTTCAAAAGTGGGCATCATAGTAGCCAAATCAATTTCTTTCTAACTATAAGGTCTGATACGTTGTTATGTAAGGATTGTAAAGTTATACCAAGGGAGAGCCTAATAACTCAACATAGATTACTGGTCTTGGATATGTCTCATTATGCCGAATTGTAAGAAATGTCAAGTTTTTTGCCCTAGGTTAAGGTGGTGGAGCTTAAAGAAAATACATTGAAAGCTTTTACTGATAATATGGGCTGGGGAAAGCTTGAACCCAATTCCTATAGTGATGAATATAAGCCTAATTGAAATTCCTAGGGAGTTTAAGGGATTTTAATGCAGACTTTGATGGGGATCAAATGGTTGTTCATGTACCTTTATCTTTGGAGGCGCAAGCAGAGGCTCTTTTACTTATGTTTTCTCATATGAATCTCTTGTCCCCAGCTAATGGAGGTCCCATTTCTGTGAAGACAAGTAGTCTGATACAGCATTGCTCTGGTATCTATGGCCTCTATTTAATTTTTATGATTTGAGATATTATAACATATATATGTGCATAGCAAATCATTCAGGAAGAAAAAGAATGACTTGGGAAGTCTAGGGTAAGGTAAAATGGTTAATAAATTTTTTATTTAGATTTGATAAATATCAATGCAATGAATTGCAACCTTAACTACATGCCTTGCTTTTATTGAATTGCCTCCCATCAGAACGAGATTCAATCGCTTTGATTGAAATATGTACTGTACCAATAACCAATATGGCATAATTTCAAAAAAATTCATTGAATCGTGTGAACCATAGGATTCCAAGTACCCAGATCAATCATAAGTTCAATTGTATCTGCACTACTCATTTTCAAATGATATCTACATTGTTCACAAATATTCTTTTTTTTTTTTAATTTCTTATAATTTAATCCATAACAATTTTCACATTGAACCCACAAATGCCTCAAACAAGGAAAGTGGATTTTGAGGGGGATACTAGTACAATGTGGAACAAGACTTCTTGTACTAAGAAAGTTACTAAAGATGTCCTAGGTATATCGAAAGAAAAACGTCGTTCCCCTAGAGTCTTGGTGGTGGGATAATGAGGTTCAAGTAGTCATTAAAGCCAAGAAAGACAGTTTTAAGACATGGCAAAAGACTAAGGATATAGAGGATCTAAAAAAGTATAGACTGGCCAAAAAGATTGTAGGAAAAGTAAAGGCGAATATAGATAAACTTAATGTTGATGATGTGGAATGTTGGGCAGTTAAAAAGCATCATATCGATAAACATAATGTAGCTGAGATGAGGATGTTGAAATGGATGTGTGGCAAAACTAGAAAGGATACGATTTGGACTGATCGTATTAGAGCTGATTTGGGAGTTATGCCGATACATGATAAACTACGAGAAATTCGTTTGGGATCGTACGGCCAACGGAGGCCGTTAGATGCTCCAGCACGGAGGAGTGATTCGATTCAAATTGAAAGATCTAAAAGAACTAGGGACAGACCTAAGATGACTCTAAGGGAGGTAGTGAGGAAAGATATGCATAGTTTAAGCCTTGTGTCATAAGACATCGAACAAAGTTGATTGGAGGACAAGAATCTATATAGCCGACCCCATTTAGTTGGGATAAGGCTTTGTTGTTTTTGTATATCTATATATGTAACCAACCCCCACGATTTATGTATTTTTTTTGGTATGGAATGAAATTTGAGAATTTGGTTCAAAGATTTGGTTGGATCCCTCCCCACTCTCCCTTGCCCTCTCTCTCTCTCTCTCTCTCTCTCTCTCTCTCTCTCTCTCTCTCTCACATACCCACAATAAAAGCTTCTCCATATTCACTTTCTTTTCCTCCTATTTCTCCATTATTCTTCTAGTCGACAGCCTTCCCCATTCTTCTCTCCCTTCTATCAATTTGTTTTAATTTCAGATCCATTTTTAAGGAAATACTTTCTCTTTCCTATCTCATGTTGTTACTTCTTCCCTCCCAAAGACCAATTCATTCTTTTACTCCCATTGATTGCTACCTGATCCTAAATCTTAGGTGGCTTCCCTATTTTATCTCCACCATAACACCCATCGATCCCATTTTCCCTCTCCTCCATTACACTTCATCTAATTCAAATATTTGACCATTTTATATTCAGACTTTAATTTTAGAAGTTAGATGCTTAGATCGTGTGTTCCATCTCAAATTCTGACTGTTAGATCTAGCTTTAGATCTGGTCATAGTAGCTATTTAGAATCTTCATCCACCAATCCTTAATTAAGCCTCATTTGCAAACCCATCCCTTTAATCAGCATCACATTCTCTAGATGTCCAAGTGTCAAACAGTCATTCGCCAAATCATCCTTTCACATGGCAAAATTAACTGTACCACCCTTGTCATCCACGTAACCTTAAATCAGTGGCATACCCAAAGATTTTTCTGCCTTCCAAGAAGGCTACTAGATTCCATTTCAGTGAAATGGCATTCTTGGAATTTATAACACTTTAAACTCACTTTTCAACCACTTCCCATGCTTATTTCACACTGAAACTTCTCCAGCTAGATGGGTGTGGGATGCAAAGGGACTCATTAAGATGGTGTAAAGCAACCAGAACATGCTTGTTACTGGCTAAATCATAAATATGGGGAAAAGCCAGCCTAGGCTGGAAATCCAAAGACCTACGCTACCAGACACGTCAGGATACAACTTGGGCATAGCAAAGATTCCATTTCTTGTATTCTCAATGTCTTAACCTGAAGTGTTGGACTTGGGTATGGTTCATAATTTGAAGTGTTAGATACCATAGCCAAAGACCAAGCATTATACCAAAAAGACATATATCTGTCATCCCCAACTTCTTCTTTTTTTAAAACTTTCCCACCTTGAATATTCTCATGTGCTGCACATTGATCTCCAGAGGGTGCATCCATAAGAATTTCTAACTTCCAAGATCTCCAATTCATTTAATCTTTCATATTTAGAACTCGTAACCCTTCTCCAAATAATTCAACCTTAAACGAATGAATTTTGAATCCCTAATATTTTCACAGTGCTTTGCTAAAGTAAATAGACCTACGTTAGCAAGTGTCATACATGATTCAATAATATAAAATTATTATAAAAAAAAATAACAAAAAAAAAATAAAAAAAAAAAAAACCAATATCAAAGGCATTAAGAATAACAATAAGCAATACAACAAAGATGTTGGATACTTGGATAAGATAAGAGCAAACCTCTTTCCAGAAACAGTCTGGGTTATTTGCTCATTAGTGGCAGCTGTCCTCTGAAGTGACGCAGGCATTACTTCCCTGTTTGTATTTTGATTCAATCTATTGTCTCTCACAATACGGAACTCTTGGTAAATTCCTGCATCTAGCAAAATGTTATCCATAAATAGAAAACCAAAAGGACAGATAGAGACCCTGTGCACTACAAGAGAAGACTACAACATTTCAATAGTCTTATCCTTTGTATAACTGAATAATGCTAGCTTTATTGAAAGAAAAAAGAAGGTTTGCCCCAGCCACTGAAAGAACCAAAACAACAAGAAACAAGAACACAAGGAAATTACTTACTAACATCAAATGCAATGCACAACATATAGATCCACCCGATACATTCCAACATGAACTAGTTTGTGTCCAACTAATTGCATGAGCTGGGTCTCCACTGCAACGAGATATTTCATGTTGGCATCACTCAGTTTGCCCTTGAAATCAGATGACTAGATCTTTCTTTAAGGACCATGCGGTGGCCCACATCCGTTGCTACCCAAGTCTCCAACAACAATAGTGAAGGATAAATAGGCAAATAAGACTTAGAGCATAAACAAGTGATCTCTGAAGTCTAAACTACTTAGAGTTTGTCTCCCCAATCAGACCCAAGTATGACACAAAATGTGTCCACAAAAACTCGAAACTGCACCATGAACACCCAGTGCTTGGGCTACTCTAATATCCATCAAAGTCAACTTCAGGATATTTGAGGAGGGGCCAGCACCTACGCATCAAAAAGCAATGCAGAAGCATCTAAGGTTACAGTTCACAAACATGTAGGCCAGAGATTGCGATATCTTATTGTCGCTATAGGCCATTGGGTCCCATACGGATGCCATCCTTCTGTTTTTATTTGTTACTATTTTAAGAAATGCAAGTTATAGAAATAGGATCTCAAATGAGATTGGAATGAGGCTACAAGTCTTGACCACGGGCTATACATAGCAAATATAATCAGATTCTTTTTATGCTATGTAGTATGTAACCGGGTATGGTTTTACAGCTTGAGAAAGTTCTCCCACATCTTGATGATTCAAATCTGAATGATTTCCTCCTCTTCTCCTCTTCTCTATATTCAACTATCTTTTAAGTAAAAAAAAAATATATATATATATATATATATATATATATATATATATATATATATATATATATATATATAGTCCTTAAGCACACATCTCATCCAATTGATCAGACATCTTTGCATTCATCAGTTTCTTTGATTATCTCTTCGCTTTCATATTCAAAAAATCAGAAACCTACTTTTTAAGTTCTTCCATTCTAATACTTCCATTTTATTAATTGGGCAAGTTCCCAGAGGCATCCTGGATGTCGTGTATCACAATGGTTTTAGAAGGGTGTGATGATATCATTAACTTCCACTCCCTAATAATCTCAACTGTAGAGCTAGCCTCGAAGGGGAGTGAGCGATTAGGATCATCAAGCAGACCTTATCATTCTAACTTCAATCACCTATTACTAAGGGATGTTGCCAGAATAATTCTATTATTTCTCTGCACCTGTATAGATCAAACAACTGCAATTATGTGTATCTCCAGCTCAACAACCAACAGAGCTGGGATACCTAGCTCCTACAAAGAAAATGATACCAAAAAAACCGTAAGACAACAGAGGCCTGATAAACTGAGTGCCCAAACCCCAAAAGCCAATGGAGAATAGATGAAGTGGTGACTGGCCAGTTCCCCATCCATGGAGCCCGCATAGGAAATCATCCTGCATCACCCACCTTTTCTTCCTTGGGGGAGTGGGAATTATCCAAATTAGCTTATGGGAAAATAAGTGAAATTTGACTTTCATTATGAGCATTGATTCTGGTGGGCAAAATAAAAACAGCTAATGATAAGATTTTTATGAGGAAATTTCATTTTGGTATATCCACATAAAAAAAAATTTAAGTGGTGCAGAACGAAAAAAACCCGGTCTCTCTACCCCATCTCCTGAACCCTCTGTACATCCTTTGTCCAGCTTAACTCCATGAGAGGAAGGTGAAGCACAAGAAGTGAATTTTCAATTTTCTAGTCCCAAGGATGGAACAATCCCAGGTATTCAATGGATAAGAGACTTCCCACCATAAAGGATCATCATATGCACACTATCATTGGCCATACATTACCACTAATCCCATAATTGACCTTAGTCATTTTGTGCCATAAACCTCCACTCCGCAAGGAGAAATCTGCAGCCATTTGGACAACAGGGAGACATACCTAAACTGATGGTCCCAATCCCTAGACCATCAATTTGTATGTCAACACAGACATTCCACTTAACAAGATGGTTCAACAAAATACCCTTTGGAATGGCCCTTCCTCGGTAAAGGCAATTCCAATCTATAAATAACAGGAATGGTTAGCACAAAGGACAGCAGAATTTGAAATAGCAGATCTATATCAATAAGTTAGCAGAGTTGAAAAAAGAAAATTGTTGGCCTTTTTTTTTATAAATTCTTTTGTATGAATCAGAGTTAGAAAACAAATGCAACAACTAGCCAAAAAAAAGTGTGAAATCTATCTATACTGCCTGTTCATATTTGGGTTGCCAATTTCTTACTTCTGTCCCTCTAACATGTCCAGAGAACCAAGGAAAGCAGAAGCAACCTCATCTTTTTATGGTGCAAAGATATTCCAGACAGATTAAGGTTGATAGGAATAAACTTAGGATAAGTTTGGAAGATTGCCTCTTAAATAAACAGAAATCATGTGAGATTATTTTCCATGAAAAACAATGGCTGCCAACAAATATAATTCATAATAGCAATATAGTAATCAACAATTATTACAATTAAAACCACTATAGGACTTATTGACCAAAAGTAGGATACCTTCTTAGGGGGGTTTAGAAGGGAAAAGGAAAGGGGGGAAATGAGACAGAACATCACAATCTAAGTCCATGAGCATAGAAAATGGGGGGAATTCCATGATGTAACAAAGGACACCAGAAAGAATCTGCCAGATCAAAATTACATGCAGCAATCTGCAGATATGAAATGTAATGTACATTGTACGAAAATAAAAATAAAAAAAATTAAGAAAGGAGAAAAAGGAAGGCTGAACTGACTAACTAAAGTACTCTCATACTGTTCTACCATTCATGACCAAGTAGATAGATATCTTATATCTCCAAGCAGAAACAACAAACAAAATGACAAGATAAATCAGTAGCTGTAACTGAGGGTTAATTGCTAAAATTTTCAGTTACCAGGCCCAGAATTCCTAGCATAACCTCCCCTACGAATATTACGATCTGAAAACGTCTGAGATTTAATCCCTTGCCCAAAATGATCAGTATGTCTTCTTGGCTCCGCAGCATTGCTATAACCTGTGTTCTGAAGGCACAAGTATATGTATTTGTAAGACAAATGTTATAGTTTAAGGCGAACTCCAACCTAAAATAAATAAAATCCATAATGAAGTATGTGAGGAGCACAAGCCAAAAGGTGACAACTGCCAGAAATTCAAGGCCACCTTACAATATTAAACTAACAAAAAACTTTTTGTCTATTATTATATTTAAAACAGACCACTTGCAACAGAGAAACAACTTGGTAGCTATGAAACTACGAGATGGCCAGTTGCTTCTTGACATCAAGAGGATTCAATAAGTTATAGAAGTGACAAAGAGTTTGGGAGGCCAACACAAGAATCAAAATTACTTGAAAATCACTAGCATTTCCCAACAAGACAAGTGGAATGCACTTCCAGCATTCATTGCCAACACAAGAATTGATACATGGTGAAAACAAGTAAACCAATTAGGTAGGGGTGACAATTAAATATTTGTCTATCTCTTCTCTCAACCCCTTCTCCAGTGCACTGAGAATAAACACCACAGCTGGCAAGAGAACAAATAAAAATTGTTCAGATTCTAAAAGACCAACCGTAAGTTGATTACCTAAACCGCCCTTGACTTCGCGCACACAAGCACATATGAGCATAGAAGAGAGAGAGAGAGAGAGAGAGAGAGGAGCAGGATTGAGGAGACAACAATGAGGCACGGCAGCTATTATTCTTTAATATGGATTTCTTTTTCTAATATACATGTCAATAATTAAGTTGCTTAAAGGTGAAGACAAGTTATAAACAGGACAGGTGAGTTGCCCCTCAGCCATCCTTTCGGCTTCCAGATCCTCTTCCATCTGATCCCCTAAGTTCCGACAAGAGTCTCCCGTAGTTGAATCCCCTCCTAAGTCCTAACAGAGAAGAGAACCCCCCAAGAATTTCATTATTAGTTTATGTAATAATAAGGACATGCAAATTAAACTTTACCAAAAATAAGAAACTTCAATTCCCTGTACCATTTTCAGACTTCAGAGGTACCAAATATGGTTAAGATTTCAACGCTTGCATTGGTGGTAAGCCTCAACTCACAAAGAAATAACATTAATTCCTAGCTCCATTAATGGGTGAGAGGAAAGAATCCAAGATAAATCAAAAGTTGCTAACTTATTACTAACTCAATATTTAACCAGTAGAATGATCACATATATACTGTAATAACCATTAGCTTCAATCATTCAATTAGCTGAAAAAGTTTTTGAAAAAAACAAGCTTCCTTTCTTTTCTTTTTTTAAAGCATAGTGTATCAAATTAGTATTCTAGAAAGTACATTAACCTGAGTTTGAAAGTATTTGTATACTTCTACACTAATCATTATCATCCCATCAAGAATGTTGGGACTGATTGCATGCAATGTTCAAAAACTCCCCGAAATTTTCGGATTTCAAAGCCACCGAGATGAAATGGCATGTGAAATAACAAACCATCACAGATTTGGTCGAAATTTAAACAATATTCCATATCGTTTCGGCAATACGGTTCAACCAAGGTATTATAATACCCTGCTTCAACGAGACTGTCCAGTTTTGACTTGCAACCTCTTCTCAGTGGGGAAGAAAAAAGAAGCCATCTTCGCCCAGTTTTTTGCCATCTCACCTCATTAGACTGCAGGACTATGCTGCCAGGGGTCGCCACATCACTCCAACAACATCGTTTGATGCATATTGGTGAAGATTTGGCCACATTAAGTAGTTCAAGGTATGAACTTTTTCCTAAAATGGTTTTTTTGCCAACAAAAAAAAAAAAAAAGGATAGATACCTGAAAGTTGGTGATGAAATTTATACATGTCAGATACAGGAACCCGATCTACAGCCTCACGGTGTCAGATTTTTTCCTATCTATCTATATATATATTCTTCAAAAATAGCATTTTCCAACAACAAAAATGTGAAATTTTAGGCTTAATAATATCAATTGGATGGGGCTCAATTTTATATATGTTAGACAACATTGGTCAATCTATAGCGTCCTGGAGCCTAATCGGTTTTTGTAGATGGTCAGAAATTTTTTTTAAAATTTTGGATTAAAAAATTAAATTTCAACAAAAATAGGGAAGAATTCCATTTTTATTTGAAAAATAGATATAGAAAATAATGAAAGTAATATCAGCGTGTTTTGAAGCGCATATGATGCTTAGTATGTTGTAACATATTTGCTTTTGTTGGATTATCCAAACATTTTTTTTTTCAAAAAACATGTATGAAAAATTAAATTAAGAAAGAAAAAGGTTAGGTGAATAATAATGAGCTACATAATTATTTTAGTGAACTCAGTTGATGTGCCTCGTTAAATAATTACTTGTTTTCTTCATGCAACAATACTGTGGTAAGATAATGACTGCCCAGGGAGGAGATCGCGGAGTTGGAGAGAGTCGAGAGACATAGCATGGGGTGTCAACTGAAGGTGAAAAGAGAAAAACAGAAACTTAAAATAATTCATACAAACCATACCTCTTTCTTCTTGTCTCTTTTCCTCTTCACCTCATGAAATGGATCTAAGCACAGTCAGAACACACAAGGTGTTACACAAGGTGTTACACAAGCTTGGAAGAAGGAAAGTGATATCATACTAAAAAATGTACAAAAATCGCAAAAAGGTAGTACAACAGAGCCATGTAATAAGGAAGAATTCTACTTGCATAAATAGCATCGACCAAGAAAATTAAAGGGAACTAAATTGTGGACAAAGGATAACAACACTTTCTTTCTAGAAAAAGAAAACCAAAAAAATTAAAAAGCATTAGATGGATTTTACCAAATCAAAAGTGCTATGATTAGGACACTAATTAGAACGGATTCAAACAGAAGATCAATAAAGCCATGGTGGAAGAGGAAGACAATGTCAACTCTTAATAACGAATTAAAAATTAAAGACTGAGATTGGAACTTACCAGTGCATAAAACATAAAGGGGTCTGGCTGATCGACAACACCTCTATAGGTGTCTCTTTTTTTTTTATGCAACCCAAATTTTCTTGGGACTAAAATGCCCCCCATCCTATTCCACCAGTGTAGATGATAAAATTGAAGAATGGTTCGATTCTTCACTTTTGACCTAATTTGGACTCTGATCTACATCGGAGGGCATTTTTGTAATTTAGGTACAGCTGTACAGGTAATGGCAAAATTAGAACTAAATTTGATTGTGGGCGTGTGTTTCATTATCAATCTCTACCAAGTTACCACACTCATATACTAAGCAAAGCAACTAATTACCAAGATACCATACTAGTATCCTAAGTCAATTTCAGAGGCTCCCAGACTAAAGACGAATGAGTACTTCTATCCTTTACCTCCAGATTCTCAAAAGCTACATTTCCTTGCCATTGATGATAGCCTCGTCGATCAAAAGGTTATTGGATGGTTGTCCTCTAACCAATGTGGTGGAATTTCTTTAGTGACTACAGTAGATTGTAGAAGGAGAACCCGACAACTTTGATGGATAGGGAGAAGAGATCTGCAGGATTTAATGTACGAGAAGTTTAATTGACATAATGTTGAATATTTTTTAGGTTACTTTTCATTGGTTTACAAATTTTCATATGCCTTCAGTTGCTTTTCAAGGTTTGAAGGACAAGGTAATTTCTGTTTCCTTTTCTAATATTAATCCAGTGGATAAGAAAGGAACAGTGCAAAGAAGTGATATGAGTGAGTAAACGGATTCAAGTTGATGTTTTTGGTTTTCTTCGCAGTTTTGTTCGGGGAGAAAAATAAAGCACCACAAAAAATGCCGAGGCAGAATTGCAGCATCGAGAGTTTGAATGGGGGGACCTTACAATATCTGGTAACGAGTTTGACGCAGTTGCATATGCGTGGCTGGACCAGCATGACCCAATCTGAGAATCCAAATGAGAATAACCTGATCCAAACTGAGATTTTTCTCCAAAAAGAGGCTAGTAGGGAATTTATTTTATTTGGGGGTTATTTATGTAATTTGAGTTTTATTTTATTTATGGAGTTAGAGATACATAGGAGATAGTTTCCAGATTTCAGAGTTACCCTTTCAGAGTAGATTTCAGTTTTAGAGGAGCCTACACATACAAGCCCTTGTAACCCCTTGATTAAAAATTGATTGAATGAAAAGGGTTTTTTTTTTTTCTACGTAGGTGTTGTTGCTAGTGGATGAAGCTCGAAGGTTACCCAACTGCTTCTTTCCCTCTGTCTCTCTTGTCTGGTTTCATATCTGAGTTCTCCATTCCTAAGGTTATTTCTGTTTTACCTTAATAAAACAACAACAACAAAATGCCTTATCCCAACTAAATGGCGTCAGCTACATGGATTTTTGTCCTCCAATCAACTCTGTTCAATGTCATACTTGAAACAAGGCCTAAGCTATGCATGACTTTCTTTACCACCTCCCTTAAAGTCATATTAGGTCTGCCCCTAGCTCTTTTAGATCCTTCAATCTGAAACAAATCACTTCTCCGTATGAGAGCATCTAACGGCCTCCATTGAACATAGTCATACCATCTCAAACGGTTTTCCCGTAGTTTATCATGTATCAGCGCTATTCCCAAATCAACTCTAATACGATTATTCCTTACCTTATCCTTGCTAGTTTACCACACATCCATCTTAACATCTTCATCTCAACTACACTAAGTTTTATCTATATTCTATATGATGCTTCTTAACTACCCAACATTCCGCACCATACATCATAGTCGGTCGAATGACTGTCCCATAAAATTTTCCTTTAAGTTTTAAAGGAATACGCCGATCACACAGCACTCCAAACGCACCACTCCATTTCATCCATCCCATTTTAAACCTCTGTGAAACATCATCCTCTATATCACCTTCTTTATTTATGATTAAAAATAGATACCTAAAATGATCACTTTGTTGTATCTCTCTCACAAGAATTTCACCACCTCATTATCCGTCCTTGTGTGATTATTACATACCACATACTCCATCTTTGTTCTACTTATCTTAAAACCCTTTGATTCCAATGTTGATCTCTATAGCTCCAACTTGGCGTTAATCTCTGCTTGTCTCATCCATCAAAACAATATCATCGGCAAAAAGCATGCACCAAGGAATTTCATCTTGAATGTCTCTAGTTAAATCATCAATAATGAGGGAAACAGATAAGGGCTTAAAGCTAATCCTAAATATAACCCCATTGTAATTAGGAATTCACTACTTCACCCCCCACAATTCTCACACTAGTCACCACATTAAAATACATATCCTTAACTACGTCCACATATTTGCTTAAAACACTTCTCTTCTCTAATACATGCCAAATTAACTCTCTAGGAACTATGTCATAAGTTTTTTCTAAATCGATAAAGACCATATGGAGGTCATTCTTGCCCTCTCTACATCTTTCCATGAGTCTTCTAACCAACTATATAGCTTATGTCGTTGATCAACCTGGCATAAAACCAAACTGGTTCTCCGTAATAGTAGTTTCTTTTCTCATGCGAGTTTCAATAACTCTGCCATAGTTTTATAGTATGACACATTAGTTTTATGCCTTTGTAATTATTGTAGCCCTGAATATTACATTTGTTTTTATAAATCGGAGCCACAATACTCTTCCATTCATTTGACATTTTCTTTAAGCTCATAATTTTATTGAACAGCTTAATTAGCCAAGATAGTCCATACATTCCTAGGCTCTTCCAAACTTCTATTGGGACCTCATCTGGGCCTGATGCTTTTCCTACATTCATCCTCCTTAAAACTTTTTTCACCCTAATTTTGCATATATATCTACTACCTGTGGTGTCATGGTAGATAATTTAGCAATCTGGAACACTATTACTCGAAGTATCTTCATTTAATAGGCTGTAGAAATAATCGTTCCATCTCTCTTTAATATCTTCGTCCCTTACTAGAATTCTACCATCTACATTTTTAATACATCTAATATGGTCTAAATCTCTAATCTTTTTTTCCCTCATCTTAGCTATTTTATAGATAGTTTTTTCTCCTTCCTTTGTATTCAGATTGTTATAAAGATCTTCATATTTCTCCGCCCTTACCTCTCCCACAATCTTTTTGGCTTCGTTTCCGGCAAGTCTATATCTTTTTAAATCCTCTATATCCTTAGTATTTTGTCATATCTTAAAATTATCTTTCTTAGCTTTAATGGCTATTTGAACCTCATCTTCCCACCACCAAGACTCTCTAGGTGAATGACGTATTCCTTTCGATAAACTTAGAACATCTTTAGCAAATTTCTTAATACAAACAGCCATCTCATTCCACATTGTATTAATGTCTCCCTCAAAGTCCCATATTCCTTGTTTTGTCACATTATCAATAAAAGATAGATTTCAAGGTATTTCCTTTTAAGCCCCCACCACCTTATCCTAGGGCAAAAACCTGACCTTTCTTTCCATAACACATATCTATGACCAATAATCTACGTTAAGTGGTTAGCCCGGGTATAACTTTACAATCCTACATAACAATCTATCAAACTTTCTAGTTAAGAAGAAATCTATTTGGCTTTTATGATGCCCACTTTTGAAGGTGACTAAATGCTCTTCTCTTTCTTTTTAAAGTATGTGTTTATGAGGGATAAGATCATAAGCCATAGCAAAATCTAAAATTGAAATCCCTTCATCATTTCTCACTCCAAAACCATATCCTCCATGTACACCTTCAGAACCTCTACGATCTCCCTCTACAAGTCCATTCAAATCACCCCCCTATTATAATCTTTTCTCCTTGTCTAAAACCTTGCACTAATACATCCATGAGTTCCCAAAATTATAGTTTACTACTCGCATCCAATTCTGCTTGAGATGCGTAAGCACTAAGCACTAATTATATTGACTATCTCTTTCTCCACCATTAATTTGATGGCTATAATCCTATTACCGTATTTTTTAGCATCCACCACATCATTCTTTAAATTTTTATCCACTATTATACCCACTCCGTTGCTATTGTTTTTATCCCCCGTATACCAAAGCTTAAAGTCATCCAACTCCTAAGCTTTTTTACCCTTCCATCTAGTCTCTTGAATGCAAGCTATGTTAATCTTTCTTCTCCTCGTAACATCTATCAATTATAAACTCTTACCCGTTAAAGATCCTATGTTCCAATATGCTAATCTAATCCTACGCTTATGGACTAGCTTTTTTACCCGCACTCGTCCACGGTACGAGAACCCTTGCCTATTTATCACTGCATCCAGTCGCCGATATAGCATCCCTTGCCTATCACCGCAGTCGGGCGATACGGCGGCCCTTGCCCATTTTTTGCTACACCATGGACAAGGTGTAATGCATCGTTTACAGATAACGCCCTAGCATTTCGCTGATTATCTTTTGTATGTAAATCCATGTTAAGGGTTTGGCTAGGTTTTTTTTTAGGTGCCGACTTCTAACCTGACGCACCAACCTTCCTCCTTTATCCGAACTTGGGACCGGCAAAAGTTCCAAATTTGTCCTTTCTCCTTAAATTTCATTACTTTCACATCCCAAAATCTGTTTATCTAAAGTGTCCTAAACTATTCCAGAAATTATAAAACTGCCATCATCCTTTTCTTGAGTTTTCATCAGTTTAGTGGGCCCATGGTGACCGGTGACCCAAAAGCGGGCTTTGGAACCTGGGGTTGCCTTAAAGGTTGCTCATCTCCGTCATCTTCGCCATCACTAGTGTAGAATTACCATTTCAAGAGGGAGATTTGGTTGGGAAGAGGGAGCAATCGAGCATCACTATTCTGACATGGAAGTTGAGCTCGAGAACTTCTGTGGTCGGTAGTGCAAAATCCTCGAAATATCCATTGTTGCAAAGCAGTGGTAAAGGAAAGCAAGGCACATTGTGAGAGTAGTGGGTGGGGTCATGTGCATCTCTTCAAGAACTCACAATCCACCTTAGAGCAACAACTCTCCCAATCTCATGCTCTTCTTCATTTATATCCCACTCGCATCGCTTTCCGATCAAGCTTGATATCGTAGTATCGTACTGTTCGAAGCGGCTTCTTCTCCGCATAAGACGTTTAACGGCAATCAGTTCACATCAATTCTTAAAGGATTACTTTTTTTTTCCTCACCTAAACATGGGCCTTCATTTGATCTTCATTTGGAGTGAATTTTAAAATAAGTTATTAAGTTAATCATTTACCCCCATAACTTGTGGAATCGAGTGCAATATCCTTACTTGGAATGGAAACTGGCTGTTGATTACACATCCTTTTGACACCTCCTAAGGTTTTGTCAAAATTTCCCAATATACATTCAGGAATTTGAAGCTCAATGGGAGCAGCAATCCAAAATATTTACCAGACAAGAAAAAAAAAGTCACTTTTTACTGTATTAGAGTTTGATGGTATGGGGCATCAAAATATGGAGATATTAAAATTCTCAAATTACTATCTGGAAGGGCATGGTCTAATTTAGCCACAAGTCAAATTTTAAATTTAACTCAATCAAATACCCTTATTGTTTTATCATGCATTCTACATATGTCCAAGCATGTATACCAGTACTTTATACATTACTATACACTATGCCAATTCTGAGAAAGAACATACAGGATAGTTTAGAAAACTATAAAAATGAATGGTTCAGATTTGTCTTGTAATTTTTTGAAAACGTCAGTCACATTCCCTTATCACGTGAATAACTACCCAATAAATTAATATAAATAATTCTGCTCATCAAACGCTCAAATGCTATAGTATCAATAAAGAAAAGCGGAAAATCTCAAATGTCTATATAATGTTATTGGAGCAAACCTAGTTGTACAGCTGCAGCGTGTTAAATGAAAACATTATAACTTTGGATACAAGTAAAACATGACCGCCACACTAGTAAGCATTTAACAATAATGTTAGATACAAATTATCACATGTTAGAGCTCAGCCGACTATTTTTTTTTCAATGACCTTAGAGAAAGACCTACTGCAGCATTGTCACAGCGCAATAAACGATAGCATGCAAACTTAATTTCATGTCAAATTACCAATACCAAAAAAAAAAAAAAAATCAGGTCAGACTAACACCACACTCCAGCGTTAAGCCGACAGAAAAACAAAGAGAAAATCACTCGAAATAGTGAAAAGTCAAAACTCCAGTCAAAAAGCTAAAGTAGTTCCATGGGTAATAAACTCACTCAGTGTAATGCCAACTGCCAAATACTCACAACCTTTCAACTAACAATTATATGCCAAACTTAAAAGTTGAAAATATATAAACAAGAATAAAAGAGAAAAACAAAGTGAGAACTTTAATGCCAGGAGAGAGGAAGTTAACATCAATAGAAGCTGACCTTGATTTAACAATTTCTGTGCCGTCTCGTTAGGATCCATGTTGGTTTCCTTGAGCATGACATAGATATCGGCGTCGGAGTGATTCCCGACAATTTCCTTTATTGATTGGATGGTTTTCCGGACGCGATAAGAAAGTACTTGAGTTCCACCGTCAAACCGCGAACCGGAGACCATCTCCGTAAGGAGAAAAGAAGTGGATTAAATACCACAAACAGAAGAGGAGGCCAAAGGAGAGAGTAAAATCAAACACCAAAACCGCTGGGAAAAGGGAATGGATAAGAAAAGCAGAAGCTGCAGAACGATCTCTGAGGTACCAAGTCGAAGCAAAAACCCTTGGGTGTGCTATGCATCCCTCCAAAAAAACACCCGCGAACACGGCCGTAACAGAGAGAGGGAAAGAAGAAGGCACTTCTGGCATCAAGGGTTTTGAAATCGTTTTACCACGGAGACTAATGTGAGGTTAGAAGAAACCGTAGCTACTAGCAACTTTATGATGCTGTGATATTATTTAAATACCCTCACCTCTACAACCCTTATCCCTGGTTGGAAGGTGGGCATGGCCCACTCTAAATCCAATAATCAAACAATCCTTTACCCTTATTTCAAAACAAACTTCCGTCGATAAAAAGAAAGACCATCTTACTCCCTGTACGCCAACGGGCAATCTATATACCCATCGTACCCATATTCTTGAAAAACCAACCCGGATCGAAACTCGATTCGATCAATCTTAACGGGTGCCAGCCGTTTTATTGGACCAAAAAAACATGAAGGGAAGCCTTTCAAATGGGTATTTTAGTAAATAAACATGTAAATATCCCTGGTTACTGGAATTTTTTTCCAGCAAGAGTGCAGCCTCTGTTTAAAGGGCAACGATTATGAATGATAAATGTCTTTCTTATGGAGATGACAAATTTATAAATCTTAAACCTTAATCTAAATGACGACTCTAATTTATTTTCGTCCATGAATATGAGTGGACAAAATCATAAAATAATAGCATGTGGTCTCAAATTTTTCGTCAGTAATCTTCACCTAGGTTTGGATCTCCAGTTTTCATACAATTTCAGCATCAATACTAAAATAACTGTAAACAGAGATCAAAACCGATCCCTACAAAAAAAAATACGAGATCAAAACCCATAGAAAACATACATTCCCCAATAAGGAAGGTTTTTGGCCCCAAAAAAATAGTAGCAATGTTGATTTGGGCTGATACAAGGCCTACTGTGATGGAATTCTCATGTAGATTTGAAGTTTAACAGGGAATGCCTCAGTTATTCATTTTCTTTTTTGTGTTTCATGTTTTCCATTTTTTCCGTAGAAAACTCTTTGTGAGGATAGAGAATGTCCACCCACGGTGAATGGACGGTGAAATGATTTGGAGTCGCCACCTAGATTAAGGTCTAGGACCTAAAATGTAGCCTCATCCTGAGATAAGACTTCTATTGACTCATGACCCAACATATCGGCTTTGGTCCAACAGAGAACGGGTAAGCGTTCAAAGTACAGTTTGGGAAGGTGTTAGGCACCCAAAACTGCCCGATCCAAATATCGGCCTCCTATGTGATTCTACTTTCCTTAGACTCTATGGTTCTGACTGTTCATGGTCAATGGATGATGACTAGGGCTCATGGGGGATCCTATGCCAAGTTTCTAAGTTCTTCTAGCTTAAGTTCAGCCAAACATGTTCTTAAAGTAAGAAAACAAATAAAATAATATACAATGAACCGAACCAAAGATGGTTCGGTGATGGACTGAATCTGAGATGTCCAAAACGTCTCAAATTGCCTACGTATTTCAATCCTGGAAATCAAGTCAAAAAACGTAGTTCGAGACAGAAAGTGATTAAGGTTTATGGATGTGGATTATGATTAAGCTTTCTTAAATTCAATTTATTCAAGTTGAAGTTTATGCTTGATGATGATTGAGATTGAATCTAGAGATAGCCTAAATGGATCGAAGTGAAAGAGGATATGGATACGAATATGGATATGGGGGACCTAAAGATACTAAGATGGGGTACCGTACTTGGAGAGTCCTCCAAGTTGCCTACGTATTCCAGAGGTCCTGGAAATCAGGTACAACGTAGTTCGTTTCATGGGTTGTACTCTCAGGGAGTAAGGTGTGTCTCTCAGGGAGTAGAGTGTGGCTCTCAGGGAGTAGAGTGTGGCTCTCAGGGAGTAGAGTGTGGCTCTCAGGGAGTAGGGTGTGGCTCTCAGGGAGTAGAGTGTGGCTCTCAGGGAGTAGGGTGTGGCTCTCAGGGAGTAGGGTTGTACTCTCAGGGAGTAGGGTTGTACTCTCAGGGAGTAAGGTGTGGCTCTCAGGGAGTCAGATTTGTACTCTCAGGGAGTAAGGTTTGTACTCTCAGGGAGTAAGGTTTGCACTCTCAGGGAGTAGGGTTTGTACTCTCAGGGAGTTGGGTTGTACTCTCAGGGAGTAAGGTTTGTACTCTCAGGGAGTGAGGTTTGTACTCTCAGGGAGTGAGGTTTGTACTCTCAGGGAGTAGGGTTTGTACTCTCAGGGAGTAGGGTTTGGCTCTCAGGGAGTTGGATTTGTACTCTCAGGGAGTAGGATTTGTACTCTCAGGGAGTAGGATTGTACTCTCAGGGAGTAGGGTTGTTCTCTCAGGGAGTTGGATTTTAGGGCACATTGATTGAGGTGTGGAACCGTATCTGGGAGTTTCCCAGACTACCTACGTATCTCAGGGTATTGACCTGAGAATCAGGATCCGCGTAGTTCGAAACGGCACTGTTCATTGGGTGACCCACTTGGGTCAGAATATGGGCGATCCCAAATTTGACCGAAAGATGATCCTAGATGATCTGCGGTTGGATTCACATTAACCTATCTAGATTCTGCATCCTAGGGGAAATGAACTGAGGGGTAGGGATCGTCCTAAACTACCCTTGTCACTTACAACCCTGATTTGGAATTGTTGGGCTAAGCTTCATGATCTTGATTAAGACTTTTATCATTTTCCATTATTACCCTTCCCATGAATGTGGGTGCCTACATGCATGTCCCCACACCTAGGAATGTCTTCTATCAGTGTACATGCATGACAGTTCGACTAGGGTGTAGCGAAAAATAAGTTCTTGCCGACATAAACATCATTCAATCATGGCATTAGCAAGCAGATCAACATGGCAGTGTGCACAAAGCTAGCATTGTAAGCATGTGAGCTGGGTAGCGCATAATATGACAACGTAATCAAGGGACATGATAGATGCATGGATATAACGACATAGACGATATCTGATCCTCAATCTAACGGTTATATCTCTTCAAAAATGATGATCATGACCAACACTTAGATTTCATCAAAATAGCCAAGATCAACGGCTCAGATTTCATCAAATAGCTATAATCATGATCAATGACTCATATCTCATCAAATAGCTAGGATCTATGGCTTAGATCTCCTATCATGATCAGACTAAGAAATCAATGGCTCAGATTCGTCTGAATCAATTATGATCCGGATTCAACAATCTACATCACTCAAAATACCCACAATGACAATCCAATGGTTCAAATTACTCAAGATCATAATCTAACCGTTCAGATTCATCAAAAATAATCATGATCAAGATTTAACGGTTTAGATTCACCAAAATCACTTACGATGACAATCCAACGGTTTAAATCGCTTAAGATCATAATCCAACCATTCAGATTCATTTAAATCAATCCCAAAGATAATATAATGGCCCAGATCATTCATCATGATAATCTAACCGCTCAGATTGATTAAAAGCACTTCCAAAGACCATCTAACGGTTCAGATTGTCAAGATCACAATCCAGCCGTTCAGATTGATTAACATCACTTCCAAAGTTCATCTAACGGTTCGAATTAATTAAAATCACATCAAAATTTCAGATCAATGGCTATGATCAACTCATGAAAATTATATGGTCATGATCAATTCTCATAAAAATCAAATCATGTGGTTGGATCACCCACATTAAAATTTCGATCATATGGTCGGACCAATCACATTAAGATTCCCATCACATGGTCGGACCAACTACAATTTCCATCACATGATCGGACCAATTACATGAAAATCATGGTCGGATCAATTCCATAAATAATTCAAAGTAAGTGATGGGATTAATTTCATTCAATTACTTCAAGCATCCACCGGATCAATTTCAAAATCATTAATTTCATAGCAATTCCAAACATTCATCAATTTCATAACGATTCCAAACATTCATGATCGGATCGATAAAATAAATCATGGTTGGAATAAAGAGGGCAGATTGCATGGCATCATTCAAGGGTTCAGCTCATCATATCAAGAGTTCAGATTAATTTTCAATCATCACAATAAATATATAACTAGCTTTAGATTCTAGATCAAGGGCTGATGATAGAACTGATGAGGTGATCAATTCAGGTATGTAACAGGTAAAAATTTCTTACCTCTTCTTCTTTCCTTCAACTTTCTTCTTCTTCATCTTCTCTTTCCCCATTTGCCGGTACTGCTGCTACCGCTTCTTCTTCTTCTTCTCCTCTCTGGTTTCACTCTTTTTTTTTTTTTTTTTTTTCACTCTATGGACTGCTGCTGGTCTTGAGCTGCTGGTCTTTTTTTCTCATCCACGGCAGCGGCAGCTCTGCTGCTGCTGTTTTCTTCTCTGCCTCTCGGCCTCTCTCTCTTCCTTCTCTGCTTTTTTTTTTTTTTTTTTCTTCATGGACCAGCAGCAGAGCTGCTGCTCCCTCTTTCTTCGGTGGCGGCGGCTCTACTGCTGCCATCTTCTTCTTGCTCATCTGCCTTCTTTTTTTTTTTTTTTTTTCACTACATGGATCAGCAGCAGAGCTGCTGCTCCTTTTTCTCCACGGCAGCGGCAGCCTCTGCTGCTGCTGCTGCCTTCTTCCCCTTCTCTCTGCCTCTCTCTCTTTCTTCTCCCTTCTCTGTTTTTTTTTTTTTACTCCATAGACCAGACCAGCAGCAGAGCTGCTGCTCTTTTCCTCATCCACGACAGCGGCAGCTCTGCTGCTGCTGCTTTCTTTTTCTCATCCACGGCAGCGGCAGCTCTGCTGCTGCCGCTTTCTTCCCCTTCTCCCTCCTTCTCGAGTCTCGCTCTCCCTCCCCCTTTTTTTCTTTTCTTTTTTTTTCCTCTGGGGCAGCAGCTGCTCCCCTCTTTTTTTTTCTCCTTCGATCGCAGTCCCTCTCCTCGGGTCTCACTCTCCTCCTCCTTTTATCTCTCCTCTTCCTCACTTTCTCCCTTTCCGGATTCCATGGCTGGGGTTCGGTATCTGTCGAATGGAGGTGGCTTGGGCAGGTGGTGGTCTTGGGGCTCAAGGTAGCAGGTGGTTTCGGTGGGCTCAAGAGGATAGGTGGCGGTGAGGGAGGGGCATGGAGAAGGAGAGGGGGCTGGTGGAGTGGGGCTCAAGGAGAGGAGGAGGTGGCGGAGAGGGAGAGGGATTTGGGGCATGGGAAAGATGGAGGTGGCAGCACCTCCCTCTTTCCCTCCACCGAATCCTCCCCCCTTCTTTTTTTCTTTCCGGTTCTTCTCCCTCTTCTCTCTTCCCATCTTCACTCTCTCTTCCCATTCTCTCTTTTATTCGGATTCTTCTTTTTTCCTTCTTAACCGACTAATATATATATAATATAACATAGTATAATATAATATAATATAATATAGTATAATAATGTGTCTTGAACTTATAATGAATGCAATTAATATAAATTTCGTAACATTCTCTGATTTTTTTGATAGTCGCCAATTAAAAGGAGACATTTTCTCGGGGGGTCCCTATTATTTCTCCATTTCTCGAAAGGAAAATCCTCCCATCAATCATCGAATTTGTTGAATTGAAAATTCAATAAAATAATAAAAAAAAGTAGAATTAAAATCAACTAAAAAAAATCATCTATAAACCCCTATTTTCCTTCTTAACGGACTAATATATATATAATATAACATAGTATAATATAATATAGTATAATATAGTATAATAATATAATATATAAAAATATATATAATATGATATATATAAAACATATATTATATAATATATAAATGTATATATGTAATAAATACATAAGGTGCATACACATGGGCCGACCCGACTCGATCTGGGCCGATTTGGGTTGGGTCGACCGGACCGATTGAGTTTGACCGGGATTGGACTAAATTGGGCTTGAGCGGGGTTGGGTCGAGCAAGTATGGACTGGGTTGATTTCTCTCTCTATTATGAGTCCTCTCAGCTTGCAATTCCGCATGAAAATTTTGACGGCCTCTCTCTCAGATTTTCCACGTCCACTTTGAAGAGGACGGACAAAGGAGCACACTGGTGCTTGAATCGTCTGATTCGGACGTCAGATGAACAAAATACGAAGAATTGAAGCTTTGACGATAATTCGGCTAGCAACTTTGCATGGGACCCGCAGGCGGCTTCTGCCCAAAATTCTTTACGTCCACTTTGAAGAGGACGGACAATGGAGCACAGTAGCACTTGAATCGCCTGATTCGGACTTCGGATGATCAAGATATGAAGAATTGGAGTTTTGACGATAATCCGATCGACAACTTTGCATGGGATCCGCTGGCGGCTTCCGTCCAAAATTCTTTACGTCCACTTTGAAGAGGACAGACAAGGGAGCACAGTGGCGCTTGAATCGTCGGATTTGGATGTCGAACGATCAAGATATGGTCGAATGAAGTCCGATCGATTTAAATTACGATAATTTGCCCAATAAATCCTTAATTTATGATAATTTACAGAAAAAACCTTGGATTTAATAAGCCAATTCAATCCGACTAAAATCGCGACATCTTGTTCGTTTGATATCGGAATTGAATGATTCTGATATCATTTCGAAGGTATTTCCATGACCTTGCTGTAGGGCCCGCCAACATCAGCTTTGAAATCACCACTTATTGTCCAAACCTTGAATTGACCCGCAACCCTTCTGAATATGCCCATCAAGACTCTTGTTCATGGCTGGGATGGCAAAAATGGGGTGCTTACACTCTTGAATTCAATGCTCATGGTGGAGGCTGATGGGATTTAGAAGAACTTGAACAGAAGAGGAAGGGAAGAATATGGGTTTCTAATATGAATTTTTAAGCTTGAAGATATGGAGAAGATAATTGTAATTGAGAAAGGTCTTTTTGGGTTTATTTGATACGGGGTTTCAATTGCAACCTAACTCAACCCACTCCCTTTTCTCTTCGGCCCTCAGATCTTCCATTGTCTTAGTGTTGGCATCGGAGCGGTGGCTGGTACCACCTCTCCTATCGAGGCGTAAGGGCCCACTTTGCAATATTGTGGGCATATAAATTATTGGGTAATTGACACATATCACCCTTGTACTTTAATCCGATTCCAGATAATTTAATAAGTTGCTAAACCGGACGAGTTACCCCCTGGTTCAACCATTTTTAAACAAAGAGAGTAAATATACAATTTTACCCCTTGGTCCAACCATTATTGATTTTTTCCTCTTTCCTTTCCTTTGTTCTTCTTCCTCCCATTAGAGCCTCTTTTGAAAATAACCTAAATATAAAGTATCCCCTCCCCATCACCGTCATTTCAAATTTAGAGGAAGGACCCCATAGTTCAGACAGGATCCGATGTAGGTCCTTGAGCAAAACACCTCTGGTGAAGACTCTTCCAATGAGTCCTAATTGGTACATCGCGAACTGTCGGTCCACTACATCTTGTGGTAGAACCACTCTTGTCATTCCCCCTGACACTACAGGATTTGGTAAAGCATTCAGATCAGGCAATCTGCCCGTGACCTGAGCATAAGAACGAGCCCCTACCGCCGGTTGCTTCACTGGAATATGATTTTCACTCCAAGATCAACTGCAGACATGGTCGGATTCTTCCCCTTCTCTCTAGCCGTCCACCGAGTACGCTTTATGCGATGAAGTCACGGCTGGTCGACCCTATCTTCCAAGATCTCAACATCATCAATTTTGGAAACAAGGTCGTCTAAATTAGGAAATCCAAGAAACTTTCCCAAATCGACCATTTCCATAGGAGGACTTATATTCCGACGAACTCCAACATCAGCTACGGCACAACGACTAATTTCCTCTGGCTGTGATCCATCGCCCACCATCTGCAAGACGTCTGTGACATTATCCGAACCATTATTCATTACTTCTAGTGGGAAAACTCCGCCCTGAACCGTCTGATTCACCGCCAGATTTTGGTTCAATGGTCCCGTCGGCCTTGTCATCACGGATCGCCATGGACCATCCACATGATTCCCCGCAGAAGAACCTATCACGATCGACCCAAGGTTAACAGATGCCACCCCCTGCAAAGGGTATTTTGGTCATATTCAAGAGAATAAATAGGTTAAACTGTAAGGCTCGATTGGTTCGTCAATATGGTGTAAATTAAATGGTGGTATTCGTCCGGTCAGCAACTTATTAAATTATCTGGAATCGAGTTAAAGTACAGGGGTGGTATCTGTCAATTACCCTAAATTATTTGATATATATAAATAGAAATATAAACATTTGTTTTTTTCTTACCAAGGTGAGCCCACCAAAGATGGTGAGGACAATTGCTCTACTTTCAGTACTTATGCCTTTCAGGACTTATGCCAAACTTATCCATTTGCAGCCATCATTGGATTGTGGCACCATCCAATAGGAAACTAGGTCATAATATATGACAATTTCCTTGTTTATGAACAAGGAAATTGTCTTATATTATGACCTAGTTTGTGTTAAAAGACTACTATAATGCGAAGTTTAAATCATATCGACTTGTCATACATTGGTACAACCAAGTATCATATGTGGCTGTTATTGGAAGATCAGTCTAATCATAAACCTAGTTTCAATTGTTAGCCCATCCTAATGAACGAGGGGTATTCAATTGAAGTCGAAGAGGGTTTAGTTTTAATCTTAGAAAGTAACTTTTGTAAGCATTACAACACGTGTTATCACATGAGTGTGTAACTAACTCCAATTCATTCAATATTTTGGTTTTAATGTACACTTTCACTTTACATCCAACTCCATTGAACTTGAAAAGTAAAATAAAAATATATATAAAACAAAATATCATTACTAAATGTGGTAAAAATTTAGTTTATAATATTGTGTCAAGTAACGACTATAAAAATTTCTCCTTACATAATTTCCCATTTTACCTAGGTTCACCTCCCATGATCACATGTGATGACATTTTTAACCATATCATAACGTACGAAAAGAAAAAGCAAAGGACAAGTTCAATGTGCAACCATACCATATGTCCCAATTGTAAAAAAAACAAAAGGGATTCACATGAATAGGTATAGTCAACATTATTGCCCAATTATTTTTTGGTAGGACATGTTTTCCATGTGCTAAATTAACTTTATAGGTTTACATTTATGTTTATAAGTCAAAATCACTCCCTCTTTCAAATTATACTTGATGGCAAAGTTTACTTGTCAATTGCATGTTTTTTTATGCTAATATGGGTACATCAAGAGGTTTGAAGGGGGTTGGGCCCTACTGGGGCCGCAGTGGCTGCGGCGAGGGGGGGGGGGTAATCAAATCCTCTCCTATCAGAGGTTCTGGGAGGACGGGAATGCCTCCATCGGATGGCATACACGTGGGTCTCGGGTGAAATCCTCTCCTATCAATGGTTCTGGGAGGACGGGAATGCCTTTGTAGGATGACGGACACGTGGGTCTCGGGTAAATCCAAACCCTACGTTCGAGTCGACACCTGAACCAACAAGCTGAGCTGACAGGGGTATCGGCTTAGACGTGGGGCTCGGATTCATTAGAGAACAAAGTGTCAGCCATCCCATGGGGACATCCTCGTCTTCCCAAAACCACTGGGAGGAGAGGATGTGGATCCTAAGGGACAGGGATTAGGGGATAGAGAAAGTGGATGACAAGGGAAAAAGATAGTCAATTATTCCAACTTATGACTTACATTAAAAACATACAATGATTTAAGATGAATGAAAAAGAACTTATTTATTTTACTTATTGAAGCAACCATTGAAAACTAAATACCTATAAAATATTACACTTAAAATTGTACACCAAAACAAATTGATTGACCAAATAATTTAATATTTGTAGACATTGGTAAAAAGTAGTCCGTATTTATGTTATGCAAAATTAATTGTAGAATTTGTTCACCTCCCATTTAAATAAATTTTTTACCCATAGCTTAACCTACTAAAAGAAAAGAATAAGGACACCCTAAAAAAAATAATAAATAAATAAATAAGAACACCCTACAAAAAAATATGATAAGAACAAAACCAATATTAATATTCAATCATAGCTTACGTCCCTATTAGCACAAAAAAAAAAAAAAAATTATATATATATATATATATATATATATATATATATATATATATATATATATATATATATATATATATATATATATATTCAAGTACTATGGCGTATGAGTGTAACCCACATTATCATCTAATTATTTTGGTGGCATAGGTTTTCCATATGCTACAATGATGTGATAAGTTAAACATTTTATTTTAGAGTGAAAAGAGAAAACTAACAAAATTAAAATCACTATTTTTTACAAATTAGAACCGATTGTTTTTTCCCTACCTGTTAATAGTAAACACAACAAAAACATCAAAGAAAAATGTTATAAAAAAGATGAAGATTTTGTCATGGAAATTTGTAAGGGTTAACTTCTTATTAGTTTAATGGCAGATTATATAAACAAGTTATAGTCCGTTTTATATGGAATTGTACAAGTAATCACAACATATGCACAGACAATTATAAATAAATAAAAGTTGGGATATACACCTAGCCAATGAGAACACGAGAGGGGGGGTGTCGATGTCCGCATGTTAGGGAGGAAAAAGTGAGTGAGACGAGGATCGTGTACAATCTTCTTCTTTTTTCTTTTTTTTTTTAAACCAAATAGGAGTTATAATTAACCATATTTTAAGAGAATGATTGTTTCAATGACATCTTCATAGGGTTTATTTAGAATATAGACATTTTTTTAAAAACCAATTGATCCCTTGTCTTATTCATAAAAGCTACAAATTAAAAGGTAAAATAATATTTTCACAATTTTTTGAAAGACTTGCTTTTATGTCTATGTCAAGAGTTGTCATTGTACAACATAAATCGTCTCCTGCCTAGGTTTGGGCGGGAGACTGGGCGGCCCGGATGGATGGCCGCCATATGGCACTCGGAGGGATCCGAGCCCTCCATCCGAGCCGACCCCCCAGTAAACAAGCTGAGCCGACTGGGGGATCGACTCGGATGGAGGGCTCGGATCCCTCCGAGTGCCATGTGGCGGCCATCCATCCGGGCCGCCCAGTCTCCCGCCCAAACCCAGGCGGGAGACGATGTGGATCCGTCATTATATATGTATGTGTTTCAAGTGGTAATGTGAAAGGACAATAATAATTCTCATCAATAAAGTATTATGTTTATAAAAAAAAAACTATTATACTGCGGGGGCAAAAAATGTAAGACTCCAAATTATTTGACACTTTATAAAGTCGCAATAAGAAAACCCTCTAGATTATGCTTAGATAACAAGAAAATAAATAAATAAATAAATTAATAAATAAATATATATATATAATGAAAACAATGATCACTTTAGGTATTTATTATATCTTCCAAAACATCAATGATGTAATGGATTTGTTAAATGAACCGACCCCTTTAACTAATCAATTTTACTGATAAGGTAAATAAAATGATAAAATAATGAATTGTATTTGAGTTTTCTTATATTTAGAGGATAAGGTAAAAAATAATTTTTTTTTTTGTTTGAATTGAAAAAGTGTTACATGAAGGGAAATTTTTTTTTAGACCTAAAAACCCATTATTAGGGAAAATTGCATTAACAATTGGATAAGATATCTTAACAATCAAGGGCAATGCAATTTTTTTTGATAAAATATTCATTCATTTATTCATAACATTGTCTTGTAATATAACATCTAAGTTACAAAGAGAAATTAAACAAGGAGAATCCCTGGTCCGCCACAAAAGACCAGAGTTTGGAACCACCTATTTAACCACAACATGAGCGACAGGGTTGGCATTCCTAGTACATGAAAGAAAGACATTGTACACCAACTTAACCACTACATGAGCGACAGGGTTGGCGTTCTTAAGTACATGACAAAAAGATATTATACAAAGAGGAGCTAAGCAATACAGTATATTCGTAATTACAGAATCTAAGTACAAGGCAATGCAATTCAAAAAGGCGGAAAGAGAAGAGCATCAAACATACACGCAAAGCCCAAGATCAACGTCTGACGTCTCCGTGTTCCACAGTCTTCTACGCCGTCCGATCAGATGATTCGCAAACCCACGTTGATCTCTGCAGTCGTGCAGTGCAGTCCCCATGCAATTGTATCCGGGTCGTTGAAATGCATATGACGCGTGCAGATGCATTCTCAACGGGAAAGATACGACTGCAGGGCTGCAGAAAATCCCAGCCCGTCGCTCAATATCATAAAATAAAAGTCAGCTATAAAGTCGTTAACGGCCCCAAATCTCCAACGATTTCATTATCAAGAAATCCATTGTTTCCTTTCCAGAACTTCCACTTTACACTTCCCGCAGCTTCAGACCGGCCTATAGGCTTTTCAGAAGAAGATCCAAGAACCAGGTGACACGAAATTTCGTTCAAAAAATCAAAGCAGCAACTCAGGGCCTCGGCCCTCAGGTGCCATTAACAATTGTTCATGTTTAATCTATCTAGCATTTGAAGGTCTTCAGCTTTTTTTTTTTTTTATTTCCAAAAAATTAATAGCGGGAGAAAAAGATGTCGATGTTAAGGAGGAGGAAACCTTCCGATAACGAGAAAACCTCGAATTTGGAGGATTCTGAAGGGGCTGAAAGAAGGGATGATGAAGAGGAGAAAAAGGAGAAGCATAATAAGGTGAAGAAGAGGGTGGAGGAGAAGAAGAAATGGTCCTGCCTTGATAGCTGTTGCTGGTTTGTTGGTTGTATCTGCTCGATTTGGTGGTTTCTACTTTTCCTCTATAATGCGATGCCGGCTTCCTTCCCTCAATATGTGACTCAAGCGATTACCGGTCCTTTGCCTGATCCGCCTGGCGTGAAGCTGCAAAAAGAAGGTTTGACACCGAAGCATCCTGTGGTGTTTGTTCCCGGGATCGTCACTGGTGGGCTCGAGCTTTGGGAGGGCCACCAATGTGCGGATGGACTGTTCAGAAAGCGGCTTTGGGGTGGTAATTTTGGAGAAGTCTTCAAAAGGTAAACTAACATTGTTTGTTTTAAGCCTGTCTACTTGAGAAACTTGTCAATGCATTTTGATGTTTCACTGCTGAAATATGGGAAATGCAAAATCAAATTTGACGATGTTAACTTGTATATGAAGAATTTATACAGTTTGTTACCACATAGCTTTCAATTCAAAGTTTCCGGGATATGCAAAACTCGTTTTTGTTTCTTATAATTGGAGAGATATGGATGTGGCGTCCGAATTTCTTGCTGAATTTTCTCAACTTATTATCAGGCGGCGCTTTTTTCCGGCCAGCTGATAGAGCAGGAATTTCCACCGGTTTATTTTTTGGTTGGCAAGCAATTCTTTTATTTTTATTTAAAGAGTTTTCACTCAGACCTTGATGGGTGAATGCTTATACAATACTCAGCATTGGAGCAATAAATTGATAGTTTATTCCGATTCAGAAGTGTTTGATTTTATTATTTTGCTTTGATATGTTATGTGCGATGGTTGTCCTAGGTATGGCTTTAAATTGTTCCCTACTAGGGACAGAATTGGGCATTGTTCTTACAGTTATCACATCGCGTATTATGGTAATGTGATTGCAAAATGTAAGTTTGAGCATTCATATGGTTTGCATGTTGAATGTGATCATTCAAGAATCTTGTATGGAATATCACCGGCTGTTTAATTAACTAGAATCTTTAATCATATTTATTTTATAAATGCGATGGTTAGGTGAAACGCTAATTAGATTCTTGTATGGAATACCACCGGCTGTTTCATCAACAAGAATCTTTAATCATATTTATTTTATAAATACGATGGTTAGGTGAAAGGCTAATTAGATCTTTGGATTTTGAAATCCTACTACGGGTGTTCTAAGAGAGAAAGAAAGAGAGTGTCTCTTCTCCCTTGGGGTTTTTACTATTGAAGGAGCTTCTTCCAATGGGTAGTGACAGGATTAAGTACTGATTTCCATTGGAGGATTTGCCTTTGTAAATCTCAAGGTGATCCTAACTCTTTTTGGTTAATTGTTTCAGAGCAACATTCTTTATTCCAAATATTGTTGTGTATTTAAGATCTAGTGATTGGTGGGAAGCTGGAAGATATGCTAGTTCCCTGGGACTGGACTATCGGTATCAGTATCTTGGACATCACAATATTAGTTTGGGATGGAGTTATAGTAAAGTGCTCAAAACCAGTCCATGAAATGATGTGCTGTTGCCTTTCAATAGTTGCTGTGTAGGAGAATTCTAGCCTGGCAATCATATGGTGATTGTTTGAGAGTGAATGGGGAGCTATTAGTAAGGTCATTGTTGTCCTAATAGTACCAAAATATTTAAGAAGTAATGGCTGAGCCCTTACTTTAATGCTTGAAAATCTATGTGATTAGAGGTTATTTTTCTAAATGTTCTCCTTCTAAGGTTCTACTTGTCTCTCTTACTTTTCTGTCGAACTGGTGGATTCTCCATTGATTTCCTGCATTCAAATGATTACAATTTCAATGTTCCTTTTCCTTTTCTCACGTATTTTTAGGCCTTTTCCCTACCCATTGCCTTAGTATGAATCAAAATTCATATCATACACGTTGTTAAGGCAAAAGTTTGTCCTCCTCTAATGGATTTGGTGGATTTGTCGAGTTTAAACTGTATAATGTTTAATCCTCCATGTTTGTGAATTGTGATGTTAAAGAATATGACTGGTTTTTAATCAATTGTTATTGAATTGATCATGGTCCCACTGAATCACTGTATGGTTATTTCTTTAGAGTCATTCTGCATTCTAATTTTTTATTGTACAAATGTGAAATTGATAACTCAGAAAATGTTTCTTTGGTCTTTTTGTTTTTATCTTATGTAGACCTCTATGTTGGGTAGAGCACATGTCACTGGACAATGAAACCGGATTGGATCCTTCTGGTATAAGAGTAAGGCCTGTCACTGGACTTGTTGCAGCAGATTACTTTGCGCCTGGCTATTTTGTATGGGCAGTTCTGATTGCTAATTTGGCTCGGATTGGATATGAGGAGAAAACCATGTACATGGCTGCATATGATTGGAGACTTTCATTCCAGAACACTGAAGTAGTTTTTTCGCCCTGATGGTTCCTTTTCTGCATTCTTGTTTGCATCCTTCTGCGTTTGTAGGGTCTTCCTTAATAGTAAATCAAATTGTGTATCTTTTAAGTATCTACTGCATCTTCCCCCTCCCCACTGTTTTAGTTTCTGGATTTCTATGATATCTTCGTATAAATCTTATGAAAATTGAATGATTAGGTGCGGGACCAAACCCTGAGCAGGATAAAAAGCAATATAGAACTCATGGTGAATATAAATGGGAAAAAGGTGGTGGTTGTTCCACATTCAATGGGAGTTCTGTATTTTTTGCATTTCATGAAGTGGGTTGAGTCACCAGCTCCAATGGGTGGTGGTGGTGGGTCGGACTGGTGCGCTAAGCATATAAAGGCTGTGATGAACATTGGTGGACCATTTTTAGGTGTTCCAAAGGCAGTCTCAGGACTTTTCTCAGCCGAAGCCAAGGATATTGCTGTTGCCAGGTTTGTTTTGTTTATGTACTTCGCAATGTTATGTTGTGTTGTGGTTTGATGTAGGACAATATAAAAATTGCATACGGGTAATGGGGCCATATTAGAAGAAAACTCTAATTTTTTCAAAGTATTGCCCTCTTTAAAAAACAAAGATTCAATAGCAATAGAAAATCTGATTTTTTTTTTATCACATAAAATTCTAACTTTACTATTATGTTTGCAAAAGCAAAATAGAAACATTAACGTGCTGATTACATTATGTGCAACTTATCAAACCCTGACTCTTCAAGGGGACAATAGCTACTAACCCAACATCCAAACCAACCCCTAAAACCTACCAGACCGGACTTTCTTCAGCCCCTCAAAGGCTCAAAGGTCCAACCACTACAACCCAGCAAAAAAAAAAAAGAAAAGAGAACAACCTCATATATCAGAACTAAGACAGAAACATAAATAGATACTAGAAACAACCTTAATCAGTTTCTTCAATCTTAGGCCTAGCACCAGAACCAGGCCCACCTCTTGGCATGTCGTCCCCTCCCATGGGGACATCACCTCCACTTCCCTGATACATCTTCGAATAATGGGTTACACAACCCTTCAAGCTCCTTTAACTTTTCTCGAACCCCTCCATCTCACTACCTCAGCCAACTGGTTTCCATCTAACCAGTGAATTGCGTTATCCACAGCCTTCTCAATCTTGTGCTTGTCAGCCAGGTCAGGCTTTCCTGCAAACTTCTCATCCTTCACATTGTTCCTCATATTGTAGGCATAGTTCTCAAGCGAGTTGTGACTTGTGAGCATCAACCTTCCACATCTTCTGCTTTGTACCTCTTTGCTTTCCTCACCATCTTGTCAATCTTGTCCTTGCTCAGCCTACCCTTGTTGTTGGTGATCGTGATCTTGTTCTTCACTCTAGTGGTCTTGTCCTCTGCAGACATGTTCAGGATTCCGTCTGCCATCAATCTCAAATCAGACATTGATCTGGGCAACACCTCTTGGTGCTGGAGAAATGCCTGTGAGCTCGAATTTGCCCAGATGATTGTTATCTTTGGTTCAGGCTCACTCTCCTTCATAGACCTGAATCAAGACTCCAGGCTGGTTATCAGAATAGGTTGAAAATATCTCTTCTTTTTTGGTTGGAATCGTTGTGTTACGAGGAATCATGACTGGCATGACACTACTGGCAGTCTCGAGACCGAAGCTCAGAGGAGTGACAAAAACAACTCAAAAGTAACAACAGAAGTTGTAGGACTTGACTGATTCAAGTTCCAAGAGCACTATTGCTTAAGTACAACCAAGAACAATACTGCCAAACCCCAGGATTACAAGCAGCTCCAGGCATATGAAGAGAAGAAAATGAGTAATATCTCAACTAAGAACTACCATTCAATGAGACAATCATTACCACTAAAATGGTCTGGATACATTTATTTATTTTCTGATGGCCTTGTTCATTACAACTCAGAAACTTAAAAAAGTATGTAACATGCTTAATACTATTTTTATAACCAACTTGCTTTGTGCCACTTGCATTAAACATACAATGGACTATAACGCAACTACTAGGACTGAGGAACTTAATGCTTAATACGTCTTAAAAAACTAAAGGTTAATAAAAATAAGGGAGAGGGTTTCCCATGCCTCCAGTATGGAAGAAACTCCCACACTACACCAATAATGGCACAGGAAATGGTATAATCCACATGGGACCTATATGATCAAGAGAGGAGGGAGAAAATAATAAAAAATCTCATGTGAGATGGTGTATGGTACTATGGCAACATGTGGAATTTTTTCCCTAAAAATAATAAAGCTGTAGAAGTATTATTCTTAGATCATTGGTCTCTTTTGTTGTCCATGTTACTATTAACAGCCCCAACATGCATGGTATTTCCTTGTCTCTATGATACAGACTCAATTTAGTTGTCATGATTATGCAGGGGAATTGCACCTGGTTTTTTGGATAAGGATGTATTTGGTCTCCAAACTTTGCAACATGTAATGCGGATGACCCGCACTTGGGATTCAACAATGTCAATGATACCAAGAGGTGGAGAAACCATTTGGGGTGATCTTGATTGGTCACCTGAAGAAGGATATGTATGTAGTCCAAAAAAGCAAAGTAACAATGACACTACAGCTGCAGCCGATAATGTGACAGATAATGTGTTCTCTCAAACAAAAAGTGCAAATTATGGAAGAATAATATCATTTGGGAAGGATGTGGCAGAATTGGATTCCTCCAAGATTGAGAGGGCAGATTTTAGGGTAATCTTTCTAGTTTACAATCTGCTTTTCTGTTTGGTCTGAAGCACTGACTTCATTTTATCCTGGGTAACGATTGATTAAGAATTTTATTTGTTTTTCCATCATTTTTAGTTTAATCTTTGTTCTTCTTCTGATGGGATAGAAGTAGAACATGGAAGTCTAACTATTGATGAGATGCATGATGGTCAACTGGAGTTCCGTTTCAGTGTTCATGCAAATTTGCAAAACTCTCTAATTCCGTTTTCCCCTTATATATGTCACTGATTGATTGTTTAGCTGATATTTGTTTAGTATCTACATTGCTCTTGACACCTGTTTGATGACTGGATTACCCAAAACTTTTGAAATCTGTATAATACAGTCTCCTGGAGATGCAATATCACTTTACTTGTTTACCATCATCCAATATGCTACTGATTTTTTCTTTAACCATTTCCATGTGGATTTCCATTGCTTCAGTTATGATCTTTGGTAGATATCCAAATGCATGCAGCAACCAAGGTGTTGTATTTATTATGGTTGTTTTCAGGACTAGTTGTTCTCTTCTTCTACTCGGTTTTTGTGGTCTTGTACCATCCCATGTGCTTCCTGCAGCCCTCTCTTTCTGATTAACAGTTTCCATTTCAATTTCTCCCCTTTTGTGTCTTTCTGAATATATAATTGGGACAGTGTCTCCATCTGTTCTATTGTAATAATGTTTTTCCTTAATGTCATAAACAGCATTTAGAGGGCCATCATTGGACATTTGGACTGGAAAGTCAGACTGCAGTTGGACTCTCGACCTTTCTCTGAGAACAATTGGGATTGCCAGATCTAGAGGTCGAACCATTTGGATCGACGACATTCTTGCCTAAATATTCCACTGCCCAGTCCATTTTCAGAAGTATTTGTTACAAAATGAAAGGCAGGGTGAATAAGCCTCAGTAAAAGTGTGGCGACAGCAATCACTTCTGCTACTTGCTATAATGGTTTTCTTTTAATTGACAATAAGGCAGAGGGATGGGGTAGAGCGACCTTCTGTCAACTGTCAAAGTCATTTGAGTTGAGAATTCTATTTGATTCAAAATGTCTCTTAATCAACTGACCATGGAAATCCCCTCCTCCCCTGAGGTAGCTGAATATCTGTGCCTGCACAGTGAAGAAATTTCTGTGGCATATTATACTTTTACATGGTACAGAGTTATAGCAGGACCTCTTATTGTTAAACTTTTAGTCCATTTACGTGCTTTAAATGCTTCCCCAGCTTTTTGTTGTGTGTGCATGTGTGCATGTGTGTTTTGACCCTTTCAATGAAATGCAATACATTTTTTTCTCTCCCCCCCAAAAAAAAAAAAAAAAAATTTGAATTGAAATACTTTTTTTTTTTTTGGTTGACTGTGCGTATTCTTCTTGGATAAAATGCCAATTCATGTAATGGCAAATGAGTGCTCTGTTGGGCGGCCTGTTCTGTGCATTCTGGGAAAATATCCCGTTCAAGGTTTCATTTTATCCCAAGGCCATCTTTGTTGTCATAACTTGAATTGGCATGCAATGATGTAGTATTGTTAATTATTACTCTTATTTGCCTTTCATTAACTATTGATTCAATTGCTCCTCTGAAATGGTAACTTCACCAATTTCTGCATTTACACGTTGGTCTGTTTGTTTGTGTGCAGGGTGCTGTTAAGGGTAGTAACCTAGCAAACATGACTTGTCTCGATGTCTGGACGGAGTATCATGATTTGGGCTTGGGAGGTATTAAAGCTGTGGTGGACTACAAAGTTTACACAACTGGATCAGTTTTGGATCTGCTTCACTTCGTTGCCCCAAAGTTGATGAAACGTGGAGATGATCATTTTTCATATGGGATTGCCGAGGATTTGGATGACCCTAAATATAATCACTACAAATATTGGTCGAATCCCTTGGAAACAAAGTGAGAATCTGCCTTATAAGTTATATTGTTATTTAGTCAGTTCTTATTTGAAAAGGAAAGGGTGTTCTCTCTTTTATGGAACACTGTTGATAGAGAATAGATTCATTTGGTGTCTGACAAGGCATGTGAGCTAATGGCTCAAAATGGTCTTTCTAGTCATACCTCAAAGGTGTGGGCACATGCCTTATGTCAGGGTATGCACCTAGTTCCTTAAATGAAAGCTTGTCTGTTGTCGTACACGGGTATAAGACCTTAACATTAAATATTTAATTTTTCGATTTGCTTAAACTATCACTCCCTTTAAATTAAGAGGCCAGGAGGTTGTGCTCACTAACTTGAAGCTACTGAGTACTGACCATGTTTGGTATCTTGATTCCTAGATGGAAGCACTCACCTGTACAACTTTACATAAAGGGGGACTTTACTTTGGACGGAGTAGATATTGTTGAAGTTTTTTTAAACTAGAGAATAGATAATTCGCTTGGATATTTGCTCACCAAAACTAGAATCTGAGAGAGCTCATAACCTGGGAAAATATCAGCAATCTAATAGATAACAATTAGAGCGTTAATGACATTTGGGATAACTATTTCCTGCAAATTGCATTTTCAGTCAGATACTTGCCTATTGTGTTGTCATTGTAGATCTGTGTAGTTACTTTCTCAAATGGGTAGCTAAGGCACACTAGAGAATAAATCAGTGCTGTTTTCATCTTCTTGTATGATTTTTGCAGATTACCAAATGCTCCTGACATGGAGATCTATTCTATGTATGGAGTCGGCATCCCTACTGAAAGAGCATATGTATACAAGTCAAATCTGGCTGCTGATTGCTACATTCCATTTCAGATTGATACCTCTGCTGATGGTGAAAATGAGGGTAGCTGTCTCAAAGGTGGAGTCTTTTCAGTGAATGGAGATGAAACTGTGCCTGTTCTTAGTGCTGGCTTCATGTGTGCAAAAGGCTGGCGTGGTAAAACCCGTTTCAATCCATCAGGCATTCAAACTTACATTAGGGAGTATGATCATGCCCCTCCAGCTAATTTTCTGGAGGGCCGGGGCACCCAGAGTGGTGCTCATGTTGATATAATGGGAAATTTTGCATTGATTGAGGATGTAATGAGGGTAGCAGCAGGGGCTACAGGAGAAGAGTTGGGTGGTGATCGAGTATACTCTGCTATCTTCAAGTGGTCCAAAAAAATAAATTTACAGCTGTAACGTCTGCAGGTAATACCCAGATCTATTTGATTTGATTTTTTCCCCGGGGGGGATTTTGCCGAAACTGAATGCATCCCATGATTCCCATCCACAGTCCAGACGTACAATATTTTATATTTTTTTAATATGGTGGGATTTCAGAACCAAAAATTCTTTCTAAAATACCTTGTACTTTAAAATCCATATGGCTAAGAAGATATATTAGGACTTTTGATATGGTTTTATATAGCTGCTACTGGGCATTTATAACCAGATTTTTCTTTCGTTCTTACGGGCACTCCACTGGACATTATTCAAGTGACACAAGTATCTATGAAAAATTTGCATAGTTTGCCATGCTTAAGTTATGCTGAATATTGTGCACTTTTGCCTGAGTATACAAAATATGTTTTTTATATGCAATTAATTCATTGAATTTGTTAAATTAGGATTCTTTCAGTTCCACCCATGCCTCTTTACACTACTAACATTTTGATTTTTTATTCCAAACCCAAAGTCTGTCCTATGTATTTGTTTTCCCCAAATGATTATCACTCTAACCCTCCCATTTGTTATTATTGCTTTAATCTCATTTCTTCTTCCGACTCTCTCTCTCTCCTCCCCCACCCCCAAAACCCCCCTTTTTTCTTTTTTGTGGTTACAATTTTGCTCATCGTTGCTTCTACTGCCACTGAAAAATTGTCTAACTTCTGTCTATGCTTTGTTTCTGTTTGGACTTCAATCCTGGGCTGTGGCAGATCCACGATCTTTGCATTTTATCCTCTTCTCCCGAACCTGACAAGATTAGCAGGTTGATGGAGGGAAAACGCAAAGCTTTTGACCACAATCAGCGTATAATTCATTGTTCAAATGGCATCGTGAGGCAGAGAGACAGCTTTGTGGAGTAAGGGTCCTACCAAAGAAAGTCAGCCCTGTCGTGGTCAGTGCATATTTGGTTTCAATTCTATATTTTCCTCCAAGCTGTGAATGGCATCAGTTATTTGTAGATCTGGTAAAAAGATTATCCATTAGCTTCAAATATTCAAATGTACGGTTCCTGTATGTGTAGGGGAGTTACAAATCAGGAAATACAGAAAAGGGAAAAAAAATTGATAGAATCCTGTCACGGAATTTTTGAACCACCATTACCCTATGTACATGATAAACAATGAATCCAGATGCAGATTTATGAAAATTAATATGATGCCAGATGTTTAATCATTTTTCTCGTCCTGCCTACCATGTAATAATCAGCAAATCGTATAAGAATGCCTCTTATGTTTTTTTTTTTTTTTTTTTTTTTTTGGTGGAGGTTACAGAGGAATTCAGGGGGAGACTTATGTACATGAAGGGCGAAACGACCACTCTGTCCTTGTGGAGTGAATCTCACCTTGTGGGATGCCTCACGTTCTTATTGATCCAACATTGGTGAGGACCATGCAACCTAATAGCAATCCCCCTCCCTTGCCACTCCGAGGACTTTTTTTCGTACCATGAAATTGGTTGAAAAGAATAGAACTTCAATAGAAAATTGATCTGGTTAATCACCACTGACATGGTTTGAGGATGAGAATCAGATCGATGATTCGGATTATCTGATTCTCATCCCAATTCCTCTAGTTTGAACCATGACTTTGGTGGGGCTAAGAATGGTTGAAGGGAATAGAACTTTAATAGAAAATTGATCTGGTTAATCACCACTGGCATGGTTTGAGGATCAGAATCAGATCAATGATTCGGTTCCCAAGTCCTCTAATTTGAACCATGACTTTGGTGGGGCTAAGAATGGATGGTTTCCTATCAGTTTTGTTCTCCTAAGGACGTTATTCTCAAAACCATCCCATTTACTAACAATCCTACAACCAGAAACTCATCCCAAATAATGGGATGTCCGGTTTTGATTCCTTCACAGTTGGACACTCAAAAGACTACTTCTTAGGGATTTATATAAGATTGAAAATTTTTGAGTTTTTAATCATAACAAAAATTTATTGCAAATAAAGTACATTTAAGGATTTATAGATAATTGAAATTTCCTACATGAATAAGTCTACCATAAATCAAGTATAAAAAAAATATAAAAAGTCTTACCATAAATCAAAATATTCTCAATGTGATAATCTGAAATTCCTTAATCTAATTCACCAAACTTCCAATAAACCAATACCCAAACTATATAAGCTCCTATATTTAAATGGTTTTGGATGGTTTCGATTCCAAGGGTTTTTAAATGGACTATTGGTTTTGGAACCATTGGGAAACCAGTCTCATAATCATCTCATCCCATTTAATATTCAGTCCCAACAATGACTCCCAGAACCATACCATTTAATTACGGACTGTTACAGAATGGATTTTAACGGTTCAATTATAAGATGTTTCCTGGTTTTTTACTCAAATTGACACATTTAGGTATAATTTTGCCTTTATAATTGTGTTCTCTTTTGAATCAGGTAAATAAAAATAAGGGTAAAATTTTTCTGTTTGTTTGTTTCCCAACTTCTCACATGGCCTCTGAAACCCTCTCTCTCTCTCTCTCTCTCTCTCACTGAACCCCTTTGCCCTTCTCTTTTATTTTACTTTCTCCTCATTCTAATGCATGCACTAATCTCCATGACATACAGACACTGATTAGGGGTAACCAGGCAAATGCCCTGCGTCCCATCTCCATGGAAATAACAGCGTAAGCACTTGAGTGTGGAGATGGGACTACGGACATCGGTGGAGGGGATGATGGGGGATGACAACTGAGGTTGGGAGGGGCAAAGGTGCAAGAAGCGGTGGAGGAGGAATAGTGAAAAGGAAATCGGAAACCCCAACAAAAGGGCAGGGAAAAGTGGGTGTCAAAATTTGTTGATGGGGTTACCCATGTAATCAAAAAATGTGACGTTTATGAAAATTAAAAGACAAATATGAATTATTAATTTTATATTATTCTTAAGGGACTATTTGTGTACATGTACTGTGTATTATATTCAATCGGGATGGGTAGTTTTGAGATAATATTTCTTTATCTGATAGTTGAAAATATATTCGTGTAAATACAAAGTCGGATATAAACCCTTTTGGTTTTTTTTTTTATATTAATTATCCATAGTTGGAAGAATATAAAATAATATATGGAATACTCAGTACCCTTACATATAGGTGGACATACACAAAATCTATGCCAATACAAATGGAGGGTATTTAATTTAAGGAAAATTTTCACCTACCATCTAAAAAGTTTTCGACAAATCACCTACCAATTAAGTTTCTTAAAAACATTACCTACCACCCAAATGTTAGTCCATTAATTAATGGGAAATAGTTAAAATTGTGTGTATACTCTTGTCATTTTAAACTTAAAAATGTTAACCAATGTAAAAATTACTTATTTGACCTCCTAATGTAAATAACATCATCTATCCCTATCAGATTCAATCTCATTGAAACTGTCAATCTCTTTTGTTCTAAGCTGCAATAAAGAATCTCCTGCAAAAGGTTAGGGTTTTTTTCCCATATATTTCCTCTCTCCCTTGTCGTTCTCCCCTTCCTCTCTCCTTCATCATGATTCTGATTCCCTTTCCCCTCTCTTTCTTCTCTCCTCATCATGATTATGATTTCCTTTCTCCTCTTCTTCCTTTCTCCCTCATCGTGATTCTGATTCCCAATAAATTTTGTAAGAACTTAAAGAACCACAACGAGATCAGAAAGGGGCATAAAGATGCTTTAAGAAATACATTGAAGAACTACAATGAGACTAAGGAAATCCAATATAGGTGAACAACAATGGAACATGGATAAACGAAATAAAAAAGAAAGTTAAAAACAAATCTAAAAAAAAAAAGAAAAAAAAAATACACTCACAACGATTAGAAAGAACAGAGAAGATTTTAAGAAAATAAAAATAAAAATCATGGCAACCTCAAATGGAACCTATAAAAATCATGGTAGCCTCAAATCGCAAAAGTCCAATGGCAATTGAGATTCGCCAGTAAATGGCTCCGGAAGTTTATCGCCGACAAACTGGTTCAAGAGGTTGTTGTCGATGTCATGCACAAATCTCTATAGATTGTTATAGAAAGAAGTTGTTGCCAAAGAAACACAAAAATAATTGACGACATAAATAGAGAAGCCTGGACTTATAGCCGTCACCGCAAGCAGAGCAACACAGATTGTCTTTGGCTTGATTGGAGAAATCATAAATTGAGTCGAGACGGTAGCGGAAATGTGCAGGGATGCGTCGGAGAATCAATGGGATATAGTTGGAGGAAAAGGAAAAAAAAATTAAAATAAATAAAAATTAAACAAACATGAAAAGGAAAGAACACAACATTCGGCCCTCATCAAGCTTCTTTTTAATCGACCCGGAGTCGTCTTCTTCGAAACCCGCTTTTACTCTTTCTTAAAATCAGAATTTAAAGGAAATAACACAGTTGTCAGCCCTTTCCTACCTCTCTCCCTCATCGTGATTCTTGGAAATCAGAATCACGTGTGCTACTGCATCGTCCTTGGTGGGCAATAGAAACATTGTCCGCGATCGAAGTAGCAGAGTAAATGTGAGATCGGGAGTTCGAAGTTACGATTGGGAGGAACAGTAAAATTTTGGGATTTAGGAATCTAGACAAAACCCGAAATGGGGGGTATGGTAAAAAAATAAGTAAGGGTAAATTTGATTTTTTTCCTTACAATAAATGTATTATTGTCATTCATGACTTTTCTAACTGTCGACATCAACAATTAACAACTATGTTATATGGTTTTGGATTTTTTTTTTTATAAACGTTTGGGTAATTTGGGTGATAGGTAATGTCTTTAAAAAACTTGGGTGATAAGTGATTTGTTGAAAGCTTTTTGGGTGGTAGGTGAAAATTTGAGAAATAGTTCTTTTGTATCAAATTATCTCTATCCAGTGGTCGTAATTGATATATTCTTTGTTCACGTGACAAAACAAATACCTTATGATATCTAAAAAAGCAATAGACCCTTATAACAATAATGATTGCAATTTTTGTTAATTTTGTAATGTTTTTCTCGTTGATTCCACCTATAGTTAGTAAGTTTATGAACGACAAACATTTGAGTAATAATACATACATGTATTAAACACAATCATACTTTAATGCAAGGATTGGAAATCCGATTTCAAAAAAAAAAAAAACATATACAACTTTAATATATATTTAATATGGTAATATTTTTACTAAAAATACGGGTATATGCAATAGACATCTACATCATTTAATAAATAGAATAATAACATATAAATACAAATTTATATACAAACAAAATTTGCAATCAATGAAATTCACATAAAATCATTAGCTCATTTACATAAAACACATATCAAAACTGAAAATTTTCAGTCGGTAGTAGAGTTTTCGGGATTTGAGAGAGAGAGTGGGAATATATATATATATATATATATATATATATATATATATATATATATATATATATATATATAGGTTTAAAACTTGTTTAATATGTTTCAATATAAAAATACGATATTTTAAGAAGAAAAATTTTCATCTACACTACATCAAGGATTGCTAACATCATCTACACCCACAATGTTGCATAAACATCGCATAGGTCCACTTAACTGACAAAAATCACTAAAATTTTTGAAATACAATTTTACCCCTCGTATTATAAATTGAAAAACTAAAAAAATTATATTGATTTACTAATTTGACCTTCAAATCACCATGTTCTGTCTCATATCTCTCACATTCATCCTTCTTCTCCTTCTCCTCTGCAAGATCTCATCACCAATACTACAAACCCACTCCAACGTTTGCTTCCGCTCCTCTCAAAATCATCCACCAAGCGTGCAAGACAACTCGGTTTCTCGACTCATGCCAGAGCTCATTAACTCAATCCTCCAATCTCATCCAAATTTCAAAACCCATTGAGATTGTCCAAGCAACCATGTTCGTTTCTGCCCATCTTTGTTGAACAACGAGTGCAGATTATATAGAAATTCCGATCTCGCTGCTAATTTGCCCCCCTATGGTTTGGAACATCTTGATGTAATTAGGGTTTCGGGAGCTACGACTGGTAAGCATCGCTCTGTTGCTCGAATTGATGGAACAGAGTGTTTGACGATGATTCTGGGTATGGTTTCTACTTTTGTTACAATCTTGTAATTTTTTCATTGAATACTTGAATTTGGTAATTCCAAGGATTGTATCTTCTTGATGTATTTCCCCCTTTTGGCTCTGATACAAGAAACAAACCACACTATTCAATTATGAAGTAGTGCCAACTAATTCATCTAGATGACTTGTGCATGGCTCACATATTTCTGTTGGAGGATTCCAAAGCTGAGGGAAGATACATCAGCTCCTCCAAGGACATCACCATTTTTGAGCTTGCAAAAATGTTAAAGGAAAAATAACCTGAAAACAACATTCCCACCAAGTACTCCCTAGTTCCCTTTATGATATGGTTTACCACATTTCTTTTGTTACTTTAGCTAATCTAATTTTTAACAATGAAACCATCTTTTGCAGCTTTAAGGGTATTGATGACTTGATCAAGCCTGTCAATTTCTCTTCAAAGAAACTGACAGATCTAGGTTTATAATTCAAGTACAGCATGGAGGATATGTTTGATGGAGCCATAAGCTCATGCAGTGAGAAGAACTTGATCCCACTTGCAATAATAGATCAAGCCTGAAATTGAGGACAAGATTTCAGCAGTCGTCGGAGAAGAGATCCACCCCATTAAGGCATAGGCTTGTCCGTGTTAGCTAGAACGTTGCTTTTGTGCTTCTGCAATTTGTTTTGGTGTGATATCTATTTTGGAAGTTTTAATGGAATCAATGAAATAAATGCTAATGGCTCTCAATATTATTTTTCCATTTATGTGGTCGATTCAATATTCAATGAAAAAAGTACAAGATTGCAATTAAGGAGTTTGATGGGTTTGTGGCGTAGAAGACGAACCTGGGTGAACTGACTGGGCTTCAAGGAGAAGAGGAAAGAAGAAGAAAGTGACATAAATAATAAGGGTAAAATTATCTTTTATTTTATTTTAGGGGTAATATCGTCAATGAAATAGTCCAATGCAGCTAACATCAGTATCTAAGGGAATCAATTGACAGAGTGAACATATTTGATTACCACAACTAAAGTTTTGGGATGTAAATGATGTTTTACATTATTGTGGGTGTAGATGATGTTAACGATCTTTGATGGTTTATAATGAAATTTTTTTCTTTTAAGAATCTATGCAATTTGTTTATAAAAATAACGTGAAAAATACATTTAAAATTTAGAGAAACATATAATTCACGTATCAAACGCTAATTTACTAACTATGATTATAACCCGGATCCATAAAGGGAATCGTTTAAGAGAGAACCGGCTGATTCTTATTCGATCTGTGATCTCCAAATTGGAATCGAATCGAAACGAATCGAAAATTGACAGGGACCAATTCGAGACTAATTCGGTCTCCGATTCCCGGTTAATCGAACCCTGTAAGTGGGACAATGACCAACTGGAGGACCAAAAGGGCAAAAGCTGGCTCACTTCCGCGTCCAGGCAACATGTTTGACTGGAGATATTTACGATGTCCACAGAACGCCCTTATCAATTTGAAATTTCCATTTAAGTTCGTGATGGGTCACGCCCTCACGCTACCTGTTCTAAACTTCCAAACTTCCAAATTTCGGAAGTTTGAGTTGTTGTGTTTACGTTAACTCGGTTTTTATTTTCGTTTTAGCCGCAAGCCTTAAAAAGCTCTGTATCTCATTGTTTCATCGCCCAAACTGGTCGATCTCTCCCGATCCTGCTCTTCTCGTGTACCTGAGAAACATCGTGGTCATCCTCTTTGCTTGTTTCCTCTGTTATTATCTTTGATAACGTTAAAAATTCGTAATCTTTGTTCTAACCCTAGTGTAGGATACCTTCTCCGTCCTGTTCTATAGCTCCCCCGGAAAGAGAATAGAAGAAAAGGGGAAAAATAGAGACTTAAGGAAGTTGTTTGGTAAGGATTATATATTCAGACCTAGTACATCTATTTGTTGCTTAATTCAGTTTATTTCTGCACTTGCTGTAAGTTTCAGGAAATTTGCCCTTTCAGAATATTTTTGCATGTCAATTTTATCTGCTGTCATAAGTTTTTCCATCCATTTAACACAGGTTTTTCCCGTAAAAATTTTTTTTTTTAGTTCACTCATGTTTCCGAGCATTGGAATACAGAAGCTCGTCGACATTGTTTTTATCGCGTGTATAAAATGTGGTAGTTAGTTGCTAATCCGACCAAGTTAAAATATATGGTTTACAAATAATACGAGTCTGTGAATTGTTATTCCTTTTTTGCTCGCTCTTTTTGGTGGGTTTGTTTTTGGGCAGCGTGTTCTGGTTTTGCTGTGATCTGCATTGGTGTCAATGATCTGGCTTCATGAAATAACTTCTCTTTTAATGTAGATACTTGTGCAAAATTGACTCCATTAATTATGAGTATGCAATTTAAGTTTGCTATTTGTTTGGTAAATCATTGGAATTTCTCAGCACTTGATTTATTTTGTTATATGCGTTTTCCTTTGGGGTAATGGGTATGTTTACGTTTATGTCTTATGTGGTATATTTCCTTATATATAAAAACGTCTTCCCCTTGCAGACACTTTGTTACGACTTTGTGGGAGCTTCGACCTGCGGCTTCAATTGGAGAGGTATAGTTTGATAACTTCCATTGCCAATTGTTTTTCATGATAATAAACTTAACTCTACCCTTGATGTTGACCTGTTTTCAATACATTATATTAAAACATTTACCACGTAATGAAATAGGATAGAATTAATTGGAAGAACATTTATGATTTAAACTTTATAAAGAATCACTCGTTTATCTAATCTTTGGTATTAGTTCAGCGAGAAAGGATATAAGGAAAATGACTTGGCCCAGTATGCATGAAATATAACAACTGCACTTATAACTGAAGTAGCATGCATGGACTTTAATTTCATTTTGAAGTGCTTGGAAAGACCAAGCATCATAGTTGCTAAGCGCCAGCGTCCAGGTGCCTTAGTGGTGCCTTGGGCATCCGTCAACCCTCCAGTGCCTTGGAACGCTTTGTCGACATGACAACCTTGCCAAGCATTTAAATATATTGTTTTCAAAATTTCTTGTTTTGCGATCTGATTTTATCTTGTTTTGACATTTAGTATATTAACACTTGTAGGATTAAGATGTAACTTTGGTAGCTACAATTTTTAATGGAAAGAACTATTTTCCCCACATTTTTTTTTAAACCTAAAAAATCCATCTTCTATGGATATCTGCTGTAAATCTTGGATTCTCTTGGGCGTGAAACTAGTAATGAATACCAGCAATAGCTTTATCTGGCCATATAGAAATAGAAAACATCACAAAACTCAACCACCTTACCTGCTGTTTTTTTTTTTATGGCTCGATTAAGAATGGCAATGGGGAGAGTTAGATATTACTGCTCTGTTCCAACCACCATGATCTTAATTTTTTTTTTTTTTTTTTTTGGGTTGGGGGGGGGATTGTAAAGGCCTAATTGGTGAGTGGGTTTTGAGTCGGCTTTTTTTTTTTGAGTGTAGGTCATGGCTAGATTCTAGTTCCCAGCAAGATGCGGGCACTTCCGCAGGTCCCATATCAAGAAGCCACATTAAACTAGTAATGATCACCAGCAATAGCTTTATCTGGCCATATTGAAATAGAAAACTTCACAAAACTCAACCACTTTACCCGCTGGTTTTTTGATGGCTTCATTAAGTATGGCAATGGAGAGTTAGATATTACTGCTCTGTTCCAACCCATCATGACCCTAACTTTTTTTTTTTTTTTTTTTTTTTGGGGGGGGGGGGGGGGGGGGGGGAGTGTTGTGAAGTCCTAATTGGTGTATAGGTTTTGAGTCAGCTTTTTTTGTTTGACTGTAGGTCATGCCTAGAATTGGTTTAATTAGTGACTTGGTCATTTTTGCATATAAATACATGCTTTTCTTTGTGTCGAAATGCCAAAGGTTAGGACCATTTCAATCTATGATAGTTGCACTGGTTACAGCCTTTTTTTTTTTTTTTTAATACTTCCATTAATGAATTTTTCCCACATTATTAAAGGAAAAAAAAAAATTCAGATTGTTTCCTACCTCAGCCCAAGCTGGTCTGTTTTTATCTCCCCTGCCCTACCCATGAGTCAGGTCAAGTTAGGGTCGATAAAGTTGCGTTTGCATTAGCCAATTTGAGGAGTTTGGATCCAATTTGGTGTTTTGGTGTGTTGAAGAATTTTGACTTAGCGTTCCATTTTGTTTCCAAGTTGTACGAAATTGATGAAAAGAAATCAAAGTTTGGCATAAAGATATATGTATTTTAAAATCTATGTACTCGGATATGGTGAAGGATACAACATGATTGCGGGCCTGCGTTTTCATTTTTCTTTACATGAAGTGTCCTCGCAGTTGGACCCATAACTTGAAGATTTTTTTTTATTTTAATTTAAAGTCATTTGCTTTCCACCAGTTGCATAGGCATCTTCTTTATTTTTTTAATATATAACATTGTTGCAATTTCCCCCTTCTTTGATTCCATGTGGTACTCATTCATGTACCTGCTGATGCCTACATGTCTGGTAGCGGGCCACAATCTAAACATGACCAATACCAACAAGCCATGCAATTGAATAATGGTGAAGAGGTGTCAATCATGGGATACTTAATACTTTAGTGAAACTAGAGGGAATCTGTTCGTGCAGGTTAAGATCATTAGGCAATAGACCTGATTTACATTCCAGGAACATATACATTTTCCTTTTTACCTTTATTTTCCAATTGAGGCCCATTTGAAGATGAGGAATGATGATGGTTGATTGATTGATGTGTTTCTGGTAATTTTGAATAGTTTGTGGCTAGCAATATTATCGTTCATTTAATGGGATGGAGGAGTGTTAAGATTAACACTTTTCATTGGGGTTCAACCAGTTGATTTATTTTTTGTAGCTACTATTCATTAGCTTATGTGCGGATTGAATTCAGAACTTGCACCTTTGTCAAATTCCTCACCTGCTCAGAATAATGAGGGAAGTTTACTTCTTCCAGGAATTTTTTCTTCGATTCCCCAAGAGTTCAATTATATTTTGATGTATCACCTAGATTTGACCTCCTTCTATCGTTCCACTTTCAACCTCACATTCTGATCGGAGGGCTAGGAACTGCTTGTGGTGGGAAGGAGAACCTGAATCAGCAAGAGATGTCAATGGGAGAGGGAAAAGGGAGGAGATCGTAGGGATAGGATAGAAGGGAGAAAATCCAAACCAGAATTGTGGGTGAGGGAGAGAGGGAAAAGAGAAGAGTGACGAGAGGAGATTGTGGGTTTTTTTTTTTTTTTTTTTTTTTTTTTGGGGGGGGGGGGAGGGCGGAGGAGGAGAGAGATAAGACACCAATCTCATTCTCAAAGTAAACTAATATTTATCATTCCATTATTAATTGTGAGGGCTGTTAAGCCTTACATGGTATTTATAAAAATGAGATCCCATCTAAAAGGGAAATAAATAAAGAGACTACAATGCAGGGACAGCAATAAAAGAAAATACTAAACTACCTAATCTAATGAGGAAACTAAAGATAAAGACTGGAATTTATAATGGCTGTTAAGCCTTACTTGGTATTTATAAAAATGAGATCCCATCTAAAAGGGAAATAAATAAAGAGAATACAATGCAGGGACAGCAATAAGAGTAACTAATAAACAACCTAATCTAATGAGGAAACTAAAGATAAAGACTGGAATTTATAGTTCTTATTCCAATCCACCTAGACAACTTTATCAATAACAAAATAAAGAATCTAATCCACTAATCAAACTCTTAAAGAAACTAATAAGGCTCTTAAAATAAAACAAGAAACTAACTCTTATCAACTGCTAAAACTAAAAGGAGACTAGTAACTAACCTTCTTACTAAAGTATAGGGCCAACTACTAATTAAATAAATATTTTCGTAAAACCAATTAGACTTCCACTTTTTTGCCTTATAATTAAGCCCATTATAAAGAACAAACCCAAAAATATAAGCCCAACCCAACCTAGTACTAAATCTTGGCCCAAATTTAAACTGGGCCTGCATTGCCTCCATCCACCATTCATTGTTCTTATCTTCAAATATAAGATAAACCGGCCACATTTTTTTTGAATTGGCATTCCGAGGAGTGGACTCCCTACTGACCCACTTGAGTGCAGGGCAAAGGTCCGAAGTGGGCCATGGTTCCAATTGAGGCAGCCATAGTGTTTCTCTTTTGGTGGAGACTAGAAATCTATTAGGAGTGCTTAATGGATCTGCTTGCATATTGGACCATATAAAATTGACATTCTGAATTGGAATGGCTTTCACTTCTGCTTCATTTATGAAACTGGCGAAGCTTCTCAAATTTCTAGCGATTCTACTCCCCCCATCTCAAGAGAAAACCTAACCAAGTTTTAGTTCTGTCTTCTTATTTTTATGATCAGGTTCCTCCCCTCCCCCCTCTTTTTTCTGAGGAAAAGTTAAGGAAATTTGTATTGTTATTCTCACAAAAAGAGCAGCCTGTACACTCAGGATGGTGTACGATTGCTCTTGGTCCCCAAGGGTCTCTTTATAAAAAGGCCCCTGCACCCAGCATTCCTTACATAGCCCAATTGATCCACCCTCAATTTGTAACTATTCATAAAGTTTCTCATTTATGCTATGTACAGAAAGTATCAAAACCACCCCCTGCTCCACCCACACACACACACACACCAAAAAAAAAAAAAAAAGAAACAAACAATTGATCCATTTAGAAAACAAAGTTCTTTGCTCTTGAATTGACCAACACTGCTGTTTTAATCAAATCCCTTATGTTGGCTACGGGAAAATCTGCTGGTTTTTGCTATTGGATTTGCCATTTGACAGCATCCTTCATGTTTCTCCATGTTAACAATCCTTTTTAGTTGCTCATCATTTTGCATGCTTTCAAAACATGGTATGCCATCTAAATTATATTTTGAAGTTTGAACTATATAGTACTTATTTTATTTTCTTCAACCGATCTCTAGTTGGTTAGAGGCTGCTGTCGAGGATGAGCCTGCATCAAGTTGTACCACCTAGGTCCTCTGCCAATGGATTTGGCCGTCGAAGAGTTGAAAGGGAAATGGGGACTCGGCTAGATAGTAAGCCACAGTCTGGCAAGTCAGACATGAACAGTTTTACCAATGTGGGTAAGTATCACGACACTATTAAAATTTGTTACTTATTACGTGCTATGCTCTAATAGGTTTCTTGGTTTAGGAGTACTTAATGGTGGTGAAGTTGGAGGCATTGAAAGTCCTTCACGTGATCGATTAATATATTTGACAACATGTCTTATTGGACACCGTGTGGAAGTCCAGGTGAAAAATGGATCTATTTTCTCTGGAATATTTCATGCAACAGATGCTGAAAAAGATTTTGGTAAGTGTCATTACTTTCTAATATGATTTCCCAATGTATGCCTTTGCGTTGTAGTTCAAAGAGATTGAGCTTGGATAGGCTCATGAGACATTGTGAAAGCAAATGTATTAATTTTAGAATACATTACATTGTTCTCATATTAAGTTGCTTGTCACTTCCAGGAGTTATCCTGAAAATGGCAAGGTTAGTCAAGGATGGTTCCTACAGAGGCCAGAAGTCTCTTCCTGATTCTATCAACAAGCCTCCATCCAAAACATTGATAATTCCTGCTAAAGAATTGGTGCAAATTATAGCTAAGGTTTGATTATTCTCTTTTATGAATTTGGCTGTTTAAACCTAAGTCATTTTGGTTTTGGTTTTTATGTTGAAAAATTGGTCAGATTATCCATAATATTTGTTGATCCAAAGAGGATTGGCAGATTAATAGTCTGACATATATAGTATTTGTATTATCTGAAGCTGAAAATTGTGACCATGGTAGTTAACCGAGTTAATTTGCTGACTAATAACTTGCTAAATGCTATTTCTTACTCTATGGTTGTTTGTGCTTGCATTCTGTATGTCAGGATGTACCACTGTGCGGGGATGTGTTGGCAAATGGGCTCCAACGTGAAAAACGGCAAGATATTATGATAGACACCGTGATATCACAATCTCATTTGGTTGAGGTGGAGAGAGAACTGGAGCGCTGGACTCCTGATGAAGATGATCCTCAGCTTCCTGAATTGGAAAATATTTTTGATGGCCCTTGGAATAGGTGGTTAAAGTGACTCGTTGGGATTTGAACTGTATTATAACTGCATATGGTTGTATAGTAATATTTTGTGTCCTTTGGAGTTTGGACCTAAAGACTAGTCTTTGTCTTTTCTTATCCAACCTCTGTTTAGCCTTTATCAACCTTCATCTCCAGAACCAAAAAATAAAACATTTTACTTAGAAAAGAGAGAAGGGGGGGGTTGCAACTTGTCTTGTACTGCTGTCTCAACCCTAACTCAGGTCTCAGGTTTGAGGTACCACCAACTCTTGACCCTGACCCAGCCTGGCCTCTGGTAGGTCTCTTAACCTCACCTGGCTGACTAATCTGGTTTTTTAAATTAAGTTGGGTTTGGTCCATCTTTTCCTATTCACACTATTCCTTGATTGTAACATTTTTTTTCCCATTGAATACTTATCAGACATCATCGTATCACATGTCCTCGACTGTGCACACTCATACACTAAACCTGAATTGGCATTCCCAGCCCTAGCTCGGCCAAGCATGCAAGAAACCTGCTTGGGTCAAGGTTGTTCAGGTTGAGCCTGGGTTAACCTAACCCCAGTCAGAACCCTCTAGTTAGCAGTAGTTAATTTCACATTTATTGTCTTGGCTGCTTTATTCTCCTATATATGCTTTTACATTATTTTCTCCTTTTTCTTTTTTGGTTTATCCCCTTTTGGTTACTGAAGTGATTACTTTCAGGTAAAGTGTCAAGAGTCATCATCATTTGATGTTATTCCCTGTTAATGTACTCTTGAGCCTCTCTAACTTACACATGAACTGACCTCTTCAACTTTGAAATGTCTTATCATCCATGCTAATTGTTTCACATATTATGAGATATGTTCGCACAATCATTTAAGTTATGCGGAGTTGAAAAAGAATACACTAATGGCAGCCAGATTTACACATCCAAATTCAACTGAGAAAGGCCTTATCCCAAGTACTTGTGTCTAGCTATGCACATTTTTTCTTTCTATTACACCACTGTACCTGGATTCTAGGGTCATATCTTTGCTAAATCATGACTGAGCTATCTTGAGTTCTTGATTGACATTCTTTCTGCTCTTACCCTTGGACCATCTTTTTGGATGCTCCATTCTGTACTGTTTCTGTGTACAGGTCATTTTATTACCATCCACACTAGGGATCATGGCTAGCTGGGTTTCTGAATTGAACTTCTGATTAAGGGTTCAATTGAGTGTTACTGTGGAAAGTTGGTATGTGTGATTATTATATTCGTGTCAGATTTAAAGGAAAAGTGGGAGCTCGAGGTTCAAGTAAGTTGCAGGTTCAGAAAAAGTATGAAGAGTAGAGATTGATTTGTTATTTAAGTTAGGGGTTGAACCTCTCGAAGGTGACAAAAAGGATTTTTTAGAACTTTAACAGTTTAGTTGGGTGGTTTGAGTTTATCTGCTTTAGTTGGTGTTGGTCTACCTGAGAAGTGATTTTTAGTGTGAAAACAGTGGCAGAAAATTGTGGGACCAAGTTAAAGAGAATCAGTGCTTAATAAGGAAAGGTGAGGAATGTATGGTTTTAGATTTGTATTCTGGAATGCCACTGGGTTAGATTTGTGGTGTGAATCAGAAGAATGTGGGACAGAAAGAGATAAGGGCTTTGCCTTTGGAACGTATTGGGGCTGTTAAGTGAAGGTTTCTGTACAAGTTTTTTAAGTTTGAGAGCAAGAATGGAAGAAATGGTAGATAAAAAGAGTGCTCTGGTTTTTTCTATTATTCGTTTATTCTTACTTCTGGAATTGCCAGCATCACGGCGACCACAAATGACTGAACGTTGGAAGGTGTAAGTGAGGTTTTCTTAAGGTTAGCACTTAGCAGCCACAGTTTTGGAGAAACAAAGAACTTCAGAGAGTAATTAAAAACGAAGGACAGAGAAAGAAAGAATGACAACAGCAACAGCTGTAGCTGTACCTAGAATCAATCACTCATGGGACATGGAATTCCAAGGTTTCACGCATAGAGCATCATCAAACTATCTACAAATAAGGGAAGGTCTCAGTTACGGTTTTTATTTTTAAGGTGTAATTTCTACTTTCACAGAAAACAGAGAAATACAGATTAGGTTGAGAAATTTAGAGCATGGATGAGAGAAAAGATTGCTGTGCATGATCTTATTTTCTATGAGCATCTTGGGGGTTTCCCTAGCTATAGTCATCTTTGACCATAAATAATCACATGTTAAATTCTATGAGTTTCAACAATTGAGTTTGGAAAGGAAAAATCTATTTGAGTTGGTGGCCCATGGTCCAGCAGTTGACTTATTTGTGACCTAATAATGCTACTGACTTTGGCTGGATAAGTACAAAATAAACACTTCTTCAGTTAACAACTGATACTTTCTAGTGGATGCAAGCATGCTGTGTCAAATATGGCATCAATGATGTCATTTAAAATCGTATGTGGGTCCCACATAATAATGCCAATCAGCACATCCAAGGCTTCAATTTCCAGCTGATGTATCTGATGTAGGTTGAGATCTGCTGGATTAGAATCTCTAGAGGATTCTATTTTAATTGGGATATATTTGTAATTTTTTTATTTTAAAAATTTTAATTAGATTTGTTAGGATTTTAAGTCTTCGAGTTTTGTTAGGAATCCTTATTGTTACTCACGTTTTTAGATAGTTCCTTTTTATTGTTTTTATCTATTTTATTAGTTTGTATTTTCTGTTATGGTGGGTCCCATTCCCCTCCCCTTGAACGTGAATTGTTAATTCAGTCATTGAGTTAATTTAAGACTCTGTTTTCTGATTGGCTTTTAGAATCATATTAGTATTAGGATTGTAAGCCTTATAAAGGTTTTTTTTTTTTATTAATGAGAAAATTCAGTTGATGATTATGGAAGAATAGAAAAAAGATTATTGAGAAAAAAGAAAAGAAGAGGCTCGGCTCTCTCCCTCCTTACGGTAACCCTCTCTCTCTTTGAGTTCCCTTTCTCCCTTGCTGCGTTGACAGTTTCTTTCTCCCCTTCTCTCTTGGTGGTTTCTAGATATCCTCTATCCCAGTTTTCCAATCTTTTCTCTTCTGAAATTCCATTTCCATTAGTATCGCTTGTCTAAAATTCAAAAAGCCACCAGGACTCTAATCCCCGCCAATATCATGTCTCATTGATGCAGTGATTGGTTTTCATTGCACTTTATCTGGCCATCTCATTTAGGGTTTCCCTGTTGTTGTCACCTATTGCTATAACCCTGAGTTCATTCAAGTGTTTTCTTTTATATCCTTTCTGGTTTTGTCATTTATCCCACTCAATATACTGATCTTACCTGCACTCATTCTATATCGTTCAGAGTTGTCAAGGCGTTAAGGCGACCCAAGGCGTTAGAGGCCGTCCTACGTGCCTAGGCACTTGCCTAGGCGTTGCCTAGGTGACCAAGGGGTTCCAAGTGTATTTTTTTTTGCCTAAAATATCAATTCTATATTTATGTTTATGTATATGCGGTATGCTACATCAAGAATCCACATTTAAGGCATAACCTATTATGAGAAAACAATCAAATAATGAATAAAGTATTGGATATAAAGAACTAAAGAAGCATATTTATAATAAAAAAGCACAAAGCAATAAACACATCACAAATTCACAATACACTTTACAATGAAAAATTTAAAATATAATCACTCGGCAAGAAGGAAAAAAAAACCCATATTATTATACTAATATTACTAGAATTGTAGAAGAAGAAGAAAGAAAGGAAAAAAAAGAAAAGATTATACACAGTAGTCTTATGCAAGTGCAGAACTCAGAAGAAGGGGAAGAAGAAGAAGAGAAGTTTAAAGAAGGGGAAAAAAAAACCCATTATGGCAGAATTGTATTTGAAGAACGAAAAAAAAGAAAAAAAAGAATAGCAGAACTGTAGAACTGTTCTTTGTAGCAGAGAAGGGGAAGAAGAAGAAGTTGAAAGAAAAAAAATATTGATGAAATTCGTATTGGTAGAAGAAGAAAGAACGAGAAAAGAAAAAGCAGAAGTGTCTTAATCTTGGCCTATGGTGATAGGATTAAGCTCAACTACGGGAGAGATTGAATGGCTACAGTGTCTTCGATCTTGACTGATGGGATGTGGATCCCCGGTCGAGCCTCCTCCCCTAGACTGCTGCACGCTTGGGAATCCCTCATATCGGTCACGTGAAGACCAAGTGGAAGTGGTGACCTCCCCACTTGGACAGCCAGCCCGAATGGCAATTTCTCCTCCAGCTCAGCTCGGGATCTCGTCAGATCCCGCAAGCCCATGGTTCCATGGCAGCATGTTGTTTGGTTTAAGGGCCAATCCCCCCCGGCATAGCTTCACTTTATGGAGGGCCTTGACCTTGCAATTGCTTACTAGGTCTCTATTATATAGTAGGGGCATCATCCAGAATGCTAGTTGTAGTCTCTATTGAGCTGCTGATGAAGATATCCACCACCTATTTTTTGAATGCCCTATATCGAAAAGAATTTGGGGAAAGATTCTTGAGAAATGCTGGCCGCATCAAAGAAGGATCCGCCCTTTTGATCAAGAATGGAGATGGATTGTAAAAAAGTTAAAGCGAAAAACTACTAGTGATACAGTGGTCAAACTGGACTTTGCAGCTACGATCTACCACATATGGTTTGAAAGGAACATCAGATTATGGGCATGAAAGTCAAGGTCCTTTGCTCAAATATGGGAAACTATCACTTTTGACGTTCGTGGAACGATCCTTCCCATCCCCCCTCCTCTCCCCTTTTCTCGGTCATTGAGAGGAACAGATTCATTCTGTCCTCTTGGGACCTCCTAAATGGGTAATGTTGTAGTGATCCTCTTTTGGTCTTGTTGGGCGCTTTTTGTTCTTTGGGGCGTGGCGTTTTTTAGGAACTTGGCTCTATCCTCTGGATACTTAGGTTTGGTTCTTTTCCCTGTTTCGGGTTGTTAATAAATTCATTCTTTTACCCAAAAAAAAACACAGTAGTAGTAGAGAAGGGGAAGAGAAGTTAAAAGAAAAAAATTTGGCAGAAACGTATTCGAAGAACAGGAGGAAAAAAAATAGAATAGTTGAAGCACGGTAGTAGCAAAGAAGGGGAAGAAGAAGAAGTTCGAAGTTAAAAAAAATGAAATTAGTGTTGGTAGAAGAAGAAGAAAGAACAAAGAAAAAAAAATTACGGCATAATCGTATTCAAAGAAGGGAAAAAAGAAAGAATAGTTGAAGTTAGAACACGGTATTCGTAGAGAAAGGGAATAAGAAGAAGTTAAAAGAAAAAAAAAACCATTATGGCAAAACCGTATTGAACTTAGAAGGACAAAAAAAAAAAAAGAATTGTTAAAGCGTAGAACATGGTAGTAGCAAAGAAGGGAAAGAAGAAGAAGAAGGGCAAGAAGAACAAGAAAAAAAAAAAAAATCAAGATTGATGAGAATCGTAGGAAGAAAGGAAAAGAAAAACATACATACCTGGTTAGTGGATGCCTAGTGCTGGTAAGTGGTAACTGGTAACTGGTAAGAATCGGAAGACTTGAGAGTTTGAGAGGAATGCTGGGGTGCTGCTGGAGCTGATATGCAAGTATGCAATCGACCAGCCGTTGCCAATCTAGGGCACTGGTAGGGAAGAAGACGAATAGATGCTCCAAACCTCCTAACTTTTTCTTCTTCTTCTTCTTCTATTGGATTGAATTCGTTTTTCTTTCAGTCTTTTGACCCTTGAGTCTTCATTTCCTTATAAATTAGAAGATGATTTTATACATCACTATGTAACATAATAGGTACATACAGGCTAATGGTTATGTTAGTAATAGAATTAAATCGCCAGGAAATGAAAATAACAATTATAATATAAAATTTAACGTATTTACACACGGCATGCAAAAGGTGACTGCCCAGGCCTATAGGGCGTCCAAGGCGCCCACCTTTCTAAGTGTGCAAAAGGCACCTTACTGCCTAGCACTCTAAAGTCCGCTTGGATGCCTAGGTGACACCTTGACAACTATGATTATGTGCTCTAGCATTTTGCTTAAAGTGTAGCTGCTCAAGGAAGTCATGAGAATTTTCATTCACTTTTTGTAAGTATATATCAATTGTAGAGAACTTCAGAAGTGCCTTTTCTTTCTAGAGTTGGCCTTGCATTTATCAGCATCACTTCTGTTGACTGATGCCTACTGATACAAATCAGTATTTGCTTTTTATCTTTTTATAAGGTTGCACTATCAGAGTATCATTACAAAACCATATCCCAGTTGTTTCAGGTTGTGTGCAATCATGTTCAGCCTTCCAAGTCTATCTACTATTTGGAGCCACATCTTCTATAAAAGCAGAAGTTGTCAAACCCTTTCTCTCTATCTAAGCTGACACCAGTAGAGTTAATTTGTAGAAATCGGCACATCGCGTGGTAATGCTGAAGTTATTTTCTTTGCTGCACTGATGAAATCACACCCCAACCTAATGAATGAGCAAAAATTTAGGAATCAGTGCCATGAATTTTACTAGGAAATAAATCTAGTGCTATTTCTCCTGAAGGATTGGGTAAAAATGCCCATGCATAAATATAAGTGCATAACTCATCTTAATAATATTATACTTCCTTTGAGTTTCTAACTGTTCTTTATGATAAATCTTTGCTGTTTTATTTCTCATTTCTTGTTTAAATTGTTTTTGATAGTTTTCCTCTTTTTTGTGTTTTTTCTTGTTTTTTATGCATCAACTGAAACTTTTTAAGTTTATTACCCAACCAGGAACTGGGATCAATTTGAAACTAATGAAGCATTATTTGGAGTAAAGAGTACCTTTGACGAAGAACTTTATACCACAAAACTTGAGAGAGGTCCTCAAATGAGAGATTTGGAAAGGGAAGCTTCAAGAATAGCTAGGGAAATTGAGGGGGAGGAAACTAAAGATCTTCATTTAGCAGAGGTGATTTGTCACATTAATAACCATGGTTTCACATTTGTCTGTATAACTTAATTTCCCCCCCATTTTTGACATGTTTGTTGATTTTTTTCAATAGGAAAGAGGCTTTCGCTTTCATGAAGATTTTGATATTGATGAGGAGACTAGATTCTCGTCGGTATTTAGGGGGGTTGGCAATAGCGGGTATGAAGAAAGTGAGGATACAATGTTGGATTCACAAAACACTGAGGCGTTTGGAGGTTCCTTTGGAACTGTTATTAGCAGATCCTTTTCAGATGTGGCCAGAGGCAAAAGTAATGATGGAGCCCAAGCATCATCAAGCTCTTCATCAATGGTAGGCCATTGGCCATTTACTTTCTTCATTGAACTGTGAATTATTTGGTAGAAATAGATCTCTGTAATATTAATCTTCTGAAGATTTTGTATGTATGATAGAAATCATAGAATCAAATTTGTAACTTTGTCACCGACTCACTTATAGAGTAGCTTGTTATAACCAGAACACAGTTTGTGGATAGTTTTTGTTGAATTGTAACTTCTAGTTGTCCTTGTCATATTTTAGCTAGAAATGGTATGCTTCTTATTGGCATATAAACTTGGGTTCTCTAAAAAAAAAAAAAAAAAAAAAAAAAAACTTGGGTTGTGGGCATGGCTCATTAAGATTATTCTGCAGAAACAAAATTTGAACATATGATGCCTACAAGATTAACATAACAAATATTCATTTTCTATACACTAACATGCATGCATATCAAATTTGTAATTCTTTTGTCAATCCATCCACATAAAAATGATGTGCTCTTTTAGCCTTAAAAGATCCTTGGCCGGCCAACTGTCCTAATGTTTTCACCACAGCCTGTTAGTTGAAGATGAAAAGGAGAAAATCATTTGTTACCAACTTTTGCTGATAATTTTTAAACATCTTTGTCAGAAAACCACTCTGTTTCGTCAATTGGAAATTTTGGGCTCCAATTAAAGCTAATGGAGAAACTGTATTCTAATAATATGGCCATACTAAAGTGATGGAGGCCAGATTGCATTACATTATTTGAATCAGTACTACAAATAATTTTACTCAAATCCCTCAAAGAGATTATTTAGTTGGAGAATGGATTCAATTGGCTAAAATTATCCTCCTCAGTGTATCAATTGGGATAATTAACTGGCAATCCTGAGAGAATCAATGTGTAAAATCCGAATCCCCTGAAGTAGTTGTATGTTAATTTCATGGACCCATCCAAAACCTAGCAAAAGCATTGATTAAATCTTCATCCATAACTAAAAGTGCATCTCTTCAGGCTTAGAAAATTGTGTATATTTCATGTGGTTCTTTTGGCCTTTGCCTCATTCAAATTCTTATGGTCACCCTTCCTGAATTCTTTTAAAAAAAAATGATTGCCAATCCAGCTGGAGAGTCCTTAACAGTGAATTGATCTCACTATCATAAGTTCTGAGTTTCATCCATCTTTTTACTGCTTCTTCTAAGATGGAAAGCAGCATTGTTATCTTTGAATTCATTGAACATAGAAGCTTAAATGCCATAATGTTTAGCCTTAATCCCTTGAATAACTCTCAGGTTGTTTTTAGAAAAATCTGTTGGTTTTTCTGTTCGCCTTATTCCCCAGTGCGACAAAAACATGGGCATCCCTCGAAGTTTCCACTATTTTCACTCACCTGGTGAAGGATATGCATTGAACGTTCTTTTTGAAGTAGCAAATAATCAGGATTCAGGGGTTGATGAACTTTACCTCTGGTTCTCCATCGATTATGCAAATTTGTTGATTTGTTTCCTCTATAGTTGAAGATGAAATTGCTAAGTTAAAATCTCATACTACTTGGCATTGAAAATTTGACGTGTAAAAACAATGTTTATTTTCATTTAACTGATCCTCCCTCCCAGGGGCAGGGAGACGTTGAAGAAAGGTAAATTTTTACTCACTCCCTCATTAACTTATGTACATACATGTCAACATGTTATATTGTGTTTAAACAGGGAACGATGCCCTCCCACACTCCCTGCTCCACTACACAAAAAAGGGAATGTGTGGAAAACAAAGGATTATGATGTTCTTCAATTTTCACGAGGTGCCACGGGATCAAACTACATGCACAAATCCTCCACCATGAGGCTCTTGTTTAGGAAATTCTAGCAAAACAATTCATTATGGCTGCATCTCTCTCTCTCTCTCTCTCTCTCTAGCCAGTAAAGGCAATGTCAGGACTATCACCTAAACCAATAGTATTCTAGATCTCTCCTTAACCTGATATCTTGCAAGACATGTTCATTGTTTCTTATTTCCTTTGTCTAGGTGAACTTTGAATGCTGCATTTTTCCTTTTTAGCCTTTTCTTAAAACCTTTTTGGGGGTTTTTATTATGCAGGATGAAGCCCAATCTTCTCAGTCAAATGCTGGTAAGGATTTATATCACTTAAGTTCTGGTGATCATGCTAAGCAGTTGACTTCTGACAGTGTTTCGAAGAGTCTTTCAACTTTAAACGGCGAGAGCAGGTTTCCATCTTTGCTGCTGTTGTACATTTCCCTTCCTTTATTTATTTTTTATTTTTTTATTTTTTTTTAAGTTAATCGCACTCTTTCCATTATTTTGTATGAGGATGGTAAATGAGGTGCTGATGAATGACTGGTTTTATGAAGAAATAGTAAACCCATAGAGTTCTAATCTGGCCATTCTAAATGTTTAGGATGCATGAGAATCAATTCAGAGAACGACATGGAGGAAAGAGTTACCCAACAGTGAGTTATTAATTATTATTTTGATTTTTTCTTGCACTTATCTGTGCTCTTTTTTGGTCATTCTTGGTCTAAGAGAATAATAATTCATGCTCACTGTTGAAATTCATGCTCACTATTTACTCTGGTACTATGTTGCAGATCGGTGAGGAGGCTCAAACTTCAAAATCTGAGGGTGAGTACGAGTTGTTTTTATGTTTCATTATACATATTAAATCCTATAATTTTATTGAATTTTGTGGATGTAACTGTGCATTTTCCATCTTCTGCTATTATTGTGCATCATTTTATGGCAATAAATTATTTTCCTATGGCAAGAATTTGAATCAGCATGTGTGTTAACTCCAACGTTCTTCGTTTTCATTGGTAGGCTTCCTCATGCAAGCAAACTATCAAATTATTCTGTTTCCTCTCAAAAGTACCTGTAAATTTCAACATGGTGCTTTCATTACATGTTGCAAATGCTAAACTTGCATTTCACTGTGCTTTCTACTTGTCTTAAAATTAAACTCTTCACTCCTTTGTGTCTTAATCACTTTGCTTTCCTCCTATGGGATAGTGGGAGATGACCTGTAATTTGCGAGAGAAGGCGTTTAATGTTGTCTCTTGGACTTCTTAATCCCCTCTCTGTAGACTTTTTTCTTGTATTGAGTGGCAAAATTGGATTGACAATGCATCTCTTTGGGTCATCTCTTTGGCCTAATCTCTGATTTTGGTGAATGATCAGTCAACTGGCTTTGTTAATTTAGAAGTTTCAAAAGTATTTGTTTGGGGGGTGGGGTGGGGTTAGTGGGCACCAACATCTCCCCTATCAGTCTAGGGTGTTTATTTTTGGAGGACTTTAAAATAGAAAGATAATATTGTATCTTCAGTCTGTGGATGGGATAATCATCATGTTTATGGACTAATGACAGGCATGACAACTTTGTTTTCTGTGATGAGGATTTGGGGCAGTGAGTGGTTGGAGATTAACATACATTAAACTATTCTTGGTTAAGAGTTGGGCGAAGTAGTGCCTTTATGTCAAAGGGTGCTCGTTTCCACTCATTGAAGATTCTATCCACAAAAGAACGTTAACGGGAGATACTAAAGTAGCTCACTGACATAGGTGAAGCCTTATTAGTAGTGCTCTTACTTATTTCCTGTTACTAAATGTGCTTATAGATTCCAACCTTTAGGGTGCCCATGTTGAGGTTGTTGAGAGTAAGATGGCTCAAATGGTTCCAAAATGTTTCACTTGGTTGAGTAGGTTTGTTTGCCAAAGAAAGTAGGGTTGGGGGAATGATGGCAAAGGGGAGTCAAGGATGATAATTTAAATTAATTCACTTTGCTGCAGGATCTTTATTCAATTCCAACCCAAAACAGAATCAGAAAATAACCAAAAGAAACCACATATCTGTTGATACAGCCGATAGATGATCTTCAACTTGTGGAGGATCTGCTTTAGAATGCTGTGAGTAACTTACAAAAGTTGGAAAGCAATCAGTTCACAGCTGGAAGAGAGACCAGGTCTTGGGTGAGGACAGATCCTGCTATCGCCACTGACTGGGAGCAGATCTGCTTCGATTTGCTTTTAAACTGCCACTCTTCAAGTTCTGGTTGCTTAGTTTATTGAACGATGGAGTCGGAATTGTGATAGAGAAGTGTAGAAAGCGATTTCAACAGCATATAATAAACTAGAACTTCAAACAGTACCTGCGGATGAGTCTCACAACCTATGAGACTCAACCGAAAATCACAAATCTGGATTTCGGTTCTAAAAGTCTGCCCATTGCATTTTATTCATCAATATTTATAGAGTTTCTGGTTACAGCAAATAAGCAATCCCAATTGGAATGGGTTTTAAAAACAAACTCGTACCAGGAAACTAAATCAAAGACAAACTTCTACTAGGAAACTAAATACCAATTAGTCAAGGACTAGGAGACTTAACAATAGTCTCCAAAATAAGCTAAACTAGTAATCAATCCTTCTCCTACTAGATATCATAATCTGTTTAGGAAATAAAATAACTAATCCCATTCAAAATAAAAGACTAATTCAAATCAAATTAATTAACTAAAAATAAGCAGTCTTGGTTTTGGTTATTCTGCCATAGACCAGGCTGCCGATTTGATCTGGTCCAAAATCAAACCAGAATTAGAACCAATGCAAATTACTTCTTCCTCTTGCATTGGTACACCTATATTGCATCAGCTCCCCCCGACTTAGAAATATTTGTCTCCGACGAATGGAAGATTGACATGTAGTACTCATAGAGATCCGGGTCAATCCGCTTGAAGTCATCTTCATGGATCCATGTGCTATCATGCTGTGGAAGCCCTTTCCAGTTGACTAGGAATGACTGATAGCCGCCTCCATTCTGAGTCACAGTATAATTGTGATCAAGGACATTCTCGATCTGATCAGTGGGTGGGGCCACAAATTGAGGGAGCCAAGTAGTATGCTCTGTATCACTGTCGTTAGCATGGTGGCCCGTGTATACAGTTAAGTCAACGACGTTGAGAATATTACTAATGGCCATGTCTGGAGGGAGTTCAAGAACATAGGATGAAGTTTTGTAGCTGCGTCGGGAGTGAAACGCTCTAGAGTAATCCGAACCATAACCATATCACTAGGTTGGAACTCCACAAATCAATGATGGCGATCAACATTAGCCTTATGTGCATCATTATTAAGAGCTATGCGTCGCTGAACATCATTATGTATCTCTCTGTGATGTGCCGAATAAACTCATTTGCCTCAATACTCACACGCACTTGTGGAGGGAGAGGTACAAGGTCAATAGGCTGCTTGGGTTGTATGCCATGAACAATCTCAAAGGGAGTGCGGCCGGTAGTCCGATTGACAGAGCTGTTATAAGCAAATTCTGCTATATCAAGAATAGAAGGCCAAGTCTTCTCATAATCGCGAACAAGACATCGGAGAAGATTGCCCAAGGCTCTGGTTTACTACCTCAGTTTGACCATCTGTTTATGGGTGGAAGGCCGTTGAATATTGTAACTTCTTGTTAGTTCAACCATAAGGTTTTCCAAAAGTAACTCGTAAATTTAACATCCCGATCAGACACAATGGTCTCGGGCAGCCCATGGAGACGCACCACTTCCTTGAAAAACAAGACAGCTGCATGTCGAGCATCAAAAGTCTTCCCAAAAGGGAGTAAGTGTGCCATTTTAGAGAATCTGTCCACCACCATAAAATAGAATCATAACCCTCCCGTGTAGGTGGTAGGCCCAGGACGAAGTCCATTCTAATGTGTAACCACGGTATGTGAGGCACTGGTAATGGTGTGTACAAACCAGAATTTTGCTTAGTGCTTTTAGCCAATTGACATATACGACACCATTGGATTACGCTCTGCACATCATGAAGTAAATGGGGCCAATAATAGAGGTCTGTGACTTGTGCCATTGTCTTATCACGCTCAAAATGCCCACCCAAGCCACCTCCATGTAATTCTCGAATAAGATGTTGGTGTAGGGATATTTTTGGAATGCATAGGCGTGTCTCCATGAATAAGAAGCCATCATGTATGGAAAATTTTGGGTCGGTATCCCTTGTTGTAACTTTTGGAAAACCATACCAAAATCTTCATCTTAGACGTATTTCTTCTTTGATGTGCTCAATTCCTGTACCTTGGGCTGAAAAGGTACTCAATGTATTCACCTTGTGGCTTAGTGCATCTGCAACCTGATTTTCCTCTCCGGCTTTATAGTTCAACGCAAAGGTGAATTCTTGTAGATAAGAGATCCACTTGGCATGCCTATGACCGATGGTGCGTTGAGAATTTAAGAACTTGAGGGCCTCATGGTCAGAGTATAGCACAAACTCTTTTCCGATAAGGTAGTGCCTCCAATGCTTTATCACCTGCACCACTGCATATAGTTCCAAGTCATAGGTAGAGTTTCTCTTCTTTGCATCATTCAACTTCTCACTGTAGAATGCCACCGGGTGTTTCTCTTGCATTAGAATTCCTCCAATTCCCGAATGAGAGGCATCAGTAGCAACCTCAAATACAGGGTCAAAATCGGGAAGGTGAAGGACAGGAGCTTCAGTTACGACCTTCTTGATAAGGTGGAATGCTTTGGTGGCAGCTGGGGTCCATTGGAACGGACCTTTTTTTGTCTTCATGCACTTTGTGATGGGTGCCATAATAGAGCTGTCCCCTCGTATGAATCTCCAACAGAAAGATGCGAGGCCGTGGAAATTACGCACCTCAATGAGTCTTTGGAAGTGGCCAATTAGTGATGCTTTCTATTTTTGACGGATCTGCCTCTATCTCTTTTGATGACATAATGAAGCCAAGGAAGACAACCTTGGGGAGCATGAAGGAGCACTTTTTTAGATTCAAATAGAGCTTCTCGTCTTGAAGGATCCTCATGACACCGCAAGTGATCAAGATGGTCTTTGCTGTCCCTGCTGTATATTAGTATGTCATCAAAATACACAACAAGGAACTTACTGATGAAAGGTCGGAGTACTTGAGTCATCACTCTCATGCAAGGATCAAGGTGCCGGTTTCGAGACCTGTTTCAGTCAGGCTTGAAACCGGCACAACTCGGCGAAACCACCGAAATCAGGCCGAAACCTGGTATTTTCTACCAGCTTTATTGACTCCATGGTTTCGAGGCTTAAAAATGTTTTTTTTTTGGTCTGATTTTTTTTGTGTACCCTATTTAAACCATTTTATACCTATTTCTAATGTTAGTTTGCAAAAAAAGACATAGAAAATAGCTACATGTGGTGTGGACCAATGTTTGGTAGTGTACGCTGAAATATTACACAAATGTCACAATGTAGTAATGTACTAAGCTACTAACTATTAAACCACTAATTAACAATATTCATTAAAAATTAATACATTGATGATTGAACTTAGAAATTAGAAATCTCACCAGTTAGTTCCATGTGGAGCTTCGTGGTACATTTAAACCACGTGCAACATACCACTGATGGTGGCGATAACGCTTCTCAGATTGCAGCACGTATGTATCCCAAGACATGGTATCACTCTAATTGTTCTGATAGTCTCTAACAGCCCACGAGTAGATAGAGTCATCAACATGATATAAGTACCCTTGTCGAGGGTAAGGTTGATCGAGTATGTGTGTGGGTGGAGCAGGAGTAGGCATGAATGTCGGAGGAGGAACATACTGAAATATGGAGTCGACGAACGATGATCCAACAGTGCCACTGACAACACTTGAGGCTGAGTCATCTCTAAATTGATTGCTGGGGTAGGAACTAGAATAACCCCCATACCCACTACCTCCAACCCCACTAGCCCCAGTAGTAGACCATCCAAATCCACCATGTGCCGTCGAACCGATACTCTCGCCGCCATTCTCTTCAGGAATTGCTGGGCTCGAGGTCCGTGTGATCATGAAATCTGGTGCACACCAATGCCCAGTCCCTCCAGTCTGAGAACTCTCCCCTAAATGCATCCCTGTCATGCTGCCAGACATGGTCGATATATCCATGGGATCTGTTTCATCCATCTCCTCCTGTGGCATGAACCGCTGGCGTGATCCTCTAGTGTACCCTCTAGTACTACCACTAGGCCGGGCTCCGTGGTCAGTATCCTGTGTACCATGATCATACTGAGTCTCCCCTGTGAATCTCAAGGGAGAAGGCAATGGATCTAGCTGCTGTGATTGGTCACACTGATCGGGCTCATTGCGTAAGGCAGCATATCTGTCATCACCACCACCATCATCATCATCATTATCCCCAGTACCACTAGGTCCACTAGTACCAGTACCACCCTGGGTGGCAGAAGGTGACTGTGTTTCCCCAGAAGAAACCGGCGAATCACTCTCAGTCTCATCACTATCACCAGTCTGAAATGGACGTCTTGCCTGTGCGTGGACTCTACCCTCAGTAGCCATAAACTCTCCCACATCAGCCTTTTAAAAATAATTTTATTTATCAAGATTTTCAAAGTGAAAAAAGAAATATTTTATCATTTATTTATATTTATTTTCAATTTAATTAATTATTTTATCAATATCCGAAAATTAAAATAATTAAATAAAACAGAAAAATAATTCTTCTCCATACAAAATGTAGATCACCCTATTTTGTTTAACATGTATTTAATTCAATGCCATACAACATGTGTAAGATATAATTTTTTCAAAAAATAGTTGTAGGAAAATCTTTTTTTTCAAATAGAAAATCTAATAAATAAATTATTTGTCAAAAAAAAAAAAACTACTTCCATGGATTCATTGATCGGGTGTTAGAATCAAACATATAAAAAATTGGAAGCCATCCATGATGTTTGCATACCATTTCATTCAAAAATACACAAAATAGAGAGAATGGCTTACCTTGAAGAGAGAGAAAGGAGTTGAGAGATGAAGAATCTTGAATAATCTTGACAAATATTGAGATCCCTTGAAGAAATTATGTTTTAGGAAAAAAAATGGAGGGAAATGAGGTTGGAGAGCAAAGAGGGGAGAAAATTAGGGAAAGGAGTCGAAACCTACTGATTTCGAGTAGGTTTCGACTCTAAAAAGGGGATGGGGGTTTAAGTTATGGGTCGAAACCATGGTTTCGACCGAAACCTGGTTGAACCCAGTGGTTTCGAACTGAAACCTTGTACTGGCCAGTTTCGAGCCTGGGTTTCGTCTCGCCCAGGCTCGAAACCGAGTTGTTTCGGTCGAAACTTCGACCGAAACCTCGAACAGTGCTCTCATGAAGGTACTAGGGGCATTAGTCAACCTGGAAGGCATGACCTTCCATTCATAGAGCCCATCTTTAGTCTTGAAGGCTGTTTTCCATTCATCGCCAGGGCGAACTCAGATTTGATGATAGCCACTCCGTAGATCAAGCTTTGAGAATATGGTAGCACCTGTCAACATGTCTAGCATATCATAAAGCCGTGGGATGGGGAACCTTTATTTGACAGTAATTTTATTGATAGCTCTGCTGTCAATACACATCCGCCACGTTCCATCCTTCTTTGGTGTTAGCAGTGCTGGTATAACGCATGGACTCATGCTCTCTACAATGAAACCCTTCTTCAGTAACTTGTCCACTTGTCTCTTGAGTTTTGCATGCTCCGTGGGATTGAAACGATAGGTGGGGAGGTTTGGTAATACCGAACCTGGTACCAAATCTATGGCATGCTGTAAATCTCGCATCAGTGGGAGCTCGTCTAGTAACTCATTTGCCACAAGATCTGCAAAATCAGAAAGTATAGACTGAATGGGTGGGGGAAAATTAATATTTTTTGGAGAAACAACTTCCCATGCCATCAGGGCTAACATGAGTCCGGTCTCTTTGCTTGTTTCTTCAAAATCCTGTTGATTGAACACCAACAGTGAATTATCAGTTTGCTGATTTGTGACTTTGCTTTTGATGGCTGGTTGGTCCTTTAGAGCCTAAAGGATCTGCTTGTGCTTTACCTGTGCGGCCCTTAATTTGTTTATCTCTACTGGTACACTAAGGGGTTGTAATATCATTGGCTTTCCATCAACATCAAGATAGCATTAGTTCTTTATGCCTCCCACCAATACATCATTATCATATAACCATGGTCGTCCCTCATCCCATCAACACATCAGTTTAGAATCATGGGAATCACGTCACACCAAACAGCTTCATCATTTGCGCTCATCTTTAGAGGAATCGAACACCTCTGACTCAAGGTTTAAAATCTCGGGTTTCGGAGGAGTCTCGGCCTCCTCCGAAACCGAGATCTCGGCGAGATCTCGCCGAGACAATGCATTTTGTCCGAGACAGCTTAAAGCCAAAATGCATTTTTTAGGTCTCCAACTTCAGGGGAACCTCATTTTTGCATATATAAACACATTTAGAGTATAAAATTGTAAAAATAATGACCATTTGTAGTTGTTTGGGTTTACACCGATGTTTTGACAGTCAACGCTGAAGTCTGTTGTAAATTTAGGTTAATATTAACTATTATATTCAATCAAATATGGCAAATGAGACAATAACATAATACATTAGGGGAAAAAGAAACAAAATAACACTTCATTATAAATCATTACATCATAGTTCAAATATTCAACATTGAATGATCCCATAGTCCCCCTGTGCCCATAGTCCCCCTGTGCCCATAGTCCACAATTCCACAATCATTATACAGATACAATGTCTAGTAATACGTAGAGTGTCGTGGATGATCCATCCTACTATCATCATACATCTGGGAAAGTTGTCGACGCAAATTGTCTTCCAATTGAGCAACATAATCTTCCCATGACATTCTTGATGCAAAGTAGTTCTGGTAGTCTTGCACATGATTCATAAATATAACATCAGTAGCTGTCCGAAGGATACCTATCTTTGGGAAGAATGGAAAAACTTCAAGTAGTACTGCGTGCGTAGACTCTTGCGGAAGTACTGATGGAACGGAATAGAAGTTGGTTGATCCACTCTGACTCCGTGTCTGTGCTCCTGCATCTGAACCATCGTCGAAGGAAGAACCATATGCAGTCGCAGTGGGATAGGGGACGAAGTTGATATCAACATAATCATTTGAGGTGTATGCTGAACCAGTGCTGTATCCAGGAAAATTCCATTGCTCCTGTCCACTGCAGTAACTACTATTCTCCTCCACACTCAATCCTCGTAAGCCAGAAGAGAGGCTATCAACGTCGACGTCCATCGTGCTACTGCAATCAGCATCTTCATCATGTTGAGAATGGGAATGATGTCGAGGCCTACGCGAATACGAAGTTGGTCTACGTGATGAGGATGGCGCACGTGCTCCATGGTCATCATCCTGTGTTGCATGAGTGTACTGGCTCTCCCCAGTGTATCTAACAGGTGATGCTCGTGGCTCTGGATCAGCCCCAATATTGACAATTGTGGCTCGACCCCCACCCCCATGATCACTACCATTAGCTCCACTACCACTCCAACTCCACTCAGGATCTTCTGTGTCAGTGCCAGCAGGAGGGTCAAATGGCACGGGTGGACCGTGTATGGACTCGACCCTCTTCCGAGGCTAAAAACTCGTCGACATTAGTATCCAAATGGCTGGCCAAATGGGAGTCAGGCATCCCCCCGGGCTCGTCTATTACAGGTACTCCCCTGTCCCGCACCCACTCTACTAATGGATCTTCCTCTTCAGAGTCAAGCTGGAAGATGTTGGCGAGCTCGAGCGGGGTATCATCCTCCTTATCATGGAACATGTCTTGCACCCTCAGCCTCATGTTGTAATGCACAAAGACCAAGTCATTTAGCCGTTAGGAGCCAAGTTGATTCCGCCTCTTTGAATGAATGAGGTTGAAAGTACTCTAGTTTCGCTCACAGCCAGACGCAGAGCATGTCTGAGCTAACACTCTACTTGCTATCTTCTTTAGACAGGTGCATCTTTACCATACAACACCCACCATTCAGCTGCATAAGAACAATAACATATTTTAATTTCGTATGTCATTTAAACGTAATACATAAAACATAAGATAATTTAATTTCGTATGTCATTTAAACGTAATACATACACGGATCACTTTTGTCACGTCCCGCCACTGCAGCGGGGAACCCAAAACTCCCACGGGCTTCCCTGAAGGTTTTAATCTACACACAATCGAAAACTTGTAAATATTTGCAATTACAATATATAGTTTTGCCGTACTAGCAATAGCCGTAACTAGTACAATTAGTGTCACAGCGATCATATTTCCAGTAATTGAAGCACATAACTCACCTCTAGGTTTGCCAATGCCTGTGATTGGGGATCTGGCTCAAACTTTGCAACCACTAGCTTCACTGCCTCAATGAGTTCTGCATTCGTCTCAAGTACATGCGTATACTGGTACTTGGGGTTCAAATAGTATGCTGAAATATTTGACAGTGGACACATGGTTAAAGCAAATAAAAATTATATTGGTACATAAGTAACACTAAAATAAATACATCATCAAATTTACTCACCAGCCTTATGCAATGGATGCATGAGTTGGCTCTTTCATCGGTCATTGATGATCTTTATATAATTCTTGTAGCCACGTAGTATCAAAGCTTTAACACGTACTTTCAATGCGTCTACAGCAGCATAAAGAAGTGGCATGGTAGGTTTTCGCTCAGTATCTACCATTCTCAACACCTGTACTACAGGATGCAACACTCTGATTACCACCTTCACATTTTGCCAAAATTCGTCTGAAGCGATGGTACTATGTGCTTCCACTCCCTGGGGGGTAGCTGATTGTCTCCACAAAAACCAATCCTCAGATGCAAACATCGATCTGAGTCTGGCCATTTTCTCCTCAAAGCTCTTCAATGCTATGAAGTTCGTAGCGAATTTGGTGATGCCTGGTCTGATCAAGTCCCCTCCACATCTCTCCCTGAGCATGTTCAAGGAATAACCATGGTTGTAGATGAAAGTGGTTACTTGTCTTGCTTGCTCAACCACTTTCTTGACTTTACTTATCTTGCCCATGTTCTTCAACATCAAATCAATACAATGGGCAGCACATGGAGTCCAGAAGAGATTGTAGTCGGGATTGTTCATTAACATCTCCCCTGCCTTCTTAAAATTGCTGCCGTTGTCCGTCACAATCTGGACAACGTTTTGAGCTCCCACCTCAACCACCACCTCTTGCAACAGCCCATAAATATAATCTGCATCTTTTACTTCAGCTGATGCATAAACAGACCTAAGGAACACCGTCCTCCCATCACAGTAAACCATGAAGTTGATGATGGACTTTCTGGTAGGACCAGTCCAACCATCACACATAATAGTTACTCCTAAATCTTCTAAATTCTTCTTCTGGCCTAGAATCCAGTCTTGTAATTCCTTCTTATGTTGAGGCAAATAATGAGTCATTAACTCATATTGATTTGACCCTCTAACCCCTGTACCTGCCTCAGCAACTGCATTCAACATGCTCTGAAAAAAAAAGGCCTGTGGTGGCTTTTGCTGGGATGCCATGATAAAACGACTACTTAGAGTAAGAATACCCTACTGACTCCCTATTCTTTCCCCCAAACATTGCCTTTATTTTTTTTTGCTTACTACCTTGCTTCGTAAAGACTACGGGATCTTGCTGTAGAACTTGAACATAATCATCCCGTCCCCGTGGCTGAGGAACAGGTTCTTCCCTTCTACTTCGTGATCTAGAAAACCAAGAACCAATCCCTTTGCTCCGTCTCTGTGGCCAGGCTCAGCAAATCCACTACCACTGCCACCTGCTCTAGATGTATCTGCTCCTATCCGTCTTCTCTCTGCATCTGATCTAAGGGTTTCTCTACTAGCCATTGCCGCATGACGCATCTGTCTTGCCTCTGCCTCTGTCATCTCTTCTACATCCCATCCCTCAGCCTCATGTTCCTCACTGGATTCTGGTACAGTGCCTCGAATTGCCTCCTCAAATTGTTGTTTTTCTCTTTCTATTGCTGCCCTTTTCTGCCTCCCTCCCCTCAAATGTTCACCTATGGCCCTGGATATCTCCACAGGACACTGCGGGCATTTGGAAACATCTTTGCCCAATCCACTCAAGTGTTGCTTCAGTCTTGTGATGCCGCCAGACTGAAGCTTCTTCCCACAAAAATTACACCGGGTTTTCTTCCTATCACCACGAAGTGCGGCCGCATATCGCCATGTAGGGTCGGTTCGGGAATCGGTACCGTCGCCCCCATCGCCCCGCCCCGTAACTTGGTCTCGACATAATTTCCAAGCACTGTTTCATAGAAAACACAAACTTCAATAACCTTACAAACTTGAACACAGCAGAAATTACATTTCAAAATTTTTCTCATATTTTAAATGCGATCATAACATTTTTCCTTATTTTTCCCGATTTTATAGCATTTTAAATCAATTTTAAATTAATTTTTAATTGTTGAAAATTATTTTTTTAATATAAATAATTAAAAAAAAACATACAACAACCGAAATCGAAATCTGAAATCGTAGGACAGTAGATCGGCCAACGATGATTAACATATAAATAGGTCATCATCATCAAATGAGTAATAATAATAATTATTTTAAATTTTAATTGCTGAAAATTCATTTTTAAATGCAAATAATTGAAAAAAATACCTACAACAATCAAAATCGAAATCTGAAACCGTGAGCTTGTAGATCGGGCTCACGTATCTAACATATAAAAATTTCATCACATTCTAGAATTTTTTTTTTCTCCCTCATGTAAAAATCTTATTTTTTGGCAAGAAACTTACCTTCAACAGTTGATATGAAGCTCTTACAGCAATCCCCGCAGTTCGAAGCACCACCCGTAGCAATTTAGAAGTTTAAACAAACAAAAAATGAGGGAAGAAATGAAAAAAAATTGAAAAACGAAAGAAGAAAGAAGAAGGGGCAGTCTCGGTTGAGTTCGACCGAGAACAGCCACTTCTGTCTTTTATAAAGACAAAAAAAAAGAAGCAAAAAGCAATATCTAGCGAGATCTCGCGAGATCTGGCGAGATCTGGCGAAAACTGCCGAGATCTCGGCGAGAACATGTAACTGCCGAGACGAAAATGGTTATCGACCCTATTTTCGTCTCGGCTAGTCACGAAAACACCAAAAATGGTGAGATATCGCGAGATTTTATTCCATGCTCTGACTCACCTCTAGAGTGTTACCATTGAGGAGTGAGACTTTGTATGTTGAGGATGATTTTCGGCTTCCAATTTTGCTTCGATCACGAAAGCTTGTGAGATAACATTCACACAACTACCGCTGTCCACTATAATTTGTGCTAAATTTGAGCCACTGGTCACACGAGTATTGAAGATACAATGTTGGCACCAGTCTTCTCCTTTTGATTCAGGCACGAGTATGCGGCTCACAACATGAATCCCATACTCCTCTTCATCATCAGCACCAAAATCAATGTCTGCCCTGTTTTCAACTGCGGCATTCTCAAAAGTATCATCACTTTGTGGTGCATAAATCTGTGAATCAGTATTAGCCTCGACTGAGGCAATTAGGGAATTCCCTTCAGCTTTCTTGGGCAGTCTCTGGCATAGTGTCCATAAGTATTGCAGTGGTAACACTACACATTCGTACCTATATTCATGGGAGATTTACCTTTCTTTGTAGTCGGGGTAGTTCGGGGTGCAGTCCCTGTGATTCTGTTGTTGGGCACAGAACGCTTTCCTTCATAGTTTGGAGTGAACTGCCGTGTTGATTTCCATAGGTCTTCAGCTTGTAAGGCCTTTTCCATATAGTCATGGATACCCACAATGTCAACAATACCTAGCTTGTCTTGAATATCAGGTCGTAGCCCGAGACAAAACCGAGATACCATCTTGTCCTCACTATCACCCTAGCCAGCACAGAGATTGTCAAATTGAAATATATACTCCTCAACAAATAAAGTACCTTGCCTCAGAATATTTAATTGATCATATAGCTTCCTTTGAAAAGTTATAGGGAAATACTTCTCTTTAAGTATTTCATCTCTTCCCATGTATTGAGTTCCATATGCCTTCTAATGAGGCTGGCTTCGTAGTGTCTCCACCATTCATGAGCAGCACCTATGAGTTGGGTCTGTGCCAATTTTAATTTCGTGAGTTCGGGTAGATCAAACCAATCAAAGTAGTTATCTAAGGCACATATCTAGTCATGAAAGGCTTGGAGACTAAGACTTGCCTAGAATATAGTTTCCTAATTCTAGTTTTAAGAAACTTTCCTCTCTTTTTTTCTATGTTTAGAAGCTTCCTAATTTATAAATGAGGCTTAGTTTCTCTAGATTAGTTTCTTTCCTATTTTATGTGTACTTTCTCAAAGCTATAAAAAAGAAGACAAGGTTGGCGGCAGCAGTGGACTTTTCCAGAAAAATTAAGAGAGCAACTCCTATTTTTCTGGTTGGGTCCCACAGTTGTGAAACTCAACCACTTATTATCCTTATTCCTTGAAATTCTGATTTCCAAACAACTTACCCTAGCTGGCGACATTATTTTACTTCATATTCAAATATTTTCTTTGCTGATTTGATTCAAAACATCACACATCAGTCGAAACCAACACTAAAGCTGGGCGATATCAGGTCCAGCAGATTTGCGAGATTGATATCTACTCTAAACCTTCTCGGATCTTCCTCAGATTTGAAGAGTGTTCACAATTGTTACAAAGAACATCCACACCAATTTTCATCTCATTCTGATTGTCGTATTTGAAGATAAGTGGTTTTCTTTGTTATTTTTATTGCAGATTTTGTGTTTGGATTGAGTAGAGATCCTGTAGCAAAGAGGGATTGTTAATTTGAGATGTCTTAACCCTCTTTGCCACCAATTACGGGCACCCCCTATAAGTTTGGAGTGAGCCAATTTCATTTTTCGTGATTCAAGAAGATCAAATCAATTGAAATAGTCATCTAGGGCATTCAGCCAGTTTTGAAAGGCTTAGGGGTCTTGCCTCCCATGAAACTCCTTGAGATCCATCTATACCTTATGGGTTTGGTAGCGGATAGGTTGATTGTCATAATAATCTTCATAGGGTGGGTCTTGGTATTGCTCTCTAGGGATTCTTTGGGGAGCCCTAGCAACACGTTTTGGCATTAGGTTTGCCATAGGAACTTCTCTTCTAGGGGCTTCTATTTTGGCCGGCCTAGGATTATTTCGTTGCTCCAAATTACTCATTTTTCTGTCCACATTATCTAACTTTGCATCTATTTTGGTCAACCGTTGGAGAACCAAATTAATAAGGTCATTGGGGTTGTTGGACTGATTAGGAGAGTCAGAATTCTCCTCAGCCATGCTCTGATACCAAATTGGTGGCAAAAAGGGTTAAGACATCTCAAATTAACAATCCCTTTTTGCTATAGGATTTTTATTCAGTCCAAACACAAAATTTGCAGTAAAAAGTAACAAATAAAATCACTTATCTTGAAATCCAACCATTAGAATTAGATGAAAATTGGTGTGGATGTTCTTTGTAACAATTGTGAACACTCTTCAAATTTGAGGAAGATCCGAGAAGGTTTGGAGTAGATATCGATCTGGCAAATCTGTTGAACCTGGTACAGTCCAGCTTTAGTGTTGGTTTCAACTAATGTGTGATGTTTTGAACCAAATCAGCAAGGAAAATATTTGAATATGAAGTAAAGTAATGGTCGCTAGCTAGGGTAAGTTTGGAAATCAAAACACAAATCATAATTTCAAGGAATAAGGATAATAAGTGGTTGAGTCTCATAACTATGGGACCCAGTTACAAAAATAGGAGTTGCTCTCTTAATTTTTCTGGAAAAGTATGCTGCTGTCGCCAGCCTTGTATTCTTATTTATAGCTTTGAGAAAGTACACACAAAAATAGGAAAGAAACTAATCTAGAGAAACTAAGCCTCTTTTATAAATTAGGAAGCTTCTAAACATAGAAAAAAAAAGAAAGTTTCTTAAAACTAGAATTAGGAAACTATAGTTTAGGCAAGTCTTAGTCTCCAAGCAACTAAAACTTCTAAACTAACTAACCTATTATTTAGGAAACCAAACAATAGAAATATAGTCACTAATGAATTAGGAAACAAAAATAAATCCTAACTATGCTAATAGGGCTGGCGGTAAAGAGAGATCTCTTTAGAGATCTCGGCTGCTGCTTGCTGTAATGGGCTGGGCTGCTTGTGCTTGCTTAACCAGAATTGAGTTGACCCATTGAGCCAGCCCCAAGCCCATTTGACTATTGGCGTCTCCTTCTCTTGGTGTAGGTCCTGATCTGCATCATCCCCTCTTTAAACCAGGCTACTCTTTTTATGGAAATCATGTCAGATTTAGAAGATGGCTATTGGGGTGTAAAATTGGTTCTCTATAGAATTTAGTGCTAGACTCCCTGAAATTCAAAGTTTGGTTGTCATGCTGCTGGAAGAGTTCCTTTAGAATAGGGTGTCAAAAGGTGAAAAAGTATTTAAAATTTTCCAGATCTCATGTTCTCTCCATATTCTTATGGAATATTTTCTGTGATCGATCCAAAGCCCCTTTATACACACGGTTGTTTCCATTTTCAAAGTTTTTAAAAAAGGTGAAAAAGTCTTTCAAATCTGATTTGCATTCGTGGGTTGGATTTTCTGGTATTGTTATTGTTTATATTTTGGTTCTAATATTCATGGCGATTCTGGCTATTTGGGTATCCTACCCTCATCATCACCCCTCCAAAAAAATAAAAAATAAAAATTAGAAGAAGAGGGGAGTTAGATTTTTAATTCTGACCTATTACTTGAGAGTTTTAGTTAAACATACTATTACGTGCGGTAATTTTGGTTTATTTCTAGTTGGTTTGGATCTATGATTTTGTGGAATTTGGATGTGTGAAACTCTTTTTTTCATTAAGAGCATTTGGTCCATTTATACTTTACTTTTTGCAAATAGTGAATATATGTGGTTAATTGTCGGAAATTGTCAACACTATTATAGATATACAATCATCACTGAACATGAAGAAAGCTCTCTCAGATAAAGGGGGTTTATCTCCCAGTGCCACTGCATTTGCTCCTTCATCATCTATTTCCTCAAAAGGTCAAGAAAACACAGGTTTGGGTGAATCATCAGATTCCACAGGATCTGGGAAGTTATCTGGTGCAACCCAAGCTGTTAACTCCCGTGGACGACCAGGCAGTTCTACGTCATCCACTTCAGAGCGTGTAGGTGCACCAATAGCTTTGAGTGGTCCGGGTTTGTCTCCAAGCTCATCCATGGGATCACTAACTTCTGAGAAATCATCACTGAATCCTAATGCTAAGGTTGTTCTGATGTTCACATGTATTTAGATCTTAAGTTTGCTCTTTCGTTTTAACTTTAATATGGTCTCTAATTCTAACGAATGAATTTAACTTTCTTTTTTTGTGACTTTGAAATTTGGTGGTGTAGGAGTTTAAGCTGAATCCCAATGCAAAAAGTTACATCCCATCTCAAACTACTTTAAGGCCTCCTTCCCCAGTATCTGAAGGTTCCTTTTATTTTCCAGCTAACCCACATATGCACGGCGTACCAGTTGGCGTTGGGGTGAGCCACCCATCCTTTGTGTTTTTCTATACTTGGTGTTTCAAACTATTTGCTTGTTTATTTTCTATTTTAAAGTCCAACCTTTTACTGAGAGAAGTATGTTTTCTTTTTGCACTGCTGTCATTTAATATTTTTTGTAGGTTCACTTGCAATGATCTGTTGTTTTTCTGTGGGGTGGGGATAGGACAAGGAATTGTTTATGGAAAATACTTTGTAGTTGTTGGTGATGATGGTTGCTCGTATTTGTCATGTTTTGTGGTCGACCACTGATATTTATTAGAATTGAAGCATGTTGAATTTATTGTTTAACTGCAATGGGAAGTTGTTCAATTCGTATATTGTGAATACAGTATATTCCTTTTATCATATAGCTTGTAGTTGTTATATTAAAACCAGTTTTCAACTTATAAAGGGTACTTGTTCAATTTGCAGGCTGGCCAAGATTGACCAGCTATATTGAAAATAACAGACATCTGAGAGGTTTTTTTCTTAGTGGATCACCTAAATCTCTTGACTGCCTAACCTCTACTGTTTCAACCATGTGGTGGATTGATACATCTCATCTGAACTGTCCACTGGATGGGGGATTCTCCAATTCCTTTTCTCATTGTCTGCATTACCCTACATGTGCTGGATATTTTCCCTTTGTTGCTGCAGTCATCAAAGCATTTAATTTTCATAGAAAGTTACTCAGAAAAGATGGCCTTGTTGTTTTTGGCTGCATTTTATGGTCATGGGTGATGTGATATAAGAGATTCTTGGGGGGTGGATATATTTTTTTTAATTTTATTTTTTTGGGGGGGTGTGGGACCCTGAGGGGAAATGTTAATCTTGATGGTAGAATGATGTACTTCAAACAGCCATTGGAGTTATGATGTCATTTTTGGAAAAGTTCAGGAAATGCCAATCCTCGAGGTAGAACGATGAACTTAATAACACTCATTAGGTTTATGAGGTCTTATTTTGAGTCATGGCAGTTGACGAAGAAGTAGAAAATTTTGGGAAGTATGAAGTTTCAAAATTAGAAGTTCAGAAAATATTATGCAGTATTTACTTAAGGCATATGATTTCCAAGATCATGGTAGAGACATTAAGCATGCATATGACTTGTCAGTGAGTATTGAAAGAGAGACAATGTGATGGCATTCTCGTAGGAGTCATTAGCACTTAACTCTTTGTCCTTCCGTGTCATCCATATTTGTGTGCGGCTGCTAGGGAATCCGCGGCAGTCCAATGTATAGCACCACTGCAAATTTGCATGTTGATGGCAATGGCATAGGCCCACGGCCCCACCCCCAACAAAAGGGGGAAAAGGTTGAAAAGAAGTTGGCTTGAGAGAGAGAGAGAGAGAGATGGGAAGGAGTTTCTTCTCTTGGTCCTTGCCTTCTAATTTGGAATGCTGAAACCTAACGTCTGTGCTTTGATACACCATGACTTCTCTTATTCTTCTTCTTCCTTTTTTTTTTTTTTTTTTCCATTTTTTTGTCTTTTTGGTGTTTGTTTGTTTATTTGCATGTGTGTGTTTTCTGGGGGCTTGGGGAGGGGGGAGTTGGATGTGGTGGTCACATGGTTCTTATGATCCCTGGCTCCCCTCCACAGCTTGATCAGAATTGCCTTTTCTCTGCAAATCAACTGGTAACCACCCGTCCGCCTTAATTAAGGGGCAACTTGTTTATGCCCCTTAATTTCTCTCCTGCTGCTACATCGATGGTGGACATCGTTAAAAAGATGTTAAACATTTAGTGTTTGGTTGAATATTTTAATTCACATCGGGCTTGACGAAAGTTGGGACCAGTTTACAAACATATTGAATACTTCTTGTTTCAGGTCAGGTTTGAGAAAAGTTTGTCAATTTTGAAAAATGTTATGCCACCTGGCCACTTAAAATAAGAGCCATATGCATGCTTAATGCTTCACTTTGAAGCATACCACAAAGGTTGCATTTTGATGTCAAATCCTAGTTATATGGTAAAAACTGGTCTGTTTCTCTGCGTCAAGGAAAAAACTGGCTGGATCATTCCCGTTTTATCTTCTAGGTTCAGTATTGACTGACTAGCAGTGGTGGTAAAATGGACTTGGCAGGTCTGGGCTAGTCCTAGTTTGATTAGTGCGTTATTTAGTGTAGTTAGAACGTGGTAAACCATTTTTTTTATTATAGTTTAACATTTTTAACCATAATCTGTTCTTTTGAATATACTTACAGAAGTATCAAGCATATGAGAAAGATACGATTAGCAGACTGTTGAAGTGTCCAACCCACAAACTTAAGCTATTAGGTGGAAAGGCCCAACTGGCATTGAAGGCATCCATTGTCCCAATGTTTCTCAATGTGGGATTATTCCCTACACTCCTCACATGTTGCCCCTCTTTTGGATAGCAGTACACATGACATGTATGGTCCCCTTTATAGGTGATTGTATATAGATGTATTATTAATGTAGTAGGCTTGGTGGCTCACTGGCTCTGATATTATGTTAAAGTGTCCAACCCAAAAACTTAAGCTATTAAGTGGGGAGGCCAACTGGCATATGAGGCATCTAAAGTTCCAAAGTTTTTAAATGTGGGATTTTTCCCCACACAGACAAACCAAACAACCTTCCAACCCAGAGAATCCAAAAAGGGAGTGACCTCTCATTTGGTCATGTCATGAAATTATGGACAGTTGATTCTGGCAACCAAATTAGGGTTCCAAAGTGGTTGAAGTTGCCATTATCTGTCACATCATCTGGGCCATCGAGCCTGCTATTGCCTTGATGCAACTGAATAACCAAAAGGTCCCTTTTGAGTCTTGAGATCAGGCCAACTGTTATAGCTTTTATGTTATCTAGCTGCATCAGGCTATCAGTGATTCAGTGAAGTGATAAACTTATCAATTGCCTCCTGAAGGCTGGTGGTAGGAAAAAGGACTTGACTGATCTTTTAGATTTGAAACTTTCAGGAATGTGCCAAACATCCTTTCACCAACACTTATATGGGGTAAGCCAAGCTAAAGTGATGTATCATATGGCTTCCATAATAATACTGATAATTTGCATGTGGTCAGTGCTCCAGCTATTTATTTTATTGGTTGACTTGCTCTGTTGTCAAGTAGAAGTGTATTTTATTTATGATATATATATATATTTTTTCTTCAGGCAAAAGAGCTATCTTATAGACTTATACATTAATTATTGGAGCATCTATTTTAATACATAAAAGTTAGTTTATATTGGAAACTTCAGAGGAACTACTAAGGAGCTTTAGAACCTCCAACAAAAGGTATCAGATGAGAGGATAATAGTGTATAATTTAATTCGTCCAAAAAAAAAAAAGTATTTGATGGGCCAACAAAAAGGAAAATAACTTAATTTTCTGTTCTTTTGGTTGGTGACGGAAGTGTGAGCATATGAAACGAGAGTGCAAGGACAAGCTCCTCTGCTTTGCTCCTTCAGGAGTGGCCGTGATAGGACTATTTGAGGTTTTCTGTCATAGTGTTTTCACATATTACTCAGCCACTTATGCAGCTAAGGATCCCTTGACCCTGCATTACACCTTTTCCCCCTTGATTTGATTATATCTTTGGGCCATAGTTGAAGGAAAGTGTCCTGAAAATTTCTTTCTTGCTTTGTGATATATTATTCGTTTTACCTTTTAATGTTGAAAATTTCCTTTTTGATTATTGATGTATTTGTCAAATGGTTTGCACTACCGGAAAAAAAATGATGTAATAGTCTTGAATTGACTTGGGCACTCGAGAAACCAAATGTTTAAGTTTTGGTAACCCTTTTGACTCAGGTGGAGTTGTACTCTGACCTGAAAATCCTCCCATTTCCCCCCTTTTTGATATTGCCATTTTAATGCACACTATGATAAGTGGATATAGGCTTAAGAATGCAAGTTGTATAGGTATAACTATGACGAATTTATATCGTCGATTGCTGGTATTCCTTTCCACCTGTCAGACTGTCAGCCTGTCATTTGGGGGCTCCTCAAGTCAAGATCATCTTTGGCCTGAGCTTCCCAGTCTATTGAGTATGACATTAGTTCTTTTTTTTCTTTTGGATTGATAGGGACAGGGACGACAGACGCCAACTCCAAAAGGTTCTTTCTTGTTTTGTTTTAGTTCTGTTTCTTTTGTCCTTTATCCCTTGCTCTTAGAACTGCAAGGTCCATCTTTTAGCGATTGGAGCCTGAAAGTTGCAAGTTTCTAGGGTTTGGTGGGTAAAACCACCTCCTATTATTATAAACCCTTCTTCCCCTCCCGGAAGGAGACTCTCCATAGTCGATTTCTTTTAAAAAAAAATTCTTTGCCTCTTTGACAAAGAAAAAAGAATACTGTCTGTCATTTTTACAATCATTTTCAATGGTTGTGGAAGCTGGTTGAGTTGGTAGATTATGTATACTTTTTCATTGTTTAAGCTATTTACAGTCACCTTGTGCTCCCTCCCTCCCTCCCTCCCTCCCTCCCCTACACCCCACAAAAAAAAAACACGTGCTGTTATTGGAGTTGGTTTTGTCATCCTCATCTATGTTCTATTTGTTTTTAACTCATAGCTAGTATTGCTTGTTTTTTGCAGATTGCGCCCTCCTTTGGACCCCAGCCTGTGATTTACAATCCACAAGCTACACCAATGCAGTCACCTCAGGCATATGTCCATCCTAATGGACCCCTGGTATGTGTCGCCTGTATTTTCAACTTTTTGCTAAGCCATCTAGGCATCTTCTTGCTCACTATGATTTTATGCTATAATTTATTGCAGTATGGGCAGCAGATGATTCTGGGACATCCTAGGCAAGTTTTGTACATGCCAAGTTATCCCCCTGTAAGCCTCTTTACACAAAGAGTTTTAAGAATTTTATTTTAGTAGCATTAGCTTTGCCTTATGAATTTGAACTTTTTATGTTTCGTTTAATTTTGTTGTTTGCCTTTGCTTGGTTCTGAGAAGCCTTTTAAACTAACTTGCAGCATTATCTCACAACCAGCCTAAACAAACTATATTGTTGCTTATATAACTTGTCAAAGAAGTTGGACAAATCAACTCTGGAAATGTTGTTTATGTTCATTTTCTGCCCATTTTCACACATTTTGGTGGTTGTCTCGACAGGAAATGCCGTACAAAGGGAGAGAATTCTAACGTTGCTGGTTGGCCAATGTGCGCCCTTCTGAACGTGCTTGTAAATAAGATGCCTCTGAATTGACTGCCAATTTTTTTAGTGGGGAAGCCCAGGATTCAGTTAACAATAATTCTAGAGCACTTTCTGGAGCTATGAGAGTTTCACTCGTCTTAGGATGTTCACTATACATTTGTATTTGTAAAATTTGTTAGTGTTATTTGCGTCTTATTGTGACTATGACATTGATTGATTACCGAAAAATGACTTCTTTGGGCGTTCCTAATTTTTTTATCTGGCAATGGTATGGCAGCAAACCTAGGATGTCAAGGCCTATGTAGGTTCTCATCTATTTGGAACTTATGCTATAAGCCATTGACTTGAGCTTTTTGTTGTATCTTGGTTCAGCGTTTAGAAGTTTTGAAGCCGTAGATCATGATCTCAAGAACCCTAATTTTTGTATTAAAATTGATTCCCTGCTGCTCATCCGGGGAGGAGAAAGTTAGGGGTGGTGGATGATGTGAAGGTAAAGCTGGCCTTTGTCAAGTTATGTTACTACAGATCCTGCTTTTTAGCTTGTTTGGAGTCTCTTCGTTTACCAAAACCATTTATATGCGCAGAAGTACTGCAAGCAAGGTAATTTAGAGGCGGCAATTTCCTTGATAATTTCAACCTAAAGATGGCCTCTTGGATCTGTAACATCCTCTTAAATTCGAATCAATCTTTTGGGGTTGATGTGCAAGCGAGTAGGGGGATGGGTTCTGCATCAACCCAAGGTTCCTTTCAATCTTTCATGGTGTATTGATAGTGGCGTTCATGACCATAGAGCCCTAGAATCCCATAAAACCTAAATTCTAAACCCTAAAACTTTAAATTCAGGAATCCTAAAACCTTAAATCCCAGAATCCTGAAAGGCTAAAACCCGAAACCAAAGAACCCTGGTTTCTTAGACCCTAATCACAGAACCCTAGAATCTTAAACCCTAAAATCATAGAAAACCCTATAACCCTAGAGAACACTAATCCCGTTGGATGATTGACACATGCATGGAATATTAACAAAAAAAGAAAAAAGTATCAAACTGGACTAGATCAGATCAATCCTCAAAATTTATCAGATGAGGATTAGTCATGTCCAAAACTGATATGAATCAGCTGATCCGCCATCGATTACTCGAGCCACACATGTGATCCCAATTCACATGATCAAACTTCAACTCAAACCAGCATGGCAGTGGTTAAATTGAGTTTTCAGCGTTGCACCAACAGTGGAAATGATTACAAGTGACTGCGATTGTGAACAGTGAACACGAAGCGTAATTGGAGAATCGGAGCTGAAGTAGCCATGGCGATGGCAGCTCGAAGTCTCAGCGGCTGCTCTCCTGCTATCTCACTGGTGAGCTCCATAACCTCTGTTCTTCAATCTCTGAACCATCAGAATCCTGGCTGCTCCAACCTCAATCTTTCTCCTCTTGCACAATTTTCACAACACCTAAACGCTGATTTGGTAATCGAAATAATAAGAGCGCAAAATGAACCCCATACTGCTCTGCTATTCTTCCAGTGGGCCTCCGACCCTAAACATAACACTAGCAACTACTTCCACACTCAACGCTGTTACTCCGCCATGGTCGATATTCTACTCTCCCATAGCATGTTTTCTACGGCCTTATCTCTTCTTCAATCAACCAACAATCTCCGCGACTTCATGGTCGGGAAATTTATCAAAGCCTATGGAGACCGCGGTGACATCAGAGGTGCAATCCACTGGCTTGATCGCGCTAAGACCATTGAATCGGGACGCTGTTTGTATTCGTACAATGCAATTATGGGAGTTTTGGTGAGAGCGAATCGCATCGATCTAGCCCAAGCTATCTTCAATCAGATTCTGAGACCCGATGTCTCTACTTATACGACGATGATTAGGGGGTATTGCAAATTGGGTATGATCGAAGATGCTAAGAAAGTGTTTGATGGAATGCTCTGCAAGCCGAATTTGATTACGTATAATACGATTATTGCGGGGCTTTGTAGGAAAGGGCGTCTGGAAAATGCACGAAAGATTGTTGATCTTATGATTGCTAGAAAGGATAGTTACTGTTTTCCCGACACTGTTACTTTCACTACTTTGGTCGATGGCTACTGTAAAAAGGGTGAGTTGGAGTTGGCAAAAAAATGTATGGATGAGATGGAAAATTGGAACTGCGAGCCGAATGTCTTGACCTACAATGCATTTATCAATGGTTTATGTTTGATGGGGAAGTTTGATGAGGCGAAGAGGCAGATGACTAAAATGAGATTAAATGGGTTGAAGGATGATGTTGTTACTCACACAAGTCTATTGAAGGGGCTGTGTGTATTGGGGAGATTTGATGATGCTGCAGAACATCTTGAGGAGATGATCAGTCTTGGGTTGAAACCTGATGTGAAATCATACGGAGTGGTTGTCAATGAGTACTGCAAAAACGGGCGAACAGCTGAAGCAATGGCTCTACTGAATGAAATGAAATTGAGAGGCATCAATCCGAGTGTTTCAAGCTTCAATGCACTTTTAAGGACCCTCGTCGATGCGGGGGAGCACGATAGAGCAATTCTGGTTTTGAAGCAAATGCCTCAGAAGGGTTGCTCACCAAACTTCTTATCTTATTACACAGTGATCTGTAGTCTTTGTGGAGTCAAAGGTAGGATGCGAGATGCTGAAGACCTTGTTGTTGACATGCTTCGTAGAGGCCATGGCCTTGACGCTTCAATATACAGTGACATGGTTAAGGGATACTGTGAGGATGGTGATCTGGAGATGGCTATGGGCATGCTCTATGAGATGATGGAGAAGGGATTCAGGATCAATCTTGAAAGCTTTTCAGTGTTTGTAAAGGAGTTGTGTGCCAAGGGCAGGTTATCCGATGCTGAGAATGTCTTCAAGGAAATGGTTAGGAGATGCACAATATCTGACATAGCTTGTTACAGAGCGAAACTAAATGAGCATGGTTGTAAGTTACAGGCAGCAATTCATGGAGTCTAGTTGACTGGCGGGTGCCTTTGGTTAGCCTCTTTTGGCGTTCTTTGATCAATTTTGAGGAGTTTTCCATATTCCTCAAGAGTAATCATGTTTGGCAAAATTTCTGTTCTTTGATGTGATTCTTGGATTGTGAGAATGAAAGAAGTGCTCCACAAAAGAATCATTAAAGCATGTAAGATAGAACTGCAAAGACGGCCATACTCCAGGAGTTCAGGTTACTGTAATAGACATTTGGAGTGATAGCTTGGTGGATATAACAGAAGCGCTGGAGCCATACCAAAATTCTTACCAGTGTGGTAAAGCATGATCCAATCAGGGGCTTAGTCTGATCAGTTTCTGTTTCACATAGAACTGGTTAGTATCTGGGGGAGTCTGGTACTCGATTCTGATTTCCCTATTTGTGTCAATGTGATAATGGCTCAGCCATTGTAGGGACCTAATGGACTGGTCAATTTCTATTTTGCATCGATGTGGTAGCAACTCATCCAAAGTTGGGGCCTAATTTGATAATTCTGATCTGCCGCCAGTTCCAACTGGACATCAGAAGTGATTCAGTGGGGTGTGATACTGCAATACCACTGGAAGTGATGATTGAGTGTTTTGGGTCAGATGGCTTTGCAACTGGATTCCCTAGAGTCAGCCGCCTGTAAATCAGTCAAGTTCGGTAGTGTAGGTTGCCAGAATTCACAGGATCTCTAATACTCAAAAACAATATTTTGTGAAGGGAAATGAACATTAATGAATTATGGGTATCACATCCAGGGTTCCTGACATCCATCCTTGTTTGACCTTTACTCCCTTCTAATACTCTTAATCGATGAAGATCCAACTTTCACCAAAGGTATTGAGGTCTGCTACGGTTGCCGGGTGGTGCAGTCCGGTCGTTGAGGTGCTCCATCTTCCCATTTTTCTTCGGAGTTCTGCTCATGTCCTGGCTTGAAGGGTATGTTCTTTCCTTTTTCCTGCCTCTTGGGTTTTTCTCGCTTAGATCCCCCCTACAACGGAGGGTTTCCTCTATGTGCTAGAGCTAGAATTGACCAGCTGAGACATGACACACCAAATTGGACATGTGGCTTATTGGATCCGATGATCAAGATAGTGGTTGACTTTGGCATAGATAGCCTTGGCCCATTCAATAATTCATGGGTTTGCCAAGACTTGTAACTTTTTGTTCTGCACCCCCATCTCAAACAACCATATGAAGTGGTCAAAATGAGCAGGATAGGTTGTAATCTATGAAACTCTAGACACACCTTTAAGTGACTTAAGTAATTATTCAGGTTGAAATTTGGTCAATGAAATCGAAGGTCTTCTATTGAAATTGACTCATCCATGTGTTCACCCATGTTTGTTCATATGGGATGATTTATTTCAACTCATCTCAAATAGTCATTACATATATCATGACTTAGTAAGTATAAATTCCTCTTTCTTTTTCTTTTTTTGAAAAAACAAAATTAATAATCTATTAGAAGGCATGTTTTTTCCAGTTCTTCTACTCATCATCCCCATATTTAATTTCAAATTTTTAAACACTAGGTGTAGTATGGATTTGTGAGTTCTGACGAAGTAGCTGCATGCATAGTTATCAGATTGGTGTTAGATCCACGCACTGTCGGCACTGATTAACAAATCTATTATCTGTATTTAAAATACATGTTGAATTTTTTCTACCTTATATATCATTAAGTTGTGCTTTAAACTATATATTTATTTATTTATTGGTATTTTATTCATATTTTATTCATACGTTTCCAAATATTTTTCATGCATATGTAAAATTTGCATGTCTGTTAAATTAATACTGATGGTGAATATATTGAATTAACGTATTGATACTCTTTATCCTCCCCCTCTCACCCTTTTCTTTTTTCCTTTATAGTCAATAACTTAGTAATATTGTAAATATATCCTTACTCATGGGAGTTGCTTGGTATTGGATCTTGAAGCAAGTAATGCAATCATGGAAAGTAGTGCATAAACCAAATTTGGTTGGTAGGTTCAGCCAACACAGAATTTGTCAAGTGGCAAAACAGAGGTTTTTATAATCAAAACTATGGTGAGTGCTCGGTAGTGGTCAGAATATCGTAAACATGCATGGGCATACATGGAGATGCATGGATAGACATGGATATATATTTCATCGAATTAGGCTAGAAATATTTTCACATGGCTAATTTAAGGCATTTACTAGCTATCCAAATGTCAAAATTTCTACGTCATTATTCCATGTGGCACGACCAGAGGGACAGTAGACCGTTTTTGAGTTTTTCATGATAAAGAAAGGGACCAATTTTCATATGTTATGTATGAAATAGGGTTAATATCTCAGCTGTCGGATAGGTGTACAAGAATCGCCCCCAATTTCATTACACAGGGTTCGAGGTGTTATCGAGACTAAGCTCGACCTATAAAGTCAGGATCGCCAATCATAGCAGGTGAACTAATATCTATGTATCCAATTTCTTATCTTTACCTAGCAACGAAAGTCAATGACATATAATATGCAACATACTTTTTCAACATTGATACGCGAAAGACATTATGTATGTTGGACAAAGCTATTGGTAAAGCATCTCTATATGCCACAGGGCCAACTCTATAGTATTTTAAAAGGTCCCATACCTAGACCTTAACTCCCTTTTCTTATCAAATCTCATAAGTCCCTCATAGGAGCTACTCGAAGGAAAACCATGTAACTGATCTTAAATTTCGATTCTTTCTATTTAATGAATAAAGTGTCGACTGTGTTCTTATACAACTGTGTATGAAACCTTTTACCATAAAAAATGAAACTATTAAAGCGTACAGAATGTTCTCTAAATTAAAGAGTGGGAGCTATTCGAGCATCTCCTTTTTTATCTCTCTCCTCCCTTATCCTTTATCTGATGGTTGCCTGTTCCTGTTGGTAGGTAAGCAACCGCGCTGATTAGAGAATGCACACCCTCCTTTGACTAAAATTAGGGATGACTAATAAAATGGGGAAAAAGATCCTCAATCTTTGGCTTCCCTCGTAACAAAACAACAATTAAGGATTCTGGGACTCATGACCCTACACTTAAGTTACTGCATTATCTGACCTTCTTTCTAACATTATCAACAAATAATTCGAAATCCCCTGGCTTTTTTAGAACAGGTCCAAGTCAAATAGTAATGATTCGAAGCACTTGCTGTAGAAACTCGAAACAAGCAACACGGGGATGGCGCTATATACCTTTCCTTTTCTGTCCTTCATTCTCGATTAGCAACCCTTCCTCATTGCTTTCCTCCATCTCATCAACCCTTTCCATTTATTTATCAATGCTTTCAAAGCCTTTGTTCTTTTGTCATCTTCGAAATAGAACCACCATTCTGCAACCCACAAGCATCCTAGAAGGTCCATAACCTTAGCCATAGATCCAGTGGATAATGATAATAATAAATGAAGCTTTTTATGTCTATAATTAACTCAATGAAATTTAATGATTATGTCCCTTGGTTTCACAATAAAAGTACACAACTAGGTGGATCATCCTGTTTTTATACAGTGGGAGCGCAAAGGTACATTTTTCTTCATTAGATAAAACTAAAAGTGGGTCAATTTGTCAACCTCAGGTCGTTTCTCTTGTCGGCTTAGGAACCAATCAGTGTAACTCCAACCGTCCCAGTGGGTTAGAAGTTAGAAACTCATTTCTCTTGGCTATTAGTTGTTTTCATTTCATTTTCGGCCGACCTGAACAACCCTAGGTGAGAAAAAGAAATTTTTTTTTAAGGTGTTAAGAGAAATAAATGGTGAGAAAGTGAAATCCAATCAAACCTAAAAAGGTTTTCATAATTATTATTAATTTGAGTAATCTAAAATTTGATTATTAGATTATTTTATTTTTGCAAACATTTTCCTTACATTTGAAAATAAAATAAAAATTAAGAAAAATATAATTAGTAAATATGGTACAAATTTTTAGTAGACTACATATCGAACCTCCCCACATGGTAGCGATCCAACTAAAGATTTTGATTCCAGTGGTTTACTTCATCTTGAAAGATGGGTCTACTCTTCACAGGCTACTAGTGTTTAGATTGTTAGACGTAGATTGAGAAAGGATCTCCAGGCACTTGTGTGTATTAACATTTTCCACGCCAATCCAATGGATGCGTGAAAGAAAATACATCATGAATCGTAAATAAGAGAGCCCACATTTCGAGGAGAGAGTGTCAAAGAGTGCCAAAGAAGTAAGAGAGAGATTTTTATGTAGAAAACTCACGTGATCAGGGAGGAGATGAGAGACACTATTAGAGAGTGTAAAGGAATAGAGAATGTGAGAGGACAACTTATTTGCAGTTTTACTTTTGTTTTCAAATTCAAATTCGTGACCACCAAGTCACAATTTTTCCACAATTATAATAAGAGGAAAAGATCCCTACAAATTGTACTGGAAATTTCTTTTGACACCCTCTCACATTATGACTCGTGTGTTCCATTATTGACACTCCATCGACAAAACGTGAGTCTTATTGAATGATCCCCATTCCCGCCCTCTCATTGGTCCGGCATTATCAGAAACCCAAGCCGTTTTAAAAGTTTTTTTTTTTTTTTTTTAAAACCAATTTTATTTCCATTTTCTTTCATTTTTAATTTCAACTAGTGGAAGCCTTAATGGTAATTAATGGTAAAGCAGGTGTTCTAGACAGTTTATCATGGGTCAACAATGCTCACATTGACTGTGGTCTACAGTCTACATTAACTTTCATTAGTGTAGTTGAACTGTTGAGCTTGTGCCGCCCTATCCATTACAACAGTAGTAACTAGCAACTGCCAAGAACCTAGGGCACCGGATTTCCAACCTATTGCATTATTTTTCACCTTAAATTACCAAACTACCACTGATCGTATCCTATAATTACCAGACCAGTGGTCCTACCATTTTTAATGGAGTTATTGACTTGTTGTTGTTGACATTTGACACCAACGATTAGTGTTCCGTCGGATTATGGCAGCTCTCCACTATGATTGAACATTTATGACCGTTTGATCTGGTCTACGTTGCTCTTTATTATTTTAAGCATTGATCAACATAGAAGTCAAACCTAGGTACTCTCATGGAGGGTGAGGGTAATTTGGAAATTAAATGGGGAGAGTAGGGCATTTAATGAGGATTTGTCATTCTTTAATAGAAGAAGAGGTTAAAAGTAAGAGGGCTGCTAAGGGCGGCTGTTGGTTAAAAGCTAGAAGTTCTTGGATCTTTGGACTGAAGAGAGAGAGAGAGAGAGAGAGAGAGAGAGAGAAAATAAAAAATCCATATCCATAGATGGAAGAGAGAATGAGATACATATCTAAACCTAGGATGCTATAAAATAATAGGTCATGGCCTATCTGATTATACAATGATACGTCATATTTAATTGAGGAGAAAAAGAAAAGAAAAGGAGAGGAAACAGAACAGAAGCAGAAGTTGAACCAGAAGAAAGGTTAAAAAAAAAAAAAAGGTGGCAGTGGTGGTCTGATATTGAGTGGATGCATCGGGTTTCCATTGTATTGTTTTATTGGGTTAGCGTGTGAGGATTGAGGAGGAAGAGCAGGAGGAGCAATGGGCCGTTGTCTTCGGGAGGGAGTGTAGAGTCAGAGAGTTAAGCGCAGCAAGGCCGAGAAGATATGTGGTTGGGGGAGGGTTCAAGTTTCAACTGAGGAGACATGTTCAGATCCATCCCTACATCACTGTTCCTCACTTCTCCAAATCCCAAAGGTCTCTATCTCTCCTTTATATTTTTTCTATTTTTATCAGTGTTTTCCCTTCTTCTTCTTCTTCTTCTTCTTCTTATTATTATTAGCTGTTTCGCCTTTTTCTTCTTCCTTATGGACAGAAAAATAATTAAACTCAAAAAGTTTCTTCTTCTTCATTTTTCTGTGTCATTTATTTTTTTCTTGTTCTTAAAGCATGTTTAGTTAAATCGAAGGCTTGACATGCAGATGGCACTTCATTGTTACCCCCTTTCTTTCTCTCCATATGGGATTTTATCTTTGTGGTTTTGGCAAGATTATCGGGGTATCAGTGGGTTCCGAGTTTTACATGGTTAATCGATAGTCATGGGTTTCTCTCGTATTGTGTGCTTTGGCTTTGTTTTGTTCTTCCTTTGTGGATTCCGTTCTGGGCCTTTTATTTTATTTTTTTTACTAATTTCTGTAGTTTCTTTGGTGCTCATCTAGTTCTTATGTCTCCTTTAAATCTATTTGATCTTGATAATGGATAGTTTATTCAGTTTGTCTACTGGAGTGAATATCAGTCGGGAGAGGCCGAACATGAGCAAGCTAGTTGTTTATTTATTTGATTCATTAAGCGATTTTATTTGATGGGTTATATAGTGGGTCAGTTTGATTGTTCTTTTGACGTTTTGGTTCATAGACTTCATTCTGCCCTTCTACGTCTGATGTTTCCTGGTATTCCTTGTTGGCTATTTTATTTATGCATGTTGGATGGACTCTCCGAATGCCACTGTGCTTGAACCTGGTCATTTATGAATGTTATCATGATTCCCAACATAGAGTATATGTTATTGATGTAGTGATATGATTGTGCATGGAAACTGCTATAAGAATTCATAAAATGGGGATATGCTACTGAAACTGAACTTCTGAACTTGTAATGAACTGGCAGTCTGCAGTTTCTATTTAGTCACTAGTAGAGTTATTGGATCAGTAGTTTGAACTATTTTGTTGCTTACAGGTGATTGATCCTGTCATTTTTATTTAATTAATAAAATCGATGTTAATAATTCAGAATGACTTTGATACTTTATAATTGCACAGAGTTTCACATGATTTTTGCTTCTTTAGTTGTAATTACTGCTGTATATATTCGAGCAGTAAGCCTTTCACTTCCACGTGTTTTGTGTTCTGTGAATAAATTTAGGATAACCCCGAAGCCCTTGGTGTGATCGCTAAAAGGATTTAAGAAAGACCCTTTTTTTTCCCAATTCATCCTAACTGTCATCGATTTATCAAGAGACTGAGTGTACTTCATGCTAAGCTGGGCGTGGTTCTTCTTTTTCCTGATTTTGTTTGAGGCAGGGATATTGCAGCATAGTAGACCTATAGCTGGCACTATTTTGATTGCAATTCTAGGACCTTGTGTTTCTGTGCATCAGCTCTTTCAGTTTTGATTTGATAAAGTTACTCATTGGTTTCTAGATTTTTTTGAATGGTTCATGAACTTCTTTGCTAGGTTTGTATTTTATTTTGCTAAGTGTGTCAATGACTTCTGGATATTTCCCTGTAGAATTTCTGGGATTAGTGGATTGGTTCAATTGTTAACTTATTTGCTTTTCTGAATATTTTCTGGTCTCAGAAACATTAAAAACTTTTAGTAGAATAATTTACAAGTCTGTCTGCATAATATATTCAAATCTTGTGTAAAAGTAAAGCATCTGTTTGTCTTTTTTTTTTTTGATAGATAAATCTGTTGTCATGCTTTCATTTATTGTTTTTTAGAACAAGATTTGTTTTTCAACATACGATAGGTCTATTTCTTTCTATATGTAGTACATGAAGTTGATGAAGAACCGTAGGGAGAGGTTGTCTGATATTGATGATTTCAAAGAAATTTTTTTATATTAATGAATCCTTCAAGACATCCTTGCTGAGTTATAACAGTAGATTGGTTTTTACCAGGTGATATATCTGACTTATTTTTGTTTCAGATAATTCTAGTTTTGTCATATGTAGAGGTTCACATGCATGACTGTCATTCTCTAATCTAGCAGTGTTGCACTTTAAGGTAGAGGTTGACTTAGGATGGTTCTAACATTGTACCTTTATGGGCAACCGCTGCCAACTTGAGGAAGATTTTTACTTATTTTTTGAAAAGTTGAAATATGATATCGAAATATGGGATTAAGAAGTGGCAGAGATTCTATGAAGGACGACCAAGATAATGGAGAGTAGTTAAGAACTATAGAACTCATCAGAAACTTGAATGCATGAGCAGAAACAGCACAAAATTGCAAGAACATCTGGTCAAGAGGGGAAAAAAAAGAGAGAAAGGCAATCCATCAACAACAGCAGCAATGAAAACTGTCTTGAGCAGAGATAGATTAGATCTAGTATCCTCGTTCTGTCGAATGGTTCTTGGAGACCCGGGCGGTTTTCCTCCCACAGACCGATTCAGGGTTGGTCCGTCTTCCATTCTGTCCCTAGAGGGCCCTTGGGAAGTGGGACCTCGTCTGATGGACAGCCACGTCATTTGGTTCCTTCTCAGCTGCCTCTGCATGGGAATTGGTCAGATTGAGATCGGGCAGAGTTCCATGGTGTGAGATAATATGGTTCCAAAGTCATATCCCCCAGCATAGCTTTACTACCTGGAGAGTAGTGACCCACTCGCTGCCCACCAAGGCATTGCTCCTTCAGAAAGGAATCTCCTTACTTTCCAACTGCTGATCTGCATCAAAAGACATTCACCATCTATTCTTTGAATGCTCATTCTCGTACAGTTTGTGGGAAGGTATTCTTCATTGCTGCTGGCCGAGCTCTAGGCAGATCAGATTTTTTGAGAAGAAATGGAAGTGGATTTGTAAAGCCTTTTATGGTAAAAATCTCTGTGTGACAGACTTTGTAATTTGGCTTTCTGCACCTCCATAAATCAGATTTGGATGGAAAGAAATCTGAGATCCTGAACTCCCAAGTTTAGAAGCTTCCGCTAGATTTCGGATGCCATTGTCTTTGATGTTAGAGGAGCTTAATCCCCATTGCCAGTCCCTGCCCAGACACTCCTAGAGATAGGTTGTTAGTGCTTGAGATTTACCTATCCAATTTTAACGTGGATAGGATTTCCCTTTGATCTGTATGGAGATCCCTTTTGGCTTCGTTTGGTTTGCCCCTCTGTGGTTTTCCCCCTTTTCGTATCCTCTTTGGGTTTTGTTATATAAATTCTTTATTCACCCAAAAAAAACTGAATGGGAAAAACTTCTTGACTGCAGCTTATTGCCCCTGCAAACACCCAAGTATTGAATGAAGAACTGAATCTCAGTTTCGAGGCAGGTTTCGGTCAGGCCCAAAACTGAGACGTGTAGGATCTCTTTTCGAGGTTTTGACAGTAGGTTTCGTTTCGGCCAGGCTCGAAATCGAGACAAGACGAAGATTTTGGTCAGTTTCAATTAAAACCTAGAACCATGGTCTGGAAGCAACCAAAAGCCTATAACCTATTCAATATTCACTGATGACAACTTTAGACTGGTTTGTATAAATTCCTTGGTTTATTCCTATTCAATGCGACCTTATTCCAAATGTAGGAGCTGTTATCTACTTCAACCAGATACTTTAATGTTCAGAATCTACTCATTTTTGAAAAGATTAATTTTCTTAACTAACTACTTTGACTTTTAGCTTTCATTTAATTCTTGAGAGGTCTAATTTGCTTTGGTAGTAGATCAGTTGCCTCATGTTATGTTACGCAATTGATAATGCTCCTATGTGGGTAGCGGTATTATGGTGTAGGAATTCCTGCATCAGAGGACTTGGATTTAAGATCTTTTACCACACATAATCAGAATGTGATCAAAATCTTTTGCTCTTTCTCATCCATTGTCCAGATGGTCTAATCACCAGCCATTTGATTCAAATGGTCAATTAACCAGTACAGAAAGTTTATTTTACATTGCTTATATGACAAATTCCACATGTCATAAATCATACATAAACTTTGATTTGAATCTTAAATTTGAAAATGTGTTTTTGGCAATATATCCTGGAAGCCAATTTGGTACCTATATGCCATAACTGCTACATGGAGTTATGTTGGAAAGATGGGGGTTCCCTGGATTGGCCTGCCTGTCGAACCTGGTTGCTAATCTCAACACTTTGGTCCACAATGCATGGGTTCCCCCCCCTTTCTCTTTCTTTCTCAATGTTCGCTGTTATTCAAGCAGATTTGGCTTTTTGAAACAATTTGGAGCATATATTGACTATGGAGAAGTCAGATTGGTACGAGAATTTCACCATGACTGGATGATGATGTCACTATTCCACTGAATTTAAAACTTCACTGGACTGCTATGTGGCAATTATGTCTTATTTTGCTGGATTGGCTTCTGGAATGCATGTACCAGAAATCTGCCTTTAGATTTAAGAAACTTTTGCTTATTTACATACTAAACATGTGAAGTTATTATAAATTGGCTATTTTGCCTTTGCCCGGTCTAGTGTCGAGAGGCTTCTCTTCCTAGACCCCCTAATTCTGCCGTTTTGTGGGATGATGTGACAATTCTGACTGTTGCGTAGCTAGGGGACACTCTGGGTAGGCCACCTGTTAAATTTCAAGACTCAAATTCAACTATATACCTCCCCATGTATTGGCATGCATCTCCTTGTATGTCCATGCACGCCTATGTTTCTCTGATCACTACTGTATTCTTCCATAGTCCTAGATTTTCAAAGCACTTGGTAAGCTCCATTTAGGCTGAAACTTGACATCTGAGTTGGGGACCAAGGGTCTAATCTATCCACAAAATTTGGACCCAATCTGATCGTGCCATGTGGCAAAATGGGTAACCGTAAAGAACCTTAGCCATGCAAAGCTGTATTTTGCTAGTTTTAATTTCTGTCAATGGCCTGTCAAGTGGCAGCATGGCTCCCTAATTCTTGCTGCAATTGATTCCCTGTGACCTTATCCATGCAAAGCTGTATTTGCTAGTTTAAATGGCTGAGAATGATGACTCATTCCTCAACAACAAAATACAATTCATGATCAAGGGGAAACCTCTTAGAGTCTCTTAATAGCCCCAGTATTAGTAAGGGTTGTTGTCTTCTATTTTTTAAAAAGAGGTTGATGTCTTTTGGTCTTTGGTTTATACCCTACTATGGGATAGTTGAGCTTGTTCACTTTTTTTTTTTTTTGGGGGGGGGTAACTTATTAATAGAAGATTTACCTTTGAATTTAAACATTTCTAGCTGCATTCTGCACCCTCTCTCTTGGATAAATAGCTGCATAATATTATATTTACATAATTTTAGGAAAAGACCACTTGGCATTGGCATGTGGGTGATCCTTCCATTTAGCTTTTATAATGCCACAGTGGTTTCACTGCCGAATTTCTTATTCACTTGTTTTTTAATAGTAGCTATGGTTACTGATGAGGTTGTAATTCATTACTAGTGGCTCAGTTTTCCTCTTCACTAAAAATTTTTACACCTTAGTTATGAGCTGTGATCGTTATATTGTTCTTTTTTTATTTTCTTTGGTTTTTTCAGTTTTGACTTGTTATGCTATTGCAAATCTGTTTCTCATCTGTATTAGATTGGATAACCACACTATGCTACAACTTATTGAGTAACGGGCTTTTGAGCAGGATTATGAAAAGCAAGTGAAAAAGATCTTCCTCATCGTTGTTTGATCCTGGAGGATTTTGTGTCTTAACTAAGAGATGCTGGGGAAGAGTTAGGAAAATGATATAGCAAGGCAAAACATTATCGAAGAGGACTCTGATCAAGGTTCTGTTCATTCAACATTGCGAACCGTTAATTGCCCCATTGTTGTGTAATTTCATTGGTTCACAAATTTTTACACTCGTCTCTATCCAAGAATTTGAGCTTCAAGATGGGCTCTCCACCCGGGTTTGGTAATGCCAGACATTTAGGACAACTACAAGATCAAGATTCATCCTCAACTCAGTCAACTGGGCAGTCTCATGACTCTCACCACGATGTGGTGGCTGTTGGAGGCAACCTTCATGGTCAATACATTTCAGCACAATCAGGTATAACTGTATGAGTAAAATTTAAATCTATGATATCTTGATTTTTTTCGGGAATGTTTGTGACAATCAGCACATACTGAAAAAGGAAATTCATATTAAAAGTGCACAAATGGAGAAGGTCTTTACTCCACTAAGGTGCTGTCAAGACCTACGTCTGATAAAGTGTGTTCAAAGTCATCCCTGCCTGAGATGAGGGCCAAAAAGACCCCTCGGTGGGCTTGTTTTAGTTGGGCCCTTTAACCATTCAGCCATGGATGCTTAATAGGGATCATCGTACATCGTGAATAACCAAATTCCAAGAAATAAAAACTTTGGGAGGAATCAATGAAAAGAGATCAATTCCAATCCTGGATCTTCAAATTGAGAGAGGTCAGGAATTCTGATTATTTCTTAGATTCATGGACCAAATTTGATTCAGTGAGATCTTTCACTCACATTTTCCCCACCAAGAATTTGAATTATAAATGCCTTTAAAAAGGTATTCTTTTTTTCTGGTTATTTTTGAATTGGGCAACAAGAGGGTTTTGATCCTATTATTGTCTGGTAGGGTGATGTGAATCAAGTCCAATCACGACATATAATCAAATGGACTAGGGGTTTTTGTTGGTTCAAGTTGAGGATTGCCATATTTAGTCTGTGGATCATATGTTGAAAATGAGGTTGATGAAAACTGGAAGACAGTGATTGTTTGTAGTTATGTACTTCTTTTGGGAGTAATAGATTTGGCTTGGGCCATGTAAAACATAGTGACCCTTTTTTTTTTTTTTTTTTTTTTTTGTGAGAAGGAGAGGGCTTTGGTCATCCTCACTGTTGGATAGGTTGGGATTTTTCTCAATGGAACACATGTGAATGCAGTTATAGGTTGGGAATTCTCTCAATGGAACACATGTGGATGCAGTAGCCTATCTCAACCTGTTGCCTTGTTCTACTCTGCTCTTGCTCCTTGTTTATTCATATCTCCCTATTTCTAGAACAGAATTGAGTTTTTTTTCCAGACAATTTTAAAGCATTGTTATGACTTATAGCATTACACATAACTTGATGGTGTGGACAACATTTCACGAACTGTAATTGTCAACAATTACTGTTACATGGCAGAAATAGCTGAGGATGTGGGAATGGCCTCCCAGACTGTTAGATTCTCTTTGTGCACATTAAAAGAAATCACTGGGAAACTCTACCTCCAAGATAGCCCTTTGCTTGTGCTGTCTTCTGAATCTATGAAATAAATACAGTTTGGGAATGTCTGAGGAAACCTAGTCTCCTCTCCTGAAGGTCAAATCTTTTGGGTTATTTAATGTTAATTTCTTGAGACCCACCCAAATTTTTCCCCCAATTTTTGGGGGTTGAGAATTCAGGGTTTGTGGGGGGTAGGGAAAAGAATGTGAAAGAGAGATAGTTTGCTGAAGGATCTTCCATGCCCCACGTTTCTAAAAACTCTAGTATGGGAATGTTATGAGGGAACCTAGTCTCCTATACTTGGTTAGTTAATGTTAAAACTTTTTGAGACCCACCCATATGTGATTTTTTTTCTTCATTTTTTTGGGTTGAGATTTCAGGGGGTTGGGGAAGTGGGAAGAAGAATGTGAAAGTTAGATAGCTTTCTGATAGATCTTCTATTCCCTATATTTCTTAAAACTCTGGCAATCAGCTGTGATTGTGATTCAGTTACTTGTGAGTATAGACACAATGAAATTACATAATTACATGATCTCAGGTTGGAATACCATGCTAGATATTACATACACAGAGCTTGTAATTTGGTACAGTTCATTCGTGATGGTGTTAATATCTTGATTTTAATTTGGTCCAGTATACTACTTTGTGTTCTTCATCCGTGATGGTGTTAAACGTCTTACTTCATGTGTTACATTTTATCTTTATTGCTGTCAATATGTGATATTTTGATTTTTATTTGGTACAGTATACTACTTTGTGTTCTTCATTCATGATGGCGTTAAATGTCTTACTTCATGATTTTAACTTTATTGCTGTCAATATGTGATACCTTAACCTTAATTTTAGAAAACCTTTGCCTTTTTCTTGGATGAACTAGTCATGGTCTAGATGATCTACTACTTAAATTCTTCATTTTGCGAGGTCCAAATGCCTGGGCATCGGCTTGCTTTGTTGACAACCTTTCTACTCAACTACCAAACCTCTGCAGGGCGTTGAATTTACTTATCTCTGGTCTTATCAGGAGAATTTGTTGATATTACCTTCTAGGAGGCTTATATAAATTATTGGCTGTAATCTGGATGTTAATATGTGCTTAGTAATTCTTAAAATTGAAGTTTGATTAGGGTTTTGCTTCAGTCATGTACTCAAACGAGTCCAACTTTTTGTGGGTTTTCAAAATGTGGTTTATTACATGGTTTGTTTCTAGTTAGAGATACGACCCCTTCTCGACGCCGACTCCCGATTGACGCCTCAGGAGAAGTGGGGGAAGGAGAGGCTCTGAAAGAGTCTATTACGGCATTTACCAAACCAATTGAGTAGACTTTCCCTTATTTTATCACCTGTTGGGGATACTTTAATTTTCCTCCAATGCATTTACCGATTATTCCTTTTTGGTTTTAATCTCTTATACTCATTTTCCAAATGTTAGGTTATTGATTGCCTAACATGGTGCTTGTTAGGTCAGGTTTCATGTTCATTCTATAAAACTTTTCTTCAGTTTAATTGTTATGCATCAGTTGCATGATCAAATCCATGGGCAACATGCTCTTCCTCCCTCATGGCTTGAGCCGATAAAAAGTGGTTGCCTTGGGATATCTCTCGGCTATTGGTTTTCTTTATGTCTTTATGAAATGAAAAGGGGATATTTATTATAAAAAAATTCGGTGATACTGATATTTTAAAAATTCATATTTTCACAAAATCATGAACTGGCATTGATATGGGTATGTTATTTATCTTATAGTGCTAACTTTGAAAGGACATTTCGGAGTAATTTTTTATTATCTTCTGGTGGTTATGAGGTCTGTTAGATGTCCTCTTTAAAACTGGTAGCGCATTTCAGAGGTGGATTTTGTTTCCCTTGATTCAGGAATTGTTGAAAGGTCTGGAAAGCAAACAGAAGCTCACATGAAACCTGTTGTTTCACTTGGAAATCCTGATTTTATCTTCCCTGCTTCGCAAGTTGATTTCAGCCAGGCAGTGGTAAGTCAATTGTCTGCATTAGGTGGTGGTTGCAGGGTAATTGTGGGTCTAATGCTTCTCACTGATCCTGTTTCAGGCTCCCATTCCGTACTGTTATGCTGATGCATATGTTAGTGGGCTAATGGCTGCATATGGACCACAGGCTATTGTGAGTATCATAAAGTTTCCTGTTTTGCTTACCTGTTGTCTTACACTTGAAACCTAATTCAAGTTGCTTTTGTCCAGCAGCGAATGTAATTTCGAACTATTATTTGTTAAGATGTCCTTATTCTTAATATTTTCAGTTTGTTAAAATGGAAGTTGACTTAAATTCTGCACGCTGATTTGAGTTGTTGTGCTTCATGTGTTTCAAGGAATGTAATCTCACGTTAGACAGTAGATATGGTTCCATGCTTTCTCTGTTTCATATGTTTTCCTGAATGAATTCATAGAAACTGAAATATACAAGTTGTTAAAGCGCCAAGGCAACCCAAAGCACTGGAGTGGTGTCTGGGCGCCTAGGTGTTCCCAAGGCTTTGTAAAGGTATATCTTCCATAAGAAACTTTATACAAAAGGGAGGGGGTTAGAGCAGCAATTTTTATTGTTTTCAATGCGTATGCGTGATTACATCCAATATGTTGTATATATGTACTTTATACATCCAATAATAATGCTACAAATGGCATCAATTTAAAAAAAAATGCATGATACAATAGGCACCCAGCCGCTCAGGGGGTGAAAATCCTCTTGGACGCCTAGGCAACGCCTTGACAACTATCGAAATATATCTCAAGGGATAAGGGGGATAGCAATTTCTGACCCAGCCTTTGGCCAAGCCACGGTTAGGCTTTTGATCTAATGTGGCCCACATGTTCCAATTGTATACGGTATGCATTTCTTGGACCTAGATATGAGAAAGGTTGGAATTATAAAATACAATATATAAGGTTGGGATACTGCAAAGTGACTATTTTAGGTATTTAGGCTCAATCATAAATAAATAAGGTGATATAGAGGATGATGTTTCACAGAGGATTAAAATAAAATGAATGAAGTAGAGAGGTACACTTGGCGTGTTGTGTGATTGACGCATTCCTTTAAAACTTAAAGGAAAATTATATAGGACAGTCATTCGATCGGCTATGATGTATGGTGCGGAATGTTGGGCAGTTAAGAAACATTATATAGACGAACTTAGTGTAGCTGAGATGAGGATGTTGATAAGCTACAGGAAATTTGTTTGAGATGGCATGACTATGTTCCACGTAGGTCCTTAGATGCTCCAGTATGAAGGAGTGCTTTGATTCAAATTGAATGATTTAAAAGAGCCAGGAACATGCCTAAGATGACTTTAGGTGAGATGGTGAGGAAAGGCATGTAGCTTAGGCTTTGTTTCAAGTATGACCTTCAACAAAGCTGATTGGAGGGGAATAATCCATGTAATGACCCCATTTAGTTGGGATAAGTTTCTATTATTGTTGTAACGAGGGGGAGGGGTGTGTGTGTGTGTGAATCTTGTGTTCCATTGTATCCTTCAGTTAATAATTTTCAAGGGAGGTAATCTGACATATGTGTCACAGAAATGTCTACCCCTCCACCCAATCATACATAATAAGCCATTACATAGAGAAAAGATGCACACATGCACATTCATACACAAATAAACATATATATATATATATATATATATATAGGAAAAAAAAATCCCCACAACACCACTGTGGGATTCTTTCCCACCTCTTCTATAATTCATATTTTCCTCCCCTGACCTTGTGGGTCTCCATTGAAGATATCGATTCCTGCATACCTATTTGTGCATTGTGAGATTCCCTGAACAAGGCTGTTGTGGCCTGTGGGTATATGTACTACATACCCCCTTTTTTTTTTTTTTTTTTTATAGTTTTAGGTTTGACCTTTTTAAGGTTATTTTTTCACGTACTCTTCTCTAAGTAGCATTTAATCAATTCATTTTGGTGAATTGAAAGTATTTATGATATGAGGATTTTTTTTGCAAAATTCTCAAATCTACTCTCTCTCTCTCTCTCTCCAATCCCCCCCTGCTGCCGAAAAAATGTGAAATATTATATTTCAATTTATGACACTTCAGAATTACATGACTCTTATCATATTCAAGTTAAGATCATTCTATTGCTCCGAATCATGCTTTGGAGCATCATTTCAATTAATAATGTGCTCTAGTGGGTTCCAGCACTGTGAATTCCACATTGCATGGACTTATGATCCACATTCCCTCCCCCCCACCACACAACACAAAAAAAAAAAAAAAAAAAAAAAAAACCAACACACACACACAAAAAAAGGAAATTAAATGAAGAAAACAAAAAAATGTCAAGAAAAGGCTTGTGTTGGAAGACCGCTTTCTTTACACAAAAAAGAGGGAAAAATTAACATTGTTAGCAGACAGAATCAATCTACAGTATAAATAGTTGGTTATGAATGATCAACTGAACAAGGCTTTGTGTTGGATTATAGACCTGCTTTCTTTTCTCATAATCTGATATAATGCCTTTCAAGTTCATTTTTAAGTGCTTTGCATGGAAGTATGTTTTCTTGTAGCTGTTGATGTTTCTGATCATGTACCTATGAATCTATGATTGGGACATGACCAGATTCATCCCCAAATGGTGGGGATTGCACCTGCACTAGTTCCACTGCCTCATGATCCTGCCAAAGATGAACCTATCTATGTTAATGCAAAGCAGTATCGTGCGATTGTCAGACGGAGAGAGTCTCGAGCCAAGCTTGAGGCTCAAAACAAACTTATTAAGGATCGAAAGGTATCTTTGTATTTACTGATTCCTTGTTATTGATTGTCCTGAACAATCATTTTGGACTCTTTTTATTATTAATCTCTGTCTGCGCTCTCACTTTGCAGCCATACCTTCATGAGTCTCGTCATCTTCATGCATTGAAAAGGGTTAGGGGATCTGGTGGACGCTTTCTCAATGCGAAGAAGCTCCAGCAAAACAATCCTGGTGCAGCCACTGATGACAAGGGTGCTTTAGACTCTGGTTATCTGCAGCTAGGTGGAAATTTATCAGAGTCGGAAGTACTTCAATCAGAGAATGGGAATGGGGCTGTTTCTGGCACATCCTGTTCTGATGTGACAAGTGGTTCCAATGGTGATGAAATGTACCATCACCATTCAAGGTGGTGATGGGTCACAACACCGTGTACCTGTCATGTATTCAGAGATTGGAACAGCCACAACCAGACACTGGTTCATCTTGGAGGAATTTCACCAAATTTCTCTTTCTGGCCTTGTGGTATTCCTCAGGCAATTCATCCTTGGCTCTGTTACTTCGGTTTTGATATTTCATGCTTTCTGGCTAACTTGTTAAAGACAGTATACATGGGTAGTGTTACTAACTGGTTTTTTGGATCTGTGAAAAAACAATGGGTACTTTAGAAAGACTTGTTTGAAGATACTGCTGATGTTTCTTAACATATATATTCTCCAGGTTTCATCCTGGACCTTGTGCAGCTTAAAATTTGGATCACTTGATAAATGGTTTGTTTGACATTTTTGTATTTGAAAGGCCAACCATAATTCTCATCACAAAATAGTTTGGTAAACAGTAGTGTTTGGAGCTGCTGAGATATAGGTAGCATTGTTCTTGCCTAATCATTGCTAGTATCTAAGCAATCAGATCAAAGGTCAAAGATGTGGTTGATGCTTCTCGGGACATTATTGTATGATGGTTCATAAACTGGATTTAAATAAAAGCTCTACCAGTGCCAACCATGGTGGTGGTTTGAACTTCTGTTCTAATGGCTTCATGGTTACCGAGCTGCTGAACGGGTGGTGTGGGATGTGAAGATCCAAACTCAATTTTCAAGTAAGAAGGAAAATGAACGGAAGTAACACCGAGGACTATAGCTGCCTTTGGTGCAAAGGAAGCGTGGTTCCAACTCCAGTTATGATTCCATAGAAACTGCGTAGAAGTTGTGGCAGGTTATAACCATGGCTTAAATGGTAATGATTTGTATGATTTGTGTGATAAGTTGTGTTTATCTGGAACCATGAATCTTTTAAGGAAAATATTTAAAAACATTTTAAAAATGAAAATTTCATTTCTAACGCTTTCACATTCATTTGCTTGAAGTACAACTGGAAGTAGAAAATGAAGATATTTGAGGCAAACCAGATTATATTAGCTTAAGATCTTTGGTTATTCTTTTATTTTTCAACATTTATTATTTCTGGGGGAGGGATGTTAGAATATACTAGGTCTAGGGTTTATGGGAAACCGATACACGATCTATATGGGAACCTTAGAATGCAGTGGAAACACCCAAGAGATAATTAATTGAGAAATGCTTACGCGTTACATATTGATTTCCACCTATTCCAGTCTGAGTTTTGATTCGAATTTTCTTTGGCCCACCAGTGATCTCCTTTCATTCTCTCTATCTGATCAAAATTGATCTTCTCCCAATCACCAGTTCATTTGATAGGTATAAAGGACATTCATCATTGATCTGATAGCTATATTCACTGTATATCGTGCATATAACCGTTGATAGTCAAGCGATGTATCATCCGTTCATATCTAGTGGGTCTCACATTTCCAGTGATGAGTCGTACATAACCATGGGCATGGACCTTGATGGAATCCGTGTATACGTGCAGGATTTAATTAAATAAAAAAATTAAAAACCGAAGACGAAGAGTGAGACTGGAATCGAATTTCCCCAATATTTCGGCTCCTTCCTGGCGGGCCTGCCAGCCAGTGAGGCAACGGAAGGACTTTCTTTCTGATTCTCTTTCTTCACATCTATCTGTTTCGATCTTCGAGGGAAGGGGTGAGGGGAGAGAAAGAGAGTCTGTGCGTCTGTGTGTGACTGTGTGGAACCGTAGATGGGCGGTTGCAGTTAGTGAGGGGAGAGTGAGAGAGAGAAGCAGGAGGAAAAGGGAATTGAAGGAGAAAAAGATAATGGTGTCGTACGGGAATTTGTTGTTGTATGGAGTGGGAGGTATAGTGGTGGCGGGGATGGCATTGTTGGTGGCGCTTCAAGAGAAGCTGGTGTACGTACCCGTGTTACCAGGCCTCACCAAGTCCTACTCGATCACCCCAGCTCGTCTCAACCTTGGATACGAGGATGTCTGGTTGAGATCCTCCGATGGAGTTCGCCTTCATGCCTGGTTCATCAAGCTTTTCCCTAATTGCACAGGTAGATAAACTACAAACGCCCTTCCCCGCGGCCCACCCCTCATATCTCTGTCTGCTTCATTGGTCTCTCATGATTTTTTAGTTCTAATTCTTCTAGTTTTAAGTTATTTTTGTGTTTTCGAATTGGATTTGTTTGGAGCTACTGTGGTTCAGGGTTTTGTCTTTTAGTTTTATCTCTAGCTTTTTAAATTTCCATTTCTCGCTTCCTTCGGCCCTCCTCTATTTTTTTTTGGGTTTCCTTGGGCAACTTGAGATTATGGATGGGGCTTAGCCCTCTTATTGTTTCTCTTCGTTTAGATTCTTGTTGTAGTTCCACTTATTCTTCATTTTTGTCCTTGAATTTGAAGAGCTCGTTTATAAATTTGTTTTGGCAAAATAAATTCCAACGCAACAAAATGTATCCACGATGAGCGTTTAGCGGCTCGGATTCTGTTCCTGTTCTGTTACTGGTCACCCCCCATCCCCGCCTCCCCCCCCCCCCCCACCAACAAAAAAAAAAAAAAAAAAAAGAAGTCTCCTTACATTTATGGAATTTTCCCCCCCGCAAGGGTGTTCTAATCATAAATAATGTGACAGTACAGATAACAGAAAAGGTGCAACGAGTGATAGTTCTGGGAATTCTGTTTGCTATTGACATACTAGATTCTCCCCATAGTGTAGGCCTATGGGTTTTCCAAACTCTTCTTATGTGGAAGTTTAAGTTGGACCCGGTTACCTCACTCTGGATAATTGTCCCAGAGATGCTTTGATTCATTTGGTGTGTGAAAGCAAAATTGGAGGTGTGTGAGTGCAGAAGTTTTTGCTGGTCTATGGCAATCTGCATATTGATGATTTTCAATGAAAGTGACTTGTGCTTTGCACAATTTGTGGTCCAACTGGTTCTTATCCTCATCAATTCAGAATTATTGTGCCTATGTTTTTGCCTATAACAGTGTAGTTGTCTTGCAGGTCCAACCATTCTCTTTTTCCAAGAAAATGCTGGCAGTATCCTAATGATTCCGTCTTCCCAATGAAATTCTTGGTATTCTTATTTTTATCTAATCAATTTATGCATAGTTAATTAGGCTCAGGTTCTTATGGGAGGCCTTGACTCTCATCATGCAGATATCGCCCATCGTCTTGAAATGATTCGCATAATGTTGCAGAAATTGCAATGCAATGTCTTCATGCTTTCTTATAGGGGGTGTGTGTTACAGACCCATGCATTCACCATGCAAGGCCCACTTAGAAGTGGTTGTTGTGTTATATCTATGTGGATGGCGGGAGTAGTTAGGGGGTTATTTGATTAGGAGTATGCAATTTTCAGTAGTGGAATGGGTAATTGGTATAGTAAGGTATTGGTGGAAGTCTGTAGTGGTAGTCAGTTAAAGTTATTGGTGGAAGTCAGTTATTGTAGTGGTTATGGCTTGTGGTAAAGTGTAGCTCCTACTATGTCGATGTAGGTAGTTATAGCTGCACCAATGGATTGTCTATTTATGTATGTACAATGGAAGGAATAGATTTGCTTAATTACTATATTTTCTCTCCTTGGAGAGTGAGGTCAGCTTCCTCTATTAAGCGAATACTTCTCCTAAAATCCCTTTCCCCACTCTTTCTTACCTATGGTGAAACCAGCCAACCTACCTCGTATGTCCCAACGTGGTATGAAAGTCGAGAAATAGACCAGCGAGTAGAGAAAATTGAGGGAGAGATAAGTACTCTAAATGAAGGCCAACGCCAACTCTTTTTCGAACAACAACTTATCCTACAACAACTTATCCTCTCCGAACTCACAGAATTGTTTGAGCCGGTCAGCATACCTCAATCCAACTCGTTGAATGGGATAAAGGAGAGCTTAAGAGCACCTACCCAAATCCCTGGCGTCTGTTTACCCACACTCAATTCGGCCATGCGATCTGCTGCAACACACCAATCATTTACTCCTAGGTTGGTCAAATTAGACTTCCCTTGCTACAATGGGGATGACAATATGATGAGCTGGACTTGTGGAGCAGAACAATTTTTTGCATTCCACCAAACGCCGAAAGAGGAGCGCGTAACCTTGGCATCCTTCCACTAAGAAGGAGATGCTCAATTATGGTACCAACTCTTCAGGCACGGTGGAGGGGAGATAACGTGGCGTACATTTGTGACAGCTTACACGTCCGATTTGGGGCAACTCAGTTCCAGGTTTTCTTTGGGGAAGCTTCACCAACTTGGGACTCTCCATGATTATCAAGCTTGATTTAAATGATTGCTGTCAAAAGTTGGGTACATACCTCCAAAGCAGCATGTAAGTTTTTCTTCGTCAGTGGCTTAAAGGACCAAATTAAAGCAGTTGTACTTGCAGACCGACCCACAACTCCAGTAGCCGCCATCGGGGTAGCTCGTCTTAATGAGGCTCGAAACAACTCTCAACGAGGAGTAACTCTATCCACTGAAGTACGGAAGACACCACCAATTGGCAGGGACAATGCAGGAGGGAGTCCTTCACTTTCAATTCGACAGATGACTTCTTCAGAGATGCAAGAGAGGAGATCCAAAGGCTTGTGCTACAATTGCAATTAAAAGTTCATTCCAGGCCATCAATGTGAGTAGTTGTTCCTAATCGAAGGCTGCGATGATGAAGAGGAGAGAAAAAAGAAATTGAGATTGCGGATGACGTGATGGACTCATCTCAATACATGCTCGAGATCTCATGACACGCCATTTGTGAGATTAAGGCACTTGAAGCCATGTGGGTTACAAGAAGCTTCAATCGTAGATTGCCACCGCCTTGATTGACTCAGGATGCACTCACAACTTCATGAGTGAGAAGGTTGCTAAAAAAGTGGGGCTATATCTTACTGATGAGAACCACTTTGAAGTGATGGTGGCATCGAGAGCATCACTAGCCCTGGAAAATGGTCGAGCGTAAGACTGAATCTCCAAGGAATGCCAGTCATAGTGGACTTCTTTCTATTATCACTGGATGGTTATGGAATTGTACTTGGAGCCTACTTGTTGCATACACTTTGACCAATCGTGTGGGACTTCTTTAAAACATGAGTTTTATGTTGAAAGGTAATGAGGTGATCTTAAGAGGAATAACTTCCCAAGAAGATAAAATCGTGAGCAATCCTATTCGTGAAGCACGAAAGAGCCAGCAAGGAGTATTATTTTAGCTATACTCCATCTCCAAACCGGGCTCCGTTTTAGAATGCAAAAACAGTTCCATGCGGTAGCAACAACTATTCATTGAATATTCGCAGAGCTCAAGGGGTTGCCACCAATCAGGAGTCATGATCACCACATTCCTCTCAAAGCCAATAGCTCTCCTGTGCGTGTATAGTCTTACCGTAATCCACATTACCAGAAGAAAGAGATAGAGCGGCTGGTAGTGGAGATGCTTACAACTGGAATCATCCGGGTGAGCAATAGTCCATACTCCTCCTCCGTGATCCTAGTAAAGAAGCACGACGGATCTTGGCGGATGTGCGTGGATTATCGGGCACTCAATAGGATAACAATCAAAGATAAATTTCCTACGCTTAATTGATGAACTTTTGAATGAGCTTAAGGGGGCATATATTCTCCAAACTGGCTCTGCAATCCGTATACCATTAGATAAGCATTGTACCAGAAGATATGGAAAAAACTGCTTTCAAGACCCACCACGGACACTGTGTTTTTGGTAATGCCGTTTGGGCTTTACCAATGCACCGTCAACATTCTAACCTCTAATGATTAAAATATTCCAAGATTATTTCAAGAGATTTGTTTTAGTTTTCTTTAATGTTAATTTAGTCTATAGTGCCACGTGGGACCAACACTTGGCGCACTTGGAGACCGTACTTGCTACCATCCGAGACCACAAACTGTTTGTCAAGCAAGAGAAGTGTCAGTTCAGGCAACCAAGGGTACAATACCTTGGACACATGATTTTGGACGAAGTGGTTGCAATGGACCCCGAGAAAATTTTCGTGATTATGAGGTGGCCCAAACCAAACATGGTTAAGGCCATGCGAGGGTTCCTAGGCATAACCGGTTCCTACAAGAAGTTTATCAAAAACTATGGAAAAATGGCTAGACCCTTGACCCACATGCTAAAGAAGAATCAGTTCGAGTTGACACAACAAGATGTGGAAGCCTTCAACAAATTAAAGGAGGTCATGACTCGGGCCCCCGTACTAACCCTTTTCGATTTCTCAACGCAAGCAGATCCGGAGTGGGAGTGGTTCTAATGCAAAAGAGGCCCATCACATTTTTCAGGCAAGCCTTACACGGTAGAAATTTATTACTCTTACCTATGAAAAAAAAAAATTTGCCCTAGTCCTTGTTGTGCAGATATGGCATTCCTACTTGGTGGGCCAACAATTTGTGGTCCAAACTAACCACAAGGGCTTACAATATCTATGGAGTCAAAAGATCTCAATTGCAACATGGCTGAGGTGGCAGTACAAGCTGATGATGTATGATTTCAAAGTTGAATACAAGAAGGTTCACGAGAATATAGTGGCTGATGCCTTATCCAGACAGGGTGACGCAGATGACAAGGAAGGGAGTGGCTATACAATTGCAGCCATCTCCTTCCCACTTGCGAATTGGATAACAGCAATCAAAGAAGAAATCAAAGTCAATCCAGAAGATCAACAGCTCTTACAACAAATTCGAGATGGAGAAGTGGTTGGACCTAGGCAGATTAGGGAGGGGATAATATTTTTTAAAGGTAAGATCTATATACCCAAAGACTCCTCCTTGATCGATTATTCAAGAAACCCACAGCAGCACGCATGAAGGGAATCATAAGATCTTCGACTGGATTAGATCAGTGTTCTTTTGTAATGGCATGAGGAAAATCATACAAAAACAGATTGCACAATGTGATATTTGCCAACGTCACAAGGTGGAACAAATGTCTCCAGTTGAGTTACTTCAGCCTCTATCCATTTTCGATCAAATCTGGGAGGACATATCAATGGATTTTATAAATGGTCTATTGAATTCTAGGGGAAGACCACTATTTTCGTGGTGGTCTATTGACTCATCCTTACATGGCACCAAGGGTAGCCCAAGTCTTCTTCGACAACATCTTGAAGTTTTTTTTTTTTTGGGGGGGGGGGATTTGCTTGGACAACATCTTCAAGTTGCATGGCTTACCAAAGAAAATCGTTTGCTACCGGAGCCCCCACCTTCATGAGCAAATTCTGGACGGAGTTGTTTCAGCTCAATGGCACTAGGTTCAATTTTAGTTCTGCCTATTATCCTCAAACGGACGGACATAGTGAAGTGGTCTACCGCACCTTGGAAATGTATCTACGTTGCTTCACCGGATTCCATCCTAAAGAATGGGCGATGTGGGTCTCGTGGGTTGAGTATTGCTATAATACCAGTTGGCACTCTGCCATTAAGACCACTCCCTATGAATGATCCGGCCATCCTTGCTAGTCCATGTTCCTGGTACAGCTAAGGTGGAAGCAGTGGAATGAGAATTGGTTACTCAGGATCAACGGCTAAAGGAACTGCGAGAAACACTATATGAAGTGCAAGGCCGTATGAAGCGTGTCTACGATAGACATCATCAAGACTAGGAGTTTACAACTGGTGATTGGGTCTACTTGAAGCTCCAACAGTATCAGTAGGTATCACTGGGCCTCCGGCGAGTTCAGAAATTATCACCACGATATTACGGCCCAATTCAGCTTGCATAAAGAATAGGGATGGTTGCGTACAAATTGAACCTTCCCCTAGGTTCATGCATACACCCAGTCTTCCACGTATCCTTACTCAAGCAACAGATAAGTGATAGCCAACAACCCCAAGAAGACTTGCCCATGGTGCAAGATAAGAAAGGAACGCTGCAGCCTAGCCCTCAAGCAGTTTTAGACCGGTGGATCTATAAACGCTGCCCACAGGTGCTGATCCATTGGCAAGGCTTATCCCCGGCCGAGGCGACATGGGAGAATCTCAACGACATGAAGCAGCAATTCCCGGGTTACAACCTTGAGGGCAAAGTTCCTTTTTAAGGGGAGGGGAAGTCGTTACATACCCATGCATGCACCATGCAAGGCCCATGTAGAAGTAGTTGTTGTGTTGTATCTAAGTGGATGGCGGGAGTAGTTAGGGGGTTATTTTAATACTGTTAGTGATATGCAATTGTCAGTAGTGGAATGGGCAATGGGTATAGTAAGGTATTGGTGGAGGTCAGTAGTGGTAGTCAGTTAAAGGTATTGGTTGAAGTCAGTTATTGTAGTGGTTATGGGTTGTGGTAAAGTGTATCTCTTACTATGTTGATGTCGGTAGTTATTACTGCAGCAATGGATCGTCTATATATGTATGTACGACGGAAAGAATAGATATGCTTGATTACTATATTTTCTCTCTCTGGAGAGTGAGGTCAGCTTCTTCTATTAAGCGAATACCTTCCTCGTATGTCCCAGTGTGTTTGTGGCTACTATCATACTTAACATGGTTTTACCTACTGCTGCATAATTCTTTTTTGGCAGACGGATCTCCATTCATTAACTCATGCTACTCATTTTACTGAATGACGACCTTAAATCTTTCTTTCTTCATAAACAGATATGGAGCAAGTGATGGATACCCTTCCCAACTCGGCATTACAAGGGATGCTCAGGTTTGTGTTTTGTCTCTATTTCTACCTTCCATTCACTTGTAGTTGGGCTAGCATTTTACCCGTTGAGTAAATTATATTTTCAGTCTATTCTAATTTTGCAACTGCTGTTTGAACAGAGTCTGGCTAAAACTTTTATATTTTTTTTGGAAGATAATGTTCTAAAATAAAAGAGGAGGAATATACAGACCTTTACATCCTTATGTAAACATGGCCATTATCTTCAAATCATACAGCCTTTTTTTATGTTCTAGTTACGGCCTTGATGGTTTGCCTCTGTTGCTTTTGGTTAGGCCGCATTGGATCATCTGACTCAACGAACTGACATTGACACATCTAGAATAGTTGTTTTTGGAAGGTCACTTGGAGGAGCAGTTGGAGCCGTGCTTACCAAAAACAATCCTGATAAGGTAATTTTTGTTTATGTTCTCTCATCATCTTTATCTCCTTCGGTGCAGTTTTCTCTCGTTTGGGTTGCAGTTGCTCTTTTTTTGCCCCTAAATTGATGCAGTCCAAGAAGGTCCAAGGCCCAAGCTTAAGTTGGTAATGGACCAACCCAATGAACCAGTCGGAATTGGTCCATTGAACCAGCCCAAAGGCCAAAGAACCAGCTGAACACTGTTCACGTGAACAGTACCAACATATTTTTTTCCTATTTTATTACGTTATTTAGTCTCCTATATATTTGGTTCAGTTATCTTAGTTTGTTTCCTAGATTGTTTTAGTTGAATCAGTTTTTAGGTGTTTCCTTTTGTTTGGAAACTTTCCTATTTCCAGTTTTAGAAGTTTCTTTTCGTTTATAAACTTTCCTAACATATATAAAGGAAATATTTTCGTTCTTTTTATTTTTGGACATTCTCCTTAAAGAATCAGTCCTTTTTATCTTTTATAATTCTTTTCAGCATTATAAATAAGATGAATGGGAGAAGGGACACTGACTTAGTAGAAACCAGAAATTTTGTGTTCAAAATTCTGGTTGAGTCTCCTACGGTTGTGAGACTCAAACACACACTTTTGCTTTTGTTTTTTAAAAATTGCTCTTGCTATTGAGTTCTAGTTCTTTCTTACCTTGTTGCGACATTCTTGTTGCTGTTTCTGAGACTTACAACACATTTAGAAGGAACATATAACCAGGTTTTCTCGATCTGATCTCTCTTTGGGCGAAGTCAACAAGATAGTCAATTTTCGAGATCTTGTGGTTTCTTTTGTAGTGGTCGGATGGCTCTCAAATTTAGATATGTTATCATGCATATCCCAAAGCCTTTCCTTCCAAATTTGAGCCCTTTTTAACCGTTGGATCTCAAGATAAGTGAGTTTTTCTATAATTCTATAATTTTGATTCTGTTAAAGTACCTATTTGAGACCTACGGACAAGATTGGTTTCGATCGCACCCATTGGATCAAGCTCATCTTCTGGAGTATTGTTTCTTATATCCTAAGGATCGAGGATCCTAAATTTTCAAATTTTGAAATATTCTTACAGCCAGATTTGAAGTTGGGAAATTATTTGTTCAATTTCAATTACTCTTGTTTGTTGTTAAAGGTTAAATTTGGGTTAAGACTGTGTAGAGATCTTGTAGCAAAGAGGGATCTATGAATTGGATGTGTTGAAACCTTCTTTGCCACCATAAATTCTCTTCTTGGACAGGGAATGAGACTAGGTTTCTATTCACTTAATGTTTTCTGATCTTTGTGGAGGTGGTTGACTTATGATGAATAATGGTACCAAGGGACAATTTTCTGCCATGTCAAAGATTTTTTTTTTAATATAAACTTGGCAGTGTCATTGGTTTTGGATATGATCTGAACTAATTGAACCTGCTCAAGTTTTCTTTCAATTTAGGTTCTTGGTTTTCAGTAGCTCTTTGGAGGATAATTTGTTTCATTTATATAGGGCTAAAGAGAAAAGAGCTACTAGATATCCCTCTGAAGAAAAATGTTTTTTTTCCTTTGGTTCAGCCGCTGGGGATTTTTTTTTTTTTTTTTTTTCGGGGGGGGTTTGTTTTGTATTCAGGGGATAAACAGTCTAATTCAATTTCGAATAAAAAATTTTAACCTGTCTAATTGTGGACGAAAGGGTGGCAAACCTGGAAGATCTGTCTTTACTATTTACTAACTTGATGGCTGTTCAGAAGCTTAGGGTCCTTTTCAACTTTCTTTATACTGTGTTTTAACTTGTTACTTGTGGATTAAACCAAGGCCAAAAGTTTACTAATAGATTGGAAATTGTTTCCAAGAATGAACCATTATTATATCATACTATTGTGTCCTGGGCACATATTTATATCTGTTGAAGATGAACGGCTACAGTGGTCCTTTTCTTTGTTCCATATATATTGTGCTTAACGTAATTGTACTTCATAGTAGAAAATTGTTACTAGCACTTGTCGTCTGTTAGCTATAAAGAACTGTTTATTTCTCACAAAATTTTCATTGTCTTTGTGTACAACTTCTCTTGCTATAAGAAATCTCCCCCCCCCCCCAAAAAAAAAAAAATCCTCGAAGATCAGTTTGAGTCCTGCCTATCAGAAAAATAACATTCTTCCATTTTTCTAAGCATCGAGAACATTCTTCAATTTTATTTATGTTTTGCTATTATGTATCAGCTTGTAAATATGTCTTCTGTATTGCAGGTTGCTGCTCTGATATTGGAGAACACTTTTACATCTATCCTAGATATGGCTGGAGTTTTACTACCCTTCCTCAAGTGGTTTATAGGAGGCAGTGGTTCTAAAGGCCCCAAGGTTCTCAATTTCTTCGTACGTTCACCGTGGAGTACAATTGATATTATAGGACAGGTGAGTTTGCATCTTCATTGAAAATATTGATTTGCAGCCCTAAATATTGTGATATTTTGACACCTGCTATGGAGTTCTCCTGTAAGTTTTTTGACTGCCAACCAGGAGAAGATGGTTTATTTTGTGCATATTATGCTCCATGATGTGAGGGCTAGCTGTAGTGTGACGGTAAGGTAGTCATATTGCAACCTGGTGGTCACGGGTTCGAAACACAGAAACTGTCTCTCTATGTTGTGGGAGTAAGGCTGCGTACATTCTGCCCTCCTCAGACTTTGTAGTAGCGGGAGCCTCGTGCACTGGGATGCTCTATGCTCCATGATGTAGGATAGCCTAGGGTTCTAGGTTTTCCAACACTTACAACTATCTAGGTATTAAGTTACCTAAGGTCTAGCTAGTTACGATAGAGGGCCTGATGCGGGACCCGGGTTGGAAACCCTATTGGATCCACTAATGGGCCCACTCAAATAATATAAGATCAAAATATGAGGTGCAATGAGAAAACTGTAAAGGAATTTCAGAAGAGTCTAATGTCTATTGAGGTAAGACAAACAGACCCTAGGACTGAATGGGGATGGTATTAAATATGTGAGGGTACTGTGGGCATTAACACATATAGTGATAACTTATGAATAAAGGGTTAAAGAAGGGATAATATTGGAAAAGCAAGAAAATAAAACAATAAAGCAAATCGTGACTTGACGTTGTCTTCAACTCCAGCCAAAACAGGGAGGCGGTAAACCAGATTGGTTTCGAGTGAAATATCTCACTCAAATCGTCTCCTCCTGACCTGGAATTTTAAGAGCAGAATCGTAACCCACTAAGCTCTTGAACCTAACCAAGGAGAGTTCGATACAACCAGCAAAGGTAGGTAATAAAGTCTTTGAAACCCGGGAAGGCGGTAGGACCAGTTGCAGGTCTGGTTTCATGGGTTTATCTCACAATAACATTTAATTCTGTTTGCCCTATTTTATCCTCTCTTTCCTAGTTTGCCCTTCCTCTTTAAATAGAATACCTATTGTTAAGATAGTTTCCTAAATAGTCTAGTTGTCTAGGTGGTAATTGGAATAAGTCTTAGTCTTGTTGACTAAGCTGTCTTTTTTTCCCTAAGTTAGTTTATCTTTTTCTAAAGTTAGTTTATTTCTTTCCTATTAGTCTTTGTATTTTAGTACATCTCTAAGACTTAGAGATTGAGTTGTATCTTGTTACCTATTTTCTCTATAAATACACGGACATAAGGAGAGGAAAAACACATTGATTCTCTCTCCTTCTTCTCCATTCTCCATTCTATCCATCTTCTATTTCTTTCTTTTCTATTTTGTTACATGGTATCAGAGCCAGGTTCTGTTTTGAGAGTCGTCTAAGTTTTTGGTTATGGTGTGTAGCCACCACTGCTGCGTTTGTTGTCGAGTTTACGTGCTATCATGAGAGTCACTGCTTCTATTCAGGTCTTCTATTCTACGCTATAATCTCTTACTGCTGGTTTGATAGTCTCTTCATTCTTACCATCATTACTACTACATCTATGTGCTGATCTACTACTATTTACTATTGCTACTGATCTGCTACTGATCTGATATCTGCTACTGCGAATGCTAAGCTGCTCTGCTCTGATCTGATCTGATCTAGCCCTGCTACTAAGATCTGTTACTGCTACTGTTGCCATCAAGCTATTGCTCCTTTGATCTGCTATACATGATTTGTTGTTCCATCGATTTGCTTGCTGGTGAGGGGGAGATTGGAGATTCTTATCCGTTCAAGTTATCAGTTGAAGATTACTTATCTACTCAAGTCATCAGTTGAAGATTATTATTTTTTGTTGGTTCGTGTCTATTCATGAAAGAGACTTTTCTCTATCTTTGCTCGTGTTTGGAGCCTACTACTACCTTGTTCATGTTGGAGCCTACTAGTACCTTACTCATGTTGGAGTCTATTACTACCTTGCTCGTGTTGGAGCCTACTACTACCTTGCTTGTGTCGGAGCCTACTACAGTTGCATGTGATGCAACCTTTATTACTAGTTACATGTGATGCGATCTCTTACTGCTACTACTACTACTGCAACCACGACAACAGTTACTGCTACTACTATTGTTGTTGTTACTTCCGCTGCCACATTGTTCCAAGCTGAGGCTCTCGCATTCCCCCTTGCTCCAGCTTGAGGGAGGGTGTTAAGATGGTTTCCTAAATAATCTAGTTGTTTAGGTGGTAATTAGAATAAGTCTTAGTCTTGTTGACTAAGCTATCTTTTTTTTCCTAAGTTAGTTTATCTCTTTCCTAAGTTAGTTTATTTCTTTCCTTTATTAGTCTTTGTATTTTAGTACATCTCTAAGACTTAGAGATTGAGTTGTATCTTGTTACCTATTTTCTCTATAAATACAAGGACATAAGGAGAGGAGAAACACATTGATTCTCTCTCCTTCTTCTCCATTCTCCATTCTCTCCATCTTCCATTTCTTTCATTTCTATTTTGTTACACCTGTTATATCCTAGGTACTGTTTGGCTATCACATGATCTTGAATCTTGTCTGAAATTACAGAACTGCCATTACAACCACTATTTGAGTTATTATTATTTGGGTGGGCCCATTAGTGGATCCAATAGGGTTTTCAATCTGGGTCCCGCATCAGGGCAGCAGCAGACATGTCTTGCAATTAGATTGTTTAGAGCTGAATGTTATCAATCAATGATCAATATATTCCTAACATATGAGTTACCAACTTAACAATGATCAACTAGAGTGAAATAAGATTCAGTAAATAAAGGGTAGCATTGACAGGGTATTATGCAGGAAATTTCAAGAATCTAAAGAAAAGTATTGGAGCAAAGCCTTAGCACAGATATACACCAACTTCCATATAGAATCAAGTACAACTCAATGTAAGGAAAAAGAAAAGAATTAGCACTAACCAGTTCAACAAGGAATGGAGCCAGAATTCTGTTCTGCAGTTTTTTCTATCAACAGAAAACCAGAAACAGGAAATGGGAGATAGGCAGCATTGATTCTTACTATCCAGCAAGGTTAGGTACCAAGAACAGAAAATATGAACAGTAAATTAAAACATATTTTCTGTAGGGGTGTTTCAGAACTTCAGAAATAAGAAATTAGAAGAAATAGAAGAAGAAAGGGAGGGGTAGGGAAACCAGACATAGTATAGAGGAGGGGAAGAGGAGAACTTGAGAGTGGAGGAGAGGGAGAACTTACAGCACAGAGAGAGAGAGAGAGAGAGAGAGAGAGAGAGAAGTCTTCTTTCTTTTTTTCATTACACTTGCATAATTTCGTTTTCAGAAAAAAAATGGCCTTAAAAGGCCTACAGGGAAAACTGTGGAGGGGCTGGGGTGTTATGGAACTGCCTAGGGGCAGTTACAACTTACAACCCACTTAGGAAAAAAAAAAAAAAAAAAAGAAGAAGCATAACTACAAAAAAAAAGGAGGGGGGGGGGGTGGTGTAGCTGTTACATTACATAAAAAAATGACAACTGAAACTGAAAAATAAAAAATTACAGGAACAGAAATAACAAAAAACAGAAAAATATAAATAAAGATAAAAATAAAACTGCTGATCTGCTACTCTAGCTGCTGTGATGTCCCCATCACTCCATCTATCTTCTTGTCTTCACTGGATCTTTTCCACTCATGTCCATTTATCTTGTTGGCTTCACTGGATCTTTTGAACTTATGCAGATAAAACAGCCGGTCCTATTTCTTTCTGGATTGCAAGATGAGATGGTTCCCCCATCTCACATGCAGATGCTCTACGCAAAAGCAGCCACACGTAACAGGCGGTGTACTTTTGTTGAATTTCCCACTGGTATGCACATGGACACGTGGCTTTCTGGGGGCGATCGCTATTGGAGGTCGATTCAGTTGTTCTTGGAACAAAATGTGCCTGAGAATATGGAAAGGACTGCCCCCAATGAAAATGGTAATGTCTTTCTTTAAGCCTCTGATGATTCCTGTTTGTGTGGTCGTCCAAGGGTTTCTTCTTTTGTTGGATTCTTTTTCCTGAGGAATACAAGTGTGTTGTTTGTTTCTGGTCTGTTTGTGCAAAGTTAAATTGGTTTACATGCCTACTTTTTCTACTTAACGAAAAGGAATGTCTCCCTCTCTTTTTTTAAAAGTATATAGAAGCGTCAAGGCAGAATCCTAGAATTCTGTCTGTTTTCTTGTTTTGGAAAAGTGCATATTTGTGTGTTATGCTGTAATTCCAAAACATTAACATCTGCTCTTCACCATTCAAGTAAATCTCTACGGGTTGGGAGTGTGTATTTGTTATCATGCAGGAGCAATGCAATAGCCTGGGATATGGCCTATTTTGCTAGCTCCTTGAAACTTTTTACATAGGTAGGAATTGGAACGCACCATCTGTAGACTAAATCTCTGCTCAATTCGACTAATTGAAGGTCTCCAAATAGTCAATTCATGCGGCTGGTCAAGTTCCAGAATCCAGGGGCCCGTCAATTTTATAAAGTAAACTAGTATGGATCTTTAAATTTTTTTCTAAGGTAATAGATAAATCAAGTGTGATTGCACAAAGTTCAGCCCAAGAAAGACAATAACACTAGGATTTCTGGAGTGTGTTACTTTGCTCGAATATTTTTTCCTTTGAAAATTAGGAGTGCCTCTCTTAGGCTCCTGGTTGTTACAAATTTCATAATGAAACAAACAGGGCCTTGAGGACAAAAATTTCTCAATTAAGCACTTAATCACTTCTTAATTGGTCCAAGATATAAGTGTGTGTTATCTTAAATATATTTAGCAAGCCTCAAGATAGAAGATGAAAGCATACCTGTTTCATAACTGCCGGAAACTATGAGCAGGTAACGTTTTATTTGAGCAACTCAAAAGTTTGGTCCTTTAACCTTGCAGCAATGAGAACCTTTGCTTCCCGTCCAGAGTTTTCCAATTCAAAATTTCCATTGAAACAATATTTATTTATTTATTTATTATTTATTTATTTATTTATTTTTTTTTTTGGGGGGGGGGGGGAGGTGGAAGGAAGACTGGAACTTCTGTCCACTTCACAAGTCTATCGGGCTGAAAAAGGCCTAGCACAAGAAAGCGTCCCTATGAATCATACATGGATGATGGTGTCAGCGGCTCTCCTAGGGTTCCCTTATCTGGAATCCCTGGGGAAGAAGATCACCAATCCTTCCTGATGATTCCAAGTTATTGATGACCACTTGTATATTTTGACCACCTCATCCTAACTAGGACCAGGATTCAGAACTCTGAAGCCCTAGTATTCAGTATATAGAAACTTGAGGTGTCCCCTTTAGTTTAGAGGATATAAAGAGCAAATGGTAGACCCAAAATGCCTTTGGGGGAAGTGTTCAAAAAGAGAAGAATTTGTTGACAAGTATGTTTCTGAATAGGAGTTTGTTGAGGATTAAACCTGTGGGGTGTGGACCATGGAGATACATTATTTTATGTGTTAGTGACATTTAATATGGTGATGATATAATGTTTACAGTCTAGTCTTAGGCATGGTGATTCCTCGTATTTTTTAAGTGCAGCCAAACAACATCGGGAGGAAAACCTCTACCCGCATCATTTCCCTTCCCCCACCGTTTCCTTCCCAAAATCTTTCCAGGATGCAACCATGGCCAAAACTGAATTAACATAGTTAAGTTGAGGCACACTAAATAGAAGTGGACTTGGAAAGACCCTAAGTGTACATGGAAGATGATGGAACATACTTGACCCTTTTTTTTTTTTGGGAACAAGTTGGTCACCTTTTTTATGTTTCTGCTTCTCCTCCCTGAGGATGAGCTTTTCCTTTCATTGTAGATCATATCTCTAGATAGAGCTTTTTAGCCACTAATTTTATTAGCAAATGAGTATAATATATTAGCTTGATTTTGCTCCTGGATTCTGTAGATTCGGAGGCAATGTGACAGGAGCCAACTAACTCAAATTTTGGTGCAAAACGAGGTCATTCTACCTGCTTTGGAAGGTGCAGCATTTGAATGCTCTTTCTGAGAAGTTGCTGCCTTTCAATATACAATGCACCACAGGTACATTTGCTAAACTATTTTTCTTGTTACAAAGTTTAGAAGATGATACCAAACCTATTAATGTACACTTCACAGCATTGTTGTACTGTGAAATACCTGAACAAATGTTGAATCTATTTTGAAATAGTACAAATTGTACAATTATAATGTTGAAAATTCAATCAGATACTGCTGACTGATGTGCTGCTCTATCTCCTCTTAAAGACTCCACTAACTGTAATAGGTTTACATACAATTACTTAGAAGGCCTTGCATTCGGAACAATCTATAAGCTTTTGAATACATGTGAAATTTGCATAGGATGAATTTTCAGTCAAGGCGTTTCATTCTGCAGCCACTCTACAAGTATAAGCTTGGATAGGACAGCAAGATCCCCAAAATTATTTTGAATGAGGAACTCCAAAAGATCACAGATTTTGGAATTTCTTTGTTTCTTCTTGATTCTCAATTCTAGGATTCTCAAAAGCAAAAATATTTAGGAATATGGATCATCAATCACCTTCAATTATTCTTCCATGTCATTTGCATCTTTTTTTTTTTTTTTTGATTTTTTTTTAAATGTTGTTTCCAAATAATAGGGTCATAGTCTGAATGAAGGGGGTTTGGATCCTCTTCTGTTTGGAGGGATTCAAGCCGTGATCCAGCGGCTGGAGTTCACCCGGTGTGCATATTGATACATGTGTGCTGAGTGGAACTCTAGCAGCTGGATCACGGCCGGAGAGACTGGACAGCAGGAGAGGATCTTTTTCCAAATAAAGGATCTAGGTTTCAAACTTTGGCCAAGGCTATATCTCATAGAACAGATTGAAACTTCATATTAGGATAACACAGGTTATGCGGTAGAGGGGAAGGGCACCGATCTGACAATCTTTTCGATCGGGATCTATTTTCTTAACTGAATGTCTCTGGTTTCCATGGAGGGATTCGTCACTAATCAACCGTGATACAAAGCTGAACTGATGCTTGACATCAAATCCTAACATGGGGTCTGGGAAAGAGCACAACTCTCATGTACTTCCGTGACGATACTTGATAGCACCATGCTCAAGGTATTGGTATCGGATTGGTATATTCGTATCGGTTTTATATTTTTCATCTTCACCTGCAATTAATAGATGAGAATTATGAAAAAAATTAAAATTTGTAAGAGCAGGATTTGTTTGAAATTAAAACAATACAACTCTATATTTTCGAGTTCAGTTCATCTCCATGTACCATGTAAGTATACTTTTCAAAGGATTTTATTACCATCCATGGGGTGTGGATCCCACCATACGTGGAGGTGAACGGCTCCTCTCTTTTCAAGATCCAATTGATTGTTGGATGGGAAGCCCAACCCTTAAATTAGCTATGCATTCCACATAAAAAAAAAGTTATAAAAAAACAGAAAAAGAACAAAACCATGCATCAAGCGCCATGTCCTATTCTTCCAAGGCTCACCATTTAGGATTTTTTAGGCTCTTTATTTTTTATTTTTTTAAATATTTTAATGATTGAATTAAAATTACTCCAAAATGGCAAATGTTAAATTTTTTTCAAAACTTCTAGAATGCCTCGGAATATTAGATTAGGATCAAGATTACTAAACGAATAGATGATAAATAAACATCTATATGAAATTTAAGCACCAACAAAGTTGCTACATGTTCGAGAAGGTGATCATGGAGGCTAGTTTCTCTCATGGATTGTTGAGGAACGTTCATCCAATATTTTTAATTGCATTATTTACAAAATTTTAGGTGGAAATTTGTTCTTTGATTAAAGTTTTTTTTTTTTTTTTTGGGTAAATGAAAAAAGGTGTTTAATTCTAGGGGCATGTATTTCAATGGTTGTTTTGCCGGTCACTTTTACTATTAGTTGATTGCAAGCATAGAAAATATAATATTTATTTCATTGAAAGAGGTGAAGGATTTTTTATTTATTTTTTGATAGAAAACCGTTTTAGTCAAAACATGTTAAACAAGTAGTTGTCTGGATACAAGACTCCATCAACATGGAGTGGACCTAAGCCAAACTATCGTATTTCAAAACCTAAAGCACCACTTACACCTTGAAGGAAGTTTTCTCATGGGAGCAAGGTATGAGGAATTCAATTGAGTTGTTTTGCACCTAATTCAAAACGACACACACAGAGATTTTAAGGGTGGTTTTTGCTGATGCTAAGATTTTGGGATCAATTCATAATAGAATCGGATTCCAAAACCTCAAAATCAAGCCTTGCACAGGAGCTCAGACCAACCCCTTAACAATCGGATTGGAATAACAAAAACGACCAGTTGATTCCAAACTCTTAAACCTTGCATGGGAGACAGGACAAATACCGGTAGTTAAGGTTCTAAATCCAAGTAACGACTATATTCAAAATCGATCACTCAAATCTAAATATCTGAAGGAAAACTGATATAATGACAATACGATATAAAATAATATTAAAACAGAATCGGATCGAAGATCATTCAGGTCCATCCAATCACCATTACTTATTAGTTTAACCATGGTGGAAGTTGGATTGGAATAACATAAACTATTATGCAGATCAATATTATATATGGCAGTCTTCCCAATTGAGTCAACGGATCGGTCACTCAGCACTTTATCCTAACTAACTGAGTTGGATCACTTAAACCCAGTCAATTCTCTGAAGAGAAACATTGACCGCGGTTGACAAAATTCCAGTCCGACAAAATCTAATCTGTGGTTTACTCATGCCGTGGTGTTATGTTATACAAAGTAACGAAGATCTGGTGTATCACTATCGCTAACGGCTCACGTTAGTGTCCGCTTCGCTCGTTATCTGTTTCGTCGAACTTTTTTCGTTACACACACACAGTCACACTTACGTGTGAGGTCAAAATATATTTTGCCCTTTTTCCCTCCTTTCCAACAAGTGAAACCCCAGTCAGTCTCTCTCCTCTCTCTCTCTCTCTCTCTCTCTCAGTCTCTGTGAACCATGTTGGGTTGGTTCTCCCTGCTTTCAAATCTTAACGTCTATCCCTGAAAACCTTCGAGTTTTCGTTTCCAATTTCTTCTATTCATCCTCTTTGAGATATTTTACTTTTCCATTTTTACTCCTTTTACCTTGGAGAAGCTTTTGAAGTTTTGGAGACATGGAAGGGCCCGGAGCGTACAATCCTCGAACGGTCGAGGAGGTTTTTAGGGATTTTAAAGGCCGAAGAGCCGGCATGATCAAAGCTCTCACTACCGGTACTTTTTATTTCACTTTCCTTCGCATTTACTTCATCGTTTTTGTTCGTTCTGGGAGGATTTCTATATATTTTGTTTTGTTTTGTTTTGTTTTGTTTTTGTTTATCGCTTTTAATATATGTTTTAATTTCTTGGTGACCTAATGTGTTTGTATTTGTTTTTTTGCAGACGTTGAAGAATTCTTTCAGCAGTGCGATCCTGGTTAGGGTTTTTGTATCTGCTGTTTTTCCTTTTTTCCTTTTTGAGTCATATAATGTCTGCATGTGTGTTAAATGGGAAATATTGATTAGGATGGAAGTTATAGTACGGTTGTATTTCCAGATTAGCGGCTGATTTTGTGGATTTTCTGTTTGGTTCTCATTGCTTTCTCAGAATAATTAGTTCTTCGCATTTTTGTGAGTGTTTTACTGCAGATGTTGTTTCTTCCTTTTATCTTGCTTTTTCCTAAACGCTTTTAATTGAACTTTATTTCTCGTACCCGAGGCTAAACGTGGATGTGGTTTTTAAATTTTTTTTTCCTGTATGCCATTATTTGGTGCTGCTTTCGACTTCTCTCCTCTCCTTGTGTATGATTGAAATCTCTTTGTATATCTGAAGTGAGTAGTGTCAGATTTTTTTAATGGCTTGGAAGTAGGAAGCCTAGCCAGCGGTTTCTGTTGTTTTTTTCCATTATTATTTGTGGGAGGGAATCTTTTGGTTTCTCTTCACTTGTCTTACATTCATATAACGATAAGGTTTTTTTTCATTTTGAGTTATTCTTTTTCCTAAATTTTTCCTTGTTGTTTAGTTCCATCTAGTGACTGTTTATTTAGAAGAGGATGACTGGATGAAAAAAAAAAAAAAAAGGCCCAGTTGGTTGAACTGAAGAAACGTCAAAAAGGAAATTGAGATGGAGGGCGCTGGAAGTGCTTAATGTTCTCATTCTGTCTTTTTGTAACCTAAGTAGCAACACCCCTTGAGGCGCTGGAAGTGCTTAATGTTCTCATTCTGTCTTTTTCGAACCTAAGTAGCAACACCCCTTGAGCTTACCTAGCATGGCCTGGGAGGAATGAATGTGGAAAAACCTCTAACTCAGGCTGACTTTCTTTAAGGGGACTCAGCAGTTGAGAGCATGGAATCAGGAAAGGGATTGGCCCCAGAGAGTCCCGAGTTGGATTGGGATCGGTCCCAAAATCCCCCTTTTTGGCTTTAACACTCCAAAATGATCCTTGCCAACTTTTTCAGCACTTGATTAGCCCTGGCCTATCCCAATCCGGATCGGCCACTAGATTGGAGTGGGAATAGATGAAGGGTTTTTCTTATTGACACCGATCTGGTGTCAAAGACTGTTGACACTGGCGATCAGTGTTCGTTGGATCGTGGAAAAACCCAAAATCCCTTCTGTCTCAAATATCAAAACACCCTCTTGTATATTGAGGTTTCCATGATGGTCCAATGACATCCCATGAAAGGGAATTAGTGTCAATGGGTCATTGACACCAGTCGTTATCATATAGAAAGACCCGTAGATGAAAGGGTTTCATGGGTATGAATATTTCACTGAAGAATAGAGGATTAGTTAGAGAGGATAGCTAGAGAGGACTAATTGAAGGAAGATGATGAGTTTAAGACTGTGAGTAGAACATCCTTCTAAATCTCGGAAATCTCGACCTCGAGATCTCATAATCTTGGAAATCTCGACCTTTATGTGTTCAAAAAAGACAATGTCTCAGTGAGATTTTCAAGATCTCAACAAGATCTTGTTGAGATCTTGAAAATCTCTGATCTCACTGAGACGGGTCGAGATCCAAGATTTAAAACCTTGGAGCAGAAAGAGGAATTGTTGTGGGAAAAGAGAGAGGGGGGGGGGGGGTACACATCTAAAATGTACTTACTTTCTTTCAGCCTGAGTTGTACACTTTTGAAATATTTCTTGATTAGGTTACCTCCCTTTGTTGTACTGCCATGTTATGTTGTGGTAGGATTTGATTTACGATTACTGGCTTGTCTTCCAATATATTCTGCTTGATTTCCTCTTTAAAATTTTCATTTCATTTTATGTTTATTTTGTTCCTTTGTTTTTTTAACTAGTTTTTGGTTTTTGTATTCATAATCCATATGCAATTCTCTTGTATCTTTGTAATTATCCAATCTTTTGTACTTTACAGAGAAAGAGAATCTGTGCCTGTATGGATTTCCTAGTGAGCAGTGGGAAGTCAATTTACCTGCAGAAGAGGTGCCTCCTGAGCTTCCTGAGCCTGCATTGGGTATTAACTTTGCCAGAGATGGAATGCAAGAAAAGGATTGGTTATCTTTGGTTGCAGTCCATAGTGATGCATGGTTACTTGCTGTGGCATTTTATTTTGGTGCTAGATTTGGATTTGATAAAAATGACAGGTATACCTTTTCGTTATCAGATTTTGATGGCTTTCTTTTTGTGTTTTTTCCTCTCAGCTGGCACAAAGGCAGTCTGATGGGAATTGTACTTAGTTTTTCCTTAGTTGATTTGATGGATTTGTTTGTATGGTATATGATGGATATGTTTGTATGGAAGTTTGTTTGAATTCATTACTATTTTCCTTGTTGAAGTAGTTGATAGATTATATTGTATTTCTTGATATTCACATGTAATTACGGAGCTCTGTTTTGTACTTTTTCATCATGGAGAGAGCGGGATGTAACAGTGATCTCAGTGAATTTTGGGAATTTATCTGTGGTGCAAATGCATGCTTTGCTATGATACGTAAATCTTGATAATTTTCTCGTCCTCTCTCTCTCAGTTTAATATCTACTTTATCATTCTTTCCCCTTGGGGGTTGTTGCTTGATGAGATGGTAAAAAGCTTAGGCTGCCTGTGTGAACACGCGAGTTCGAATTTGAGGGTTGCTATAATGCAGGACCGGTAAAAAATTGGTCCTATTTTAATATCTTTTGGGTATGGGCTTTTAATTCTTTGGGTTTTATTTGTAATGGTTTTAGTTATAAAGCTGCATAGTGGGTCTACTGGAGTGCACCAAAAGAATATTTTAATTAGTGGTGGGGGCCCATTAGAGATTACTTAAGGATTTTTTAATATTAGTTTTTATAAGGATCCTGTGGAACCTATTCCTTAGCTGTTAGCGTTCTGTCTTGAGTGGTATCCGATTAGGTTTTGTTTATTTTTTTTTTTTTTGGGAGTTGTTGTAGTTTAGCAAGATAAGAAACTTAATAGTTGTTTCTAAGTTAGTTTAGTTTATTTTTAGGAAACTAGATATTAGGAGGATTCTTTTTTTCTTTTAATACATGTAACACCACCCAATCGATAGTTAATGAAGAAGATTTTCCATCATTGGAATTTGAGTGTGAGAACTTTTCTCCCTATCCCCATATTGTCTCTCTTGTCTTTCTAAACATTACTATTCACAGGTACCGTCCACAGTCCCAGAACAACCCCCTATCTCTTCTCTTTCATCTTTTCTTTATTCTCTGTTTCTTTGCCATTGCAGGCTGTGGGAATATCAAAACAGGCAGCTTCTCAGCTCTTTATTCAACAGAAAATCTCCTTAAACCTGGGCTTGTGTTGCAGACAATAAAATCCTTGGTTCCTAATTTGTGCTCAGGATTGGTTGGTAGCATCAGGCCACTTTGTGCAAAAAAAAAGCCAAAGGTTAGGAACATCTCAATCAACCTCCTTGGGACCCTGCAAAACAGGACTTCTGTGGAATTACAGCCTTTAGTTTTTCCACTTCTGTACCGATACATTCTCTACTTCATTTATTTGTTAATGCTGTAATGGATGTGAGCGACATGACCTTAGATGGGTGATCTGAATAAGCTTTTCTTCTAAAGCAGAAATGTTAGAAAACTTCTGTGAAGGGATACTAAATCAAGCTGTTTGGGAGGGGAGGATATGGCAAGGGAAATGGTTAATTTCAATGAAAGATGATATGATGTAGGACAGCTAACCACCTTGGGTGTTGATGGTCCAGTGCCATCCAAGGAAGAGGTGGTGGTAAAGGGTTAAGTGGTGATGAGGGTGAGAAATGAGGCTTAGGATTCTTATTTTGGGGAGACATTTAAATGGTGACTATTGTTGGAACTGCAAACTAATGTTTATTAGGTTTAGTGAATAAGGTTTATAGCGTTGGGAGAATAGGGCTTTATATTTTTGGTGGGAAAATGTTCAAATTCAATAAAATAGAGGGAAATAATAGATACCAAGGACTAAGAGGAATAAGAAGAGGGATAATAAAGATATAAGAAGAAAGAAGAGGGAAAAGACTTGAGGAGATCAGATGGATCAAAACCCATTTAGAACACATGGCTCATTTCTTTATTATAAAATTTCAAAAGGAGATTGTAAAACTCATTTATGAATGCCAAATCAAATCTTAGTTGACTTGGACTCCTATCTTGGACTAAATGAAACAAGAATATTATCTTGGTTTACTTTCATTGAAGACTAGAAGGTTTAGAATATATCCTCAGACCAAAATAACAGAAACTTGCCCAAAGTGGTAAAACTTGGGGTTATATAAAGATAGAAATGTGTGATTATTGTGAGTAGTTAAACAAAGATTCTCCAATAATTGTAATATCCAGTTTAAACTGCATATACATTAATCTAATTGTAACCAATGTCTCGACATGTGAAAACAGCCTATAAATGAACCTTTTACTTTGCTGGTCTTGTTCCTGCTTCATTTCCTCCCTTGTTCTATAAATTCATCCGTTGATGTTAAAGAAGAGTAAGGATATTAGGACTTCAAGATGCTATGGTCTTCTCTCCACCGTCCTGGCATGCTTTAATGGTACTTGCTAACAATTTTGAGCCTACAGTCTTGTTTTCGCCCCATCAACTTGTAGCTATGGTCTTGTCCCATTTTCACAGTAGTGGCCATGTAATTTTTGGAATCTCGGTAGCTGATGTTGGATTACTTCCACCCTTCTTTTGTGATGCTAAATGCTCTGAGGTTTTTTTCTTGAATGTCCAGTATGTAAATATTGCTTCAACTAATTGTTTTCATGCTATAGAAGTTGACAACTGTCTGTTTTATATGGATGCTGGAGGTTTCCTTTTAGGCTGTGATAGTGGATATCTAGTTATCATTTATCAATTTATTCAGTAAGCATTGTACCAATTAGTATTGTCTGCGACCATTTATCTTTCCTGATTGGAAATTGGATGCTCTTTAGGTATATGACAAATTCATGATTTAAAAAAAAAAAAAAAGAGAAATCTTACCAGTAATTTTTTTTTTGTAGAGCTTGATTCTCTTGATTCCTATAATTTATTTAACTATATTGCTTTTCAGTTAGAAGTCAGTTTTTGCTGTTTTGTTATCCTAGATGTTATGTAATATGATATAAATTTCCTTTATCATTAACCAGTATTTGTCAGGCTGGGGTCTACCTGGACCTGATGTTACCCAAACCTGAGGCATCAATTCGAGATCAGTTATGTATGGTAGGGCAGATCAAATCGATCTCTATCTTGCCTCGCCCCAAACTGTTAGGATTTGCTATGAGCTATGACCCTTAATGGACTGGCGTTATGTTTGGTAAGTCACAATCCTGGTTCTGCACCTCTGTTCACTCTGTAAAATTGTTTCTCCTTTGTATGCATCAGTAGGCAGGTGGGATAGGGTTGTCCAATGTCTAGTAAGCCCAATGCTGGTGAAACTGCTTTTAACACAGGATGTTGCTGTCCTTGGGTTCATTTATCGGGTATGGGTGTGCTAGTTCTGGCTCGGAGACATTCGATTGCAGATTTTGTATTTGGAGTGGGCCTAGTTATTTTATTAGTGTCACTTTGTCCTACTTTTCTAATAGGCCCATGCAATTTTTGTCAGTGATGCTGGCCTTTTATTTTTCCTTTGGGGGGGTGGTTCTTGTAGAACTCCATAACTATATAATGCTTGTATACGTTTATGAAATTCTATATGGTGGTGTTTTCTAGGAGTTGAGCATCATCCCAGACCTTTTTTGGTCTGTTTGTGTTTGTGTTTGCGTTTTTTTTTTTTTTTTTTTTTTTTGGGGGGGGTGGGGGGGGTAGCATTGCAGCTGAAATGCAAGAACCTTCAGGTAGAAGTCAATTTGTCTTTTGAGGAAGGATCAGGAAATTGAAAGGCTAGGTTGGAACTTCTTGTAGAACTATCTATTGCCATGGAAGACGCTATGGGTCTTGCTTGTGGAATTTGTTGATACCATATTCCATCAAGATAACTAAATCTTATTATTGGCCTTAACTTGGCGCTTATGATATAGAGCATGGTAGTTTATTTTTCTGTTAAAGCCAGGAGATGTCACCAATGGGCTGTGGCTCTACTGTAACTCTAAGTACCAAGTAGAGAACAATTTTGAGATGTACCTTTGTGTTGTGTGTTGTTTATTGTGTGAGCACTTTCAACCTGCCTGGTGTTTTAATCTGTTTGTAATTGTAGAATAAAATTTAATTACATTTTTTTTTCTTCTTTTTCCCATTGTTGTTGAATTCCTTGATGGTCTTCATGCACATTTCTATGTACCAATAAAAATCATGCTGGATATTTGGTGCAGGAAACGCCTCTTTAGTATGATAAATGATCTCCCAACAATATTTGAGGTTGTGACAGGAACGGTAAAGAAACCAGTAAAGGAGAAGTCTTCGGTTTCAAATCATAGCAGCAACAAATCCAAACCAAACCCCAAAGTGGTAAAGAAGACTTCTGCACAGTTCCTCTCTTAATCCAATAGAATGAATGGAATTATTTGTTGTTGTATTTATGGTAGAATTACATATCAGATACTTGGTATGGATAATATGGCACCTGCTTTGTGGAGGGGGTAGTTGCACATTGATCCATGTTAGCTTATGCCTACATTGGTGGAATTTACAGTCCGGTCATGGGCGTGTGCCCACTGGACATTTGAATGATTTGAATCTTCACTTATCCCGGTCTATGCATTAACACCATTTAGATTGTGTGCCCTAATAATGATGAGAGATAATCCACACTTTTGTCATGTCTGATTTTTTTTTTTTTTTCAATCAGTAACCTTACGAGCCTAATTTTTTAGCTACACATTGGCCTCACCATTTTATGTGTTAAAATCTTTACCACATTAATTAACTTTTTCTGAGCCATGTTTCTCTATTGTTTGTAGTCTTTTGGTCCTGGAAGGGATTGGATTATTTGAATACTACTCCCAGAGAAGGGTTTCTCAGGACCCAAGGTGTTATATAGCCCTTGTGCTGGAAGAGTGGAGCCATCCTGACCTGTCTTAGAGGGGTTGTTTCATTTCACAATGATAATGAGGAGTCATTTTATTCGGGGGGTTTTATTAATATTCTATTGTTTACTCGTTTGGTTGAGTGAACTAAGAAAAGGTGAGCTTGTGCTTTTTGATGTTTTTGGAAGTGTTTCCCTTAGAAATGGCGTCTAGATGAGAATCTGTATTTGATTCTCCTTCTCGAAATATGTCGTTAGAACAAGTGAGTATGCATAAAAATATGGCTTTCTTGAACCTATGCCCCTCTGCAAACAACGGTCTTTAAATTGTATGTTTATTTGCCTTGGTTTTAATCTCCATTGATGGCTAACGGTTTTCCCTGTGCTGTTGTTTGCAATATTATTACTTCTGTTGAAACAAAAACAGCGGCCCTCTGAACCAGAGGGCAAGTTTTCAAAGGTAGTGCAGCCAAAGGATGACGAAGAAGGATTGGACGAGGAAGATGAAGAGGAGCATGGGGACACACTGTGTGGGGCATGTGGGGAGAACTATGCATCAGATGAGTTCTGGATTTGCTGTGACATTTGCGAGAAGTGGTTCCATGGCAAGTGTGTGAAGATCACCCCTGCTAGAGCTGAGCATATCAAGCAGTACAAGTGCCCATCGTGCAGCAACAAAAGGGCCCGTCAAAATTAAAGCAGGTTCTTGCATTTTAACGTTGGCGTGGCGTGGTGTGGTTTAGCTAACTGTTAAGTCAGGCCTGTTCTTTTCTCTGTGGTGCCCGCATCATGTGTATGAGTACTTTGATTTTGGGGATCTTACTCTGGGATGATATAATAGTTAGGCCTTTAAAACAATTTCCCTCTATTTGATTAGTAATTAGGGTATTTTCCTTCATTAGGAAATTGTCATCCTCTACCAATGATGATGCTGATGGTTTATACTTTGATACTGTTTGATCTACTTGTTCATATTTAGTTTTCTTTTCTTCATTGATAGGAATTTGGTTGAAAATAGAAGTTTAATTTAATTCTTATATTTGGTAAGTTGTTGATAATGATTAGAAAAATTATTTATTTTTATTTCTGTTTTAATTTAATCTCCCTTCCTTTACTCTACTACTAATCACACATGGACCTAGTCTTTCTGGATATGATTGGTTCTATTGTTCTAGGTCCCAGTATAGTGGCCCGATGTGATTTTTTTTAGAATCATGTTGCGTATTCAATTAATTTTTTTCGATTTTTTTTTTCTATTAACATTTGAATTCATATTGAAGGAGTGTGTGGGGCATTCAGAAAGAAGAAAAATGCATGATATATGACTTGAGGGCTGAGATCGGAGCAGTCTGATGTGGGGGGTTTTTCCCAGTCCTTCCTGATGTTGATCGATGGCTTTGGATATGCTGCTAAATCTGATATATGAATGTTTTAGGTTCTTTTTGGTATGATTTTTATTTATATTTTTGGAGGTGTTTTTGTAAAAAGTTAAATTACAGTTCGAGGTATCCAACTTTTAGGTCTGTTTGTTTCCATGTAAAATAGTGAAAAAGAAAATTTTCTGTAAAAGAATTCTTATTGTTTAGTTTAACAACGAAAATCTAGCAAAATTTTACATGGAAAATGATTTTTATGTAATTTTTTTTGCTTGAAAACTTCTACAATGAAGCAAATAGTGTCTTAAGAAACTATATTTGGGGTATTATCAATGTTGGAATTTGGAAATATTACGTTTAGGGTTCTTTGTCAGTACGTTTTATTTAGGATTTGAAATATTTCTCAGTTTATTCATACTCGTTCTCACTTTCCACTCTCTGCCCTTAAACCTCTATCCTCTGGCTCTATACTCTCCCTATTCTGTGGTTCCAGTCTTCACCCCCAAAGCCCCAACATCTCTTTCTCTGCCCTCTGCAACTTCTCCCTCTGGAGCCCCTGCTCTGCTCCCCTTGTCTAACATTGTAGCATTGTGGTGAATCGTGCGTACCACTGCAGGCTAAGTCGCTAAGGTCTAGGAGGATCGCATTTTCTCCTGTGAAATGTTGACAACCCAGAGCACTATCCATTATTTGGGGAAGGTGGCCATCTTCATAAACTAGATGTTAGTATCTTTTCCTAAACTGCAACCTTCTCTCACTTCCACCAAAAAGGGAAAAAATCGTCCTTTCTCTTTATTTATTCTTCTCTCATCTGTATTGGATTATTGCTCAATTTTGTTATTTTATATCTCAGAATTTGCAAGGGACTCGGAGGTTCTTTCTCTTTCCTTTTAAATCGTGCCTGATCTTCTTATTCTTCTTTCTTGACATGCAATTGATCACTCAACTCCGTTCTTTCAATGAATTGTGTCCTTGATCACCTCCGGTGTTGTTGATTCCTCCTTCGACGGTCATGTTTGCTCTCCTTATGGCTTTTCTTCTTGGAGTCCCGACTGGTATCAATGTCGAAGCTTAGGGTTTCCTCCATTTCCTCAATCAGTTGAGCCGAAAAAATGTAATGTACTCTCTTGTAATGCCTCATCGTTGTATTGATATACCCATAAAATAAAAAGAAGAATATCTTCTGGAAACATGCTTGCTGATTACTGAACCATCATCTCCAATTATTCTTCGTGATAGCTAACTATATGAATTCTATTTCTGACTCTGAATTTTTTTTTTCAGAAATAATCTCATAAATAGTGGGCAAAAAATAGGAATCATACCAAAGAGTGGGCCTTGAGAGAATGTTCAGTATATTTTGTTGGGATTGAGGGTGGATATATGTACATTGAAATACAGTATGGGTATTGGAGGGTTAATATAGCATTATAGGGTGTGTAGTAATAGCTAGGTCTAGGGTTGTTAACATGCCAAATATTGTCTGAATTTGATTCTAATATTTATGATAAGGGATTGATACAGAACAGAAAGTAGGTGAGGCCAAATATCTTTTATCCAATTATCCATATCACCAACCAAAGCAGGTGAGGGCACAAACAGAAACAGAGCACCTACGTTCCTTCTCTGTCCGCAGGACCCACACAGAGTTATCTTGTCCGATTGCGGGTGCTCAGTAATGTTGCTGATAATTGATTTTTCAGATAGAAAAAACCTTTTTAGAATTTAATAGGATGTGAAATGTAGTAGCTAGTCAAGGATTGAGGCTTGGGTTGCGAGAGTGAAAGCTGACAATGAAAGTGAAATATCTTTGGAAATTGAAAGAAAATTAGAGAGAGTGTGAGATCTGTTTGGGGTGTTGGAATTTGGAAAAGAGTTTCGAAGCGTTCGAGGAGAGCCCATTGTTTTGTTATTGATTCCTTCTCTCATAATACATTTGCAGCCTTTGATGGGTTTAAGCTTCAAATACATTTGCATCAGCACGTTGTTTTGCGTTTTGTTTGGTTTCGTAAGGAACATATTAAGAACACCAAGGTTTTAAATATCTTATTCTATAGGAGTGGGTCTCCTCAGTGACGCTCTTGCGTGCGCCCACCAAGGAGGTTTGAATGGCAGATCACCTGTCAGTGGGGCAGGGGTAGAGATTGTTAAGAGAGAGAGACTTTTTTTTTTTTTTGGGTAGAAAGAGAGAGAGATATAAGTATTGGATCGACTGGATCCTTGTATTGGTATCAGTGAGAGACCAATATCGGTTCTAGCTGCTATTTTGGGATCAGTCCAGAATCGGATCTGAAGCTGAATCAACTTATTTTTATTTTTTTCTTGATACACATCAATCATATAGGGGTTATCTATGGTATAGTTTTTATTTATAACATTGATATTAAAAAAATCAATAAGATTTCAATATACCCTGCTAATTCTCCCGAAATATAATCATCTACCTCTACTTCTACAGTTTTATTTTATTTTTATTTTTGGGTAAGAAAGGTAAAATGAAATAGATTATTATTTATTTCATCATACTATTAAGCATCCTAAACTGATAAGATGTAAAAGAACAAAAAGAAAACACTGTTTTCACTACAGTGAGATCTCATTGTTCACTGTAGTTCAACATGTCAATACATCTCGATTCTTGGCAGACAGACGTTTGAGAAACTCATAAGTTGTGATCATGGTGGTGGCAGACATGGACATGGAAGCCCACCTAGGACCTAAACCTCTGTAAAAGGCAGCCCATCCACCTTCTTTAACTAAATTCCTAACAGTTTCTGCAATTGTTGGAGGCCGACGCCCATTCTCCTTCCAATCCAAAACCTGTAATCTCGTCTTGATTGTATCCAGAGGCATTGTAATCAATGCCGAAACCCCGCCCGCCATTGCTGCACTCACTCCCTGCACTACCACCACTGTTTTGGAATCCGGCCTAAAACTGACACTACCGATGCTCTTATCATTGTCTTTGGTAATCTCGTCTCTCTTGCAGAGATAAGAACCAATTCCACCCCAAACCAGTCTCTGCGTCACCGAATATGAAGCCCACCAAACTGCATTCGAGGGGGCGTAAGTCAGGATAGACATACCAAATCCCCTGTACAAACCCCGCAATCCATCAGCATTGAGAATTTTTCTGCAAGCATCGATCCCACCAGCATATTTACAAAGGGATACATTGGGACTGCTGGGATTCCCTGTGCAGCCTTGAACCATGAGCCGTTGGCTGACAACATCGATTGGTGTCCAAACGAATTGTGCTGCCATCGCAGCACTCAGCCCTGCTGCAGCGTTGGCGATCGCAGCCGCCGTCGGTTCTGTGAAACCTAATCGGATCGTTGCCGTTCCCACACTGCTCTTGGTTACCTCGAGCGCCGTCATGTACAGTGCACGAGCAGGGATGGTTCCCATAAGGGAAGTGCTAAAGCCTCTATAGAGGCCTCTGATGCCCTCGTGGCGCATGATAGTGAAAGCCGTTCTCCTGCTAGAGACCTCCATCTGCGATACCTGTTGCCGAGTCTTGACGACGATAACAGGGTAAAGAGTAGCAGAGACTCCAGAGAAGAGCGCGGCGCCAAGAAGGAAGAACTTGGATTTATCCAGCATTTTCCAATCGATATCTGAAGGGAGACGTATATCTGGAGCCGAATCTTCTTCGGAAGCTGCTTTCAAACTCATCTTCGCCACTTTCGGACTCTAGATTAGATAGAGGAGATATCCGAAATGAGGAGAAAAAGAAGAGATCCGTTCTCTTCTCTTCTATATGAAAAGCTAAACTGTACAAAACAGCGAAGATATCTCTCTAAAAAAAAAGCTGAAAATCAAACCCTACAGCTCAACCTTCTACTGAAAAAGGAAAATAAGGGGATCATATGATCGATACAGGATTTCTCAAAATAATCAACAAGTTATGATAAAGCTCGTTAACAGTATATTTTTTCCTCTTTCGAAACCAGTACTTAGATCGAGCTAGAATATGGATTAGCATGTACGGATCGAACATTTCTCAGAAACAATAACTGATACAATGATACTTCTTACCAGGAAGACGAAGTCAGGCAAAAACGAAGGCATCATCTTCAGACGCCGATAAGAATAATCCGCCGGAGATAACGAATCTTGCCAGCGTATACAGAGATTCACACATCAGAGATATACCAAAACGATTAAATAATCAAAGACAACAAAGGGTATCGAGGATTACATGTTCGTATTTACAAAGACAGTGGATAAGCGTGAATGATCTTATGGCCTGCGGATTCGTGAGCCGTTTTTCTAAAACAAACGGCGATTTCAGCTGGTTTTTTTTTTAATAATATTTTTTAGGGATTAAAGATATTTTTGCACGTGTCTCTTGGACACGTATATCAAAGTGGGGGCAGTGACTCAGCCCTATCCGGATGCCGGAGTCGTCTTGTTTTCGCCACCCCTAGGGGAGCGCCTCATTCAAGTCACTGCCTTTTGGCCATCAAATTTCCGACTTCGATTAATAAATGGTAAGATTAATGAGAAGCATTTTGAAACCGTATAATAAATACTATGGTAACCATATTTTCCATTAAGCATCATCCAACGTACCATTATTGTTGGGAGAAATAATAGTTAATGAATGTATTCAATCGTAAAAAGGGGATTTTAGAAGGTAATCATGTGACGTTTATCCATTGTATTGAAAAAAAGGTATTGTGGTAAATATTAGAGGAAGCCCATGTTCGATCCCATGGTCTAACTCAGTGGTGTCTATCCATTGCATTGGAAAAAGGATATTGTGGTAAATATTGGAGGAAGCTCATGTTCGATCCTATGGTCTGATTCAGTGACGTCTATCCATTGCATTGGAAAAGGGCATTGTGGTAAATATTTGTTGAAGTTTATGTTCGACCCCATGGTCTGACTCAGACAAGAAGTGACAGGTTGACAAGGGTTGTTGTGCCATTAATGGATTGTCTTTAATGGCCGTAAATGCTGACAACAACCATTAATGCAAGGTATGCTGACTTGACCCGCCGATTCACAAGATCTCGGTCCAAATCGGCGGATCGTCAGAATATTATTTGGTAAAAGCGCAAGGACAACAATGGACATATGGAGGTTATGGAGAATATAGCCCAAAATGGGATCGAATAGAGTCAGAGGGGGTTGAAAAGTGGTTGACAAGACACTGTGACATAGTCTAAGAGGTAGTAGGCATGCGAACCTACTATACCCTAAGTAACTAATGATCAAAGTAGTGACAGACATAAAAAAACGGGCCAAAGAAAGATTCACACTTCGATGAATGTATATATATATATATATATAAGTAACATGAAAACATAGAGGGAAAAAAAAAAAACACATTGTTACAATACAAGGGAAAATCTTGCTCTCCATCTGGTTACTTATCTCATATCCTAGTTGCTTTCGTTTCAGTTATTTTCCATCTATCAAAGTTCAAGGTGAAAAATCGAAGAGAGGAACTTCTTTGATCAACAACACCTCAGGGAGCCCTTTGATTGAGAATGAGCTCCAGTGTTTCATTGGGAGTTCCATATTGTCTGTCTTGGTCAAATCACCCTTACGGATTTCAGCAACAACAATTATATATACTACTGTATGATACCATTTATATTGCAAAATGACTTCGTATTACAATCGAATCGGAGCAATAATCAACACCACCTGCACACTATTTTGACCCGCGACCCCAATCCGTGACCCATTCCATATACATGATTCATAAATTGACACATGGTTTGATGGATTAGTCTTTTAGTTAGAAACTTCTACACACTTGAACATATTTAGGATTATCTAGAATTCTCCATACTTATACATATATAGACATATCTAGAATCCTCTTAGGAGGGAATGCTCTAGACCCCATTACTAAAATATTCCTAATCATTGGATAGGAGACATTGAGTTCAGATCACTGACATGTACATGTACTCTCTATGTGATCCAATCACCATCGATATGATGTGAGACCCACTGAATATGAATGGTGATGAGATCTCAAGAATAGGGTTGCAAGTTTAACCTTGACATCCGAACCTGCCCAAATCCACCTTGAACCTTGGTAGGGTTGAACCTGGCCCGAACCCTAGTAGGGTTAGCTTAGGGTTCAAATTTTGATCAACCCTGCCTAGTAGAGTTGAGTTGGGTTAGGTTAAGTTTGACCCCTTGGGTTGAGCCCGGCCAGGATCCGATCCTGAATCAGAGTTAATTAAGGTTAACCCGGCCCAACCCTATCCTGTTAAAGTCAATCAGGATAGGTTAGGGTTAAGCCCAACATTGTTAGGGTCAGAGTTATAATTGTATATTTTCTGCCATTGACAGGATTGGGCTGGGTTAGAGTTAAGTTTAAATAGTCATGGTTAGGGTTAGGGTTAGGGTTAGGGTTTCGAAAACTCGGCCCAACCCGGTCCTTTTGTAACCCTATTCAAGAAGAATACAAGTACATGCACAGGAATTGTTCTCGAAGACACTTGCCCCTATCGCTTATGCTAAACCGTAAAAAAAATCAATTAATAAAAGACACAGTAACAGTTTAATGATCTGAGAGGTTTGATATTGACATTAGATATAGATTTAAATAGGACTGGGATAGTCTGCTATTGTCCAATTGTCCATCAAACGAGTTGGGGTGGTCGACGGCATGGATGCCTTTGCAACCCCTTTTCTGGGGGAGGACGAAAACGAACATAAGATCATCGTCGGTGTAAGAATTAACGTATAGAATGCAAGAATTATGTTTAGCATAAGATTTCAAATATATTAATGCAACTTATGACCTACATAGAATGAATTTAATGCAATGACTCAACTCTATTTACAAGCATTAACGGTAATAATATGCATCATAGGAACGCTAAGAAGGGACATAAATGAATTAAGCTATGTTATGCTTCATATGAATGTTAAGAATGAAATCCATGTATGTCATTGGCCACGAATAACTCTTCTAGTCGAGATTAGATGAGTTGTAGGGGTTCGACAAACGTACCTATATATTAGTATACACACTGAGTCCATCGAGTCTGTTCATCTCTGCTGGATGGGCTATTTAGTAGGGGAGGGTTTTTTTCTCTTTTTGTATCTTTAAGAAAATGGTATTAATTTGTTAAAATCCAATTCCAATGGTAAATTAGTGTGGGAAAAACATACCAAAAAAATATGTCGGAAAGGGTAAACTAGGTAGTAAGGTTTCAAATCAAGGTATCCGAGATTGTATTGGTCATGTTCAAAATTGATCTGGATTAATGTACCGAATCAATAAAAAAATACTGACACCTGTTCGATAATGTATATAATAATATTAAAAAAGAAATCAGATCCAATCAAATACTGATACAAACGGACCGCGTTAATAAAGGTACAATATATATTTTCCATAAAAACAGAACCGAAAAAAAAAGGGTGGGGACTTTATTTCCGTTTCTTCTTTACAGTAAAGAGAAGACAGCCTAAGTGCCTCCTCGAACCCGAAAGTTCCAGAAACGAATGCTCTATAATTCTCTAGAAACTTCCCACCTCGATCATCTTTCCCACCTATAAATCCATCTCCGATTCATCTTCGTCTCAGCAAAATTGTCCAATCGTGAGAAGAGCTGAAACAATCAAACAAATCTCCAAAAATGTCGGTCAGGCTAATGGGTTTCGACAGTCCTCTGTTCTCGACGCTGCAACACATGATGGACGTCCCCGACGAGGCAGAGAAGACCGTTAATGCTCCCACTCGGACATACATTCGGGACGCCAAGGCCATGGCTACCACACCTGCCGATGTCAAAGAGGAACCCAACTCATACGTCTTCGTTATTGACATGCCAGGCCTCAAATCCGGCGACATCAAGGTGCAGGTAGAGGGCGACAATGTGCTGATCATCAGCGGTGAGCGTAAGCGAGAGGAGGAGAAAGAAGGGGCTAAATACTTGAGGATGGAGCGCAGGGTGGGAAAGTTCATGAGAAAGTTCGTGCTTCCTGAGAATGCAAACACTGACGCCATCTCTGCCGTCTGCCAGGACGGTGTGCTCACTGTCACCGTCGAGAAGTTGCCTCCGCCGGAGCCTAAGAAGCCCAAGACCATCGAGGTCAAGATCGCGTGAGGCTTCCAGTTACTGGGCTCCTTAGCTGAGGTTAAGATCCTTCATTTCCCGCAGGATTGGATGGAAGGTTGTGATGTGTGACAGCGACGCAATAATGTTAGCAGATGGTTTAGCAGATGGTTTCTTTTTTATTGGTCTGGGTATTTTTGGGTCTATGATCGTTCTGATCAAGATGATGACAGTCTTGTTATCGTTATACTGAATGAAATTGTGTTTACCAGTAGGATGAGCTTTTACGCGGGAAAAAAGTTCTATCTCTACTATTTTTCCAATCAATCAATCAATGCACTGGCAACAATCTTTTCTTAAGTGATTTCATCTAAAACCCATCAATGTGGTAAAAAGAAATTATCACATTCTGCCGAGAACAATCAGCTGTGAAAAGCTCCTTGGCTGATAAAGTTTGAATCAACCCAGAATTATCCCAATTGGAATCAAATGCGAACTGTTTTCCGTCGCATTATGTTGGAATTTAACAATATATTGAAATGTTCTGAGAAATTAAAGAGACTCTGGGATATTTCTTCTCTTCAGCAGGTGTGAGGTGTGAGGATTTGGACGCCCTTGGAAAAGAAGTTTGAGAAAATCTATATACAGTTGGAAAATTTCTTGCCATGACCCAAATTGGAATACGCCTCGTGGAATGAAGAAGTTTTGGGAAATGACTTCCCTTTTTCCCAGAGGGTAATAGATAATATGTTTGTTTTTATTTATTTATTATTAATTATTATTATTTATTTCTACAAACTCTTCACCTTTGCATCAGATTGTCTATTGTGTGAAGTCCAAATTTTTAAAATAATTTACATATAAATTCATGTATATGTACATATAATTAGAAAAGAAACAAAAGGGATGCCAAATCACTAGAAGACCAATAATCGCTGTGCTACTATGACCTTCATATAGTCGACTACTGCATGGAGTCGCATTGAATCAATGCTAGATAATGAACAATATGAATTAAATGACTCCAAGTATAGGTAGGGTGTCTTGGAATGTGAGATTGTTAAGAATTTAGATTCAGCTTCGCATTGAACAAGCAGAAAGAACAATGAATTAAATGACTCCAAGTATAGGTAGGGTGTCTTGGAATGTGAGATCGTTAAGAATTTAGATTCGTTAAGAATTTAGATTCAGCTTCGCATTGAATCAATGCTAGATAATGAACAATATGAATTAAATGACTCCAAGTATAGGTAGGGTGTCTTGGAATGTGAGATTGTTAAGAATTTAGATTCAGCTTGTTTTGATATATAATATATGGGAAAAATGATGTATACAATTCCCCCCCTATTTAATTTTGTAGGTCTCTTGTTTTATGAATGGTGAGAAATTCTCTCTTGGCTTAATGTGAGTGGAATACACATGTGGTGTTAAGAATCAATTATTAATGTAAAATTATTTAAGTTTTTTTTTTTTGAAATGAAAAGAATGTTCTAGTGCTGAAAGGCTTTTGTCATTGTAAGGTTTAGGAAGGGATTAATATATACAATTTTAATTTCTTTTGTGGAGAAACTATTTTCATATTTAAACTTATAATCCCCAAAGTTATAAAGAAGCAATATTATCATTGTGTTGTGTTAGGGGAATACACATGTGGTGTTAAAAATTAGTTATTAATATAAAATTATTTAAGGATTTTTATTTTTTTCTTAATGAAAAGAACATTCTAGTGCAAAAGGCTCTAGCCACCATAAGGTTTAGGGAGGGATTCATTTATACAATTTTATTTTCATTTACTATTTTCATATTCCTAACTTATAATCACCAAAGTTATATAAAAGCAATATTATTATTACGTCAGCCTGCCCTCTAAAGCAAATAACGATAACTTGACCGTTGGTGCAAAACTCTGCCTATATATAAATCCTTGTCAGGTCCAAAATTTATAGATATTGTATGAAGTAAAAATTTTCAAATAAAAACATATTTTTATAAAATAGCAAAAAATATCTTCCTTTATAATAAATTATTATTTGAATCTTAAGGTGTGAGTTCTCTTAAAAACAGAGTTGTCTGTCCCTACCAATAAGAGTGACTACCAATAGGAGTGAGTGATGACAAATCCATTAGGAGGGGCATGGGAGAGAGAGAATATCAAAGAAGAGATAAATTTTTTTTAATAGCAGCTCCTTGCTAATTGCTAACAGTCGAATAGGTTTATTAGATTTTTTTTTTTTGAAAAAATTTGACTCATCTCTAGTACTGTGCTTTTAAGTCACTCAACCTTTAACTTTACGATTAATTTTATGTACCCCTTTCATTTGTTAAATATACGTTACCCTGTCATAACAAACATGTCTGTTAAATGATGACATGGCAACGTTTAACATATTATAATGGAAAAATTACTTTTAGACACTAGTTAAGTTACTATTTTATCTTTTCCCGAACTATTAATTAACAATTACTTTTATATACGTTACCTACTTAGGTCGACCAACCATAGAGAAGAAACGGAAAAACAAAATGAAACTCCAATGAAGGAGTGAGGAGAGAAGAATTGCTGGAGCTTTTGTCAGAGAAGAAGGTTTTTGCAAGGAGAATCGACGTGCGCTTTTGTCAAAGAAGATGGTTTTTGCAAGGAGAATCGACGTGTGCTTTTGTTAGAGAAGAGGGTTTTTGCAAAGAGAATCATGGTGAGCTTTGCTGGAGAAGTGAGAAGAACATTCATCGATGATCAAGTTATCAATCAAAGAACAAAGGAAATGTTTTGTTTTTGGTAACCATTTCTTTTAGTCTATTTCCTCTATTTCTTTGTATTTTTTTTTTCTTTTTATTAGAAAACAAAATGCAGATGAGGTCTTTTACATGAGATGTGATATGTTGCATCGCCATAATGAGATTGTTGCCAATTTCTACAGTCTACATTCCTGAATGGGTTTGATTTGCAGTTTTTGTTCGAATTTACAACAAAACCCTACGTAGAATGAAGATGTTAGGTTATAACGAAATAGAGAAGTGATGGCAAAATTGTTATTTGATTATCAAATTATTATAGAGGATAATTGGATGATTTTACATTTTATATTAGTCAACTTAAGGGGGTGTGCATGAAATTAATTACAAAATTAAGGATCAGGGGATTTAAAAGCATAGGAAAAAGGTGGGAGAAATTTTCCGTCTCTTTATTATGATTATCATATTTTCCAATTTGAAGGAAATCCAAAATACATAAATGATGGGTAAGTTTCGTAATTAAAAAGCACAACGAGAAGCATCATTTAGAATTACAATTAAGGACATTATTTGGCAAGAGAGAAGAGGTACCCTTGTTTCTATTTTAAGAATAGAGATGAACGAAAGAAAGAACCTCCTCGAAACCGAAAGTTCGAGAACGAATTCTCTGTGCTTTTCTGGAAACTTCCCATCTCCATCATCTCCTGCCACCTATAAAAACCGCACACAGGTCCGCCATATCCAAATCATTTTCGTGTCAGCAGAAATAGAGGAATTCGAAGCACAGAAGCGAATAGAATAATGGATTTCAGGATCATGAATTTGGACAATCCTTTGTTCTCGACGCTCCAGCAGATGATGGACGTTTCTGACGAGGCGGAGAAGTCCTTCAATGCTCCCACTAGGACATACGTTCGAGACGCCAAGGCCATGGCTTCCACGCCTGCCGACGTCAAAGAGGAACCCAATTCCTACGTCTTCGTTATTGACATGCCAGGCCTCAAATCCGGCGACATCAAGGTGCAGGTGGAAGGCGACAATGTGCTGATCATTAGCGGTGAGCGTAAGCGAGAGGAGGAGAAAGAAGGTGCTAAGTACTTGAGGATGGAGCGCAGGGTGGGAAAGTTCATGAGGAAGTTCGTGCTCCCTGAGAATGCTAACACTGACGCCATCTCCGCCGTCTGCCAGGACGGTGTGCTCACTGTTACCGTTGAGAAATTGCCTCCGCCGGAGCCTAAGAAGCCCAAAACGATCGAGGTCAAGATCGCCTGATGCTTCCAGTTACTAGACTCCTTTGCATATGTTTCGATCCTTCATTTTCCCGCAGGATTGGACGGATGGTTGTGATGTGTGACAGAGACGCGATAAGTATTAGCAGATGGTTTAGTATAAGTGTCTGTGTGGGCTTTCTTTTTCATATTTCTGAGTTTTTTGGAGTCTATGATCGTCTTCCGGTCAAGATGATGATCGTTCTATTGAATGAAATTGTGTTTACTGTAGAATGAGCTATCTCTGCTAGTGTGTGTGTGAATGATTAATCAATCAATACGCTGGAAACAATCTTTTCTTAGGTAATTTCATCTGAAACCCATTAATGTGGGAAAATAAATTATCACATTTTGGTGAAACAATCAGTGAAAAGCTCCTCGGCTGATAGTGTTTGAATCGTACCCAGAATCACCAATTACAATCAAATGGGAACTGTTTTCAGTCGCATTATGTGGGAATTTTTAACAATATTTTGATGTTGTATGTGCTTTTTTTCAGCCTAAAGAAGTTAGGCAGTCTAGCAAATCCCTCTTCGCTGGTTCTCGGAGGAGGATAAATTAATATGGAAATTTACTAAGGATGGCAGTTTAACTGTCTATTCGGTTTATCACATTCTTTCGGATATGAAGGATGGAGCTGCACTCTTGAATCCTTCATCCTCCCGAAGGAAATCTTGGCAAGAGGTCAATATTATTTATTGTCTGGAAGAATGTTTGGGGTTGTGCTACTATCCCTGGAATTAGGGATTTTTTTGTGGAGGTGCTGCGCAGGGGGAGTTGCTGTGAGTCAAGCTCTACACAACCGGCAAGTTCCTGTTGAGTTATTCTGTAAACGTTGCAATGCCAACGAGGAATCAATTGATTGTCTCATGTTGACATGTCCTTTTGCTAGAACCACATGGCTTGGCTCTTGTTGGTCCTTCATAGATCCTCATAATGATGATTTCAAGCTTCACCAATGGATACTACAGCAGATGGTCACAAATCCTTTATTAAATAAAGAGCAAATCAAGCAAGCTCTTACTGTCATTTCATTCATGTGTTGGCATATATGGAAAGGGAGAAATGATCTTTATTTTAATTATGTTAATTCATCGCCAATGGATATTATTACTCGGGCTGAGAGAGACTGGACAGAATTTTCTGCTATTCACTCCACTAGTACTCAGGTCAGCAGACTACAGATGATAACGACCAAAATTTGGGCAAGTGGATTAGGCCATCGCAAAGATGGTTTATGGTTAATGTTGATGCTGCGTTGAATAATATGAGTCAAGGGGAGGAATAATGGTCTATATATTATTTGTAATGACTCAGGCCAACCTATTTCGGCGATGTCAGAGTCTCTTCAATTTTGCTTCTAGTGCAATTGGGGGCCTCTGGTGATTCGTGAAGGTCTCAATGAAGCTATAAATTTGGGCTTCGTTAATGTTATCATCGATCATAGAATCTGACTGCTTAGAGGTAATTAATTGTATTAATGGAAAGACCAATGGGGGAGGTGCGTGTAGCATCAATTGTGCATGACATTCATATTTTGTCTTTCCACCTTAATAGGTTTTCATTTAACTTTGTTTCAAGGGGGTAAATGTAGTTGCCCATACCCTTGCAAGGAGGACTGTTTCTAGTTTAGACTTTAGAGATGGTAAATTGGTCTGTATCCACTGCATTGCTTGTCCATTTATGCCAAGATTGACAACCCAGCTCTTAATGAACGAATTTCCTTTCTAACAAAAAAAAAAAAAAAAAAAAGTTCTGATAAATTAAAGACTCTGGGATATTTCTTCTCTTAAGCAGGTGTGAGGATATATCAAGCTCTTCCATGTCATTCTATCGATGATTCATCTGCAATCACTTACACCAAAGTATGCTTTAATATTTCGGAAAAAGCATTCTAAGCCCTAGAAACCAGTTAGCCCACTACGGCAAGGCTAACGGAGGAAATGTTGTCAGTTTGAAAGGCCCAAAGACAAAAGTAATGATTATATGGATCCAAATCGTCTCATCCTAGTAGTTCGAGAGGAGGGACAGCGACCCGAGTAGATCCAATATTATGTATTTTTTGTTTTTTAAATTTTAATTTTTTTTTCTTTCTTTGCCGAACATAAAATAGGAGGTAGGGTCTGCAAAAGAGTTTGAGAGAATATACATTTGTAAAATATCTAACTATGACCCAAATTGGAAGAGGCCTCGTGGAATAAAAAATATCTCAAGTAATTATAATAGTTGAGGGTTTTTTTTTTTTTGTTTTTTTAATTTATTTATTATTTTTTAAATTCTATTTCATGTTTTTTAACCAATCGAATTTTTTTTATTGGACACGATAAAAAAAATATGTTAGGATATTAAATTAACGGTTTTTTTTTTTTTTTAAATAGCGGCTCCTCACTATCAGATGAATAAATAGATTTTTTAAGGGAAATGTCACCCACTCCGAGTACTTTGTCATCTAACCCCCAAATTCATTATTAATTTCACATACCCTTCATTTGTTATGTATACAGATCCTGTTATAATAGTCACATTTGTTAAGTGATGTTGGGACAATGTTTAAAATATTATAATGGCAAAATTATGTTTAGACATTAGTTAAAATATTATTTTAATTAAACTATTAATTTACAAATACTTTTACATACCTTACTTACGTATTCAGATCGATTCAACTGTAGAGAAGAAACGGAAAAAGAAAATGAAACTCTAACGAAGGAGTGAAGAGAGAATAATCATCGGAAGAAGAGGGTTTTCGCAAGGATAATCGTTGCAAATTTTGCTGGAGAAGTGAGAAGAACATGAAGAACATTTGTCGTTGATCAAGCTATCAATTGAAGAACAGAGGAAACGATTTGTTTTTGATAATCTTTTCTTTATGTATTTCCTCTATTTCTTTGTATTGTCCTTTCTTTTTACTAGAAAACAAAACACAGATGAGGTGTGATATGTTGCATCGCCGAAATGGGATTGTTGCCAATTTCTTCGGTCTACATTCTTGGATGGACTTGATCGGCTTTTCTTGTTCTGATTTACAACAAAACCCAACATAAAACGAAGAAGATGTTTGGTTATAACGAAATAGAAAAGTGATGGCAAAATTTTTATTTGATTGTCAAATTATTATGGAGGATAATTAGGTGATTTTGTATTTTATATTAGTCAATTTAAGAGGGTGCGTATGAAATTAATTGCAAAATTAAGGATAGTTAGGTGATATAAAAGTATAGTACAAGGGGTAGTGAAATTTGGATCTAAATCCTCTCCTCCAAGGGATTCGAGAGGAGGGTGACTCTCACCAGTCGATGCCCGACATGTGGGTGTCGATTGGATCTAAGCCCTACGTCCGAGCTGATAAGATGAGCCAACAGGGGGTGTCGGCTTATACATAAACTCGAATGGAGGATTCGAATCTAACTAGCACCCGCGTAATGGGCATCAACTGATGGGAGTCGCGTCTCCTCCCAAACCCTTAGGAGGAGAGGATTTGAATCACTCAATTATTATATTTTCTAATTTGACATTTAATTGAGAGGAAATCCAAAATACATAAATGATGGGTAAGCTTTGTAATTAAAAAGAAGAAGAAGCATCATTGAGAATTACAATTAGGGACATTATTTGGGAAGAGGTACCCTTGTTTCCATTTTATGAATGGAGACGAACGAAAGAAAGTAGTAGAACCTCCTCGAAACCGAAAGTTCGAGAACGAATTCTCTCTGCTTTTCTAGAAACTTCCCATCTCCATCATCTTCTGCCACCTATAAAAACCGCACACAGGTCCGCTACATCCAAACCATTTTCGTGTCAGCAAAAATAGAAGAGTTCGAAGCACAGAAGCGAATAGCATAATGGATTTCAGGATCATGAATTTGGACAATCCTTTGTTCTCGACGCTGCAGCAGATGATGGACGTTTCTGACGAGGCGGAGAAGTCCTTCAATGCTCCCACTAGGACATACGTTCGAGACGCCAAGGCCATGGCTTCCACGCCTGCCGACGTCAAAGAGGGACCCAATTCATACGTCTTCGTTATTGACATGCCAGGCCTCAAATCCGGCGACATCAAGGTGCAGGTGGAGGGCGACAATGTGCTAACCATCAGTGGTGAGCGTAAGCGAGAGGAGGAGAAAGAAGGGGCTAAGTACTTGAGGATGGAACGCAGGGTGGGAAAGTTCATGAGGAAGTTCGTGCTCCCTGAGAATTCTAACACTGACGCCATCTCTGCCGTCTGCCAGGATGGAGTGCTCACTGTCACTGTCGAGAAGTTGCCTCCGCCGAAGCCTAAGAAGCCCAAGACCATCGAGGTCAAGATCGCCTGAGGCTCCCAGTTACTGAGCTCCTTAGCATATGTTACGATCTTTCATTTTCCCGCAGGATTGGACGAAAGGTTGTGATGTGTGGCAGAGTCGCGATAAGTGTTAGCCGATGGTTTAGTATATTAGTGTATCTGTGGGTTTTCTTTTTCATTTGTTTGGGGCTATGATCGTTCCGATCAAGATGATGACAGCCTTGTTATGGTTCTACCTGTGTAATGAACTTTTACGCGGGAAGAAATGTTCTATCTCTGTTAACTTTTTTTTTTCCCAGAAAGAATGATCGATCAATCAATCAATCAATCAATACACTGGCAACAATCTTTTCTTATTAGTAACTTCCTCTAAAACCCATCGATGAGGGAAAAGAAATTATCACATTCTGGTGAGAACAATCAGTGAAAAGCTCCCTTAGCTTTGAATTGTTATCCAGAATCCATCCCAACAGGAATCAAATGCAGAACTGTTTTAACAATATCTTGTATTGTAACTGTTTAAGAATATTTGGAATTGTTCTGAGAAATTAAAGAAACTCTGGGATAATTCTTCTCTTAAGCAGGTGTGAGGAGTTATAGCTCTTCTATGGTCGTTCCATCGATGAATCAACTGCAATCGCTTATATACCAAACTATGCTTTAGTATATCGGAATAAGCATTCTAAGCCCCAGAAGAAGCACAGTATTTTTATCAGTCCATAGGTTATCTTCCACTTTTGATATTGCCATCAGAAGAAGCACAGTATTTTTATCTATGGAATGCTTCTCACACTATCATTTTATTAATTTAAAAATCAGGGCAACTGTGTCAAATATAGTTATCTCTCAGAAACCCGATTGTAAGAAGAAAGATAAAAAAATTTCATTTAACAATAAATTTCTACAAAATAATGAAATATGCCTTCCTCTATAATAAATTATTATTTAAATCTTAAGGTGTGAGTTCTCTTAAAGGCGAAATTGTCTGTCCCCAGCGTCAGGAGTCCATAAAGAGGGACATCAAGAGAGACTATCCAAGAAAAGAGAGAAACTCAGGTGAATAATTAATATAGAGCCCCACTTCATCATGTCGGAGGATTTTATTTTTTAATTCTATTTCATGTTTTTTAACCATTCTATTTTTTTATTGGACATGATAAAAATCATCACAGGTTATTACAATTAACGGCTCTCTCTCTCTCTCTCTTTCTTTATATATCTATATATATATAATCAATAGATTTTAATGGAAAATTTTCACCAATGTTTTTAAGTCATCTAATCTTAATTTTGCAATTAATTTTTGCACCCCTTTTATTTGTAAAATATGTATCACATAGGCCCTGACAAAACAACAAAACAGACACATGTGGTGGTAACATTTAAAATATTGTAATGGTAAAATTATTTTTAGACATTAGTTAAGTTATTGTTTTATTTTCTCTCAAATAATTAATTTATAAATACTTTAATATATTTTACCTATTCAGATCGACCCAATTGTAGAGAAGAAACAGAAAAACAAAATAAAACTCCAACGAAGGAGTGAATGAGTGAAGAGAGAAGAATCATCGGAGATTTTGCCAGAGAAGAGGGTTTTTGCAAGAAGAATTGCCATTAGTTTTACCAGAGAAGTGAGAAGAACATTCGTAGGTGATCTAGCTATCAATCGAAGTATAGAGGAAATGTTTTGTTTCAGTAACCCTTTGTTTTAGTCTGTTTCCTCTATTTTTTTGTATTTTTTCTTTTTTTCATACAAGAGAAAACAAAACACAAATGAGGTCTTTCAGATGATGTGTGATATGTTGCATTGTTGGAAATGGGAATGTTGCCAATCTCTACAGTCTACCTTCTTGAATGGGCTTGATTTGTGTTTTCTTATTTGGATTTATAATAAAACCTATATAAAACAAAGAAACTGTTTGGTTATAAGTGATGGTAAAATTGTTATTTGATTCTTAAATTATTAAGGAAGATGATTAAGTATTTGGCATTTTATATTAGTCAGCTTAACAACATTTAAAATGAGTGATTTAAAAGCAAATTACTAGAGAGTTAGTGAAATTTCCTGTCTTTTTATTATAATATTTCCCAATTTGACATTTGGTTTAAAAGAAATCCAAAAGACATAAATGATGGGTAAATTTCGTAATTAATTAAAAGGAACAATAAGCATCATTAAGAAATTACAATTGAGGACATAAGTTGGGAAGAGGTACCCCCTGTTTCTATTTATAGTAAGGAACAGAGACGAATGAAAGAACCTCCTCGAAACCGAAAGTTCGAGAAGGAACAGAGAGGAAAGTAAAAACCCCCCTTGAAACCGAAGTTCGAGAACGAATTCTCTCTGCTTCTCTAGAAACTTCCCATGTCCATCATCTCCCGCCGCCTATAAAAAAAGGCACGCAGGCCAGACATATCCATATCGTTTTCGTGTCAGCAAACATAAGAAGAGATTGATTCTCAGAAGCGAATAGCATAATGGATTTCAGGATCATGGATCTCGACGGTCCTCTAGTCTCGACTTTGCAGCAGATGATGGACGTTTCCGACGAGGCAGAGAAGTCCTTCAATGCTCCCACTCGGACTTACGTTCGAGATGCCAAGGCCATGGCTTCCACCCCTGCTGATGTCAAGGAGGAACCCAAATCGTACGTCTTCATTATTGACATGCCAGGCCTTAAATCCGGCGATATCAAGGTGCAGTTGGAGGACGACAATGTATTGCTCATCAGCGGCGAGCGAAAGCGAGAGGAGAAAGAAGGGGCTAAGTATTTGAGGATGGAGCGCAGGGTCGGAAAGTTCATGAGGAAGTTCGTGCTCCCTGAGAATGCAAACACTGACGCCATCTCTGCTGTCTGCCAGGACGGTGTACTTACTGTCACCGTCGAGAAGCTTCCTCCACCGGAACCCAAGAAGCCCAAGACCATAGAGGTCAAGATCCCCTGAGGCTTTCATTAACTGGGCTCCCTCCTGAGAATATATTATGAATCTATCTATGATCCCTCATCTTCCCGCTGGATAGGACGCAAGGGTGTGATGTGTGACAAAGGAGACGCTAGCAGAGGGTTTATTAGTGTATCAGTTTCTGGGTTTCGTTTTCTTTTTCTTGTTTCTGGGTTTCTAAAGCTATGTAGGGGTGTATGGTCAGCTTCCGATCAAGTTGATTACAGCCTTGTCATCGTTGTATTGAATGAGTGAGAATATATTTACTTTTGCCCGTCTAATTAGCTTCTGCTTTAACCCCAAAAAAAAAAAAAAAGGCTTCTGCGGAAAACAAATGCTCACTATATTCATGCCACGACAATCACGATGCATGAAAAGATAGTTTTGCAGATGTGCTGTGAAAGTGTCCACTGACCAGTTCAAACCATGCCTTTCCTATTTAATGAACTTGGATGGGAGTGACCACAGGAAATTCTACCATAGTGGGAAGAACCAAATGTTACAAACCAATAGGGACAATTGAGGAAGGCATACTGAGCACCCCCAAATAACTAACCGGGAAAATCTAGCCAATGGTTTGACTGCTAAATCATCATCCATTAGTACCATTTCATGTTAGTTGTGCGCGCGAAAACGATGGCTCGCTGGAAACCTTGCCATTGAAATCTGTAAGAATGCCTTCTATGCCAAATTAGCCAAATCTTGTGAGCAGCTGTCGTACCAAGTTGATGATGGTGATATTTTCTGCCGATTGAATGTAGAGTTGCAGACATCCAGGAGGATATGGATTCATATTATAGAAGTCCTTGATGAATTCTAGTATAGTAGGAAATTCCCAAAAATATGAATGTATGATCGTTTTGATGAGTCTAAATGTGAGCACCTGTGTATACGTGTGCGTGTTGACAGTGAATGTTATATGTCAAATTTCAAATTAAGAAAAATTATATACACCCATGAATTGGCATCCCGATATCAATCGATGGTGTATTACACTGAAAGCCACTACCATGCATTCTTCAAATTCCTGGATTTTTCTGTTTTGCCACTTAACAAACTTCGTTTAGAGTAAAACTTGATTTATCAGCGGAAAACGTGAGGGTCTGGGAGCTAACAAAATCTAGACCCGTCAGGCCATGCCTTGTGGCAAAACAAATAATTGAAAAAAACCCCAAGGGTATAACTCAATTGGCAAAAAACCAACACCTCAAAAATAAAGAAGTCATGAGTTCAATTCTGCTCTTTCTATCCCAAAAAAAAATAAAAAATAAAAAAATAACTGAAAGAATCATGGCCGGAACCTTTTGCCCACAGTGACAGAAAGCCAAAAAAGAAAGAATCAATTTGGGACAGAATAGTGGAATAAGTTCACATATGAGACTGAACATTGATTTCAGTAAGATTTAGTGTGGCAGGGGCGATTTACCCAAGATCTACATTAGGCACCAAAAAAGAAAAAGGGGAACTACAATATTACAAAATTTGGTCACCACTTTATATTGTGATGATAATTTTAGTTGTAATACCTCACTCCAATCCATTCCAAAATGGCGCTGGAACAGTCGGAAGACACTCCTCGTGTGCCTTGACTAAGGTTTCCTTCCTGATTTTTTACCTCGTTTCTGCAATGAAATCCGTTGCAGTCCCTGAACTGAATCCTCCATGTTCTTCCACCATTTCCTTGGGGCAATCTGGATATAGAGTTACAGGATCCACACCTACCATCTACATTGGAATCTCTTCCTGATTTCTTTAGTCCCTTGTATTCTGCATAATCTCAAACCACTGCAATTGAAAAGGAACAGGGTAGTTTACATCTACAATTGCTAACATTACAATTGCTAACAGTTCCTTCCCCCCCCCCCCCAAAAAAAATAAAAAAAATATTGAACAGATCTCCAGCAAGTATAAAATGTTGAGTGAAAAGGTAGCATGGAATACCTGTCTCAATAAATCAGCAAGGGTCCTCGGAAGTGCTTCAAGATTCTTCAATATAATGTAGTATGGAAAAGGAAACGAATCTAGATACTTTGTAATTGTAAATTTGCCACCCTTGAATGATGCTTCCTAAAGCCACGAAAGACATATATGACAAGAAAAACAAGTCAGATTTCTTCCCCGTTTGGACAAGCAAAAGCAATAAAATTACGACAAAATACCTGGAGTTCCATGATAGACTCTTCCGGGCTGTCCAGAAGCAGAAATGCAACCATACGCTTTCTATTGAAGACATCCCTAACACAGCGCTTCAGGTTTTCCTGTTAGACAAAAATAACTCTCTAAGGGCTTTGGACAATTTTAAGAAATTGCAATCTGTGTAACATTGCATCTCAAGCAGTCCAACCTTTTCATGGAATCGACCATCTGCTATAATCAATATGAGCTGCTGGAGTGGGTTCTGTCCAGATGATAGACGTGCATTTTCAACTGCAGCATCGAGCATGTTGTTCAAATACCTCAACAAATCAACTACTGGCTCATCTGCTATAGTGTTCTCTTGCTTGAATGTCAATCGTGAGATCATCTGCATAAGGGAAGTGCATTAACAGGGGAAGAGAGCATTTGACAGGTTTTCCATACAGCAAAGAGACATTTAACAGGGTAAAGTAGTGAAATACTTAACCATTTTACGAGAATAATTGAATTTGTACTGACCTTGACCCCAGCTTCTCCGGTGAAGGGATGATTGAAGTCGTGTAATAACTTTACGTTGCCTTTCTTGCCAAAGCTTGCAACAGCCAACTTTCCCACTTCCAGTTGAGACATGGCACGGCATACCGTAACTAAAGCTTCAACAGCAACATCCCCACAGCGGCTCTCAGACATACTGCGGGAATCATCCACAGCAACTACAACTTGATAATCACGTTTGTTGGGTCGAGTCCGTCTCAGCCATATCTTATCCTTCCGGTAATAGCTTGCTATATAGGGAATTACCTGATGATTCACAATCATGGATGAAAAATATTACCGAGTGATCTTTATCAAAATGAAAGGATCATAACTATGATCCGTCCACTGTACATCTAAGTAATAATTAACTCATAAGGGATCTATTATGCAAAATGAAAGGGTCATAACTATTGGTCCGTCCTTAGTACATCCAAGTAATATTTAACTCTTAAGGAAGAAACTGAAAGCATGCATATAAATTGTATATCACCTTCTTCATGTTGATCCTTTTGCCAGTCTTATAATCTCCTTGCAGCTTACTTGCCAAAGTAGGTTCCATGACCAGACGCAATTGCTCAGCCAACTCCTGAGACAGCCTAGTTGTGCTTAGCTCATATCTTCTCCAAAGAGCAGTAGCATCATTTTTCATACCATCAAGTACTACTTCAAGTTTCTCGGCTCTCCCCATCTCTTCATCATTCACCGAAAGATTACTGAGTTGCAACATGTGCTCACTCAAGTAAGATCTATTGATGGAGACCAAACTCCCAGATTGGCTTCCTGGATCATCATCAGCTTGATCGTCACCTTCTGCTAACCCCTCTACAGCTGATTCATCATTGAAGCCTGACTTCTGCAATTTATCATTAATTTTCTGTCTCAAATCAGGAGCATTGTAACTCATAACAGGATGTGATTCGGAGTCTTGCCTCTCGGTCTCCATCAGAGAGAGATCTTCTTTCTGTTCAAGACTATCATCTCCATTAGTCTTGTTATTGTTGATATTCCTCTCAATCTGGTCAGATGTTGCAGGACCCAATGTCTGATCCGTGCCCTTTTCCAACTCAGAAACAAATCCAAATTCATTGGCATTTTCATCTTCCATATCATGAGGAACCTCTTTATCTTCCTCCTGCACATCCACTGATGCTCTAACTCTTTCTTTCCATTCCTCCAGTGCATCCCCAACACTCCGGCAAGGATTTGGTTGCATTCGTTGCAGAGTTGGAGTATCAGGCTGGGACAATTGGGCCCTGGGTTGATCACCAGCCAATTTTCCACCCTTTGCTGCATCAGGCACTTTTTTTTCCAAGTCAGGGATATCACTAGAGGGCTTGCCGCTTGAGGGAGCAATGCCATTTTGCATATCAGTACTGTTAGACCACTGTGCCTCTGCTACTCCAGCACTTACGTCTGCAGTCTGTGCATTAGAATTTGGCTGTGTCGTAGGTTCTGGGTTAAGGACATGATCACTGACCAAGTCAGTCTTCCTTGGTTCAAATGCATCTTTGCTTTGTCCTACCATGTCCACTTCAGTACTCTCATAATGATCCTCCATTGTATCATCATTCTCAACCTTTTCATCAACTCCTTCGGTTTTCGCCAGATCCATGTCTTCAAGCATTGGATTATCCTTTCCATTCTCAGGATCCACATCCTTTGTGTTTTCATTACATTCCTCAGGATCTGCTTCTTCCATGGTCTCAGAACCTTCAGGGACTTCCGTGTTCATGTCTTCTTCAGAACTTTTATTTTGTTCATCAAGCTGCAACCCTGTAGGATCAGCACATGCTGTCTCCCTGTCAATCTCCATGTCATTCATGTTATCATTGTTGTCAGGAACATCAAGATTTTCGTCGTCCTTTTGTTCTGCTATCTGATCTGAAGATTCATCAGCCATGATGGCATCGTCTTCCCTTGCATGGAGCTCTCTAGAGCTGGAATCTATGTCTCTGACAGAAGGGCCGGATTCATATTTTTCATTTGTATTATCCGGATTGCCATCTTCATCTTTATTCCAGAGTTTTTCATCGACAACTTGACCTTTATCTCCAGTCTCCCCCATTGCAGATTCCAGCTTCTCATCCTCTTCCTCTTCATCCCCATCATCTCCCGAATCTTCACTGACACTATAAGTATCAGCAGAAAAATCCTCATTCATCTCAATCCCTTTTTCATTCTTGCTTGGGACCTCTTCTGAGGCATCTAACTCTTCATCTGGCTGCAAGAGTTGAGGAAAAAGATTACACAAGTAAAGATGGAAACAGAATTCATTTGCAAAATGGACCTACTCGGTAACCATATTACCTTTTCAGAAGTACCAAGAAGCTGATCTTCATCACTTATCTGATCACTCACATCTTTCAGGCCTGCACCCTCACCCATACCTGTTCCACTTGCATTTTTTGAATTATCATCATGAGTATCAGCTTCCTGCTCTTCTGGAGGAGTGCCAAACCCTTTAGAATATAGTGACGCCAACAAATTTGCAAGCATGTGTGTCATTTCTACCACCTGCATACATCCAAGAGATTGGATTCAATGTAACCTCAAAAGAGGGAAAATAAACTGTATAAAGCTTATGAAAACTATAAGGTAAAACTTACTACTCTGTGCCTGGCAAGAAACTCAAGTAGGAAACCATCCCCAAAGCCGCATATTACATCCAAATATCCATGAAGATGGTTGAAATAGATTTCTACTTCGCTGCACAAATTAGGAAATCTATGCCCTGCATGGTTTACTAGTTTGCCCTGAGCAAAAGACATTCATTCAAATGAGAGCGCAAAGTGAAAAACAGAATGAAATGTATATCATATTCCCATGTTACAGATGGAACAGCAAAAGGATAAGAAACATACCCCGTAACTAATAGTTTTAGCAAGTTCCTCACATATCAAGTCCAAACGTAGGTTCATTGCCAGTGATTCAATTGGAGTTTTCCACAGAGTTAGACTCCCTGATGAGCCTTCAGAAAGAATATAACCATTGCTCAACAAACCTAATTTTTCAAATGCTTCCTTGATCATTTTGTATGTTTTCTTGAAAGATTTATCAAATGCAGCATCAAGTTCATTGAAGGCTCCCATAAAAGAAGTTTCATCTTCAAAAGCACCTATTGATTGATATCTTGGGTCCAAAACAGAACGGAATTCTTCCAACACCACTTTTGCCTGCAGTTTTTTCAAGTTTTACTGTTAATTTTCTTTTCCAGATAATTATCTAAAGCTTTGTGCTTGCTTTCCAAAGAAAAGTAAAGAAGGAAAGGGTAAAGAGAAGGGCAAACAAAATTTCCTTCACCAGTTGTCTGGTTGCACCAAGATAATCAAGAGAAAATATATGACAAATCCATCACTGTTGTTTGGTGTGCAAAAACTGTAAATAGTTATCTCCCATTTCGTGAGAGGGAAATGAGGAGCAATGTATGACCAGTTCTCTCAATTTTCTTCTCCCTGTGTTTTCCCACATAGTAGGTGAGACATGAAACTAGGGATAAGCTTTCTTCCAAAAGCAGTTACTTTTCCTCAGGTTTTCTCCCACATATGCAACCAAACAATTTTCTCTCTATTTGCCTTACCCACATCATAAAGGAAAGCAACCAAATGCAATGTACTGACCAACATCTCAAGAGAAGAAACGAAACAGATTGTTCCCAAAATAATTGTCTAGAAAGCCAACATGTGGAGATAAATATTCAGTACTATTTAGACATAATAAATTAAAGCATTCACACCTTGTTAAATATATCCCCAAAACGACTAAGCAAAACCTCTTTTACTGATCTTCCTTCAACAGCATTGCTACAGAAAGCCCGCATGTGGCCTTCAAAAGCATTTATGACTTGAAAGTTCTGCATTGCTAATTCTTCCATCTGTCTTGAAATGATGAAAGGAGGCAAGGAAGCAGCTGGAGAGGTAAGAGACCCACTACCACCTAGAAGGTAGTGATCTAATGATTCCTGTTACAAAATTTCAATCAATGAATAGTGAAATATAGAGGCAATAAATAAAAAAAACAAACAAAATATACCAACCTTGGACTTCTGAAAATCAGGAATAAATCTCTCAACGAAAAGGAGAAAACTATTGACAGCAACCTTGATACTTTGGCAATCATTTGAATGAGTATTGCCAACAGTTCTCAACAACAAAGATATCTCGTAGAACATAGCACATAGGCTATCAAATAGTTGCTGCAGAATTATAAAGAATTTTCACCATGTTAAGCTCCAATGAATGTGAAAACAAGTACATACATTCAACATTTACATTATATGATCCAAAGACAAGACAAAACCTAACCTTTTGTTGCCATAAGCACTTTTGTATGGCGAGCTGGTTCGGGCTGAGGAAACACTCAGTACTAGATCCATGATCTGCAATAGCGGATTTTTTATCTAAATATGTTAAAGAGGACAGGCATCTCCTCAAGCTTTTTAGATCCCCAGCAAAAATGTAAGCAACAGAGCGTTGCTCCTGTTGTATTGAAATAAGATGATCAAGAAATGAGGCAGAGCTGTTGACCTACATTATACAAGAACAAAGCAACATGATTATAGTGTGCATTCTTTGAGAATGGGTATTGTTCCAACTGGCATCCACTTTTGGAGATTTACCTGTTCCAAACTGAAATCTTTGTGAAAACTTAGGCATATCTGCCTTAGAAGTTTGACTGATGCAATGCTTTTGTAGTAGTACTGGTTTGCCATTTTCCAGTTTGAATCAGGATCTTCCATAGGCAGAAACTTGCTAGAAGCAGTTGTATTCGCATTTTCAGAAGATAATCCACTTGGTGTAAGCAACAAATGTTGCGAATCAAATGATGGCTGAAGAAACCATCTACTTGTTTGTTCAGACTTGAAATCAGCCTATGGAAGGACCGTTATCAGCCACGGAGTACATTAAAAGCAACCATATCCGCAAGACATATAGGCCACCCAGAATTAAGGACTTAACAGAATAGTAAGTCAAACAGTTATAAATAAAATTCATCCTACAGCAGAGGATACCTCCCTCACTTGTCCTGAACAAGCAAAGATCCTGAGTGGTCCTTGAGCAACCACTATATCTGAAAGACCCCTAACGAACCAAAAGATCCAAGATGTCCTGATAGAGTATGGATTGCAAAGGGCTGGGTTAAACCAGTTTACCTCCCCACTCTATCCATGCACTTTGGATATGGCATGACCCTTATCAGGTTAGTCTTGTGTGGTAATTGAAAAAACCCAGGTAACAGCACTGCCCCGAGGGATATGGGGTACCCATCCTAGTTAATTGTAAAATTGATATTGGTGAACCCTATGCATGTTTCCCAATGTGGTCAGTTATGTTATTGGTGAAACCCGACCCATTGCCATGCAATGAACATTAACCAAGGTCAAGCCATTGAATTTAACCATCGGTCTTAGCAGGCCCCATAGAGATATCCAACATCTGTTGTAGGAGATGGTTTCAGTTTGAGTGACCGGTTACTTGGATGTAATAGTGCTCCAGAAGGGCATGAGGGTTTTCTCATATCCAAGTTAGATTGATCACAGGTTTCTTCCATGGAAATTTCATTCTTGGATAAACCAAGCAATGCCATTGAAAAAACTGGTGACCTAGCTAAGAAAGTTATGGATAGATCTCATTTGTCAGGGACACAGTTTCTTTGTGAATCTCTTTGGTTTATGTTTTGATGGAGCCAAATTTGCTCATTCCGGTCTCTCTTTTTTTATTCATCAACAAGTTCAATCATAAAAGGCGGGGAAGAAAACATGCCAATTCTTGTGTTTTTTTTTTGGGTGTTTGGGGGGGGGGGGGGGAGAAAGAATGGAATGTAGCACTTCACATATAAATACCTCAAAAATCACAGATTTGTGTCTTGACAGCCCACAGCTTTCCAGAAGCTTTAAAAGGTCAAAGAGAGCCCTCCTCTTTCCGAGATTCTTGCTTCCATCCTTCCAGAGTTCAGCACATTCAGTTGCAGTTCTGCATATTTTTTCAAGTGAATACCATACACTCGTCAATTCTTCCTCATACATGGGGCTTGACAGTTTGGAGGATAAGGATTCCCCAGAAAGAATTTCTGCACAAGCACGAAATTGTGAACTTTCCAGCATGGTAAACATATGCAAATGATATATAAGATATGGATCAGAAACAAAGGCAAACCTCCAAGTTTGGTGTCCTCAAAGGACAAATGTGGAAGGTCAGATCTGAGGTGCAGATTTTGCACCACCAAATCAACTTTCTTTCTCCAGTCAGTGTACCATGTTGTTTGTCTAGACAAAAAAAAGAGAGAAGTCAGAGGCAGATCTACTAGAAAGAAAAGTAACATGAGATAGCCAAGACAGACAAAAGTGACCTGTCCATAGAACTGAATTGCAGCAGATCAAATCCAGTTGTCACAATCTCCCCATATTTGTCAGGAATGTCACTGAACAGCTTTCGTCCTTGTGAAGTTGGAGTTTTAATTCCTCTTCGTGTAGCTTCTTGGGTAAGAAGAGTCATTACAGGTTCTTGCAGTACATCCTGTACAAAGTACACGAAAGGTTAGCTTCATAAGACATGAATTGATAACAAGCTATAGCACAGGCAGCTAAACAAATTTGAGTAACTATTACTTGCATTTGTAGGAAAGACAGCAAAGCAATTCATCACCATCACAGTTGCCTCATTGGCAGGCTAGATTGTCACTGGGGTATCCTTTTCTTATCCCCCCTTTAAGGGTAGGAAGGATATTTCTTTGGAGGTGTTCCAAAAACAGAACTTTGGTAGCAGCGGTGAGGAATATTTGGGTGAACTTATTCAGGTAGTATGAGATTCGAGACCTGCTCCTGGGGGGGGGGTTTTGGGGGGTCGAAAGAGAAGTAGACTTGAATGGGTGCTCGAGGAGAGGGATGAAAGTTAAGGAGCTTATGTAGGCACCGAAAGGGAGGGGGAAAGAAGATTCTCCTCAGGTGTCCAGAAAATGTGGTTTTTTCTTGGTTTTCCCCATTTCTTTACTCCCTGGACTTTAATGTTGAATGAGAGGCTTTTGCGTATTTTTCTAGTAGGTTGCCAAAGGAGGCAGCTGGGGTTCCTTTTTTTTTTTTTCCTGTTAAATTGTTCAATGGGTTCTGTCTTGTTTCCCCTCTCTCTGTATTGTTCTCTTTTTCTTACTGTCAACAATTTTTTTTCCTGTTCCAGCCTAGGAAAATATGCCAACCGTTAACTAATCTAGGACGGACTTAACCACCCCCCCCCCCCCAAAAAAAATAAAATAAAATAAACAACTAATCTCTAAGGACTTTAGAGAAAAAAACGATCTCGGAGGGGAGTAAAAAAAGGGTCCAGGATCTCCCTAGTCATATGAGATGCTCTCTCAACTCAGCCTTATCCCAACTAAGGTTAACCATCTTGTTCAAAATCCATGATGTTTACGGGTTGCCTCCCACACTAATGCCAGCCAAACCACTCCTCGTATTAGCATTAAGAACTGAGATGATCTCAATGCACCTTTAATGCTTTTGGGACATGTGCAAGGCCCTTACTAATTATTTAGAACATGAAGCTGTAATCCATAACCCATTAGGACAAACATAAACACCTTTTTGCAAGATCAACCTGCCCTTAATCTACCAAGAATATTCTTCATGGACTAAAATGGAAGGAACAGTACAGGAGGACAATCCAGTAAAAAATCTCAAGAAGAAAGAAAATTTTCCCTGAGGATCTCAATCATGAATGTGGTAGTGCTAAAGCAACAAATCTCGTTTCCATCTACAACAGAAAACTCCTCCTCCTTATCTCATAATCAAGAAATTTGCAATCATTCAATCATAAGTTTCTTCCTTACCAAGCTTACAAACCCAATCCATGTTGAGAAGCACACCCATTTCCAATCTCTATTGATATCAACCATTTTCTCATACTAACAATAAAAATGGCATCCAAAATTGCTTAGTTTAATTAAAGACTTTTAATGGGACTTTTGATCACATTATGTGAGTAGACAATATGCTTGCACACTTTATAATTTCAAATTTCCAGTTTTTCAGAAGGCATATCATTCATATACATCAAATTCCAAATCTTTTCTTGCTACCTGAATGTGCAGCATTTCCATCTTCCTTACCTTTCTGAATTCTTGTTCAGTTTGCACCAAATTATTATCTGTCAACGAAGTTGATATTCCTTTTTATCACCTACCGGGCTACCCCAAGTTACATAGAGACCATTTATTTCTAGTTTTATAATTTTTATCTTTCCTGTGTTGATTTCCAAGAGATAACCATTATCTCGTACGTATTGCAGAGTCCTGAATAAGAGATCAACAGTCAACAGTATCTTAACAGGCCAATAACAAGCAAAACGAAGGGATTGTGCATTATCTCTTCTTTTCTTATGAAGTTTAACTATTCATAAGGGGAAAAAAGCTCAAACCATGAACTTTAACTCTCAAATGGGTATTGGACACTAGAAAACATGCCTGACATGACTAGTCACTTGCAAATATAATGAAACACATAGAGACATTTTGAAGAGCCCTACATATTTCTGAGAGTGGAGAATGGACACTAATCCAACTACCTATAAATCAGCTACAAAAGAGGTAGTTTTGAGAATTGGAAAACATGCTTGCAAAGTTACTCATATTGTCTTCACAATGTGAAACAAATATAAGACAACATGGACAATTTAAATTGCATCTGAAGGACAACAGAAAATATTCAGCAAAGAAAAAGAAATAAATAACTTAATCAGCTAGAACTGGAGAGAAATTAAAAAAAAAGAGGGAGGGGGGGAAGGAAAAAGTGGTCTGCGTATGCATTAATTACATTGTATTTCTGTATAAGCTTCCGAAGCTTTTGGCGGGTCCTTTTAGAGGTTTCTATAAACAAATGACTGTCACAATGCTCCCATCGGGAAAGTTTCAGATGTTCTTTCAGTTCTGTCTCAATTTTTCTTCGATTAGCATCAATGTGCTCTGAAATTCTGTATTGACCAAAAGATAATTGGTTAAATAAAGAACCACTGAAGGAACCCAAAAACTTGTGCATTTAGGCAAGTGGATCAGCAACTCACATAGGCAGGAACTGGACATAATAGCCAAAGACATTGTACAGGATCTTTAGATTTTCCATCATACAACGACTGCATGAGGAAAAAGAATAAGAAATAGACAACATTACTCGATGGAGGAAAAAGTTCTAATTCACATAACTTGAAATGTTATTTGAGAGAATTAATGACATGATAGCATCATTGAATAAATTAATAAACAAGCAAAATAGAGCAAGAAAGTCTAAGAATATCCACAGGTTACATACCAACCAACCCCCAGCTCACCCTCACCCCCCCAACCAAAAAAAAAAAAAAAAAAAAGGGTGAAGAAAGAAAGAAAGAAATAAGATAGATGGAAAAGGAAATACTGAAAGACAGCTATTCTTTCTATCACCGATGTTTGAAAATAATTCAGAATAACTAGAAGATTCTAAAATTAGTTGTTTCTTTTACAGCAAGTTACAACTTCAAGCCCTATATATATTATATATATATTAAAAGAAAATTCAAGGGTAATGAGATTTAGCATGTCTTTACCTAGAATAATATTTCAGACATATGCGAGTATTTATCTGGCCATGAAAAGCAAAAAGAAGTTGAAGGCGTTTCTTGAATTCGCCGATACTGGATGTTTGAATGAACTCCTCCAAACTGCAGGATCTATTTGGGTCAGTGATGGACGTTTCATATGAAATATGGGTGCAATAACAAAATTCTAGAAGCATCACATGCCTTTCAATGGTGGATAGATTATCTTCAGCAATATCTGCAGCATATCCACGATGTAGAACCGAGTACAAGGGAAACCAAAGCTGCACGATTTACATAGACAGGGTCAACAGGGAAGGCACCGACATTGGCAGTGAACTTGAGATCTATTTTTCTATTCCATGAAAAGATTAATAACATAAAAAATAAGATTAACCTTTGCTGCATTAATCTCATATTTCTCCTGAACTCCATCAAGCAATGCAGGCCAAGAGTCAAACTCCATCCTTTGCCAAGAGGACATCAGACTAAAAACTGGTTCCAGTTGATCTGTAAATATTAACATATTAATATGACCATGGATTATGGAACTGAACTCAACTAGGTTTTTTCCAACTAAATAGGTTGGATACATGGATCCTGTTTCACCATTCAACTCTGTTTAGAGCCAATCTGTATGAGAAGGGACAAGGAATTAAATTCTTCAATAACTCACCCGAAAGAGAGAACTTTGAACCATTTTCTTGTAACATCCAGGCCCTTGAAAGTAAAAATCGCAAACCTGAAAGAACCTTTTGCAACAGTAAACACCAATTAGATAAAAACAGATATAAACAAATATGGATGCTAGTAAATTTTCAAATGGCTCCAATATGTATCGCTCATGCATGTATATGGCCGACTGCTCCATGGATAAGATGTAGTAGCGTTAGCCTTAAAGAAACTCTGAAAGAATACATACCTTAGTCAGTGGGGTACTTAGAGGAATGGATAAGAGCATTCGAGTAATATCCAGAACTTTTTGGAGAGCTGGGTGATCAGGCCACTCACTCAAAAGAGAGAGAATCCTCTGTTGAATGTCAGTAAGTGGCATTACCATTTTAGCCATCATAGGAGCATTTGGGTCCTAGAAAGGAAGTAACAGAGAATAAGTTAGAACCATGTAATGAAGAAGCTAAACTTTGCTATTCAAAGGTACCATATTCCAAACAACCTTGTAAATATTGTAGATGTGATCTGATTTTTGAGATAGCCCAAATTTCTTGTCATGCTCCAAGCACAGGTAAAGTAAGTGTTCTGGAACAAGTTTTGCATCCAGGGTACAGGACAACATACCATGAAACTCTGGATATAAAAAGGTAAGGTATCAACAGGGTGAATAACGCACTTACTTCCAGAACAGGTCATTCATATGTAAGTTTGGAAAATATGGTTCCTTTCTAGTACTTACCTCTTAACACTTCTGTTCCCAGTCTGTAGGAGTCCATGAAGGAAAGTAGCCTTTCTGCATCAGAGACCTGAACAACTCCAGACTGAAATGCAGGGCAAATAACTAAGCAATGGTATTCACCCGAAAGAAACAAGTAGCTTAGTAATGACGAAAAGAATCAAATAGGAAGTTTGGATGGAATGCAATGCACATGCAGGTTGTCTGCACAACCTAAACACAACATAGCCAAGGGAAAAACATGCAATACACATTACATAAATATCAAAATATAGTTCTATCACTGCTAAAAAAATCCATAGTAAACCATTTTTGAGAAAAGTATGCCAAATTCAGGTACTCTTTCTGCATTCCGAGGAAAAATTGTGATGATTTACAGTTCGTCATGCAGAATTAAGTTTGTTCCACCTTCCAGAGTCTCACTAATGATGAGAAAATATCAACACCAATCCCTTTGCTTCTTCAGATCAGATCTGTGAGGTGAAGACAATAAAATATACCCATTCTCTAAACAAGAATGAGCAGTTACACCAGAAAACCAAGCCAAAGTTTTCTGAAAGTATTGCACATCCAGAAAAGATGCCCCTAAAGGAGTTCTAATTTTCATCATGGCTCGAAATTAAATTCAATTTAAGACAAGGAAGAAGAGGAAAAAATCAAGTCCCGTTACATTGTGGGACAAAAACGGCGACAAAACTTCAGAAGTAAAGACTTTCTGGTACCACTGATGTGTATGTAGCTCAATTGGGGGGGGGGGACTTACCTTTTTAACCAGATCAATGGAACCAAATAATTGATTGTGGATGCGGACCATATTCATCCAAATAGATTCCAGCACATGGTCCCATTCTTCCTCGAGGTTTTCATATTCATTGGCGGGTACCTTCAAATGAATCAAGTGATTCTTGAGGATAACTGAGATAGAACGAAAAGGGTATTTTGCCTGAATATATTGAAACATTACCGTTTCTCTACGTTCTTCTGCCACCATTTCCTGCCATTCTGCACATAGACTTCCATTTAGAAAAGAATTTTTAAGAGTTGATATATCAACTTCAAGAATGTCTTCTATCTTGAAAGCACGGGGCCTGAATATGTATTGCTGAGCTTCTTCATCTTCTTTTGCTTTTGTTTTAACTTTCATATCCATCCACATACTTGCAAATTGGCTAAATATCTCATCCAACAGCTGAGTCAAGGAAACAGTTCAAATTTCAAACCATGTAGTAAATGCATTTGATGAAAGTAGCACCATTTAAATCATTTGTAGACAAAAACTTACCCTAATTGATGTCTTGTCTATTAGGAGTGAATTCGCAATTTCAACTGTAACTCGAACAAGAATATTATGGTAAAAAGCAGCCTCTAATTGCAAGACTGAGACCTGTAATCCATGGAGCCATTTCAGTCACAGAATATGGAAATATCATCCATTCAACTAAAAAATTATTCAAATTACTGAGAAGCCAAGGTAATCTGAAATTTGTGTAATCATGTATTAAATACTTATATTATAAGTAGCTTATCGTATTCAGCAAGGAAAATAAAACAATTTTATGTATTACATACTGTTTTATCAGGAATGTGAGGTATTGAACTAGTGAGCAACTTCTTCAGCAAATTCATATCCATTGCCCAAATGTTTGCAGAATGATCTGGGGCACAATCTACAATCTCAGGTAGATTGGCTTCAACAGGTGTGGATCTAGCCACACAACTTCTAGGAAATCGCATGAAACAAAATATTGTTTCCTGCCAATCAAACCTTCAAGTCAGTCATTTAACCCTTACATGAATCATTCAAGTCAGTCATCAAAGATCATGGGAAAATGTTAGTAAAAATGAAAAAAAAGGGGAATAAAATATACTACCAGAATATGACCAAAATTGTCTTCCCCAACTTTATTGAGAAATGTTTTCTGCAAAGCACTTGACACAGCCAATGACATGCCCAACTTCATTTCATACACTGCAACTTGTACAGGTTGAATTATATCGATATATGCAAGATACTCATCTGATAATCGATTAATAAAACCGGAAGCTGTCTCCTGTGAAAACAGATATGAAATGAATATAAATAACGATAACCTTACAGAAAACCACCACATTCAAGTATTAGATATGTCAAGCAAGTTAGACAGAGCAATAATAGACACAAGCAGTTTTACCAGCCAATTGTATGCATCATCTATCGACTCTTGTGAGTTGATTATTCCAAGATTCTTTACCAGAAGAACGGCAGATGTCAACAGGCACATAAAATCATCACACTCCGATTTCAGCTTCCTAAATTTCGCAGGCTCAGGACGAAATACAATCTGTCATAAGAATGTAATTTGTCAAATAATAAAAATATGAGAGCCCAATTGTTTAAATACTTTAAATTCACTCACCTTGAGTTAAAAACAAAAATGGAATACATTATACATAACTGTTTGCATCATAAGAATGTTGACAAGTCAAATATTAACAGACTTATCATGGATACATAGGAAAACACATGAAACACCAAAAAATTTGAATACAAATAAGAAATTCATGTGGCATATACAAATACAAAATACTTCGATACACAAAAATTTCATGTAAAACACAAAAATAATACTTGATTTAGTGCTTCAGTGAACAGCTTTAGCTATCCTCATTTGGATTTTTTTGTCATACTTTGTATCTAGCGGTGCAAATATTATTGTCAACCCATACTATGTAAATAATGGTTAGTAAGACTATTAAGAGAAAACATGGATATCATGGCATACTTTGTGTCTAGCCATGCAAATATTATTGACAACCCATAATTTGTAAATAGAGGTTAGCAAGAGAGAATGTGGTCCAATTTCTTCTTGCTCTCCTCCTTTTCGTTCTACAAATCCAAGAGCAGTCTCAGGTAAGCAATTTTTTGGGACTCAAGCTTTGGATAAGACATTTTAATTATATTCTAAACATCTTTTGTTTTTACCCTCTTTCAGTTCCTGTAATGGTTTTGCATGTTGATGACCAGCAGGCAGTACCAGTTTCGACCGACTGACATCTGTAGAATCCACTCCATATATAATTGGTGAAAACAATATCGACCAACTCAACCAATTCATGCTCAGCCCACACAATTCTAGATTCATCTGCAGATCAATCTTCCGATCTTCCAATCTTACTAGTGTTACCTATATAAGCACTCATTTTGGCAATTTAAAAATTAGACAATTTCCTTTTGAAAAATCCGTACCTTTTACCATGACTATTCCCTTGTATCACAGATTCACCGTCTCCGTCTTTGAAGCATTTGGGTACAGAAGCACCATGATGAACAGATGGATCCATTATTCAAGAATGATATGTAGCAGTTTTACTATTATCTAGAAACAAGCTGTCCAATGTAGCTAGATTTCTGCCATCCAAGGGCTGTTCAATGTTTGATAGATTTATGCCATCCAAGTATCATTTCAACAATACTTTTCGGAGATTGAAAGCCTAATTGGTCACTAAAATGGAATCACCTCTGGTATGTTGGTTGGGCATGGTTTGACAAATTCAATCAGGTGGCATTGATGGTGTGGGCCCAAGAGAGCCAACTCAGAACATTTTGTATTTGGATGTCAATAGTGAGGAATGGCCTGGCTATCGTGTTGATATTTTGTTACAGGAAACATACAACATTGGAGTTGCTATTAGAGATGTAAACGGAATAGATTCAGTATGGAAACACTATTATCCGAATTCGAATCTGACTCCTAATCATCCCATCCGACTCCGCATCAGCATTTGCCGGATTTGTAAAATATAAATCTGAATTTGTATTTGAATTTTAACCGGATTTCCAGTTAAAATCCGATTTGACTGAAACAGGAAAGTCCCATGCCTGCTTCCGACAGAGAAGGGACCACAAGGGAAGGAAATAATTAGGGAAACTAAGCTACAGGAGATAGAGAGCGGTATGCACTCTGCAACTTCAATCGGTGGTTTCCTCTCAACCATCACACAGCTTGAGAGCTCAAGGGATCTCTTCAACGTGAAAAAATAACAATCGTGTAAGGCTTGAGAGCTTCCATGGAGTCCCATCAATGGCCTTCTGGCTCGTCCCCATTCAACATTAAGTGTGAATCAAGAGCCGTCGTCCTTGTATTTGGCGATCAAAACAGGAGTCTTGCTTTCTTGTTTTGAGTAGGTTCCCTAAGCAATTTTAAAAAGTGATTACGAAGGGAAATAATAGAAAAATGAATGCAAAAGCGAATAAGAAAATGACAAAAAAGAGAAAACAGAGTGAACATATCGAAACTTACTCAAATCACCTACCAAAAAAAATAAGAATAATGTCGTCTGCGAGATGGGAACCAAAAAAGGAGAAGAATCATGGGGAAGGAGATTGGCAACGGTAGATCGGTGGCGGCTTCCTCTCTTCTTCTCCCAGCATCCCAAGCAATCACAATCGGCGGCTTCGTCTCTTCTCCCAACTTCCCGAACTTGACGCAAGCGGAAAAGAAAGAAAATGAAACCCTAACGCTTTAATCCTTTTATATATATATATATATATATATATATATATATATATATATACACACACACACACACACACACACTTAAACGGATCGGAGCAGATATAATCCGATCCGTTTAAGTGCTATCTGAATCTGTCTCCGTATCCAACCTTCTCTATCCGAATTCACAACCGAATCCACATCCGAATCCGATTGTTCGGATTTGGATGTCTTTAAAAAGGTACGGATTCGAATGGAATTCGAATTTTCGGCTATCCATTTACATCCTTAGTTGCTATAACTTGACCTATATTGCAAGAGAAAAGTTCAACTTCTTCAGACCTAATTTTTGCAATAACTAAACATATATTATTAGCTCATCAGAGCTATGGTTAGGCTGTGATGACATTTATCAGACAAGCAGCTAGATGGCATGTTTATCAGTCTATTAAGGCATGAGAAGAACATTAATAAATGATAGATTGGGGAGCTGCATGCTACATGCATACATAACCTGAGAGAGAGAGAAAAGAAGAAACAGTCCACCTGTTACAAAAGGAGACCAGGGTAATTACAAAGGAACCTGAAAATGCCCCAACAGCAAAACAGGGTGGCAACCCTATGATCATTGCCTAAGCTGGTTCTCCTTTCCCCTTCATTTTCTTTTATTTCTCTAATTTATTCCAAAATATTTCAAAACATCTATAGTACAACATATCAGTTTGTATTCCTAAAAGTAAATTAAATTCTCCCTTTATTCAACAACAATGTCAACGACGAAGGATTGTCAAATTTTTTTCATCTCACATAAATAAATGCACAATATCTCCTACTAGATGGGAATGACAGTGAGTATGCAATCAAATTTCCAAACCTTTGAAAACATGAACTACTCCCCAAATTGAACTTCCATAAAACAAAATTTCAAAAATAAAAAAAGGACTCATTATACATTATTACCCATTTCTAGCATATCCAGCATCGAACTTCGCACTGACCCAAAAACCAGATGGTGCAAATGTCTCATTTCAAACCAAGAAATCATGCAGATTAAACCAACAATATGCCTGGGTGAAGGTGGCACAGTCCTTGTTCTTTTTTTTTTTTTTTTCTTTTTTAAATACAGGTCAAAAAAGTGTTTTTAATTGTGAACTAAAACTTATTTTATGGGGGGAAAATGCAACAAACAGTCTTCAGTTGCGAGAGATTTTCTTAAACTATTTGACATTATTATATAGCAAACAAAAACGAAGGACCAGTTCTAGAAAAGTGGATAGAGACAAAGTGTATTGTTGAGATATCTGAAGCAAGGTGTAAAACACGAGATCGGTGATGGGATCAGCCGTGGGTCTGATTCCATGCCAGATCGGCCAGAATTGGGTAATATTGGCCCAAAAAACCTAGGATCAGCTAGGCACGTGCAAAAATTGGCTTAACACGGTCAGGGATCGGGTGTCGCACGAGATCAGCCTCAGCCCCAGCCAATCCATGCCCGAGCCTTAAACCATGATCTAAAGAGTTTAAGGTTTCACCTCAAACAAAAAAAAAAATGAGATATTTGTGTTTGAACTAAAAAAAGCAAACTCACAGTTTTCCTAATTCCAGGTTCCAAGCATGGTTTAAAATCTTGCCGAGATCTCGGTCTTCACGGTGAAGCCCGAGACGAGATTTGAGTCGATAACTCGTCTCGGTATCGGTTGCATGTTCTCGGTCGAGATCTCGGCATATTTTATCATCTCGGCAGTTTCTCGGCGAGATCTCGACAGAAACAGCTTTTTTGCTTCTTTTTTTTTCACTACTTAAAAGGGGCAAGCCCCAGTTCTCTCTCTCTCTCTCTCTCTCTCTCTCCCCCCATAAAATTCGTTTTAGATCCATTAAAAGTGGATTCTCATCTAATCTATAATCTAACTCATCCCACCCATCCCAGTTTGGAACAAATATAGAATCCAATATATATATCAATTGGATTTTTACACTGTCTTGGCGAGATCTCGCCAAGATCTCGGTTTTCCAAGAGGCCGAAATGCCTCCAAGAACCGAGATTATAAACCTTGGTTCCAAGATGATCCAAATATCAAAACAGAGGTGCATTTCCAGATATGTGATAATTAAGGATCAACTAGAATGCATATACCATGGTCAATGTATCAATCATCTAAACAAGAAAGATGTCAAAAAAAAAAAAAAAAAAAAGAGGTACAATTTTATTTTATTTTTTGGTGCAGGAGAGGCAATTAAAATAAAGGCTTTCATGACCTTTCTTTGCAGCTTTCTCTTCTCCAACTCAAGTTTTTCCAGTGCTTGTGCTATTTGTTTCTTCTCATCTTTCATTGAAAACCTCCCTGCTAAATGCTCACACTCTCGTCGCACCTGTAAGAGTTAGCAGAATGAGTTAAATACCTGTATCATTAGTTAAACTCGAAAGAAATCTGGATAAAGCGTACAGATCTTAACCAACTAAAACCTGTTAACAGACCAAGTCAATCATTGATAAAAAAAATCACTTCCCCAAAATATATTATGATCCTCTGCTTTCATGCAAGAGGATCAACAAAAAAAAAAGGCAATGCATATTTAACTTAGGAATATTAGAGGTAGAAAGAATGAGAAAACTACTTTTTAACACCAAAAATTAATAGACATGACAAGGCAAGCAATCTATCTCTAGTTGGAATATACTATGCCAGCATGGTTCTCAATTTTGGTTGAAACAAAAACACTTCAGTTTTGACCCCGATCTAAATGGGACCAATGGTGGAAACCCAAAAGTCCGTTATTTAGGTCGAAATAGCAACGTTTCGACCAGGTTCAACCCAAACCACTGTTTCGGTTAAAACCTGGACCAACCCTTACATAAAATCCCTTATTTCGATTGAAACTTGTCCATTTCAACAAGTTTCAATTGAAAGCAACTGTATCGACAGGGTTTCGACAGAATCCCCTTGGAGGGCTTTTGTTTTTTTTTTTTTTTGGGGGGGGGAGTTAATAGTGGAGGATCTAGACATTGGTGGGCACATCATGGTGATAGTGGCTTCGAAAGTGTCGGCTAGACAAATTATCATGTATATGCTGGCTATGACTCATACGGGATGGCTATGGTGGATCTTCTACTTCAGTCCCCACCACTGAATCATCTATTGTCAACTTCATCTTCACGATCCTATTTAGGCTCCGTCCACCCAATTACATTGCTCGCAAGCCATTGCCTAGGTTGGTTATGAATGACTTTCAGAATAATTGGTTACACAACATGTCATGGGATACATACGTTATACAATCGGAGATTCATTCAATGGCATGTGGCTCGGGAATTTGATGTGCCACAAAACTACCCATGGATTTGAGGGGTGAGTGAATATTGTTTGTTTGTTAGTAGTTATAACTCATAACCATATCTCATGTAATTACATAATGTTCTGGAATATTTTAATAACATATTTTCATTTTCTAGTGTCGTACTCCTCGCATACATTAGTGTACATTAGCATACTACGGTCTAGTCATTAAAAAATACAATTTCCAGTAGTTTTTTAGTGAAAATAATTCAATGCATACGTGAAGAAGGTTAAAAATGAATCACACGAAAAAAATGTGACTTAAATTTTTTTTTTTTTAGCCATCGAAACCTAAGTTTTGAATTGGCAGAGAAAAATCCTAAGTTTCAACCCATCCAGTCGAAAACTATTTCCTTTTAGTTTTGAGGCCAGCCGAAACCAGACCCGAAACCAAAATTGAGAAAAATGTATGCCAGAATAATCAGTTCCATTAAAAAATACAAGTTCACCTTTTTTTCTTTTTAAACAAAAATTATCAAGCATCCAACTTCTTTTATATTGGACATTAAGCATTTGGGATACCTATGGTTTGCCATTTGGGATTTAATGGAATTTTAGACAGAATATTCTGTTCTTACATGGTACATCATTTACATATGTGCAGGATTAGGTAAGGTAACAACTCACCACAAGTGCCAAACCAAGCCTTCCCAACAAATGGGATTAATAAAATCAACCTAGCAAATACATGCCAGCTCGCACTAAACGAAATAAAAGGACTAAGGAAGTAGAGGATATAAAAAAGTATAAGTTTGTTACAAATGAAGCTAAGAATAATAGAAAAAGAAAGGGCACAGAAATATGGAGATCTTTATAACAATTTAAGCACAAAGGAAGGCTAAAAGCTATATATAAGATAGCTAAAATGATAAAAAGGAAGAGTAGAGATTTCAATCATTTTAGATGTATAAAAAATGCGTTTGGTAAAGTTCTAGCAAGCGATGAAGACAATAAAGAGTGATTGAACAAATATTACTACAGTTTACTAAATGAAGACACCTTGAGTAACAGTATCCTAGAAAACCAAATTACCCATCAAGATACCATAGTTTGTCGATATATACGAAAAACGAGGGCATCGAAAATAAAGACACTTTAAGGAGGATGAATGTAAGCAAAGCGCTCAAATAAGGTCCCATACAGAAATATGGAAGAGTTTAGAAATCTATGGATTCTTTTAGCTAACCAAGTTGTTCAATAAGATTTAGAGCACAGGAAAATGCCAGATGAATGGAGAAAAACATTGGGGTTCTGATTTCTAAAAAGAATGGAGATATTCAAAGCTGCAATGACTACAAAGGCATAAAACTAATGAATCGTACTATAAAATTATGGGAGAGTTATTGAAACCATAGATTAAAATCTCGGTGAAATCTCGTCAAGATCTCGAAATATCGTAAATCTCAAGGGGGTCGAGACGAGACACTACCTCTATATCTCTTCTCAAAAATCTCGGCAATTTCTCGAGCTGGCCTTGACCAGTTTCATGTTGGGTTGGTCTATTTTTTCAAATAAAAGGTAAGTCTCAATCGAATGAGACTTCTACTTTTTCTGTTTTTCTTCTGTTTTTCTCTCCTCAAATTTGCTGTTCTAAGCTTGGAGTTTTTGCCAAATCACTCCACGAAAATCTTGTGGGAGCTTGGTACAAGGGCGAAAATCTTTGATTCATCGTTGGATCTACTATTTACGGTAAATTTTTTTTTTTTTTTTTTTTTTGTTGCAAAACTTAGTTTTTTACATAAACATGATCAATTCAGATGATGATATGAAAAACCTGAACCCGATCTGCGAGCTCACGGTTTCAGATTTTATTTTCTGTATATATTTGTATTTTTTAGATTTTCTAAATATTAAATGGTATTTTTCAGCAATTAAAAAATATAATAAATATGATAAATAATTATAAGTTGATGTTCAAAATTATATATGTTGAACATAGTTGGACAACTACCAGCGCTTCTTCCACTAGTAGTTGATCACATATTCACATGTATTATTTGAGAGTTGAGACTTTAAGTATTTGTATGAAATTATGAATTATGATTGTATTGTCTACACTCTACACTCTACTTGACTATTTTCGGTTATTTAACTATGACAATTAACTAATTAAGTGTTAATATGTTTATTCTTCTCCACAAATATAGTTTAACTGTCACATTTGACGTAGATTAACACATGAGCTTCAGACCGACATGTCCAACACTACCAAACATGGGTGTAAACCCAAACAACCCCCATGTGTAATTATTTTTTCAATTTTATGGTTTAAATATGTTTATATATGATAAAATAGAGTTTCTTTGGAGTATTAGGCCTTAAATGGTCATTTTAGCCTCAAAACTGTATTTTTTTTCCTTTCGTGGTTTTTTTTTGCAGTTTCTCGACGAGATCTCAGAAATCTAGGTTTGCTCAAGGGTCGAGACCATAGTTAGTTAATATGCATATTATACAGCATATTTTTTCGTACCATATTTTTACCGTATAATATGCGTATTCCGTATCATTGTGAAAAATACGAGAAAAAATTCCATACGGCAGGAGTCTCCGTACATACCCTTATTAAACGTTGTACCATATTTTATATAAAAAAAAACCATAAATAAATATCCAAACTACCCCCATCCTTTCATTATCCTATTTCCCTAAACCATCTTTTGCGTTTCTATTTGTCCTTTCATTATCCCATTTCTCTGTTTCTTGATTTTGTAAACCATGAAACCTCTTTTGCCTTCCTACTGGCACTGCAACATTTTTCCTAAGTCCTTGTTTTTCTAATCTCTCTCTCTCTCTCTCTCTCTCTCTCTCTCATGAGTTACGAGTCATGATGACATCTCTGATTCTTAATACTAAGGTAATATTTTAATCTTTATTATTTATTTCTTTTTCCTATATTTTGGTAATCTTGATTAAAAGGAATTGCCCCACACATCCTTGACCTCCATGCTTGCTCCTCTTTCTAACCGTACTTAACTGGGAATAATACTGCCCTGGTTACACTCAGAACAAAGAAAAGAGATCAGTAGAGTTTCTCTCTTTATTTGAGTCTTGTTTAATTTTCAATTTGCAATTCTTATTTAGGCAATATGTGCTCAATCTATCAGTATATATTGCCTTTTTTTGGTCACGTATTGTTTCAATTTTTTCGTATAAAACCCGTACCATCCGTTTTGTTTTTTTGCTGTTTTAAAAAACGGGACCGTATTTTTTGCCGTCTCGTTTAATTTGTGGTCCGTTTTAAACGTTCTATACCGTGCAAAGTTTTTTTTCCCGTTCCCATATTAACTAACCATGGTCGAGACACCCTTGCGAGCTGAGATTTTAATCCTTGATCGAAACTCACCTGAGACAAATAACTACCATGCTGGAGAACAATTAGGTTTTATGCTAAGGAGATCCATGATAAAAGCTATTTACTTAGGAAAACTCATGGAAAGAGCTAGAGAATGAAAGGACATTTATATGACCATTATTGACCTAGAAAAAACTTATGATGAAGTCTCTAGAGAGTTAATCTAGCATGTGTTGAGAAGAGAAGTGTTCCAAGCAAATACGTGGACATAGTGAAGGATGTGTATTATAGTGTGGTGACTAGTGTAATAAACATGGGGGTCAAGCTAATGAATTTGCAATTACAATTGGATTACATCAAAAATCAGTTTTAAACCCTTATTTGCTTGTGTTTATCATGGAAGATTTAACCAAAGACATTCACAATGAGGTTCCTTGGGGTATGCATTTTGTTGATGATATTGTTTTGGTGGATTAGATAAAAACAGGGATTAATGACAAGTTGGAGATATGGAGATCAACCTTGGAATCAAAGGTTTTAAAAGGTAAGTAAAACAAAAACGGAGTATATAGAGTTTAACTTTAGTGGTACAAGGACAAATTATGAAGTGATGAAAATTGATGAGGGACAGAGCGCAAAGTGATTATTTTAGGTATCTAGGCTCTATCATATATAAAGAAGGTGATATAAAGGATTATATTTCACAGACGATTAAAATAGGACGGATGAAGTGGAGAAGAGCGTCCAAGAGTGTCGTGTGATCGATTTATTTCTTTAAAACTTAAAAGAAAAATTTTATAAGACAATCATTCAACCAACAATGATATACGGTGAACAATTAAAAAGCATCATAGAGATAAAATAATTGTAGCTGAGATGAGAATGTTGAGAAGGATGTTGGGTAAAACTAGGAAGGATAAGGTAAGGAATGATAGTATTAGAGCTGATTTGAGAGTAGCGTCAGATGCATGATAAGCTACGAGAAATTCGTTTGAGATGGCATGGCCAAGTTCAATAGAGGTCTTTAGATACTCCATTGTAAAGGAAGGATTTGATTCAAATTGAAGGATCTAATAGAGCCAAGGGCAGATCTAAGATCACTCTAGGTGAGGTAGTGAGGAAAGACAAGCATAGTTTAGACCTTGTTTGACCTCGAACAGAGCTAATTGGAGTGCAAAAATCCATGTAACTGACCCCATTGAGTTGGGATAAGGCATTGTTGTTATTAGAAGGCAATGCATAAATGATCAACCAGTTGCAACACAGACTACATTGACACACATATACTATGGTAAATACTGGTAAGACATAAGGCACCATAAGTTTATTTTTCATATTTTAATACATGCATCTTGAATAATTTAGTTCATGTAAGTGTCCAAAATAAGAAGAATGTATCTAGAACATTAGAGCATACAAAAGAAAACACACCCTTTTTGTAATCTTGCTTTTCTTCTACTTTTCGTATTTGTAGTAGATGTCCTTAATCTATCAATGAGAGACATTTTCTGGTGCCAATAAAAATTATAAGCTTGTTTATGACTTTAAAATGACAAAGGCTTGGGTAATGCTAAGTGAGTTTTGTCATGTAAGATGTGCATGGATAGAAATATCTCAGTTTCACATGTACAATGTATATTTTGATACAGCAGTGGACATGTATGATGTATCACGAAAGACAATGAGAGATGGATCATGAAGAGCTACCTCTATTTCACATTCAAGCGAAGCAGCCTTTTCTAATACTTGAGAAAGCTTTAAAGAATACTTAATGGCTGGATCGATATCATCAGAGTTCAGCAAAAGATGAAAACGTAATCGCCCAATGTGAAACCATGCGCAACCAAGATTGGAAAGGAAACCTAGAAAAGAGAAAAATGAAAATGGAAGATGTTCGTAACCATATGGAAGGATGTAGATGTAGAACAATGTTAACCTATATACAGAACTAACTGTACATCACAGATTCCCTCTTGAATGCTTATGCACAAACAGTAAGGGTTTCAAAGCCTTACCTTGAGATGAATACTGGCATAATTCTCTAAGCAGTGGATCAATAACTGAATCCCCTAAGGATGTTAATCTATTGTGGGTTGATGATCCAATAAGTGAGCATAGAGTCTGGAGATTATCTTCCTGTCACCATACCATGAACTATAAGAAACGTGAAAATTATATTATCAATATTTACAGGAATAATAGAAACATTCAAGATATTTTACAGGAGATAAACCAGTTCTTCAACCAATGTATGTAACTATCTGTTTCCTTTAATAAAGAAAAAAATAAATTCATAGAGATGATAAGACTGGTGTTTTCAACCTGGAACACCATTAGGCAGCCAAGCTCATGTTTAGAGAAAAAAAAAAGAGATGAAAAGGCAACAAAAATGCAAACAAGTGCATATAAAAGATTCTATTTTTGAGAAATGTTTCACACAGAACTTGAAATATTGAATTACTTTCCAAATGCAGAACAGGGGAAACAGATTACCGAAATTGTATTCTCTTGAATAGAACAAAGAATATACTTGATCTTTGAAAATTGATCTTCCTCAAAAGATTTTCGGTGTGCAAATATAATCTATAAGAAGTAAAACCAGAAGAAAAAAATTAGAGATATATTATTGACACATTCATCAGTTGATATCCAACTTACAGGACTGCTACCTGTTGGAAGAGAGAGTGAGCAGTGGACAAAAGAACAGTAGATATCTCTCTCTCTGGCAGAGAATTTTGCCAAAGATTTCCTGCAGCAACTCGAAGCTTCAGACAGTGCACAGGGTAGTCCTTGATAGAAAATGTACTGCACCTGTAACAGAACAGGAAAAGAGCAAATGGGGGAAAAAAAAAAAGGGGGGAATGGAGGTAGCTGAGAAACAGCCTGAGAAATCGTATATAAAAGTTCCAATACAAATGCATTTTAACGGAAGTTCAAGTAAAACCATATAATGTTTGCTAAAAGCCTTCCATTGAAGGGTGCATTGTGTAAGTGTGTGCGAGAGAGAGAGAGAGAGGGAGAGAGAGAGAGAGAGAGAGAGAGGAAGAACAGCAATGCTCGATGAGGATCAAGTACAAACAGCTCTTATTTTTACTGTTTAGATATAAACTTAATAATAAACAAACCAGTAACTAAGAAATGCATAATGAAATTAAGTAAGAATCAGCTGGAAGAGAAGAACATACAGGATCTGGTCAACTGAAGTTGTTACTGTAGGCTGGAAGAGCATATATGGCAGTGAATCATAACCATAAATCTGCAAAATGTATGGTGAGAACTAAAAATGATAAAATAGCAAAGCCAAATAGCCAAGAAACCCCTTTGATAATACAGGTAAGATCTTAGAACATACTTTAGTTGGTTGAGGACAATGGATCCACAAAGATGAATGCCACCTGAACCACATTTCCAGAACAAAACTTGGAATTTTTCTAGACACTGTCATAGAGAGAGGAACAACAATAAACGGACAAGGAATTATTCTATTTAATTTTCTATAAAAACAGTGAAAAATGGAGAGGGGAGAGAAACCCAAATGAACTTTGACCTGAATCTACTGATGTCCAAGCATCCAATGTCCATAAAATCTGCTGATGTGGCAAAAAATCTGTAGGTGGTCTTGAAGAATAATCCAATGAGAAGTTCAATGCAAATTCAAGAAGCTTGGAAGCATGAGACAAACACTGTCATAGAAAAGAATGCTGTCATAGAAAAGAATGGCATACAGGCGAATTATAAATCCAGGGGAAAAAGAATACAATGGGTGAAGATAAGAAATCTACATCCACTGCCACATCTAGTGCATAGTTATTGGACTGTAAAGAAGAGATATATAAGAGGCAATCATAAGATCACTTCATCTACAATGTAATAGTTTAAAAATCTCCTGCATTGGGAGATAAAAAATTGTTAACAAAGCTACCTCCCACAATTGGCACCCTACTCAGGACCATATGGCACACCACGTGTCTGTGTCAAATTCCCAGCAAACAAGCAAAGCAGAATCAAAGCAGTGGTCAAAGAACCCTTATCACACATGAAAAGAAACTTCCCACATAAATCAAAACCATGGAGAAAACAAAAATCCAGGACTTGAGTTTCTCTTAGAAAGACAAAACCTACTGTCCTTTCACCCCACCGATCTGTAAAATTTGGTGGGATTATGAAGTTCTAGCTGGCACTAGACAAATGACAGTTATAACCCATAGATAAACTGCTCAAGTAATGCACAAAAAGATCACTAGCTCCACATTCTCTATCCCCAACTTTAAAACCAGTAGAAGACCTCATATTCAACTTGGGAGCCAAACAGTTTCCAGCTATGTCATGTTTCCATTTAATTGACATTACCTGATACTGTTCATTGGCAGCAGCCACAACTATCTTTGATAATTCTTCAAGTAATTCCAGGTCTAGGAAAAAGCTCATTCTGTTGATAATAGGAAGAATCTCCTGCCAACTATTGAACCCAGACTTTCTCCACAGTATCTCAGGGCAGCAAGTACAACAAGCGGATGGAATTTCCGCTGCAGAAGCATGCTCATCAGATATTAAAACAGCCACCAGCTTCTGCTTTTCATGTTCAAACCTCCCCAACAGCATCTGCAAACAGTGCAACAACTTCAGTCAAACGGGAAAATTATCTCAGGCATGCCAGAGTCCAGTCCTGAGATTCCAAGGTAGCGAACCTGATACATCTCTTCCAATTGTTGAACGATGTGAATGTCGCTTTTATCATTCTTGCTTGAAAAATGGGACGACATGCAAACTCCTAAGAAAAGCAAAGCACTTTTTTTCAATTAACCAAAATGAAAATTGCATCACAAAAGATAACAGGCACAATTATGTTGTAAATGCTAAAACCAAGCAAATAATCGATGGCAACCTTCAATTATAAATTTCATTTTGTTGACCATTTGGTTTGGGACCAAAATATATTTTTTGTCTTGTGTTTGTGCATGTGTGTATGTACATGCACAGTGTACTACAATAACCTTTGTCGTCTTAGTGCTTTAGGTTCAATATGTTTTGGAGGTCTCCCATTCAAATCCTACTTGAAAAAGGTTTAAATTCATCGAACATGTGCTTGGGGTTTCTCTACTAACACATTGAAAATATGCTAATAGTACCAACTACGAAAGACCATTAGAAGATCAAAAAATACCTTGCATTGCTAAGAATCGGAGCTCTTTATTGAAAGATACAACAGATTCCACTGTAAACTCATTGCCTGCAAACAGATAATCATAATAAATAGAATCAAATGTTCGGATGGAAAAATCTTCTTATTCTTATGTTAGGATCAAGGCTGTTTAGGACTTGGCCATTCGATCTTGTGAACTAATCGAGACCAAAATTGTACGAGGAGATGAGAATGGAAAGGAATAATTAATCGATGAAGAAAGATCAGTCATGAAGTTTCAAAATTTCAGTTTTGACTAAGATTTTGAACCTGCTCTGAACAGAATTATCACCGAAATGGCACCAAAATATGATCAATTCTGGTGGGAAAAAACCGAAACATTGAAGACCCCTCATTCCGCATGCCATATCGTTTCGACCAATGTCGAAACCTAAATACGCTGTCAAAATTTCAGCACTTGGACCTAAATTTGAACCATGATGAAAGCAAATGGATCAGGCAAGATAGAAAGTATACCAGAAGCTTCTTTCTTCCATGATTTTGTCTTGACTGGCCAAACCAATTCACAGAAGCATAAAAGCTGCTGTAATTTAGAATAGACTTCCGCAGAGGATGGCAAAAACGGATGACCCCCATGTATCCACAGCAAGGACTTTGGTGAATGGAAACCCCAGGATGATACTCTAGCCAGATTTCTGCTTTCCACCTATTCCCAAAACAAGAAAAAAAGCTTACATGTCATAGCTTCTAACAAAAGACTATTGCAGAAATACAAAACAAAGGCCGAGATATGATCTGTTAGTTGAAAGCTAACATTGCGTAAACATACCAGTACATTATTAACCTCTTTAGGAAAAAAATACTGCAGTCTTAAAACATCCTTCTTCAAGGAAAGCCAAGATATTAGCAAGTATTCAACCTGGAATGAAGTAATACCCTTCCAAAACAAGGTGTGATCCTCAAGAAGGTTTGAGCTAAATTGGAATAGCAGATCGAAGCTAGGTGACTGCACAAGATTATTAAGCACCTCGATTTCCAATGCCCGTAAGGCTACCAATAATGGTAGGAAACAACCAGTTTCATCACTGTGGCAGTATTCATCTTCTGTATTCCTCTGTTGCAAACTAAGCTGTAATAGGCTTATGCACTGGATAGCATTTGAGAGTCGTCCACCAAATGTCTGTAATGCTCTATTTGATGCAGTTAGTTCCACCAACTTTAATGAAAGAATAGGAAGCTGTTGCATATTTAAATCAATTGAAGAAAGCTCTCTCCGGCAATCAATGATACAGTTCCAAATAGTGTGCTTTCTTAACCGATTAAGTACGTTTAGGAAGGATCTGAAAAAGTGGCTATATGGCTCTAAAAGCGAACTATACCAGTCAAACCAGCAAAGATAAAGATTAAGATCAGTTTCAGTGGCCTGTTCAAATATCCACTTTGCAGCAAAAAATTGCATCTTGTTGACCAACTCCAGGTCAAATTCTGCCAGCTTAGCATGGTTTGCAATTAACTGATTTGCATCCGTAGGGAACAGAATTTTCTGTAACATCTGAACAGAAATCGCAGATGGGGCTATTTGTTTTCCATCCATCAATAATTCAGTACCCATATGACCCATGGAAGTCAAAGAAAGCTCCATATGGCATCTATCACAGTCAATACTTAATTCATAAGCAGCACACTGAGTCCCCAGGAATTCCAAATACATGCCATTTTGTTTGATGCAAGCTTCATTTGAGTAGCAAATATAATTCCTTAACGTATGAGGGGCTGGCCACCCACCTGGCAAGGATAAAGAATGTCCTAGCAAAGTGTCTAATTTATAAAGTTTTGATGCTGACAAATAAGATAACTTCCCATGCATAACTATATCCAGTCCTTCAGCCTCACCCAGAGAAGACAGATATGTATGTTCCCAACTTAATTGAAGACTCCATACAGGCTTATTCCCATTCATGAGCAACTGCTGGAATAACTGAACCCAACGTGTAAGCTCAAGTAGTGTTATGTGCAGTCCAAGGCACAGAGCTGCATCTCTGGCATAGTTATGTGCTTCAGCCATTGCATCAACAATCCCACTAACAGGGATACCCGATAAAATTAGAAACCTTTTCGAATCTCTTAGCTCAGTTTCATTGCAATCGAAACCACTTTTCCGATCAAGCAGCCAATCAGGTGGCATCATAAATATTTCCACTCCTCTATTTCTCATTGCTCTAGATACTTCACCATACCTTGGGTTAACTGTCAGGAACATCCGAAATTTGTGGTGGGGATGAAGGACCATAGGTTTATCATCTACAAGCCCACGCTCATTAATAGTAATGGACCCACTTGGTTCCACAAGAGAGTTGATCCTGTCAAGAACCTAAATTCAAAGGAAAAGAAGATGTGCATGTGATTAGGAAATAGGGAAACAAGAAGATGTCAAGACACACTAGAGCGAGAGATAATACACATACCGTGGGATTGCAAAGATTTGCATTCTCCAGAATAATCCATTCCCCATTCTCAATAGCCTTTACTAGTTGCCCTGTGACCCATTCGAACTTTGCAGTAGATGGCTGTCTTGTGTGACTTTTTTGCAGGTTTGAGATCATCTCCAGAGACTGATCCAGTTGTTTGCATGAGGAGGATACAGGTAACTGATACTTCACTAAATCAAGCTTTAGCTGTTCAATGATCTCAACCAATGATCCCAGTAAACTAGAGGATTCACTGTTCCATCTCTCAAAATCTGAGTAAGTATAACTTGAAAGAGAACTGCAATTTATGTTGAATAAGAAAGCAAGCCATCGGGTAATTAAACTCCCGCGTTCCATTAAAAATGACTGTGTCGAGGACTCCAAATTTAGACTGCAATACTCGCTAATGTATTGCTCAACTTGAGCAATGACAGTGCGAAAATTGCGGAAGGCATTGTACTGCTCAAAGCATCCAACCAATTCAGAAATATCGGTTGCAGATGAAAGATTCAATTCATTAAGCACATTTCCAGTGAGCTCAGCAAGTAATCTAACAAGTGAAGTTTTACCAGACGATGATGGACCAACCAAGATACACAGCCATTGATTTTGTACACATTGTATAGTAGCTTCCAAGCTATTGCGAATTCCCGGTAATATGCTAAGTTGACTTTCTGAAATTTTGGATGGTTGAAAACGATTTCTATCCATAGCTGCATTCCCCACAATCAAACACTGTGGATTGATCTGTACTCTCGGATAAGGATTTATAGACGGTTTCAAACCAAACACCTCTTCATAGAGTTGTATAACTTCTCTACGGTCAGCTGCAGTACGCATTCTCTGAATGTATATGATATTTAAAAAGCAATCAACTTGTAAATTTTCCGGTGCACCTACATGACAGATTACAGCTATCAAAAGACCCGCATAATCTAAGCACACCCAGAACAAGTCAATAAAATACAAAGAAACTACACCTTCTATTATCTGACATGACCGAACAACATCTCGCAAGTTAAATTCCCAGGGGGAACCATCCTGACCATATTTGTGGAATAACATTGTATCTTCATACAATCGCTTATTAAATAAAATCAACTTTGAGAGTAATACTTTTGGGATTGTCGGAAAGAGTGAACTACTGATGAACAGATAATCATTCTCAACCAACTCATCCACATAAACCTGCAAGCATTAACACAGAATATTAGGTAACTAATGACATTTGGCATTTGCATTATAACGTACCAGTGATTTAAATTGAAAGATCAACCCTAATCATTCCAGGAATATACCAATCTCGGTTTATTATGGATCGAATGATCCAACCAAAGGGCAAAAGTGATCTAGAGAGATCAGAATTCTATTAGGGTTAAATGATCAGATGAAAGTTCAAAACAAGGGGTTGAGTGATCAGCTCTGTTTCAGATCTGGCTGGATTGATGAGTTAGTTCCAGCAGATGAACACTTTGATTATAATGGAAGATTCAGACCAAGAAAGCGGTCAAAGCAATCAAACTTTAAGACCATAGCTTCAAAGTGCCTGCACAAGTAGAAGATTTAGTGGTTTCAAACCCTGCTTTCCAGACCGATAGCAGCAGTTGCAGAAGATCTTTTTTTTTCTCTTAGTTATTGACTTTGTTAGGAATTGTATGGACAGGTGCGGCCAGAAACACAGAAATCGATGTGTTTTAAGCAGCCTATACAAGATTTTTAATGGTATTGGTATCCTCTTTGCACTTTCTGTTCGATAGCTTTATTTCTAGAGTTTTAAATATGTATGCTATGCCAGTTATACCCATTACTATGAGATACTATATGAGTATTTTAGTCTATCAACTAATAAGGTTATTAAGTTATAAGGGCATATTGACATTTGACAGAGAGACAGAGAAACAGATCAGGCTTCTGTTCTCTATAGTCAATTAATATTGCAGCAACTTATTGAATATACTTTATTGATTCACCCCCAAAAAAAGTATTGCAGCAGGTTATTGCCTCTGTTTTCCAAGACTTCTGGATTGAAATTTGGCTATTTGATTGGCAATCAACAGAGACCAAATGTCCTTTTCTTTCCTTTTTGATCTCTCTTCTACATACAAGCACGATTGGGGGAAAAAAAAAACCAGAATTTCTGTTCGTCAAACACAAAAGAAATCATATCAGGAACATATCCCAGTAAACTTTGTAGTTACCGTAACCCAATCTATCATATAACAGTCAAGGTCAACACAAACCTACGATAAGCTCGGAAGTGGTCTTCAAAGTTCAAACACCCTTCTTCTATTTCCACAGACAAAACACAATTGCTGCATCCCTTCTTGCCAAAAGGACTCTTGGCAAATGTCATACCAACCGTAAACAAACCCAGAAAGTACATCCATACCCTTCGGGCAAAGAACAATTCATCAAATATGAGCTGCAGGTTCCTCCTCACAACAAAAGGAATAGCACTTGTTACCTATACGATGCCTGTTATTACAAGTTACTTACTCTATTGTGACTGAGGAAGTTTATGTAAGGCCACTCATTACTTTTAATCATTCCTTGGCTACTACAGTTAGTTCCAACCTTTCTTGTGAGGAGTAAAATGCTTTCTATCAATAATCCCAGCCACCATCTGTTGGTCAATTTTCTCTCAGTGATCTAAACTGCCGCCAATCAAGCTGTTTAGAAGCACTCACCTTGGGTCACCAACTCCTTGTGCTTCTTAGCATATAGTAAGTATATCTAGTTCCTCAGAAATCAAAGAACTTACAAACTGTGTGTAGGATCACATAAATAAATCTTCAAATGAACCGTAAAATGAACATTTTTCAGAAGCACCATAGAATGTGGGCATGAATTAGACAGTAGAGAAGAAAGATATTTAGCTTCGGACACAAAACTCAAAAAATTAACTCAGCCGACTAAGTGGGAAACGCAGATTTGTATCCCTGTTTTCGATTGGGGAAATGAAGATAATATTTTTGTTTCCAGTATCAGTGTCCTATCCATTTCTACAGCTGGTCACACTAGTTCAGCCATCACTTTAAATAAGCCATAACCAATTAGCTGCAGAAAGAAATTGAATAAGAAAGCACACCTTCGTGAAGCGATTAAGAAATGATTTTGGAAGGCCTTTCCTTCCACCACCTTGGGAAGAAGGATTCTGACATGCAAAAACTCTGAAAGATGGTGGGCACTTAAAAGTACACCCTAGCTCTGGGATAAAGACCTCAGCCCGATGATCTAGAATAGCATTGAGTCCCTGATAAAAGGAGCATTAGTTAGCAAGTAACTTTTAATATAGCAACATAGTTTGACAAAAAGAAAATTCAAATAGAAATCAATAGGATCAAACAACAATACTTCTAACACAGATTGCGGAGCGAGATTAAGTTCATCCAATAAAACCCAACTTCCACTTCTTAAAGCCTGCAATGAGAAAATGACAAGAATTCAAAAACCTCAAAGGGTCCTAAAACAAAAAAGAATCAAGTATTATCATCCACACAAGAAAGTCCAACCTGTAGAAGGATCCCATCAGACCATGCAAATTTCATTCCTTCTTCACATTCCACAGGCATGTCAGAACCCAATAAATCCATAACATCAGTCTGTACCAAATTATCATTTCTATCAAAATGAGTTGGATCAAAGCATATTTAAAAAAAAAATCAAAAAGAGACTGGTAGAATAGGAAAATAAATAAAATAAAGGAAAGAAGATTTTTTAACCTGCTCAGAAAGGTTGATGCGAACAACTTTATGCCCAGAAAACTTGCCGAGTGCAACAATCAGACTAGTTTTTCCAACACCTGGACTACCTTCCAGTAACACTGAAAAGATAGGCAAAATTAAAATGTCAGAGAACAATAAAATGCAGTCCTGCAAATAAAAACAGGACAAGCTTCAATGGATACAGACCAGGTTTTGAAAGCTGCATTGCACGCAGCAGACGTAAGGTATTTCTATGAGTGGTAGGTGCAAGAAACTCAAATCCCTCAGGTTTAGCCTCCTCATTACCTGTGAACAAATAGACAATCGTATATTCGTAATGTTTAACATTAGAGATGAATGGAATCTAATAGTAAAATTTTGTACCTTCTTACAACTACTTCACAAGCAAAGAAAATGAAATTCATTAATGAAACTTCATAATTTGATATGGAATATACTGTTTCTTTTCTCATCCTGCATCCGCCCCTCTTAAGGAACCAAGGGTACCATTATGCTCAACAGAAACAATAATTTTCCAGAATGGAAATCATTAAACGCATAGATAGGAAATGAGCAACTCTTAAATTCCACACAATTTGTATTCTCTGTTAAGAAAACACCAGACAACATGTGAAATAATGCATTACAAACTCGCATGATATCTCGTCTCAACCAAGTCTACTAGTCGAGAATTTCAAGTACTCAAGATCCCCCGAGCTCTGGATGAGAATTAGAACATTGACTGTGTCCACATATTTACTTGAGAAACTGCTCTCTTTAATATATAAAAAAAAAGGTACGCTTCTCTTCTCCAGTTTTTTTTGGGTGAATAAAGAATAATATTAAAACCCAAGGAAGAATAAAAAAAAGGGAAGCTGGACAGCCCCGGCTTCCTAAAATAACACAAGAAGATACACAAGCAAACTAACTCCAAAGGCCTATCTACACTGGATAGAAAGGTCCAAGCGTTTGCAATGAATGTCGTAATAACCGAATCAGGACTTCAAAAAAACAGAGAGGATTGATCCTCTAATGTCAAAATAAACAGTGTCCAAAGTTGCTTGAAATTCCTGACTTGCTGGTCCAACAGCGAAGGTTCCTTTAAACCATATGTGGTAGATAGTTGCACAGAAAGCCAGCGTCCCAACTTTGTCACAAGGAGATTTACCACCAAGGAGGACTGATCCTCTTATATTCTCTAGTTAATATAGCAAGTACTAGAGAAGAGAAGTGTCTTTTTTTCTTTTCTTTTCTTTTTTCCTCCCCCAAGTTCCCCCCCCCGTTTTAAACCATATGTGGTAGATAGTTGCACAGAAAGCCAGCGTCCCAACTTTGTCACAAGGAGATTTACCACCAAGGAGGACTGATCCTCTTATATTCTCTAGTTAATATAAAGTACTAGAGAAGGAAGTGTCTTTTTCTTTTCTTTTCTTTTTTTCCTCTCCCCCCCAAAAAAAAAATCCTCTTCTCTAGTTAATTTGGCAAGTACTAGATAAGACAAGTGTTCAAAGTACATATGTGGTCATAATCAAAGATATGTATTATGGTATGGTGGCTGGTGAGTGTGAAAACTAGTGAAAGAACTGTGAGGAGAGAAAGTAGTAAATTCCCAATTACAATTGGGCTACATCAAGGATCGGCTTTAAGCCCTTATCTGTTTGAACTTATCATGGATGATTTAACAAAAGACATTCAAGATGAGGTTCCTTGGGATACACTTTTAGCCGATGATATTGTTTTGGAGGATGAGACGAAAGCAAGGATTAACACCGTGTTGGAGTTACGGAGATCAACCTTGAAATCAATAAGTTTTAAGATATGTAAAACGAAGACGGAGTATATGGTGTGTAGCTTCAGCCACAATGACAGATAATGAGGTAATGAAAATTGATGAAGAGAGAGATACCGCAAGGTGAATATTTCAGGTATCTAGGCTCAATCACAAATAAAGGTCATAAGAGCAGATGATGTTTCATAGAGAATTAAAATATGGTGGATGAAGTGGAGAGATGCATCTAAAGTATTGAGTGATCAACGCATTCTTTTAAAACTTGAAGGAAAATTGTATAGGACAATCTATGATTTATGGTTCTAAATGTTGGGCAGCTAAGAAGCATCACATATATGAACTCAGTGTAGCCGAGATGAGGATGTTGAGATGGATGTCTAACAAAACTAGGAAGTACAAGGTAAGAAATGATCATATAAAGCTGATTTGGGAGTAGCACCAATACATGATAAGCTACGAGAAAGTCACTTCAGATGGCATGACCATTTTCAATAGAGGCCTTTAGATGCTCCAATATAGAGAATTGATTTGATTAAAATCGATAAAAATAAATGAGCAAGGGCCAAACCTAAAATGACTCTAGATGAGGTGGTGACAAAAGACATGCAAAGATTAAGCTTTGTATCAAGTATGGCCTCGAACAGAGTTGATTGGAGGGGCAAGGATTCGTGTAGCCGATACAATTTAGTAGTTGAGATAAGGCTTTGTGGTTGTTGAAGCACCTTAAAGACATGATAAGTTGCAATAAGGGTGCACATAAAGGATGCAACCATACATGAAATATAAAACATAAAAATAAAACCCAAAATGGCACCAACCGAAGTCAACAATTGACCAAATTACCCTAGGCAACATCTAAGCAAGTCCTTAGCAACCAAGGCGATACCTGGGCAACGGTCAAGTTGTAAAAAATCTAGGCAAGTGCAAACCTTGTCCATTCTAAAGGACCTTGGGTCCAAATGAGAGCCTTGACAACTATGACCGCATCCATAGCGGCATAGCCTAATGACCAACAACAATTGTAGGGTACTTGACGAATGCATGAAGTTATCAACTTCCGTCCACACATAGATGAAAAAGATTTTTAGATAGGCATCGTGCAACAGCCGGCATGTATATCTATTTAGAAATCCTTAAACTAGTGCATATTTACATGGCATGCAATCAATAATAAAAATGATTAAAACAATAAGGACATTACAATAAAATGCATGGTTCAATAGATGCATGCTTGACGTGCGTTGGGGTTAAAGTGGCATGCCTTAAAGGCGAGAGCCACACACCATCTAACCCTGGTGAGATACGATGGCAAAAACATTTTTACATCAAATTTTTATTTTAATGAGAATGAAAACAATATTACTTGGTGAGGTGGGGGAGAAGGAACGTAAGAACATACCTTTCGTAATGTAAAATGGATCAATACCAAAAACATAGTTAGACTGCACATTATTAACGCACAAGGCATCTGCATTATTTCCAAGCTCACCCCACCCATAACTTCCCATGTCAGTCAAATGGGAGCCGACCGAACCAGTATTGACCATCTGTACAACAAAGCCAAAATTTAATATTCATGTAGACAATGTAAATGCTTTGACATGGCACAAATAGGAACAAATTTGATGCAAGAAACAATAAAACCATGCACAGATGCTCAACTCAACTGAGTCATATCCGAACTGGCTGGGCAGTTCGTTACACATTAAACTTTATTTGAAGTCTTATTTACTGTCAATCCAAAAACTATCCAAATAATGCATGGGTAATTAAACGAGGCTATGTTTTTTAGTAGGCCTTATGGTGATTATTAATGAGTAGAAGAAAGGCTAGCAATGAGAACCTTGTTAAGGGTATGAAAGAATTATGCATGATGAGCTTTAAAATGAAGTTTTACCAAAAGAACCCATGTGATAATGTGAAGATTTCGTTTGCCACATGATATATCTAAACCACGGCCTTCAGACAACCCTCCAAGATCTAAAGAAGAAGTGTTTAAACAAGTCCTTACCATTGAGTAGCTGACAACGAAGAGCTTCAGGTTGGCCAGCATAATTCACATACGTGATTAAGGAATGAGAAAGCACCAATGATCTATTTGTAGGCTATGCCATGGTAACTGCCCCATGGATTAGGGAAATATATGTGGGCCCTCTGGGATGGAACAGGTAGATCAGACAGGCCTAAAGGGGAAAATCAGATCTTCGTCTGCTTTGCAACTCAACCTTCTAGAAGATCCTATTGGTTTTGATCCACTTGGCCACAACATTAGGAATACAGAATGAAATAACCATTAATTGTTTGAGAAAACCCAGAGAGGCATCTGGACACCAACTGATATGGGGTACTACCTTCTGGGCCAGGCTGGAACTCTGAAGGAGTTTCATGGTTTGGCAAAAGGTTGATCATGTAGACTGGAACCCTCATATCTGACTGACTTGATCATACCTTTTTTACTCCCCCCCCCCACCCCAACCCCTGCCCCCGCCTCCTTAACACACACATTCTTGTATGTGAATGAGCACTATATTCAACATTTGTAGACAATTGACCTGTTGAGCCAAGCTTTTCCTTTTATTCATTCCGTAAGTCAATTCCAAACCTTGATACTAGTTCTCTTGAAACCCTATCACAGTAAAACAAGTTGTCATGGCAAAAAACTTGTAAATGCACCATTGTCAAGGCGTTGGAGGGTCATTGGATGCCCAAGGAACCCTAGTTTCCAAGGCGACTGGAAGGCACCTGAACACCTAGCAAAGCCTTGACAATTATGCATTACAATTTACAACACTATTTTCATCAAAGTGGTCAAATCAACCTTGGACACAAGAAGAAGAAAATATGACCACTCATTCAGCACCCTACCATGGCAGTCTCATTTTTCATAAAATGAGTGCATCAAGGTGGGGTCATGTGCCATCTCCAAACAAAAGAAGTTTCTGGCTGTCTAATTTAATGATATTTTGATTCACAATGAAGACCCTAAAGATTCATGTGAATGCTTGAAATCCGTCTGACATATAAAATGATCAGTTATACAGAGTCCAAAGAAATTCGGTTAAGAAATTGGAATACTGGGGTTTTCTGGTACAACTAAAGGGGTTGAAATAGACTCACCAAGGTCCAAGCTGTTACAAGTTGGTCCACACCAAAAACATCAACAAAGACTATCAGTTCTCATGAGCTGGCCACAATTTTATAAAGATGCATTAAAGCTTATATACATCATATAACACCAGCTATGTGTCTTAGGTAAGTTACGACAAAAATTCTCTTGCTAAAGAAAGCTATTAACAAAGTAGAGAGGGGATGACTGAAGCACCAAATCTCTACCAGATCTGAATAAGGTGTTCAGATTTAGTGCAACAACTAAACTAGGTATTGGAGCAGTATTGAAGTAACTAAGCTGTCAATTTGACGAATCTCTCGGGGTTGGGCAGGAGAACAGATATTTTACACATAATGCCATGTATTATGAAACTGTCTAGGACTTTAATTTTGGAGGTACTTTCTGATTCATAGAGAGTTTCTTTTTAAAGAATTAAGGCATATTTGCAAAACGATGTGAATGATGCCAGATAGTATTTATTGTATAGAAGATGACTAGGGACAATAGAGACTGTCAGAGACGGATAACCCTAGCAATTTCTAAAAGCTGCCAATTTAAAGTTCATCCAGTGATAGAATTTTGTCCTCCAAGAAGGATATATAATTTAGTCACCAATGAGGATCATGTATACACTCATATAGTGTGTGTGTGTGCGCGCACGCGCACACATACATACACAATTACATATTTCTGGCTTTTTGTGTGAGTACCACTGGATCTTGGGTCATAGCATTAATTTCCTTGGTCACATATGCATACATTCAGGACGTCCATCAGAGATGTCATTCAGACCCAGACCGAACTAAGATGTTTACAGAAAGTTTTTCTCATGAATAGGCATGGGGAGAAGAGGGAGAGGGGGGGCTATGAGCCCTCTCCCGTTGCTGTTCACAATGACCAAGGAAAGAAAACAAACAAAAGAATTTCATTGTATCTCTCACCCTCTTCCCACATGCCAAGTTTCTTTCACGTTTCAACACAACCCTGTGCAGGAGTGCTGAAGGGAAGATGTTTCAGGCAAGTCCCAAAAGCGCATCATTTCTTTCTTGCTCAAAGAAGAAGTAAGAAAAGACCCAAAGAGAGGGGATTGTTAGTTGTTACTGGAGCCTATGCAAAATAGAGAGAAGGTGGAAGAGCAAAATTAATGTCATTTTGAGGTCGCCAACTCATGATATAGTTGCAAAAATACTCATGGTTCAAAATCTCAGCGAGATCTCAAAGTTCTCGAACAGGCCGAGACGAGATCTCATACCAGACCTGATCTCGACCAGTTCTCGACTGGTCTTGACATTTTCGCCCAGTACTTGACATTTTCTACTAGTTCTCGACTGGTTTCTTCATAATGTATGAATTATGATAGTACGGTCTCCTTGACTACTTTGGATTTTTTACTAAGACAATTGACTAATTAAATGTTATTATGTATATTACTATCTTAAAAATATAATTTTACAGGATCATATGGCCTTCTTTGATCCTCTACTAGTGTAAGTATAACATTATGTAGAATAGCTAACATTATCCTAGGTTTACATCAGAACTTTAAACTGACACTGCCAATCATGGGTGTAAACCCAAACAACCACCATGTGTGATTATTTTTTCAATTCTATAGTTCAAATGTGACTGTATGCTAAAAGAGTGATTCCCTAAAGTATCATGATTTAAAATGATCATTTGAGCCCCGAGACACACTTTTTAAGCCTTCGCGGCTTTTTTACACTGTCTCCTCGAGATCTCAACCGAGATCTTTCTCAAAGGGTCGAGATACCCTCGAGACTCGAGATTTTGAAACATACAAAAACTTGCCAGATTGGTTGAGGTGAAGTAGATGGTAAAAAAAATAAGAACAAAGTAATGATACAACAAATCCTAAATATCTCGGGGAGCCAAAAAAAGGCCACACCTACACAGCCATTGACTACACGGGATGACCCTCTCCTCTTGAACTGGCACCTAAACTTTCATTTTAAGATTCACATGTCCAAAAAATTTCTCCAAGAATGGGCCCAATGAAGCCTATCCAAGTGTGTACTACTTCGATGTAGTTGACAACCCCCACCCCCCCACCCCCCGCACACACACACACACACAAAAACAAAAACAAAAAAACAAAAAAGGGGTTATTAACTTATGGATGAAAATGAAAGAATTACCTTTAGTTGTCCCAGAAGAAAGGACAGACACCTCTCTCTCAGTTCTCCCGCATACTTCTTAGAAATACTGCTACCTGCAAATGTATGAGTACGTCATTATGAATCATTTAATCAGGGTGTGTGGGGATGTTGGGGGGGGGGGGGGGGGGGGTGTGGGTGTGTGTGTGTGCGTGTGTGTGTGTGAGAGAGAGAGAGAGAGAGATGAAGAAGAAGAAAACGCAGGTCCCACAATGAATGCGTCAATTTTAATGATGTCAATGACTCAGACGGAAAATCAAATAAGCTTTATTTTGTTATTTCTTCAGAGTTTAAGGGACTGTAAAGTTCCACGACACAGCAAAAACCAATAAGATCACTTAATTCCAACTTCATAACAGTGAGTAGTCAGTAAGGGCCATAACCAAGTGCAAGTCCCAGTTTTGCAGGATTCTAAGAGGTGAATTAGAGATAGTCGTAACCTACGGCATTTCACACAAAGTGGCTGTCTCAGACTTGAACAAGTGGTCCAGCACCTTCACACTGGCAGCCTGAGATCTTTACCATCACACCAAGCAATGGTTTCTGATACTAAGGAAACAAAAAAAAAAAAGAGCAGCTTAGATTTCTGCCCCATTTAAAATAAGAGTATTAATCCAAAAACTTACCTTTGAACCCTATAGTGGAAAATTTTATTTCGAATATATATATATATATATAGTTGTCAAGGCGCCAAGGCAAACCAAGGCGTTGGAGGACTCACGGGCCCCCTAGGCAAACAAGGCGACCGCCTAGGCGATCAAGGCACCCGCCTAGGAGACCAAGGCGCCTGAATTTTCAAGGCGCCTAATTTTTCAAGGCGTCACAAGGCTTCCTAGGCGCCTAGGCAACGCCTTGACTACTATGATATATATAGCGGGAACTTTAGGACCATACAGAGATCTAGCACCCAGATACTTCAAATTCAATCTAAATACCTATCATAGTGTATGAAAAGAAAATTTTACATGAGATGTCAAGCCCAAATGCTACCAATTGCATCTGAATCTAGGTATTGAAGCATGTTTGATAAATAAAATTTACACTATTTCGTTTCTTTATACTTTTCTATTAAGAGGGTACTGTCATAATTAAATTTTTTTTAAGTTGAATCAAATATAACTTAGAAGGTACATAGATGTAGGCTATAAGAAACTTTCTCAGCCACATATCCACACATGCAAAATGCTACATTACAAAGCATCAAAATCCCTCTAAATTCACATAGAGCATATCCATAACTAGTTGGATTGCAGTAAAACTAAAGAAAATTCAAAGAAGTTCAAATTTAGTCTCACAGAAGAAACAAAAGCTACCAATTATCAGCTACAGTAAGGCAATAAAACCAGAAAACAATTTTTTCCCCATGAACTGCTAAACCATAGTAGCCACCACAAAATAACATGAGAGCACAAGGATAAGAAAGAAAGCCTGTACATAATCACATCGGAAAGCCCACCACCTAGACTATGCACTCAAGAAAGACTAGTAGTAAAGATACTCTAAGTTCATTAGCATATGATGTAAAATCACAATCATAAATAATAAAATAAATTTATATTAATTACATGCACAGAATGCAGATTAAAGCCAGGTAAGGATATACCTAAGCTAAGACCATCAAGCAAAACAAGAAAGGCCCCATGCACGAAAGCATAATCAGATCCAATGCTTCCCTCTGTTATATTTATAAAATCAACCCAAGATAACAGATCTCTCACGGTAAGCATCCTCCCTGTCTCTGACTGGTTGAACCACTGTCAGCCACAACATATTAAAGTCAAGTCAATATCACCAATCTAATAAGATTAAACACATTCAGATAGCCACAAAATTTAATTGAAATAAAATAACATGAGGCCATATAATTGTAATAAAAGAAGTAAACCCCATCAATGTCTGAAATTGCTAAGTGTCCTCATTAAATAAACATTAAGATCCTACAAAATCAGACGAGGAAATGGAATTCCCACGGTTTAACAAAGAATATAAGTAGGATAGTTGTTTACACTTGACAGTAAGCAATCTCTAAAAGTAGAACATTCTAAAACCCATCGCTATGTTGTCTAGGTCACACTCCTTTCAATCCATCACCAAAGACCATTTGCAAGCAGGATCAGCAAAATTACTTCACCGAAATTTTTTTTTTTTTTTTGGGGGGGGGGGTAAATAAATTGTATAACAAAGCCTAAAACAGGGAAAGACAAACCTGGGAGCGCCAAAAGCAGAGCCAGGCTCAGAACAAGCGACATGTAGAAAACAGAAAAGGGGATCCTATCCACAAGATTAGACAGCTAACAACCAAGACGAAATAACGATTTATTCCTAATGGAATTAGAGATGGGCTTATCCAAAGGTATCACAGACCCTTTTACATTGAAAACCACAGCATTGATAATCTGAGCAACAGTCCAAGATTTAGCAGTCCACTTCATTGAAATTTCACAAATGAAGATTCCATACAGTTGAACATGTCAATAAATTAACCCATAAAATTGAACCATCCAACCCATGACAAAGCAGGAACTAATTCAGGGATGGAAACTTTTTAACCTAACCAGCCTAACATGCCCAAACTTGGATAATCAACTATGAAACTGGAGGTGGTCTCACCCACTTGGCCAGTTATTAGGCGGCTGGGTGGGACCCAGGCATACCTCCAGACTAGTTGGGTTCTTGCACCCTGCCACCCTCACTCTATTCACCAAATTATACACATTCAATTAGGACTAAATTGTTTAAAGACACAAACTTGGCGTTAATTATGTGTTTGCCCAAACCCTCCCAGCTATAACCCGCCCAAAAAAGGCTCAATTATACAAGTGTAGGGTTCAGGTAGGGCCCCTGCAACTCATTTACTATGATTCTGATTTGAGTTAAGCTCTGCACCATGACAACCTAGCAAGACCAGCCTCAACTCGCCAGGTTGCCGCCAAGACTGCTGCCTTCCACTGTTTCAACTTTCAGGGCTTTGGCTTTTCATTCATTTATCTCTCTGTTGCTTTTTATGGATTTCTGACTTTTTGCCTGTTCCTTAACTGACTGTTGTTGTGCTTTTTATGGATTTAAGAATTTTGCCTGTTCCTTAACTGATTGTCGTTGTACTTTTTCCATTAACAAAAGCGTTCTCCTCTCTAGAAAGAATCTGCACCTTGCAAGGTAGCTGCCACTATTTAGGCATTACTATTGTCCACAATTTATGATTTTGTTATTTAAGGTGGTACCATTTGTTCCCCGAAGCAGTGTGTTCTGCCTAAATCTAGGTATCAGTCCCTCCTGACTTGGGGTTTTTATGAAGAATGTTACTCGGAAGAAATTAGCAAATAGGAGGGGGGGAAAAAAGCAGACCTTAAGAGAACAGGAATAAAAAGCAGAAAAATTTTCTTATAACAAGAGAAGATCCATTATCACAGTTTGTAAAGATACATGTACACTTTTAAGTGGAATGCACATGCATGCATTTGCACTCTAACAAGGTTGACCAATGGGAATTTGCAACTAATTGAATAGATGCTATTCGAGACAATGCATATAACCTGCCTAACTTCTTATGTCATATGTTTTATCTAGGGAGTATCCTTGTACAGATTCTGTGATTTAGTAATGCAAATAGTATATGTTAGATCAGAGAAATAGAAAACTCAGCATAAACATTCACATATTAAACACCCAACAGTATCTAAGATACATTTATACATAATCATAGGCTCTATAAATCTCTATGTTCACAACTTATGACTACAATTTATGTAATATGGACTCTTGGTTTTCCAAAATTTTGCAGCAGAGGACACCCTACTTCTTGTTCATATCATATCAAACATGTGACAATATCAGAAAATAGGAACCAGCACCACAATAAGAAAGGAGAAGAAAATAAGATGGAAAGGGAGTATGAAATCGACCCTGCCAGAGAAGCAAAGTCGAGATTGATGGTACACTCTCCTACTGCCAACTAGTATTAAATAGAAAAAAGAATTACAATGCATAAGGAAGAAAACAAGCCAAAGGACATTTAACCGTACAACAAAACTCAAATCTAATATAACTATAAGACTAGGAAAGAAATAATAACTAACTCAACTACTAGAATAGGAAAACAACTCAACACTCTCCTACCAACAACTAGTATTAGAAAAGAGAATTACAACGCATAAGGAAGATTATATGCCAAAGGACTTCTAATCATACAAGGAAATTCATATAATATAACTCTAAGACTAGGAAAGTAATAATAACTAAAGTCAACTACTAGAATTAGAAAACAATTCAACACCAATCTCGATCCTTGATTATTCCACCGACATTCTTCTAACAGGAACTGTTGTGTAAATAAGCTTGATGATATGTAGAAAACTAAGATGATGTCAATGAGAGCATAATGTACCCCCACGGTGATGGGGTCCATCCCAGTGTTGACAAGGCGCCGCCTAGGCGTCACCCAGGCGTCACCTAGGCGTCCAGGCGCTTTTTTGGAGCCTGGGCTCTTAGGCGCCTTGCTAAAGTGAGAAAGGCGGTCGCCCAGGTCCTCTGGGCGTCGCCTAGGCATCGTCTAGAGTGCCTAGGACGCTCAGAGCGCCTGGGCAACCGCCTAATTGCTTATGCCTGCATTTTTTTACTTTTTTTTTTTTTTTTTTTTGGTAAAAGTTTATATGTATAAATTATAAAACATCAATAAGATGATTATGGATGTAAGGCTGTCCCCTTAAGGTTTCCATTTACTTGCAATTCAATTTCAACCATCCACTTTTATCGGCCACACGTTATTAAGTTCCCTAATAAAACATATTTCGTTACTTAATTTGCGTCGCGTGAGATTCAAGCTTGTGGGGTTGGCAACTTGGCATGACCTTAAATAGTTGTACATATATACAAGTATATAACATATATATCTAGTGCGTTGAGAGTACTATCATAAATAATAATAATCCAATGACATGATCTAGGTTTACCTTAATCACTTTCACATTCAATTTTTTTTTTAATTCCAAGTTCCAACACATATGGCGATAATTGATCTAATCCAACAACAACAAAAAATGGTAGATGCAAAGGGAAATACATCTATAACCATAAGGGCCTTTATTCGCAATACCATTTCTCGTTACCTAATTCGCGTCACGTAAGATTCAAGCTTGTCGGATTGGCATGACCTTATGGCTTAAATAAATGCACTCACTACTCACATTAAATTATTAATTCATTAGTGATAGGCTAATAGCATAGACAATTATATAATAGATACTATTTTTTTTTTTTGGTAAAACATAGATGATTCTATTATTAATTTATTATTATTAAACTTATGTAACAATAATTATATAATAATCAAAAGATAAATCTAAGTTATTTATTTTTATAACTATACTTATGTAACAATACTTATATAATAATCAAAAGTTAATTCTAAGTTATTTATTTATATAACTATACTTATGTAACAATACTTATATTATGTAAGTTATGTAACAAATAACAATACTTATGTAAGTTAATTCTAAGTTATTTTTATAATTATACTTATGTAAGTTATGTAACAAATAACAATACTTATATTATAATTAAAAGAGAAATCTAATTTATTTATTTTTATATATTTTTTAATAAAACCAAGTTAATCAACCGTCACATGCGGTTCTTAAAAAAAACTGTGACTTGTGGAATAAGCACCAAAAGAAAAAAGAATTCTGAGACTTATCGAGTGTCACAGTCTTCTCCCTTCTCCCTTCCCTCCCTTCCTCCTTCTCCTTCTCCTTCTCCTTCTTCTCTGTCAAGACCCGAAAAAAGAATGTCGAATTTTTTTTTTTTTTGAATGTCGAGTGTCAGAGTCTCGGACTCCCTTCTCCTTCTTCTTCTTCTTCACTGTAAAGACTCAAAAAAAGAATGTCAAACTTTTTTTTTTGAATGTCGAATATCAAAGTCTCAAATTCCCTTCTTCTTCTTCTTCTTCTCTGTCAAAAAAAACTTTTTTCGAATGTCGACTTTTCTTCTGCAAAGCAAATTTTTTTCGAATGTTTGAATTTTTTTTTTTTTAATCCTTCTTCTTCTTCTTCTTCTTCTTCTTCTTCTTCTTCTTCTTCTGCTCAGTGCTCACCTTCGTTTCTTCTGCAACTTATTTTTTGTTTGAACGTCAACTTTTTTTTTTGTCTTCTGAATTTTGAGTGTCCAAGACTCTGAGTCGACAGACTCTATTTTTACTCCGTTTCAGAATGTTCTTTTTTCTTGTCTTTTTTTCCTTTATTCTTTGTTAATTCTGGCATGTCGATTGTTTTGAGATGAATTTTTTCAGTTGGGTTTTAGGCTTTTAGCTGTTGGTTATAAATTTTTTTAAGGGATTCGGTAGTGAATATAGTGATTTTCTAGTGATTTTAGATATATGAGAATTTCTTTCTTGCAATCTTGTTGCATATATTTTTATTGCAAGATTTATTACTTTTAGAGGAATAGAAGCACAAGCATTTATTTTGGCATCACAGAGATAAAGTAACATTATAGTATTCGTCTTTGCAGTCTTGCTGCTTACTTATATGCTAAGATGTTCTAAGTTCTTACTTTATTGATTTGTGATTTTTTGTTTATTGTATATATGTTTCTTTATTCCTATACTTTATTCTTTATATGTTGCCTTGTTGGTTTTCCTATACTTTATTCTTTATTTGTTGCCTTGTTGGTTTTCCCATATTAATGAAGTTATGTTTTAAATGTTGATTATTTATGTAGAATACTGCATATATATAAACATTAATATAGCATTAATATAGCATTAATATTTTAGAAATAAAAAAAAATACACTAGGAACGCCTTGGTCGCCTAGGCGACTGTTAGGCAATGCCTAAGCACCTAGGCGCCCAGGATGGCCTCGATCGCCTTGTCACCCTAACAACTATGGGGCTATCACTAACAAAACACAAACAATCTTTTCTATGTAGGCCGACACAAATTACTGTAGTAGTCACGTTAGACAGTCATATGCATGTCAAACACTAAGACCTATGCCTGCATCCTTCTTATTTAGCTTTATATTAAATACAAATTTAAGAATCAGTATTGAGTGTTGAAAACAGGACATACTTTCCAGAAGTTGAGCATTGGGTCAATGATGTATAAGAGTTCTGATTTGACAAATCTGCATCAATGTAAGAGAAAAATCAATTAGAGAACAATCCACCTGGAAATTTATGTTAAAAATATATATTTTATCATTTTTAATTATTAATATACCTCTGCACAGCAATACTTCTAAGCTCATTTGCATCGCTAACAGAGGGAACCCATATCTCAGTGAACCGATTTCGAAGAGCAGGAGATAATTCTTTTTTCCCATAATCACCACCAGGATTCATTGTAGCAAGCAGGAAGAAATTTGGATCTGCAGTTATCTCCTCCAAAACAGAGCCACCTTTCTCAGCCAAAGACTGAAAGTAACCATATAGAAAGAAATGAGGGCAGAAAAAATAATCTCAGAATCCTAAGTAAACAAGGAACTAACATGAAGCATTCATAAAGGTAAATTCATATCTCATAACAAAACGAGATAGTTTTAAGATTTAAATAAATAAATCACCAAATAAATAAGAGACAACTAAAGAATTTTCTATAAAAACAAAGAAATGAAAAGAAACATGTAATCATTCCTTCTACCATGTGTGAAATTGAAAGATCTTCCAAGGAAATTAAATTACAAATAATGCTTTGGCTAACCATAAAGACAAGCAAGGAACAAACAATTAAAATGTTCATATATTGAATGAAAGGATGCCTACACAGCAGTTTCCAAAAAACCCAATCCATAAGTCCACCACAAGTTTTAACATTATAATACATTACCACTTCACAAGCTTATATTTGCACTGCTCAAACCACAACCGGCATGGTTGCATTTTACGATTGTTCTACAATAGAAATTAGAAAAAAAAATTTCTAGCGTACTCCATAGTCCTCAAATTTCATCGAAGCCAATCACCCAGGACAATTTTCTGCTTTAAAAGTGAAGAAAGAAAGAAAGAACTACCACTTCTCTACTAGGTGAAAACTGAAAACTGAGAAGCATGTAGAGGGCAGAAGGCCAGAAGCAGCTTTTTGAAGAACAAATTCTGAGATTTGGATATTTGAAATTTTGCAACACACTACTGAATTTAGGATAAGCATAAGCTAAGAAATTTCACCTCCGTTTTCCGATCCTTGACATACATATATGGGACTGCAAGTGATAGCCATTTTGCAGCCTGCTGGCCTAAATGATTGGGCATTTCAGGCCCACTAAACAGGCCAGTAAAAAAATAAAGTGCAGGCTGGATCAGCCCAATATTACTCTCCTCCCTGAATGTAAGAAGCCAAGAATAGACAGCCACATTAGAAGTTAAAAGTCTTCCACGGACTAAAGAAACAAGTGTTTTTTTTCCAAAAGAAATGTTTTCAACATCAAAACACTATGTTCAAAGAAATAATGCTTAATAATAAGCATTCATGTCTTTTTTCTAAACACTAAACCAATGACATTTTGGCATTTCTTCGTCTTTTCAAAACCAATATTTGTGTCATAATTCCTTCTGACATCCACGGCACAGGCAGAACCATCTCCATTAACTATGAACTATCCCTCATCATGTCACCTAGTGAATCCACTCTAGGAGTGGCTATTTTTTTAATGTACCCACCTAACCCACCAAAACCACTCAATCTAACTTGGCCAAACCCTGCCAACTAATACACATATTGTTATAGGCTTTGCCTCACACAATTGCACATTAGATAGGTTGCTTTCAGGGATTTTCCCACTTCCCAATAGGACTATCAATGGATCAGACCCAGATTCGAATTTGGTTATGAGAAATCAATAAAGTTCTGATCCACTTCAAGGTCTGACCCGATTATGGTGATCACATTTAATTGGATCAGACATGCTTATACCATAATCCAATCCAATTAATATCACAGGCCTATAAACTCAAGCGATAAAAGTGATTAATTACAAGAAAATAGGAAGAAATTAAGTATACATACATATGTGTAATCATAGTTGTCAAGGCGCTAAGGCGAACCAAGGCGATGGAGGCCTGACTGGGCGCCCCGCCTAGGCGACCAAGGCGCCCGCCTAGGCGACCAAGGCACCTAATTTTCCAAGGCGACCCAAGGCAGCCTAGGCGACGCCTTGACAACTATGTGTGTAATATTGTATAACTAAAGAGGCAAAAGATACCATCCTTGGTCGCCTGCATAAGAAACTTCAATTGTGGAAAGCTGGCTTCCTATCTTATGCTGGCAGGCTCAAGCTGGTTTAATCAGTATTGCAAAGCTCTAATTTGTATTGGACAGGTGTTTTTTGTTTCCCAAGGGAGATGGTTCAGAAACTTGAATCTTTAATGAGTGTTTTTCAGTGGAAGGGCTCAGATTGCAACAAGTTCCTGCACACAGAGCTGGGCCTCTATCTGTCCCCCGAAAAGGACAGCATGGTAAGACGGATTTATAGTTCCTACTTCAAAAAGGACTCTATTTGGACTGTTAAGTGTGGTAGGGATTCTACTTGGATCTGGCAGAAAATCCTCAAATCTTCGGCATTCGGCCAGAGATGAGATTATTCGAAGATTGTTGATGGTTCTACTACCCGTCTTTGACTGGATAACTGGCACTCTCCTCTATTTTGCCCAATGGCATCTGGAATCCAGGAAGAATCTCCTCTATTAGCCTGTCCCTAGCTTGGTCTGCCCTTCTGCAGATCCATGGAAGACATGTGGGTAGTGGTGATGCAGTTTACTGGTTTTTAGGCCCTTCCAGCAAGTTCTCAGCTGCCTCTGCTTGGAACCTCATCAGATCATAAGGCCCTAGTGTTCTTTGGTCTGATGTAATCTGATTCAAGGGTGATATCCCCCATCACAGTTTCATCAGTGGAGGCTAATGACTAAATCCTTACCGACAAAGGACTTCCCGACCCACAGGCATATTCCAGTTCAACAAAGTTGCCGCCCCTGTGAACATTAAGCACCTATTCTTCAAATGCTCCTTCTCTGCTAGGGTACGGGAAATTTTCCTTCGGCCCTGCCGGCCTGTGAGAAGAAGAATCCTTCATCTTGACCGTGAATGGCACTGGGTTCAAAAGAGTTTCAAAGGCAACAGTGTGTGTGACTCAATGGGCAAACTAGCTTTTTGTGCAGCCATAATGCCATATATCACCTGTGGATGGAAAGAAATCTTAGAATATGGACTTTGAAATCCAGAACTCCCACAAATCTGGGATGCCATCTTCTTTGTGCTGATTCTTCGAGGAATTGGTTCTTGGCTGCGGCTTGGGAGTTACCTGTTCAATTTTAATGTGGATACCCCCCCCCCCTTTTTTGTATCTCTTTTGTATCATTCTCACATAACTGCTATGGTTTCCTTCTGGCCCTTAGTTTTCTTATTTTTTCTTGGGGTTTGTAAATATAATATATTCACCCAATAAAAAAGAGGCAAAAGGTCATGCAAAGTACCTACTTATACAGGACTGGAATTTTTGGGTTGGCATCCTCTGTTATTAAGAAAGTTGAATCGTTGATAAGTGCATTCCTCCGAAAATGGAAAAAAAAAACAACAATTTCTTCAACACTATCAGCTGGGAATCAGTTTGAATCCCGAAGAAGGAAGGGGCTTTAGGCCTGAGAAAGGTCAAAGATGTTAATCTCACAGGGATCCTTAAGCTTCTATGGAAACTTGGAAAGTGGTGGAAAATATATATATATATATATATATATTTGGGTGGAGTGGATTCATAACCATTACCTCAGAAGAGATACTACCGTGGCCTTCTCTGCTGATCCTTCTTGCATCTAGAAGAATATTCTAAGATGTAGAGCCCTTGCTATGGATGTGATCAAATCTCACATTGATGATGGAACTTCCACTCTTCTTTGGCAGGATAACTGGCATCCCAAAGGAGTTCTGGTTAACACCTATAAAGAAAGAATCAGATACGGATCTGGGCTTCAAAGATCTGCAAAGGTCTCTTCCATCATCCACAATGGGATCTAGGACCTGGGGACATCTGCTTCTCCCCCTCTTCCTGAAGTGTCGGACCTCCTGCCTCTCACCGCCGAAACCTCATGGAAGTGGAGACCTTGTTTGTTGGACTCTCCCTTCCTCGGGATATTTAACCTCTTCATCAGCCAGGAACCTTCTCAGATCATTCCACCCAATAGTCCCGTTACACTCACTGATCTAATTCTCGAATTGTATCCCTCGTCACAGCTTCATCACTTGGAGGGTATTCTCTCACTCCCTCCTGCTTCGGAGGGGTATTGGATCACCTCCTCCGGTTGCTTTGTTGGAATGCTTGTGAAGATGAGGACTACCAATTCTTTGAAAGCCCTTTCTCTCATTGCATATGGGAGAGAATTATGAGAAGATGTTGGCTTACCAGGAAAAAGGTCCTTCCCTTCAGTAGGAAATGGAAATGGATCAAAAAGAAGTTCAGCGGAAAATCTAGACTTGACAGAACTGGAAAGCGCGCTTTTCACGATACCATCTGTTACCTCTGGAGGGAGAGAAACAATAGAAGGCGGACAGACAAGTTTATGACCAATCATAAATTTAGGATAGGATATATTTCAACGTTTGTGGTAGGATGGGCTCTTCCTTGGCTCCATGTTTGGACCCCTCCATAAACAGGCACAACTCTGTGGCCTTGAACCTGAACATTCAACTGTACTCTTTGCTTCCTAGCTCCCCTTAAGGAGCGTTAGTAGCTTCTCCCCTTGCCCCCATCTTCCTTTTTCTTTCTTTCTTTGGCATCCACTAAATTTTGAGGTCGTCTGTACTGGCAGTGCTAATTGAATACATTTTATTCACCCAAAAATAAGAGGCGAAGGCATAACTAACGGGTGTGAAATGAGACGAGAACCCCAATCGCTCCACAATCCAAAATTGCCATCCCAATTCCTTCAGTATTCCCAGAGTCCCTGACACTGAAGCACCAAGGATGTAACTCCATCAAGGATACGGATCAAGGATTACCTAAATAGATGAGGTCACCATTTGTGCAACCTCACCCTCCAGCACTTGAATCAACAACTTCCTGGAGTTACTTTTATGGATGATACCTCATTTATGAAACTCCTCCCACTAATGCTAGAGACTATAAAGTATAAACTCATCGAGCACACTGCCTCCTCCATCTTTCTATGTAGTTTTAGATTTTCTCTGACAGGTTTTCTACCCTTATGTTTTGATTTGGAGGAGGTTAAGAAAGAGGGAGAGAGTTGCTAGGTTGGCCTCTGCCAAGCAAATAGGCTCCTACCTCCTAACAGAAAACAGTCAAAGAGAGAGACAGAAAAAGAAAAATCAGATCAAATTAGTATTTAAAAACCTTCATTGATGCAGAACACGACCAGCAGGGATGATTTGCTAATTGGGCCCACTTGGATACATGCAGAAGTCCATCCTGTTGCACCATGTCAATGAAAAAGCTCTACTGCATGGGCCTATTGGTTCAAAGTTTTGGGGTATTTTGGTAATTTTATGCTTTATATATATTTGGGATATTCATCAAGCATAGGGGTATTATGTAATTTAGTTCAAGAGAATCTCCATAATTTCGGCTCAAGGTTTTTTATAATTTTCAGTCAAGGAGTATTTCCATAAATTTGCTGTTTCACAGTTTCGGAAACTTTCCAGTTACTTGAAACGCAAATTTTAGTTACTTATGCAAGTAACTGATTACTTATTGTATATGTAGCTGGTTGCATAAAAGACACATAACTAATTCTTTAGGGCCTAAGCAACTAAAATTTGGAGAAATCAACGTCCATAATGGCTTTCTAAAATCATTTATAAGGATTGTGCTTTTTTTTTTGTTGACGGATATGTGTTTCATGGAGCCATAATTTTCCTTAAGGAGAGGTATGTTATACAAAATCTCCTTTCAGTACATTTCTCTGATCTTGCTTTGTTACATTGCAACCACATTCAAAGTTTCCCCCTGAATCCTCTTTAGTTGCAAGTTGGTTCAACTATACTATTTCAAGCCTGATATATCAGAAATAGACCAACCTGGTTCTTCTTAAATCTACCCACCACTTTCCACTGCATCAATTGTGGTTGCTCCCTATCATTATTGGCTACAATGTTTAAATTCCTACTTGAGTGATCCGTTGAATCAATTTGGATCAGACAATTTTCTTATCGGATTCAAATTGGATCAGACTACTTTCGTATAGGATTCAATTCAGATAGAGGATGATTTGATACAAATCCGACACACTCACATCCCCAATGGGCTGGTCTCCCCACATCGTGATCGCACTAGCCCAGACTTGTTCAAGGCTACCCAACACATCCAATTGCCAACTGAAAACTTGAACACGCTTGATTGCCTGGTTAAAACATCTATAATGTTTGTTATATAGGAAATATAAATATACTGGCTCAGATATGGCAGCACCATCATATTTAATAACTAGGAGAGTTATGCCAGGCATACAGCCTAAGATACTATAGCTAAAGCCATCTAATTCTCAGGCTCCCAGCCCACTACTGCTCTTTAGGTTTCCTCAAATGCGATAAATTCTGATTCTATCCTTCAGTTCTACTATATTTGCCACTTAACAATCACAACGTATCCTCATCTCGGCTGCACTCATTTTACGTGTATCATCCTCACATTTGCCTCCATACAGCATGCCTGGTCTTATAGCCATCTTATGAAAACTTACACTTTTTAAAACCAAATTGTCCAAGCCATGCTCCAAAAGCTTCTCTCTAATGCTTACCTGCAGCCCAAATTAGGTGGACAATATCTTCAAATTTCTATCAATTAGCAACCCTAATAACAATTTTTTTTTTTTTTTTTTTTTGGGGGGGGGGGGGTAAGTACCCTAATAACAAGGTTACTTTCACTATTTTCTACTGAAAATATAACTCAATATATTCTTAGTCCTGCATATAACTCGATCTATTCTTAGTCCAGCTTATAACTCGATATATTCTTAGTCCTGCTTACTTCCATACGTTTTATTTCTCTAAAGAGGGAACCACTTAACTCAGGACATATGCCCTTTCTAGAGTTAACCAATATACACAATTGAAAAACCATGCTACACTCCACTTATCCAAGTAACATCAAGGAGAGTTACCATTATACCAACCCCACACCCATAGAAAGAGAAAGAGAAAGAGAGCAGGATAACGAGAATACAAAAGAAAGAGATGAAACATATAGATATATGGTTGTACACCCATGACATAAAAGAATATAGGGAATGTTGATTGTCTGGATAACAAGGCAGAAACATGTGGTTCACATTACATAGAAGGATCATATGTGATAAGCAAGTAGACAAAACGAAATCTTTCTATCATTCAGGCATTCTCTCCAATAACAACACTAATAACCAAAAGAATTCTGCATCCACATAATTGAATGTAAGCATTTCTATTTCAAGCAATATAAACTTTGTCCAGTATGCAATGGGAACAGTTATGTAAGTCTGGACAAGGCCTTAACCAGGTCATCAGAAACAGAACATGCCATCTCTCTGATAAGTTCCTGAGCACATTAGACATCTTATACAGCACATTTAACGGACCAGTGGCTGTACCTGATACTTAAACTCATACCCATTGGGAAAGAATAAGGTTAAACCTACCTGAATATTGAAAAAACTAGACATCAAAAAAAAAATCGGACGCACCAGTTTTCTTCCAGATTCCAATACACTATTTAATCTTTCAAGAACACTATCATCAGCTAATGAGATCTCATCCACAAGAAGCATATTTCCATCTTTCATTGCTTGTACAAGAGGCCCATCTTGCCACGTAAATATGGTCTGCCACTTCTGGTGAAGCTCAACTAGGGCCTGTTTCAATTTCTCAAACGTATCTAGATCACTTTGAGTGACATCAGGATGAAACACAAGACCTTGTCTGTAGCTATTTATAACCACACTAAGCTGATCAAGAGTTGAAGAAGCTTGACTTATATCAGAAGATATCTTCTGCAGCCAGAGAAATGGATAAGCAAGGTAGTAGTACTAACCACGTAGAATAAACATTATAGATATATTAAAAATAGAAAGGAATGAACATACAATATCTCCAGGAAAGTGAAGGAAAATCTTGGACAGAAACAACTGTTCCACAAGATTCTTGAAATTTTCAGTTAATTTTGACCTCTCCCGTACAGGATAGAACCCCTGAAAATGCCATTAACATTAATTTAACATCTATCAGCTGTTAATATCATTGAAAAACATAAAATTCCAAAGAAATACTATATAGAGTCCCTGAAAAGCTTGAAAATATATAGTTATATTATAAACTCACTCCAAGAAAATCTGATGTTTCTGTGTACTGATGACAATTCAAAATGTGCAATTTTGATCCCAAAACCATGCTAAGTAGCTGGCAAACGGTGGTCTTCCCACCACCAGTCTCACCAACGAGAAGCACAGGTTCACGCATTTTGTAGCAACGCTCAACAAGAAAATATAACCTCCACATACTTCCGGTCCAAACAATACTGCAAGGGACCATATTAATTAGCATAAGGCACTTAGAAGTAAGCACAAGCTAAAAACTAATACAACCCCAAAAATAAAAAATATACATACTTTCCCAGACTTTCTGATACACCTGAGTATTTGCAGAAGTCCAACGCAGTATGACCAGCTGGCTCCTGAAATAGAAAAATATATAAATAAATAAAGGATATCTGCAAAGCAAGTCTGGAATCTGGATATATAACTTCCAGCCTACCTTTCTCTTAGAAAAAAAAAAAGGATTAGTTTCTATGGCACTCATGTATAAAGACAGAAATATTTTCCAACCAGATAAGTACGAAAATTAGCAAGCAAAGACAAGTAATCGAACACAAGTACCTAGTATTCTATGTTAAAGATGAGAAAATCGTGTGATTCCATCCATACTATCCATAAGCTTATACAAAAAAAAATGAAGCAGCAAAAGCTGCAAATATCAGGGACAACTCTGCCACTTTGTTTAATCAACAGAGAGGAAATTAAAGTTATGCTACAAAATCAATAGGCCTATTAAATTTTCCCTCTTTCTTTTTTCTGTACAACCAATGTAAGAAGAAGTCAAAAAGAACCAATGAAGTAACTTAATGCTGTTACAAGCGATGTATTCATGTCAAGACAATCCTCTAGTCCATACTTAAATACTAATAAAGAAGAAATGCATTTTGACAAACTCTGAACAAATAGGCTGAAGTTATACAGAAACTGAATCTTTCCAAATCACAACTTACACTAAAATCACAGAAATTATTCAGTTTGGGCCATGACAGGAACCAAAATATAATTCATTTCTCATAAGCACCATGGCAAAGTGAAAACACACAACAAGAAAAGTTGGGTGCCACAAACCTGCATATACAAGCCATCCTTAACAAGTTCATCTGAAAGATGCCGCTTCAAAATCTCTTCAACAACTTTCTTCTCATTTTCAACTCGTAGCCTTTCAGCCAAAAGAAAATAGCCATCTTTTGCCAAATCTTTATAGGAATTCCCGAATGTCTGGAAACGATCAGCCCATCGAAACAAATCACGTGGGGTTATGAAACCATGTTTCCCAGCAAACACTTTGCTGCTCTGTCTATGCACCTGCAAATCCTTCATTACATCAACCATCTTCTTAGCATAGCTCCCAGGAATTTTGCACTTCTTTTCCAATATAATACCTAATTCATCTTCTGGGATTTCATCAACATGAATCTCCACAAAACGATTACGAAATGCTCTAGAAAGCATTTTACGCCCACCATAGAAAGTTGGAGGATTTTGTGTAGCAAAAAGCATAAATTCAGGATGTGCAGTAATTGTTTCCTGGAGTTCTGGTACAAAAAGCTCTCTGTTATCATCTAACAACCGGTTTAATGCTTCCAGCACATCTGATGGTGCCAGGTTAAGTTCATCCAGAACAATCCAGTACCCACTGCGAACAGCCTTAACCAATACACCTTCTTGAAATACAAGTTTTCCATAACAATCTGTTATGTAGGCACCTAAATACTCCTGGAGATCAGTGTGTTCATGATTATTAATGCGTACAAATTCATGACCAGTGATAGATGAGAGATACTGGACAAGGCTAGTCTTCCCACTAGAAGTGGGCCCCTGTAATAGAACAGGATATCTTTTAATCAAAATAGCACGTGCAAGATTCATAAGATGCTCCTTCACACTTTTTGTCAAAATATAGTTCTCCGTGAAAGCATCAGACCTGAAGTTCCCCCTGTTCACAAGGTAACCATCAAAGGGAACATTTGGGGGTAGATCCCCACCTAATAAATAGGACAATAGCATACTGTTCATAAATTTGGCACTGGGTCTATCCAGCATTGTAAGAAAAAACATACAAAATCCATCATATAGTGCCTTTCGGAATCCAAACTTCTTTTCCGCCTTCTTTGTATATTCTAGTGCACGGTAAAGAGACCTCAAACTATACTGGGGCTTCTGATTAGCCCCATCCTGCAGCCTCTCTTCAGACTCCTTCTTGGCCGCTTTGTAAAATTGTACTATTTTATTGACTAGTTCTCTATTAGGACGGTGCTCATCCATAAATTGATTAACAAAAAGACTTAAATCTTCATCATCCAACACATCATCAACAAAATATTCTGTGAACCTACTCCGCAACAAATAGGGCAAGTCCCTTTTTCCAGCATCAGTTGCAGGATTCATACAAGCAAATATACGAAAATCAGGATGTCGGTCAATATAGTTGACATCTCCCCTCTCAGCCAAACAAAATGAACCCTGCTCTCCTTCTAAAACCCCAATAATTCTCTGCAACATCTCTGGAGGGGCCAAATTCACTTCATCAAGCAAAATCCAGTGACCATTTCTAAGTGCTGTTACAAAAGCTCCTTCCACAAATGAGAAGGCCATGCAAGTTGAGGCACCAATCTGCCTGCGAGCACTGTCTAGTTTTATAGAGAAACTCTCCCATGCTTTGGGGAGTTCTTCAGCCAGAGGTCTCTTTCGCTTTGTACCACATCCAGATCCACCAATTTCATAGACTTGCTTCTTAAAAAAAGTAAGAGCTTTCTGAAATCCATTTAATAACATTTTCCAATTCTTATCGGAAATATGTTTTCCCAGCCGTACAAGATAATCCTCATTTTCCTGAATATCAGCATACCAAATTTATTAGACATTCATGAAAAAAATCAAAAGATAGTGGAGAAAGAAGCACAAGAAGAAATCAGTGTGTACTCCCCCCCCCCCTGCGGTAAGGGAGTAATATTATAACGAAATGGCCTTACAATAAAGCGTACAATTTTGTTATTAGAATGAGAGATACCTTTGCAGAAAAGGTCCTAGAGAACAGCTCCTGAAACTCATTATAAAGTGGTATGCATACAAAACGTGCATCGGTAGGCTTAAATCCACCTAATAGATCAGCAACATCACTCTGCTGGCTTAAGTTCTGCCACATGAGCACCATGGTTAGCAATTCCTAATTTTTGAAATAGATAGTCTTGTGCAAAAGCCATCATCCAGAAGTACCAAAATATGTATGAGGGAAACATACCAAGACGGTAAGTGGTCGACAAAGTCTCATCGCCAGACTCTGCACAAGTGTTGTCTTCCCAGTACCAGTTTCACCAACCAGGAGAACAGCCTCATTGTACTTAACAGAACAAGCTATCTTCTCAAGAACATGCAGTGAACTACGGATATCAACAAAAGGCCTCTTTTGGCAATGGAACTGCAGAGAGACACATGAACACCCCCCACCCAAAAAATGAAAAACTAAGAGGTAAAAGAAATAGCATTAATGTAAATGCATGGCCTGGAAAATTACTTGAGTGCATTTGAGAGCTATTCGTCCAACTTGTAATTCAGACTGTAAATCCTGCAATTAAAGGCAGGCATCAGAAATGTAAAGAGACAAAGTCGAACAGATCAAAAAAAAAAAGGAGGGGGGTGGTGCTCAGAGGAACAACAAAAACCTGAATTATAGGCTTATTAAGAGGATATAATCTTTCTGCCTCTGTTATGGGTACTTCCCAAATTTTTGATATTTCTTTCTTCATAAGCAAACGGTTTTCTAAAGAAGCTGAGGACGAAGCAAAAATATCTACAGCCTGAAGAACACAACCACAGTTTGATAATCAGTTAGCCAGTATCACCAGCATAAACAAGAGGAATAAGTTTTGGGGACTGGATCTTATGCTACCTCCTTATAAATGCTTTTACATTCGTAAGCCGACAACCTAGGTCCCACAAAGTTAAAACCTAAACCTGTAATTCTCTTACACCATTTCAGGAGATCCCTGACATCACAAAACCAAAAGGCATTGAGTTAAAGAAATCTAATCAGCAGTTAAAATGTAGAAACGTCTAAACCACCTACCTCAATGAGAATCTGCCAAAAGCACCAGAAGAAGCAGGATTTCCAACCTGAAATCCTCCGTGCTGATGTGAAGGGACAGCATTAACCCTTTCAAACGTTTCTGCAATAAATATAAAGCATTCTCATAAGAGATGTATAAGACTTTAAAGTTGTATTGCATATGAACAATTATTGCATACCTATGAGTTTCTCGGCAATAACCTCCAGATTTGGATACCAAACATTCACTATGTCTAATAAATCTTTATTACTGGAGGGCCCAATCATGACTCTCCTCCATAGGACACCAAGGGAGATCCTGCCTGTTATTATAATAAGCAAAGCATGTAGTTAATAAGAGAGTTTACCAAGATTCCTTGGGCAAATTATTCTACTAGAACACTTCAGATTATCAATGACTCAAAATCAATCCTATGTGATTCTGATTAGATCAAAACTATCACTGCTGATGATTAAAAAATATAAAACTACTTGCATCTAACTGGAACCAAAAACACACAGAAGCTATATCCATAGATGTCTATGTGTTAATTTACTATGATACATAAGACTGCAAAGTCTTGTCCTCCTGTCTATTTAAATTAAAGCCAATCCTCGTTTCAGGTATGACCGTATGAGCTCAAACAGAATATGTCTATGGAGAGCATGAAAGCCCTTAACAGGCCCTGGTTAAAGATTGTTGCAGACAAGCAGCTCTTAGCCAATTCCGCATTCAGTCATTCAAGAAGTTGATTTAGAAGGAAATATTTCTCATTTCGAAAACAAGCATTTATGATCTGTGATAGGAAATGTTCAAGGATAGTGATTTACGGAAGAGCACTTTTTTAGTCTATATAAGAGTCTAATTTGATTTTTTTTTCCATCACCCTAACAACCACCCAACAATTGCCTCAATATTCAGTGAAGGCCAATGCTTCTTAACTCCATAAAATAGAAATAGTTTCCACAACTTATCTGATCAACCACCCTTGGCCCTTGCACGCTAGCGTGTGCTGTGGTTATAACACATATTGGAAACAAACAGGCAATCTCAACAAGCCCAAAATGAGTTTACCAGTTTTCCTAAGGTGTCAACATCAAAGTGGGAATAAGAACACCAAAACAATCTGTCTTCTTCAATCTGTTCCTTTTCTTCAAATTAACATTAATAGTTGATAATCACTAATACCAAAAAATGAATGTGACAACAAAATGATTTCAAATATTAGTATCAGACATACCCCCTTCCAATATATCATATATGACAACCCAAGAGATATGTACCAGTAGGTGTGCCAAATCCAAGCCAACCGAACTCAACCAAATAAGACCAAAACTAAACTAATTAGTCAACAAACAGTCAGGTTTCAGATTTAGACAGTTAAATTTTTGGATTAAAATTGGTCGATTTCAGTCCAACACTCCAACCCGATAGACCAATTGACTATGACCAATTAATTGAACCACACTAAACCCAACCAATTAAGAAGTTTATTCTCCTAGAACTCTTCTCTCCTCTCTTTCTCTTCTTCTCCCCTACTTTTTCTACTGTTTTTTACAAATACGTATTAGAGCAGGTTTAAAGGAATCATGAGTTGCATCGTATCAACCTGTATTGGTTGATATGTATCAGTATCGACAGTGGCTAATACAATACACCTCGAAACGTATCCGTAAATGTTTAAATGGTTTGGTCTACCCGTATCGTGTGTATCGGTCCAATAAGGGTCGATACAAATCAATACCCTCGATAGCCTATGATACAGTGTGATACGGGTCGATATGTCAAAAATAAATAATTTGGTCTCCATTTTTTTCGTTTCCAAAGTTTGAGGGAAAAAAATCATATCGAAGGTATCGACCAGTATCAAATCGTGGACGATATGAAGCCCTGTTTCGATATTTTCATATTCTGGTTTTTTCGAACGACCAGAAGAACACTTTGCCGATATGGACTGTCAACAGTGACCAAATTTGTAAGCCAATAATTCCAGCAACCACAGGGGTTTGATTAAGAATCAAAAAGCGATCTTGAAGCAACCATCAAACTGTACTTTCAATCAAAGATTGAACCTGTGAATAGATCAGAGAAGAAAAACCTGCAGGAAAAAAAAGGTAAGAACCTACAACTTCGATTTTTTCATAAAAATTACTTCAAAAACCGTTTTGGCATGTATTACTTGATTAGTGGTGGGTAGCTTGAATCATTACATAAAACAACCATCATAAAGGTTTGCTGATTACCTCCTAGAGCTTAAAAAGTCACGGATGTTTGTCGATCATGAGATTTTCGAATTTTCATACTTTTTCTTAATGTTTTAATTTATGAAAATAGAAATATTAAGTAGAAAATTGAAAAAAGAAATTTGGTTAATTTCATGTTTCATGGAAATGTGCTTTAATTTGAAAGTCAATATTCTGATTCACTTGAAGAACACAGTCTCAAAGTGTCGCATGTTAATTTAATTTTCTGTAATTTCGTTATATTTTCCAGCTTCAAAAAATCCTAAAATTACTTATTAAATTCAAAAAAAAAATCTATTTTTTTACTGAAAATGGGTCGACAATTACTTTAAATGCATGAAACTTATGGAAGTGTGTTCATCATGATACATACATGACTACTTGCATTTCCATGCATTTTTTAATTGCTGAAAATTAAGAAATTATGTATAAAATTTACAAAAGAGGTGAATAATGTTGGACTTGGGTTCAACATTACATATTTTGATTATGTAATACCTTATCGAGAATGTGCGGGGTATTTCTTATGAAATTTGTATGTCATGTCACACATATGGTGTGTAAGAAAATGACAAGCAAGGGCATCAATTGGAATTATTGCACCAAAATTGGCGGGAATCGGTTAAAGACAAGATGCAACTTCTGTAAAAATATGAAAAGTACAAAAACCAAGGGAAGAAAAAAACAAAAGTGGTCCCACTCACGAACCTTCTGAATTGAGAGAGCTAACACGCTTAGAAATTGAAACCGTAGCAAATAATCTAAAGCTTTCAGAGACACTTACTGCCTGCAAAATTCCACATGTTACAAGAGTTAGCTGAGAAGGCAAGAAAAAGAAATGGATATATTGAATAAATACAAGTGATGTGGATCAGTATCAACAAAGGATTAAATGCCAATTTACTTGTAGGAAAGTAACTATTTAGCTACTAGTTACTTGAACTCGTAAGTATATATATATATATATATATATATATATATATATATATATATATATATATATATAACATTGAATTTTTTTTGAAGTAAAAAAAAATGAAAAGCATGATGCTTATGCTGTGTATGGTGGTGGAGATGGATTTCTCCACATTCTAACGTGGATTCCTTCACAGAAGTGGATTCATAGGTTCCTTTGAAGGTGGACTTGTTTTCAAACCTAATGGAATCCTAGGTGAGTTATATCTTCTTCCCTTCTTATTTTCTGCTTTCAGTTTCTCTTACAGCAGGCTCTTAAACCTCCATAGCAGCCTCTATTTCACTATTTCTCTACACTAAACACTTCACCAGAACACTACCCTATCACTCCCTATCAATACTAGTCCTATTTCACCCTAAATAAGTGCGTATTCCATTCTAGCCTAAGCCAAAGCCATCGGAGGAAAGTCGCTCCGGCTAACCTTTTTTTCTTAACTACCTCATTCATGAACCTTTTACCCTTAAACAACAGGAGTTATGTCCTAATCCCCGCGGTTATGCCCGATAGCACATGGGGAGAATGATTGGACCTAAACCTTTATTTATACAGTATACGGGCTTGCCTCTTTTCCGGGCTAGCTCGCAAAACCTAGACTCCAACGGCTCGCTTGGAAAACGTTCGTACATTGCCAACCTCTTATTCTCCTCCCATCCCCCGTTTCGCTCCGGCCATCCACCTTCCGGTTGCTGCCAATAGCGAAAACAGCAAGCTTCTTTCTCTTCACCATCAAACCTAAGGCTAGTTGAGACTCCAACCCACTCCTGAGACAACCTCCTTGACCTTGTAGAACTTCTAGGCCCTACTTCAACAAATCAAAGCCAAAATTTCTTTATTAGTAACAGAAAGAAGCCATGTCAAACACGGGCTAAGAAGGATGCCCAAAGTTTGCACAATGAAGGATCATGCCCAAAAAGTGCGAGAAACATAAGCACCTAACTCACACAAATAAAAAAATTAGCAACACGGTTCTTGCATTAAGCCGCCTTCTCATCACATTAAGACTAAAAAAATAATTTCCTAATACAGATATTAATATGTCCACAATAATAACTAAATTTCCACATGTTCCCTTTCAATAAAATTATAATTAATTTATCTAGTATTTACTTAAGATTGTTTCTTTTCCTCACAATAAAGCATTTCCTTCCATCTATTATTTTCTTCTTTTTGGTATGAATATATCATTAGTTATGTTACATGCGTTCCAATATGGAGATCAAGTCCCCCCTGCAATCAATGAACTTGACATGTAAGACTCTAAGTCTCTCACTTTTATATCAGATGTGCTCCTATCCTTTAGCTCTATGTCAGGCCTCACCATCAACAAGCAAAACTTTCTCCTTTTTCCCGCAGCGATCGATGATCAGCCTCATGAGGATCTCAGAAGTATCATGGATTTCCCCTTGGGTAGTTTGCTGCAAGGTTTAAGATCTCGGTTCTCAGAGGCGTCTTGGCCTCCTGGAAAACCGAGCGAGATCTCGCTAAGACAGTGTAACAACCCAATTGCTTTGTTTTTCTTCATATATATATTGGATTGTGTGTATTTGTTCCAAACTGGGATGGGTGGGATGAATTAGATTACATATTAGATGAGAATCCACTTTTAATGATTCTAAAACGAATTTTACGGAGAGAGAAAGAGAGAGAGAGAACAGGGGCATGCCCCTTTCAAGTACCCAAAAAAAAAAAAAGAAGCAAAAAAGCAGGTTCTGCCGAGATCTCGCCGGAAAACTACCAAGATGGTGAAATATGCCGAGATCTCGGCGAGATATGCCAAGATCGATCTCAACTGAGAACACCGAGAACATGCAACCGAGACCGAGACGAGTTATCGACTCAAATCTCATCTCGGCCTTCACTGAGATCACCTAGAAGAGATCTCGACAGATTTTAAACCATGGTTTGTCGGTCACTAATCTCGACCTTCCCTTGATTTCCTCAAGCCTGTTAGTTCATCATTACTCCCCAATTCTCGACAGATTAAAGAAAAGACTTCAGTTATGGAAATTAAGGTTCCTATCCTATGCAAAGTTCTTACTTGTATTGGACCAAAATTTTTGGTCTTCCCAGTTCCATTATCCAAAAAACTGAAGGCCTTATGAGTGCATTTTAGTGGAAGTTGATGATAACAAATTCTTCCAATCTATTGGCTAGGTTAAGGTTTGTTTGCTTAAGAAGAAAGGCTCCTTGGGTCTTCGGAGAGTCAAGGAGGTTAACACGGCTTGTATCATAAAATTGATATGGTGGGTGGCTGAGAAAAAAGAGTGCACATGGGTGAACTGGATTTATAGTAGATATCTGAGAAAAGATTCTATTTGGACGGTCTCTATGGGCCATGATTCTTCTTGGGTTTGAAGGATTATTCTTCATCATAGGCAGCTAATCGTCCCCTCCATAAAATCTCTCATTGACGACGGATCATTGACTCTTCTTTGGATGAACAACTAGCATCCTCATGGGATTCTGGTGATGGCATATAGAAAAAGGATTCAGGGCATGACAGATTTGCTACCGTCTCTTCCATTACCAAATGGGGCTACTGTACCGGTAGGGCTTCTTCGTCTCGGCTTGCATACGCTTGGGAAGTTCTTGACTTTATCACCCGCGACCCACTAGGAGTGGTCGATATTACTAGCTGGACTGCTTCTAGTAATGGTATTTTCTTCATCTTCTGCTTGAAAGCTTTTTAGAACCAGAAGCTCCAAGGCTACTTGGTATGATGTGGTGAGGTCTCAAGGGCACTCTCCTCGTCATAGTTTTATTTTATGGAGAGCTTTGACTCAGTCTCTCCCTACGGGTTCTCTCCTCCATGACTGAAGCATCATTCCAAGCTCTAGTTGTTGTCATAGTTGTCAATGCGTCGCCTAGGCGTCCAGGCGGTAATACATGGCCACCCCTAGGCGTTAATACATGGCCTAGGCGATGAATAGCCTTGTAAATGTTCAAAAAGCGACTCCTAAGTAGCCTAGGAGTCGCCCTAGACACCCTAAAGGCCTAGGCAGTCGCGTTATTGCCTATGTGTGGGTGAATCATTAATTAAATGAAAATTTCACATACCTCCCTTAAGATTTCCTCTTACCCACAATTCAACCCTCCCCCATTATCAGCCACATGCTGTTAAGTTCCCTAACGGAAAAGGTGAAAAGAGTTTTTTACTCTTATGCTAAAAACCAATCCGAAAATATATTATAGTCTTGCTCTTGCACTCTTGTTTCTTACTTGTATGCTATTATGTTCTAACTTCTTAGTTTATTGATTTGTGCTTTTTTGTTTTTTATAAATATGCTTCTTTATGTCCTATAGTTTATCCATTATTTGTTGGTTTTCTCATATTAATTAGGTTAAGCCTTAAATGTTGATTCTTTATGTAGCATACTGCATATATATAAACATTATATAGCATTGATATTTTAGAAATAAAAAAAATATATATATGTCGAGAATGCCTTGGTCGCCTAGGCAATGCGTAGGCACCTAGGATGGTCTCAAACGCCTTGGTCACCTTGTCTCTTGACAACTATGGCTGTGGTTTGTGTTGGGCTTCGGGAAAAAATGTTCAACATCTCTTTTTTTTAAACACCCTTTCTCCAATAGAGTCTAGGAAAAGATTCTTGGGAAGTGTAGGCCTACAAAAAGAAGTATTCGTCCTTTTGATCAAGAATAAAAGTGGATGACCAAGAAGCAAGAAGATCAAAGGTAAGACCCCAAGTGGTACTCTTCCCAAGCTTGACTTTGTTGTGACTGTGTATCATATATAGTTCGAGAAAAATCTTAAAAGGTGCCCAAATCTGGGAATATCATCTTCGATGTGTATGGAGTCATTATGTCTTTAGCCCCCACCACACATATGGTTATGAATATATTCATCTTGTCCTCTTGGAATCTAGCCACCGAATGAGGCGGTCTGCTTTTGGTTATACTTCCCTTTTGGGCTAAAGCACTAATTAGTAAGGAGCCTGGTTTTATCCTTTGGATACCAAGATTTACTCTCCCTTTTCCGGGGTGTTAATACATTTATTTATTCACCCAAAAAAAAATGAATCTGATGAAAGAAAGATTGCAGCTCAGTGGACAAGCCGGACAGATCTAAGCCTCCAAAGCTCTACCCTTAGCAGAAGAAGCAATTAGGTATTGGGACAAATAATGCTGACTATGAGGCTAAGTTTTTATTATTCAGCTTAGTTTTTCTTATTTCAGTCTCGCTTCTTTTTTCTTTTCTTTTTTTTTTTGTTATTTTACTTATAATCAGGTTTTAAAACAGTGTTTAGGTCATTTGAGTTGCAATTAGAGATTGAGACATATAAATGGATCAAACGTGGCCATTCTCTTTTTCAACAATTTTAGTGGATCACAAATGCAGTTCTTGATTTCTTTTCAGATTTCCTACTGTCTAGACTGGGTGTGCTATTTGGTTAGAAATCCTAAACCCTTCATCACTATGTAAAGCCCAGTGCAATTAATAATGCCTGCATATGTATTGTATGTCCAGGGAAGCCAATCTTTACATTGTAGAACATGACAATAAGGTATGATACTATGATAAAAAAAATTTAGAAGCCAAGAGGTACCTCCCCATGGCTAGTCACAAATGAACTTGAACTCTCCAATAGAGATAATAAGATAGCTTGTACATCAGATGGTGCTTTGTCAATGTCTTCAAAGACTACCCAAAGTCCACGCAGAACCGCCTGTGGACAGGTGAAAAAGATGAAATAAATAGGTTGGAACAGCAATATGGAAGATTCCAGAAAAATAAACTCATAATTTCAGCACAAATGTAAACCTGTGTAAGAGAACCAGGTTGCCATCTGAATTCCCCAGGTATTTCCGTACAGACGTAACTCCCAATCAGTGTTTTCCCATCCATATGTTCATCCATGTGTATAAAAAGAACTAAAAACAGGACATCAACGGTCATGAGATATAGTCATATAGATGTAAAATCGCCTAAATAATAAGAAACACTAGCACAATAAGAGAGGAAGAACTGGCACACCACCCATTTAATCAGGTAAAAGGTTATAACAGTCCTATTGTGATTTTTATGCTATGGTGATGTTTAGTATACTGCTTAGCTGTCACTAGCATTGGTGGTGTTTAGTAATAAGTCTTTCTATGTAAGTAGGCTACACTATGTGTAGTCGACTAGGATAGTTGTTTCCTATTTTCATTATATTTCCTATTTCCTCGTCTTTCTATTTCTTAGTTTCCTTTCTAGGAAGGCTCCCTTCTTCCAGCCCAAGTATCTTTTCCTCTTTTTCTCCTTTTGAATATTATGTTATCTTCAAGTTTTTTTTTTTTCCCCCTTTTGTGAGGGGTAGGGAGGGCTAGACGTTGATAATCTAAAGGAATACCTTTGTTCCCACTGACTTGGGCCAACTTGCTAATCAATGCTGTCTTTCCAGAACCTGTAGGACCATAAAGAAGAACAGGCCATTTCTGGCTTACTGCCAGCAGGACCATCTCAAAGCTCTTTTTCACAGCTGAAGTCAATACAAAGGGACCACCGGCTGATTTTATACCACTGAAAATGGAAAAGTACTTGATATCAAGATGGGCACCAACAAACCCACGACAGAAAAACAAACCAGAGACAAATGCAACTAAGGAATAATAGTGTATGGAATTGGTAAAAATAAAAATTCCTTGTTGCTCATCAGAAAGAACTCAAGAAGAGAAAAATGATTTTCCTGCCCAACTTTTTTTTATAAATAAGCAATTTATTGGAAGGGGAAAAAAAAGCAACATGCAAGATAGAGGGGAAAAAAATAATTTTCCTGCTAACCATGGTGATAGCCATCTGTTTCTACTTGATGGCTCTAGAGAAGAACCTTCAGAACACAGAAGCCCAAATGACTGCAAGCAGTACTCCTGATCAAAATTAATGGTTCCATCAACAAAATCTCCTTTTTGTTGTTCAGTTCTTTCTAGGTACCAGCTAGCTTTTTCTAATGATACATCCTGACAGAACTGATCCCAGCTGCAAGTGTCAAAAAACTACATGAATACCATCACATTATTTGCAACCTTCTAATTGTAATTGTTGAAGTGGCAGCATGTTTAAAAGAAAGCAAAAAGACCAACCGTAATAAACATGAAAGCGAATTTTCTGCATCAAGACCAAAGCATGACTTTGCTCTATCACTCTCACTCATTCTCAAAACGATTGATAATATCTGTATCCCGCACCAATTTATCTCCACTTTTAAAAGCTCTGGATTATTGCCTGAACCAACATTCAGAGAGTGTTGAACGAGGTTCAAGAAGCAAGACCAGTCCCAAAGTTCAGAGAAAACTTTAGGCTTTATTAGAAGGAAGCGGAAAGATGTTCGAACAGCATTTAACAAGTGAGTTCCATCCTGGCATTAAATTCAAAATGGTCATAAAAAAAGAATAAAGGAAGTAAGGCTCTTTTAACAATAAGTATGCCATATCAAACTCCATTGATCTAACAAAAAGAATGTTCTAGCTTAGATCCTCCAACCTCAAAAAAGTTAATCAACATCATTATGGGAAAGTACAGCAAAGAAACTACAAAAGCATGACATGTTTATAAAATGGAAAAAAGAAAGAACTGTATCAGCAATTTCAAAAGGCTGATGGTGCATACATGATATATCAGTAAAAATATTTAATTTTACCAGTTCACAAAAGCATGAAAGACATGTACTTTAAAGAAAACTATCTATGGACCAGAATGTGGGATTCTTAATTGACGTTGTTGCCAGCCAGGGTGAATAGTGACACCAAGAGCACAAGCTTTCAGAAAAAGAAGAAGCATGAACGCAGGAGTTAATTAAAAGACAAGTATCAATATTGATTCTGTGGTAATCATTTCAAAAACTTCATCTCTTTGACCAAATAATGAAAGTCGGACAAAAATATATATACACGTATAAACTGATCAACCACATAAGAGCTACAGCAGGAGAGGATGAGTTAAATCAAATGTCATCCCAACACTAAAGTAGAAAAGCACAATAAGGATAAAGGTGAAAACTATAACAAAACCAAAAAAAAAAAAAAAAAGGGTTAGTGTACTCATCTCCCAGCAACAATCCCATCAGAGGAACAGCAACTATCATCAAGCATGTAACAGTTTCATTATTTCCATATCACAAAACTAAAGATAAGACAAACTCAGATCTGATTAGATTACAAAGCGCGCCCAAGAGTCTAAAAATTTGCACTTTTGACAACAACAAAATCTCATCACAACTAAATAAGGTCGGCTACATGGATTCTTGCCCTCCAATCAGCTCTGTTTGAGCTCATACTTTAAAAAAAAAAAAAAAAAAAAAAAAAAAAAAAAAACTAAGTCATGCATGTCTTTCCCCACCACCTAACCTAGAGCCATCTTAGGTCTGCCCCTGGTTCTTTTAGATCCTTCGATCTGAATCAGATCACTCCTTCGTACTGGAGCATTGAAAGGCATCCGTTGAAAATGGTCATACCATCTCTAACGACTTTTTCATAGTTTATCATGAATTAGCACTACTCCCAAATCATCTCTAATATGATCATTCCTTACCATATCCTTCTAATTTTGTCACATATCCATCTCAACATCCTCATCTCAGCTACACTAAATTTATCTATATGATGCTTATTAACTGCCTAATATTCCACAGCATACATCATCAGCTGTCGAATGATTGTCTTATAAAATTTTCCTTTAAGTTTTAAATGAATATGCCGATCAAACAATACTTTAGACGGACCACTCCACTTCATCCATCCTATGTTAATTCTTTGTGAAACATCATCCTCTCTATCACCTTCTTTTTTATGATTGAGTCTAGATACCTAAAATAACCACTTCGTGGTATCTCCCTCTGATCAATTTCCACCACTTCATTATCCGTCCTTGTGGGACTAAAATTATACACCATATACTTCGTTTTCATTCTACTTATCTTAAACCTTTTTTGTTCCAAGGTTGATCTCCATAACTCCAACTTGACATTAATCTCTGCTTTTGTCTCATCAAACAAGACAATATCATCAGCAAAAGCATACACCAAGGAACTTTTTTTTTGTGAATAAAAATATATTAACAAAGACCCAAAAGAGAACAAACCTGGGTATCCCAAAGGATAAAGGCAAGCTCAAACAACAAGGAACTACTAATTAAACAAAAGGGGCTTCTACCCACAGCAAGAATAGGATGATTGATCCCAAGAAGAAAAAATAAACCTTGATGAATCCGAATGTAGAAAAGGTTTCATAGAAGGAAGGAGAACCCCACGAATATAAAAAAAAATGGCATCAAGGATTTGAACAAAAGTTTTAGATTTTGCATTCAACATTCTCATAGTTCTTTCCATCCAAACATGGTAAATCAAAGCACAGAAGGTTAGCTGGAACAATCATAGCACAAGGGGATTTACCTCTAAACAAACTAATAATCCACTTCCCCTCCAAATCAAGTGGACGAATCTGTTTTGTCACGTGCCAACACTTACATAGAATCCATTCCCATAGACGAGTGAAAAAAGGTGGCAAGCAAAGAATAGGTGATGGACATCTTCATCCACAAACTAGCATAAGTAGCATTTAGAATTACAATCAATATTTCTCAGACGGAGGAAAACTCCAGTCAGAAGAGAGCATGTCATAGCTCTCCACACAATAAACTCTGACAAGGGTAATGCCCTAATAAGGTAATAAAGAAGTCACCAATCAGAGAAGGACCTATGACCAATACAAAGCACCAATCAAATGAAAGCAGGCATACAGACATGTGGCAATCAACCATAAGCAACACCTCACAGGATGAGTATATGGAAGGGTTATCCCCATGATCTTGAGGATAACCGCAGATCCGCCCTGATTGAAGAGCATTCCAATTATCTCAGCCACGTGTCAGCTATCAAGCACGCCCCCTTTAAGGCCCCAAAAATCTGTGTTTTTTTTTTTAATAGTTAAAAAGAAGAATATTCAAAAAAGGGGGGATCCATATTAATATACCTAAGGGTTAAAATAATGGCTTTTTAATATGTTTTGGATTAAAATATCCTAGTTTAAATTCTAAATATTGACAAGAAACGGGATTAGAATCTTATTTGTTAATTAATTAACATTAGATCTATTAATGAGATAAGTTTCCTAAAATATTAGATCACTTGCTGTAGGCGGGACCCACTACATATGGAAATAGAGTTGGATTAGGAAACAAATCCTATCCAGCCATAGACTATCTAACTAGTTATTAAAAAATAATTTAAAATTCAAAATTTAAATTAGTAAGAGGAAAAAAAAAAAGAAACGCGAGTGAAAGGGAGAGGAAAGAGACGTGAGAGAAAAGGAAAGAAAAGAAATAAAAAGAAAAAAACGATTGAGAACCTAAAACCGAGATAGAGTGAGAGGAAAGAAAAAGAAAATAAAAGAAAAGAGAGAGAAAACGAGAGAGAGAGAGAGAGAGAGAGAGAGAGGCGTGAGTGAGAGGGAGAGGAAAGAGACGTGAGAGAAAAGGAAAGAAAAGAAATAAAAAGAAAAAAAAACAATTGAGAACCTAAAACCAAGATAGAGTGAGAGGAAAGAAAAAAAAAATAAAAGAAAAGAGACAGAGAAAACAATAGAGAGAGAGAGAGAGAGAAAGGAAGAGAAACGAGAGCAGGAGAAGAAGAAGAAGAAGAAAGTGAGAGAAAGAAGAAGAAGAAGAAGAAGAAGAAGGGGAAAGAGGAGGAAGAAGAAGTATTCAGCAGCATCCTTCCTAGGTGACTTTTAAACTCTCTCTTTTATCTCAGTCCAGATTCCTTTTATTGAAACAGATTAGGGTAGGGTGCAACCCAGTTTCCAGTCCGGTACTATAACCAGTTCAGATTTTTGCAAACAAAAGTTACTTATACTATTCAGATTTTACAGTTTATGTAGCAGATTTATATATATATCATATGCCAGAATTATAAATCAGTCTATATACCAAGTTAGATACCAATTCTTAAACCAGATTTCATATCAGGTTATATGCATATATGTTAACTCAGATTAGTACATGTTTCTGCAATCCATATCAGTATTAGTTTTACTTAAAGTATTGCTCTATATCAGATAAAATGCTACATTTGAAACTCATAGTTTTATCGTTTCCAATTCTATTAGTTATGTATATTAAATCAGATTTCATGTACAGTTCAGATTTTTACATGCAGTCCACATATATATATATATATATATATATATATATATATATATATATATATATATATAGCCCATGTATTGGATCTAGTCCATATATCAAATTTACACATCAGTATATGCTTCAGATTATTATATCAGTGCATACTTACATCAGATTTTGTGTACAGTCTAGTATCAGTTTTTTTTATATACAGTTCAGCATTAGATTTTATACTCAGTTCAGGATATCAGTATGATAGTGTAAGAATTTATGAGTAGTTCAAATTTCATGATATATATCAGATCCGTGCAAAATTTTTCCTATCCAATTTCAATGTCAGTCTTAAAGCTTATAAATACCAGTTTCAGACTTGATTATTCAGACTTACAGCAGTATCTAAGTATGAGTATATCAGTATATTAGTATCTACAAGACCACAAATCAGTACAACAAATTCATATAACCAGTGTTATACCAATATAAATATGTAAGTTTCAAGTTGTACAATCAGGACATTCAGCTCAGATTTATGGACAGATTCATACACTTTTAGTGACCTAGTCTCAAAGGGACTAGAAGTGGAGTTTAGGGATCATTACAATACCGTTTGGGTAGTCAGCACATATTAATTGATATTAGATTTATTAATACTTGTAGGTTTGAGTTGCTGACCTGCGAAAGGACATTCTAAATTGGAGTGTAAGTGGAAATACAATAGGAGTGCACCATTAGAGTGACTCTGATGCTTTAATTGTATGTTTTGGTGTCAATGTTTATTAATCATTATTTTGTTCATGATATGTGATTGATATGCTTATGGATGTTAAATGTAATATGTGATTGTGAATTTTTCTCATCTTTTGTTGCTTATGTTTTAAAGAGTATATTGAGTTGTATTTTGTACCACTCTGGATAAAGAAATGGCGTGGAAAATGTGAAGCGAGGGTAATCAATTACATCATGTCTAGTAGAAGGAAATATACTCTATGGGTGGGGTGCACTTGGGTCAGATCCCTGATGCCGGCGGATAGGTGAGAATAGGTCATGGACGGATGACCATAAATAAATGTGAATTTGGGCTGTGGATAACCTCTACTAGAGCAATGTTGATTGGTTATTCCTATGTGTTGGCCAAAAGTAAAAATTAAAATGTTTTGCAAGTAAATAATTTTTATCTTCTCGAGTGTTTTAATTAAAGTGTTAGTGATCATTGTGGTGATGTGTTTTTGTTGTATTTTATTTCTTACTAAACTGTTGAGCTCACCCCTTACCATGACTATCTCAGATGATGAGGAGGTTGCCAAAGAACAGGAGGGAGCGTAGAGGCGGCGACAGATTATTCCTCAGCTTAGCATAACTTGTTTTTATTATTTTATTAGAATAATTGTATAGGATTTTTAATTTAGTTTTGGGCAAGTACCTTGTTTTTAAATATTACAGACATTAGACTGCTACTAGTAGGTTTTTTTTGGACATGTCTTTACTTTAACTATGGATTTGACTTGGTGTGATTTGTGATAAGTTGAAGTTTAATTATAAATTTTTGAATTATTTTGACTGGTCATTATAGAAAGGCTATCAGCAATTCATCATCTAACAGCCAAAAAGCTCTCTTACCTACAACCAACCCCTAATTCCAAGGGATTGGATTGTGAACGCACCAATTTGCCTTATCCAATTGCCTAGGATCCGAGACGTGTGCCCAAGATCACTGACAGTCAGTCGGATTGATGCGGGATCCGGGTTGAGGAAACCCTAATTGGATCCGTTGTGGGCCCTCCCAAACAATATGAACCCTTGATTGAATAACAATGGCAATTTCATAAATAATCAGAAGTTTGTGATAATTCTAGAGAACCAAACAGACCCTTAGGATTTCTTAGGATTAAACTAAAACAATTCTTAACCAACAAGGAGAATATGGAAATAAGGTTATGAAGAAGGGTTAAATAAAGAAGTAATAAAGATCAAAGGGTTTCCTGTAATTTTCCAAAATACAAGCTCACGACTGAAACAAGGAAACCATGATCAGATTTAGGGGAAATTGAGAGAACTTTCTCAGTAGGCACGGTTTGGTCTGAAACTTCAGGGGGTGGTTCGTATCTCATAGTCCTACTGTTTCCCATTGATATCGAAGCACATCGGTGAGGTTAGATGAGGGGGAAAAATCTGCAACTCAGCCTAGGCAGAAGATGGAGTTGCAGTCCTGAGTTTTCGTGTGAAACACGGTCTTCCAGCAAGGTATCGGCCTAGGGCTTTGGGGTTTTAGTTCGTTTATGGAAAGGAAGGTTACATCCAAAGTTTGAGAATGATAGGGGAGAGATGAGAGGTGTCGAGAGATTCTACTGGGGCTGGTATTACTGCCCAGAACAGGGGAAGGTTAGCAAGAAAGAAGAAGAATTAGTAAGGGAAGGAGGATGGGGAACAGACCAAAGAACCGTTTTGATCGCAGAGATGAAGGGGGAAGAGAGAGACTGGAGAGCAGACAAGCTTAACTTGTGCCCGTAGGCAATCAACTGAATTTCAATTCATTTTATTCTCTTCTTCAAATCTTTCTAATCTCAATGGTTCGATTACATATATTTAAAGGGAAAATTTATAGAACATAACTAAAGTAAAATGACTGAAATGGAAATCCTAATCTTAGATATTCTAATAACTTACCAAACCTTTGACTACCTAAGAAGACAATTTATTTAAATACTTAAAATAAAATCCTACCTAAAGGTTTCATCTAAATTCCCAAAAAGAAAAGATTACAATTATCCCAATCAAATCTTAGAAAGATTCCAATCCATACCCATCTTAGCTTGTGGGCCCGCTGCTGCATCACGAATCATACTGATAATCACTCCACTCTATGCCTCTCCACAAATAGGCTCTAGAACGAAAGTAACTGAATCGCATTTTTACTAACAATACTCTCCCCTGTCATTCTACTAAAACCTACTCAACGGGAGCTCTTGTTCTTCTTTTACAGAGTCCCATCTGCTTGTTACCATTTCTGACTTAGGCATCAAAGTGGCCATAGGGTTCTGAACCCGTCCTCACTACCTGAATTGCTTCCTCTTTGACAGGTTTCACCACCAGGAAGTCCTGGGCGAGCACCAGCATCAACAAGCCCCTTGAACCAAACAACTTTTAACTGAGGAACCTTGGCAGCTCTAAAGAGCATAAGCTGCCAAGCTAAAGCAGATGAGAACATACCACTGGTGAAGCATTCCACCAAACTAAAGCGCCACCCCCTAAGGGTCTTCCAAGGATGGAGGCAATGATTAAGAATACCATGGGGATGCCAATTATCAAGCCAAAGCAACGTGGTGGAGCCGTCATCAATAAGAGATTTGATAGAATGATAGACAATAGTCTATGCTCAAGCTTCCTCCAAATCCAAGACAAATCAATCCCACTCGAAGCAAACCAAATCAAGTCCTTCCTCAAATATCTAACATAGATCCAATCAACCTAGATAGTCCTTTGGTTTGCTGCCAGCCGCCGGATCAATTTGAAAATGCAAGCCTTATTGACTTCCTTAACTCTTCTAAAACCTACACCACCTTCCTCCTTAGGGAGACAAACAGAAGCCCAACTGATAGTATGTAAGAATCCGTTACACTCCGCTCCTTTCCAAAGGAAAGCACTCACCAAGCATTCATGACAGAAATTGATGGCATTCCAAAAACCCCAATCCAATAGAGATAAAACCCTTGCATGACAGACCTAAGTAATTCCAATTTCCAGCGCACTGCAAATGATAAAAACCGCACCTTCCACAACTGGAGACGTTTCTTCAATTGGTCTAAATTTGGGAAGAAAATGATGGACAGAGAGCCTAGAAGCAGTCAAAGAGAAGCACATGCTTAACCGGGAAGTATCCTAGAGAAAAACCACAGATATTTCTCAGATCCTCTTCCAGGGATTCTTCAATCCCCACCAAGATGGATACTTCTTATTGTTGAAATTCAAACCTAACATAGAGGAGAACGAAGCCAGGAGAGAGGAATGGATAAGATGGATTTGGATTTACCTTCCAAGAAAATCATAATGTTGTTGGCAATTGTCAAATGTAAATAAGAAAAAGATCAATATCATTATGCACAACGGAATGCTACAAGGATCTAAACACCAAAGCGATAGTAAACAGATAAGAGGACATGGGGCAGCCTTGCCTGATACCCCCATCTGTTTCAAAGAAACCCATCGGACTCCCATTTACTGAAACCAAAAAGGGACCATCGAGATGAACGAAAAAATCCATTAAACGAGAAAGCTAGGTAATCGCATTTGAGTAAGCATCATAAGCAGAAATTACCACCTGACATAATTGTAAGCTTTGTGGATCTCAAACTTTAAGAGAACCTCCGAGCAATGGAATTTCCTGTCAAATCCTATGGCGATGTCAGAACAAATCATAATGTTCTCAACAATATGACGACCTTTGATGAAGAGAGAGTGATTGGAGCTGACAAGGTCGCCAACCACTCCTTTGAGCCTTTTCCCCAGAATCTTAGCAATGATTTTGTAAATGGAATTGCAGAGGGCAATCGGCCTGAAATCAAATAAAGAACAAGCACCTTCCATTATAGGAATCAAACAAATGAAAGTTTGACTTACCTCCCAAAGACGGATTCATGAAGAAGCTTTGAGCCGCCAGCATAAACTCGAACTTAATGATATCCCACACTACCAAAAAGAAAACCCCACTGAATCCCTCCGGCCCCGGGGCTTTTGAGCTTTAATCGACCTGAAGGCCAGAAGAATCTCTGATTCGGAAGGGGGGGAGCCAAAAAGGCTTGCTGATCTAGGGAAAGAAATTAATCACAGACGCCTTCAAGGATAGCCACAAGAGGGAGGGGGAGGGACCTTAGCCTATAGATATTGGAGAAAAAGTCAGCCACTCTCTCTTTGACATTTTAAACACCAGATGCCTAATTTCCTTCACTATCCCGAACCGAGGACAAAGCATTCCAATTGGTTTGCCTTCTCAGGTCTATGAAAGTAACCCGTTAAATCATACATGATAAGGGCAAAAAGATAAGGACTTAAAACTGATCCTTGACGCAATCCAACTGTAATTGAAAAATCACTACCATGACCCCTCATGATTCTCACACTGGTCACCACACTATAGTACATATCTTTAACTATGTCCACATGTTTGCTTTAAACACTTCTCTTCTCTAGAGCTTGTCAGATTAACTTTCTACAAAGTAAGGACTTTGTCATAAGCTTTATTTCTAGGTCAATAAAGACCAAATGGAGGTCATTCTTGCATTCTCTAAATTTTTTTCATTAGTCTCCAAAGTAAAGAGCTTCTGTCTTGGCCAATATCGCCCTAGCATAAAACCAAATTGGTTTTCTATAATAGTAGTTTCTTTCACAGGCACGAAAAGTATCAATAACTCTCTCCCATAGTTTTATAATATGACTCATTAGTTTTATGCCTCTATAGTTATTGCAACTCTGACTATCACCTTTATTTTTATAAATCGAAACCACAATGCTTCTCCTCCATTCATCTTATTGAACAGCTAGGTTACCCAAAAAACTCTAAACATTCATAATCTCTTCCATAGATCTATTGGGACCTTATCTAAACCTCTGGGGTTTTGCCTACATTCATCTTACTTAAAGCTTCTTTTACTTCTGACACTAATTTTTTGAATAAACCTACGACCTGTGATGTCTTGATGAGTAATGAAGCCTTACAGGACACTATTACTCGAAGAGTCTTCAATTAGTAAATTGCATAAATAATTGTTTCATCTCTCTACCAAAAGTCTTCATCCCTTACGAGAACTCTACCATCTGCACTTTTAATATATCTAACATGGTCCAAATCTCTACTCCTTATTTCCCTCATCTTAGGCTCTCTTTGACATAGTATATAGAGTTGATTATATAATACATTACATCATTCGGGTGTTTGGTATAGTTTGTGACCTTTTTTTTATTTAATAAATTAAAACCTACAAATAGGTCAAGAGCTCATTTTGCATTATAGCCATAGTGTATTATAGCTTCTATACACTCAACTTTAATGAGCAAGTGGTCTAACGGTTGAAAAGCGAGGTTAGAAATGTAATTTTGCCTTCTTATTATAAGACTCTCTTTCAATGCATTTAAACCTTATTGCGAAATCATCTCTCCCACAAGAGAAACTCTCTGTCTGCTCCTTCTTGTTCTTCCACCAGATATATATTTTTTTATGATCTTCTAGTTGTTACATTAGTGGATAATTTGCTTGGAAATTATAAGGTAGTGAGTTAGCAACACAGCATTAGAGTTTCAAGCCAATCCTTGGCATAGGTGAGCTGTTTGCCCAAGAAACCCATATTAATCCACATTACTGATGTTGTTTACCTCTCTAACTCGTTGGCAGGTTGTAAGAAGATAACCGTGTAGAGAATTAGTAGTTAGACAAAGTCACAAAGGTGACATAGTAAGCTTCCTTTACTCCACATGGTCTGTAGAAAAAGATGACATACTGCTAGTTCATTCATGCAAAAAAGAGTAGGGTCTGATACGGAAATTTTGGGTTAGGTTCTTTTGCATTTTAAAATGTTATCTTTCTTTTTCAGTTGTCCATTCATTTTTGTACTTTTCTATAAGCTATAGAATTTCATGTTGCATTTTTCGTTCAGTCATTTAAATTAGTATTTATTTCAGATGGATCAAGCCAAGGTTGTGAATGAGTCATATTGTTGGACTGTAGAGAGGATCAAGTTACTAATCGATATTGCTATCAATAATTCACTGTAAGAATACAAGCTGAATTCAAATTCAACAAAGGATGGTTGGGCCTGCATATTGAAAGAGGAGAACCAAAAGTGCAAGAAGCACATAACCATGCAACAAATCAAGAATAGATGGAATCTTTTGAAAGCTATGTGGGTTGCATGGTTGTATTTGAAAAACAGGACTAGCAGTTGCGGTTGGAACTCGTCTTTAGGCACTGTTGATCCACCTAGTGTAGAACACGACTGTTTTCGTAAAGGTATTAACTCCTCGCTTAGCATATCTAACTTTACTTGTAGTTCAATCTTAAATAATTTTTAGATATTTACTATCAAAATTAAATTGCAAGTACACGTCTACGGGAAGCACTTCAAGAACGCTCCTTTGCGTAATGAAGAAATGGGGGAATTATTTCAGATGCTGTTGCTGATGGAGAAGGTGCACTTTGCACCAATGACGCTAACCACCAACCACACCAATAGGGTTTTTACTTCCAACAGTGCAGTCAATTTGGAAGATAATGACTTCAATGATGATGATGGTGTCTTCTCAGTTGAGATGACAGGTTTGAAAAAGGAAGAAAAGAAACAGAAGAGGAAAGTAAAAGATTTGGGATCATCATCGAAGAAGTCAAGGAATGACCATCGTAATTGTGGAATGATTGAAATCCTTAAAGAAATGCTTGTCATAGAAAAGAGAAAAGCAGAGATCATTGGAGCAAATAAAGACCACATTTATTGAGGCATATCACATTCTTCACAATTGGAGGGTATTGAGATTGGTAGCAATCATCATGGGATTGCCTTCGAGGTACTTGAGGATCGAAACAAAAGAGAGGCATTCATTTCAATGAATGTATTTTCTCATGTACCATGTCTTCTTAATGAAATCGAGAGAAAAATGAGAGAGGAAGCTGGAACATCCATTTGATGCACAAGATGATAATTGAATTTACATGTTTATGTGGTTTAAAAACATTTTGTAGCTGTTTTTGGTTAGATATATGATGTGTGTGGATGGCCCAATTCATGTCATATTTATTAGACCTGTGTTTATGTGGTTTGAAAACATTTTGTAGTTGTTTTTTCAGACCTATGTTGGGTGAGGATGTACCTGTATGTGTTCTTATGGTTTAAAAACATTTTATGGTTCTTTCTGTTAGACATATGATGTATGTGGAGGTTCTTTTTCATTTCGTACTTTTTTAAGATGGGATTTCTTGTGTTTAATATGGGTTGTTATATATGAACCGTTAACGCAGCCATGATAACAATGACGATTCCTCAGTTGTGACTTGTTCTAATTGGTTGTGTACATCATTATTTCGAACACCATAAGAGCAAGGATCAAAATCTCAGGTCTCGAGGGTGTCTCAACCCTTGAGAAAACCGAGATCTCGATCCTGGCCAAAACTCCCAAAGGGCAACAAATGGGACTTTTCACATGGTTTGGCTCATTTTAAAGCCATATACTTCTGGAAAATAGTATTTTAACATATATAAACACATTTAAAGCATAAAATTGTAAAACTAATCATATTGTGGGAAAATCATACATTCATAAATCATAAATCCACACAATGACACAAATGCTCATAGTCTCAAAGTCTGAAATACTCAAAATCAAATACTATATGTAAATATGTGCTCAAGATTAACTACTAAAATACAATGTCTAAGCCTTAGATGCAAGTTGGGGAAGAAGAGTAGAGGAAAGGAGGAGAATCATAAGGTTTTCGACTGAGAAAAATAACCCTCGGTCAAAATGTGTTTTATAAAGTGAACCAGTCGAAACTGGTCTAAAATGGTCGAAACCAATTGAAACCGGTTTGAAACTGGACGAAACCATTCGAAATGGTCGAGATGGTCGAGACCCAGTTTTGACCTAGTTTCTTGTCTCGACCCAGTCGAAAACATCGAGAAAATCGAGATCTCGCCAAGATTCTGAACTATGCATAAGAGTAGTAATGACAACAGTGATGATGAGTCAGATAATGACAATAAGGTAACTTCCAAATTACAAGACAACCAATGCGCACACGCCAACTCACAGGTCATGCTTAGACATTTGAAATGTTAAGCCCCAATGACCATCCAAAAGGTTTTAAAGACCATTTCATTTGTCTAGGGAGCATTTCACAGTTCACAAAGTTGGTGGTTGCTTTGAAAGAGAGAGGATCAATGTCTAATACAAAAAACATTATGGTAGAATAACAATTGTCAATGCCTATATTAGTGACGACTCACAATGTTATTACTTATTAATGATGTCATCCAATAATTGTTTCACCATGGGCGAAACAGTAAGCTATCGTTTCCACAATATATTGCAAGCACTATTCACCTTTTCAAAAGAAATGGCATATCCACCATTGCTTGAAGAGACTCCACCTCAGATTGAAAATTTAAATCTAGTCAGAAGTATTATCCATTCTTTGCTAACTACATTGGCGCAATAGATGGAACACACGTAAACGCATCAGCTCCACTTGCAAAACATGTACCATATAGATACAAAAGAAATAATAAAGTTACCCACAATGTAAGTGATGCATATTCATTTGACACGTACTACAAACTTCCTTTAGGCTAGTTGGGAGGGTACACCACATGATAATCAAATATTATGGAAAACCATTAACACACCTCATCTGAAGATCCTCGATCAGCCACCAGGTACCATTTCATAAACTAATCATTGTAGTCATTATTAAATTTATTTTATTTTTTATACGTGAATGAACCTGTTAACATTTTTACCATTAATTATAATTTTGTAGGAAAATAATATCTTGTTGACTTTGTATATACGCATATTCCTAGGGTATACTGGCCCTTTTAGGAATATAAGGTATCATCAACTTGATTTTAAGCGTAGACAACGACAAAAAGTAGAGGAGCTTTTTAATTTTATACACTCAACATTAAGAACTGTTATTGAGCGATCATTTGTTAGTCTTGAAGAAGCATCACCATTATAAAGATGATGCCTCCATATAGTTTCAATATACAAGTTTTGGTTGTTGTGAATGCATGTGTAGCCAATAGCTAAACACTACTTTATTAGAAGACAAACGGCATCAGATTGGCTATTTGAAAAGGCAGAGAGGGGAGAGTTCGATGATGAATGTGAAAACAAAGATAGTGATAGTGCCAGTGACAAGATCTTGAATATTTCAACAATGGAAAGTGATACAGAGAAACAACGGGAAGCATATCAAAAACAAATTGCAGATCAGATTAAAGAATCTTATTAGGATTGATGAAGACTTGTAATGATGGACTGATGCAGCACAAGCACACTTTAGAAAGAATAAATGGTCCTCCAAACAGGGCCTAGACAAAAGGACAAAATGCCAAGAAGAAGAAGACAAAAATTCAGCCAAACACTGTTCACGCGGTACTGTTCACGTAAACAGTACCAACAGAATTTTTAGAAAGTTTTGTCTTCTTCCTAAATTCAATAAGTTAGATTTATTTCCATAAAATTAGTCATTAGTTTGTTTCTTAAATTGGTTTTGTTTCCTAAAATTGGTTATCATATGAGCCAATTATAGATGTTATTTGTTTTAGAAACTTTCCTTTATTTCTCTTTTTTATTTTTGGACATTCCTTCTAGGAACTAGTCATTCTATCTTTTGTATTTCCTTTTAGCATAATAAATAAAGAGGAAGAAGATGCGGGCAGCAAAATTGGCCAGAGTTTATTATTAAATTCTGGTTGAGTCTCAACCGAAACTCCTATTCTGTTCATTCTCGCTTTCAGATGATAGTAGTTTTTTCGAAAATTCATAACTTCTTCACCCATGGTTGGATCACTTTCAAATTTAGGGATGTTATCAAGCACATCCTAGAGTACTTCCCCTCCAAGTTTGTAGACCTTCCAACGGCTGGATTCTGAGATAAGTAATTTTTCTACAATTATGCAATTCTAGTTCTGTTAAAATACCTGTTTGAGACCTACAGGCAAGATTGATTTAGATCCCACCCGTTGGATCAAGCTCATCTTCTGGAATATTGTTCCTCATATCCTAAGGATCAAGGATCAATATAATTAACGCTTACACACCCCAAGTAGGATTGGATGCGAATAGTAAACTACAATTTTGGGAACACATGGATGGATTAGTAAAAGGTTTACAACAAGGAAAAAAGATTATAATAAGGGGTGATTTGAATGGACATGTAGGGGGAGATCGTTCAGGTTATGAAGATGTGCATGGGGGATATGGTTTTGGAGTGAAGAATGAGGAAGGGAACTCAATTTTAGATTTTGCTACAGCTTATGATTTATTCATCGTAAACACATACTTTGAAAAGAGAGAGAAGCATCTAGTCACCTTCAAAAGTGGGCATCATAAAAGCCAAATAGAGTTCTTTCTAACTAGAACGTCCGATAGATTGTTATGCAAGGATTGTAAAGTTATACATCGGGAGAGTCTAACCACTCAGCATAGATTATTGGTCTTGGATATATGTCTCACTACGCCGAGTAATAGGAAAGGTCAGATTGTGTGCCCTAGGATAAGGTTGTGGTGCTTAAAAGGAAATACTTTGAAAGCTTTTACTGATAATGTGGTCAAACAAGGAAAGTATAACTTTGAGGGAGACACTAACACAATGTGGAACGAGATGACTGCTTGTATTAAGAAAGTTACTAAAGAGGTTGTAGGTGTATCGAAAGGAAAATGTCATTCTCCTAAAGAGTCTTGGTGGTGGAATGATGAGGTTCAAGCAACCATTAAAGCTAAGAAAAATAGTTTTAAGGCATGGCAAAAGACTAAGGATATAGAGGATCTAAAAATATATAGATTTGCAAGAAATGAAGCCAAGAAGATTGTGGGAAAAATAAGGTCGAAGAAATATGAAGATCTTTATATTAATCTGAGCACTAAAGAAAGAGAAAAAGCTACCTATAAAATAGCTAAGATGAGGGAAAGGAAAAGTAGAGATTTAGACCATGTTAGATGTATTAAAAGTGCAGATGGTAGAGTTCTAGTAAGGGATGAATACAATAGAAATATATGGAACGATTATTTTTACAGCCTACTAAATGAAGATCTCGCAAGAAATTGTGCACCAGATTGCTACATTACTTACCACGACACCACAAGTCATAGGTATATACGCAAAATTAGGGTGACAGAAGTGAAAGAAACTTTAAGGAGGATGAACGTAGGCAAAACACCAGGCCTAAATGAAGTCCCAATAGAAGTTTGGAAGAGCTTAGGAATATATGGAGTATCTTGGCTAACTAAGTTGTTCACTAAATTTATGAGCTCAGGAAAAATGTTAAATGAATGAAGTAGTATTGTGGTTCATATATACAAAAGCAAAGGTGATAATCAAAGCTACAATAACTACAGAGGCATAAAACTAATGAGTCATACTATAAAACTGTGGGAGAGAGTTACTGAAACCCACTTGAGAAAAGAAACTACCATTAGGAAGAACCAGTTTGGTTTTATGCCAGATAGATCCACAACACAGGCTATTTACTTGCTTAGGAGACTGATGGAAAGATGTAGAGAAAACAAGAAGGACCTCCATATGGTTTTTATCGATCTAAAAAAGGCTTATGATAGAGTCCCTAGGAAGTTAATCTGGCAAGTACTAGAGAAGAGATGCGTTTCAAGCAAATATGTGGACATAGTTAAGGATATGTATTTAATATAGTAACTAGTGTGAAAACCGTGGGGGGTCAAGGTCGGGAATTTCCAATTACAATAGGGTTACATCAAGGATCAGCTTTAAGCCCTTATTTGATTGCCCTCATTATGGATGATCTTACCAGACATTCAAGATAAAGTTCCTTGGTGTATGCTTTTCTCTGATGATATTGTTTTGGTGGATGAAACAAAAACAAGGATTAATGCAAAGTTGGAGCTATGGAGATCATCTTTGGAATCAAAAGGTTTTAAAATAAGTAGAACGAAGAAAGAGTATATGGTGTGTAACTTTAGTCATACAAGGACGGATAATGAGGGGGTGAACATTTTTGAGAGGGAGATACAGCAAAGTGATCATTTTAGGTATTTAGGTTCAATCATAAACAAAAAAGGTGATATAGACGATGATGTTTCACAGAGGATTAAAATAGGATGGATGAAGTGGAGAAGTGCATCCGGAATGCTGTGTGATAGGCGTGTTCTTTTAAAACTTGAAAGAAAATTCTATAGGACAATTATTCGGCCGGCTATGATGTATGGTGCTGAATGTTGGACAGTCAAGAAGCATCATATTGATAAACTTAGTGTAGCTGAGATGAGGATGTTAAGATGGATATGTAACAAAACTAGGAAGGATAAGGTAAAGAATGATCATATTAGAGCTGACTTGGGAGTAGCGCCAATACATGATAAGCTACGAGAAAGTCGTTTGAGATGGTATAGCCATGTTCAACGAAGGTCGTTAGATGCTCCCGTTCGGAGGAGTGATTTGATTCAGATTGAAGAGGTTAAAAGAGCTAGGGGCAGACCTAAGATGACTCTAGGAGAGGTGGTGAAGAAAGACATGTATAGCTTAGGCCTTGCTTCAAGTATGACATCGAATAGAACTGATTGGAGGACAAGAATCCATGTAGCCGACCCCATTTAGTTGGGATAAGGCTTTGTTGTTGTTATCCTAAGGATCAAGGATCCCAAGTTTTGAAGCATTCTTACAGACAAATTTGAAGTTTGGGAATTGTTTGTCTAAATCAATAATTCTTATTTGTTGTTAAGGGGTTAAATTTGGGTTGGGCTAGTTGAAAGATCCTACCCTAGCAAGATTTGGGCATAAATTGAGATGTAACCCTACCTTGCCATCGTGGACTTGGATTTTTAATTCTCCATGTAAAAACTTTTCTGGATAGACCAACATTTTTAATGTTTCTTTTCATAAAACTGTTCCATTATTTTGACAAATGATAGGACCTACTTTGTGTACTTTGATATAGGTCCCACTCCATATTGTGTAGGCCCTTTAGTTCAATATGCTATAGATGGACTTCATATAAAGCAATATCTTTTATATTCTGCACATATACATAGGAGTGCAAGTTTTACCTTGACAACCCGAACCCGCCCTAAGCCCTGGCAGGGCCAAACCCGCCCTGAACCCTGACAGGAACGGGTTTGGGCCCAATTTTATTAAACCCTGGCAAGGTTGGGCCAGGCCTGGGTTAAAGCCTTAGGCCGAGCCCGGCCCAGCCCGACCCTGTTGCAACCCTGATAAGTTTACCTATAATACACATTAAAAGCAGCCAAAATCATCATGCATTAAGGTCTATCCGTTTTGAGTTTAAAAGCTGCTAGAAGTATAAGGGGAAACGTTACAGAGTGGAATCTCACTGACATGCATTAAGCTATTGCTTTACATTCTCAACTTTTCGTTTTTCTCGAGTTGAATCTACTCCATGGATGCGGCGAATGTGACCTAGCTTAAGCTCTTCGTTGAGCAATGCAAAGCAAATCCCTCTGTTTTCTGTGATCCTTCAAGTTCCTTCTTTACAGACTACCTCGAGAGGGAAATTAAGGAAAACAGAGTACAAGCTTTTTCATTTACAGTTTACTTTTCTTATTTAGCTTATTTTTCTGTGGTGATTTTATTTCAATCTTGACTGTAACCTTCCCCCTTCAGTCTCGGCTGTAACCCTAATCTCCTCATATCCTCACACCTTGACTCCTTGTTTCCCCAACACCCTAATTACTTCATATCCCTCACTCCCTCTTCCACTCCTTCCTTCCCCGAACATCAGACCTCCCTTGCTCTACTTTAATCAAAGGGATACGGCTTCATAAGCTTACTCACACGAGATTTCCTTCTCGTTTCTTTATAAGCAAAGGAAACCCTAGTTTGCGAGAAGCAATGGCAACATGTGAGGAAGCGCACCTACGAGTGTAGGTCTTGCTCCCTCACGTTCTGCAAATCACCAGCTGATGCAGACCCGGGTCGAGAGAAACCCCATCGGGTCTGCTATGGGCCCATCCAAGATACACAATAGCTGAAACTTGATCTGACGGTAAACACATGTACAGGTATGAAGTCTGGTCTGTACTCACAGTATGGTAATCTGATGGGACTAAAACTTCAAGAGTAAAGGAGGAAGAAACAGAGGATTAGAAAGGGAAAGAGGATCCAAGAGAGAGAAGGGAAACCAGAGGGCAGAGGGTAAGAGAAAGAAAACCTACCCACAGATCGGTAGGGGAGGAATGAGCTTCCACAGCAATGGGGAAGGGAACCAGCCGAGAGAGAGATGGCCCAACCGAGAGAGGAAGAGAGGGAGAGCAGAAAGTGTTCTGCCCGTAGGCACCCAAAAACCCTTTTTCTCAAATCTCCATCATGTATTTCATTGATAAAAATGTTTATAAATAGACTTTACAATTTAATTAATTGCTAAATAAAAATTCTAAATAAAAGATGATAATCAAAGAAGACTCCTAACTAAAGAAGACTCCTAATTAAACTAATTAAAGAAAACTCCTAATTTAAAGAAGACTCCTAATTAAAGAAGACTCCTAATTAGCCTAAAACTCTAACTAAAGGATAAATACATCCCTTTTTATGGAAAGAAATAAAACTAAATCAAATTACAATGATTTTCCCAATTAAAATAAACCCTAAAAGAAAATATTCCCATCCAATGGATCCAGCCTACATCACCAGCTCTTGGCAGACACATGAATAGCCATCGCTAATGCAAAGGTGTAATTCTTTGGTAAGGGAATGGAGAGGGTTTGCATACTCAACCCCATTTGATTATAATGGGTTTTGAACAAGGGAGATTATTTCACAGAAATCTCTATGGGTAAGAAAGGCGGAACAGGTGAGATTAGGTCCGATTGATAGGTACTTCTGTTATTTGTATCAATAGAAGTTTTCTTGATCGATGTACTTTTGCTTCTTCGCTATTGCTATTGCTATCTATGGATTCTAGTCCTGCAACATGTTGTTTTAGTATTTGGGGATGATGGTTCTTATTTTATTTCGTCAATCAGTGACAGGCCGACCCTGAATGGCAAATCAGAATCAGGGTCAATCAGGGCAAACCATACCCAGTCCGGCCCAATTCGGGCGGGCCTGGGCTGAGCTGAGCCCGGCAAGGTTGGACTTGGGTTAAGGATGTTAGGCCCAGAGTCAGAGTGAAGGCGGGCCTGGGCTAACCTAAGGGGATGCAGGGTTGGGCTGGGTTTGTAAAAAGCCCGACCCAACCCAGCCCTATTGCAGCCCTACATAAACAAACCAAACCTATTTCTCATTATATAATCTATTATGTCTAATGGTACCAAACAGTTATTGTTTATGGCCCATAACATATTATTATAAATGATTATTATAAATAGGTCATAAACGATTATACAAATTATACCAAAGAGAGCCTTAGCTATCTTATAAATAGCTTTTTCCTCTTCCCTTGTGCTCAGATTGTTATAAAGATCTTCATATTTCTACGCCCTTGCTTTTCCCACCCTCTGCACTTTAGTGACTATAGAGACAAGCATAAATCATAGAGAAAAGGCAATGCACTAAGAAATAACAAACATTTAGTCACTGACCTCCCATTTGTTTATCTTATTGTAAAAGAATGCCTTTCTAGACAAGATGGTTGTAAAATTTTCTCTACCTAGGTGTACCATCGGAAGATATTTTCATACAGGCATGCACCATTCACACTAAATTGGCTCAAAAGGAGCAACTCATGTTTCACAAAAGGAGCAAAAAGAAATATGAAATATAAAGGACGTGAAAGGAAAACTATCTTCTCAACTCTACAGGGCTGCTACTAGCCACACTTGCAAGTCAACCTCCAAGAAATAGTTTTTAATTATGTGTGACTTGCTTATCCATTAAACCCAGCATCGTGGAGAACTGTTTTGCAAGATACCCTTGTACCATGAAATCTAGACAGCTATACCAAGGATGTTAGTTAATACTGAAGGTATGCTGAAGAATCAGGAAAGTGTATGCAAAGATTGCAAACAACTGAAGGACACACCAACCAGTTGAGCATTAGGATAAGTGCAGATCCATACTTGGAATGATGCTCATTCTGTACATACTCCCACCTCATAAAAGCAGACTGGTATAAATTTTCTTACGTCCACCACTGCATCTTCTTCTCCAGGATCAAAAAAACATTGGACATGATATCCAACGTTGAGTTCATTCAATATCTACTTATATAATATTCCAGCACTTCTAATAGCAAGTAAAATTAAACCCATCAAGCCCGAGTGCTGTATCCCTGCTTCAAAGTTTTCACTGCTGCCCAACTTCAGCTTCGTCAAACTGCTTTACAAATGCATTGCCTGTACTCTATTAAATCAAAAGCCAAAAGAAAGATCAGGTCTCTCTTAATGGTTCAAGAGAAATAGGTTTTTGTTTTGTAAAACATTGAAGTTGCTTTTTCAAAAAAAGATAAATCTATCCTCTCAGCGTGCAGATTAGATTCATCATTCATCTTCCTTTCATAATTAGAATATTGATGGAAGAATTTGCACTTTTATCCCCTACTTCAATCCAAATTGAACAAGACCTCCAAGGAATCTCCATCCTCATGCATAGCTTCAGATATCCCCCTAAGTGATATCTCATTCGGCCATTTCATCCATGGACAGGCCCATCTCCAACTTGTTGATGTCGTCTAATTCCATTTTTTTATTTAGCCTTATCCTATCCCACATCTCCGAAGCATTCCTTGTTCAACTTTCTCAAGGTACACTAGAAGTACTTTTACAATGCCACTTCAAAGAAAATTTGTAACTAGACCAGTCCTCTAAATTATAAAAACTCCAGCGGTACAGAATAAGGTCAGGAAATAATAAAAAAAAACAAATTAATAAAAGGAGCTTATAATCATATTTTCTGGAACCTAAATGCAATCAGCCTAGACCTCTGCAAGAGGTCCTGTAATACCCCAGGTTTATGATCTGATATGCACGAAGAGTTCCATACTATTCATCAGCTCCTTATTTGGAGATCAAAATCTACAAACATCTTAGACTGGGAATCTTTAATTACTATACCATTAAAACTTAACCCTTCTTGGGACATCTCTACTAACCCATTATGTTAAAAAATTTATCAAACTTTCAAATGCTTAGTTCTTATCAGAGAAAAGCCACCGCCCTTTTCAGAAATTAGCCGTGTCATTGTGTTCATGACTTCATGTTCCCTTTTACGGTCCATGTTCCATTTATCGAAATTTTGATAATACATCACAGAATTCCTCTCATCTTCATCATTATGATTATAGACTTAGTAACAACCAATCTACTCATTGGCTCTGTTTCTATGAGGGGCGAGTATGGAGTAGGTCTTAATGTTTGGCATTTTTGTGCAAAGTGGCCGCCCTCAAGACTTGAACCCAAGCATTTTCCTTGGCATTCCGAAACTTTGACCATTTCTATAAGCAATGGCCCCTTGGCTCTGTTTCCTGAGAAATAATATTAACCCACCAGAACATCCAACGCTACAAGTAAATATAGCCCCAACATTTAATACCTTATTTCTCCGTAGGAATTTAGCTTTTAACCGACCAAACCCAATTTTCAAACCCTCTGTTTGAATCTTGCTTGGTGATTCGAAATGTGGATGGTGGTACTGCTTCAACATAATTGATAATTCTACAGAAAGGGCTTATAAACCACAGGCATGTTTGAATATTTACTCTGTCCTCGTCTAAAAAATAATAAAATCATCAAAATTTCCAAACAAAACACCAATTCTGATATGTTAACAAAAGGTAGCTATACAAGCAGATGACGTCAGTAGTTCACTAAGATGGGATCTGGTTTTAAGTTTTAACAATGAAGGGATATTCATCAATTGTGTAAATTAAGAGGGAACCAGCATTCCCACATACAGAAGACGCACGTATAAAGCTTAAAATTCTAAATTTCATTCCACAGATGAAGATTGGCATAAAATTTGTGGGTTAGCCAAGGATGTCCTATCCAATGGAAAGGTCATGAAATTTAAGGGAAAAAAGAAAAAAAAATCCAAGCCAGTATGCACAAAGGCAAGGACAGACATGTTTACATAGAAATGTTTATATAAGCATACACGTATTCATTTACTCAAACCAACTTTCTTCCAAATGAATATGAAAAATGGCCTTGAAATAAATCCTAGCCTGTATGCAAAAAGGCAAGCACATACATATTTACATAGAAAATATTTATATACGAATGCAGATATGCATTTACATTCCAAGTATGTCATCTTTCTACTAAATGAATATTAAAAGACAAAAAGATAAAGCTTAACAAACATTAGGAGAATACCTTCTCTATGAGCTGTGATGTTGAATCAGTCGCTAAAAGGCGTTGAAAAGGAGGTGGAGCAAAATCAAAATAATTTAACACAAACCTACAAAAAGTGACAAGACCGTGTTTTTACATTACTTCCTTAAAAATGGGACAAATTCCAAGAAATTTACTGCAATCGATGTCTCATTCCTAATCAAAAGTGTAAATTAGGACTTTTGTGCAAGAAGTTGAAGAAGAAACAATTCAATAGATTAGGCTGTGTTTGGTATCATTTTTGTTTAAATTTATAGTTTTGAAGGGGTTTGGCATAATTTATGAGTGCTATTTATGAAAAATAAAAATAAAAACAAGTCAAAATTCAAAAAGAGGTTGAGACCTCTTTTTGATTTTTGGTCAAAAATTATTCTTGTTGTGTTTTGCTCAAAACACTTAAAACATGTGTTAAAATAAAGGGTTAAAAAAATAATTTAGTTTCTTTTTATAAAACTACCCCAAATCAAACCCTCAAGCACTCTTCTCGTTGACGAACGGAAGTAAAGCACAGAGACGCAGACCTGCAACTTCGTCCTAGAGACGGCTTAGACGGCTTTGACGGCGACGGCGATGACGACAATCATTCCAACGGAGGCGACGTGGTTTCTCCAAAGACGGTTCCTAGTTTGATTTCTTTCCATAATCCCTTGACAGAAGAAGAAGAATAGACGCTCCATGACAGAGGAAGATGAAGACTTTCAAAATCATTTTTAGACATAGTATGCCAAATCTGTTTTTCATTCTACCATCTATTTTTATTATAGCTACCAAACAACATTTTATTTTTGAACAAAAATCATTTTGAAAATGATTTTTGTTAAATAGATAAAAAACAAAAACAAAAATGATACCAAACATAGCCTTAAACCAACACACTTTTTGTATATTTGTTCCAAGAAAGTGGGGGAAAAAGAAGTAGAGAAGGATTGATACTCTAACCGACAAACACTTTTTGCTCACTCTGTCAAAAAGAGTACCCGTATCAAAACGATACAACAAGGACATGGATATGTCGTATGTATGTGTTGAATGTCGTCCTTAGTATATAGGACTCTTATATTATGTTTATTTTATTTCCTTATTTCCTTTGTATTTCCTTTGTTAACTAGGACTCTTTTTTTCCCTAAGTTCACTAGGCATCCTAGTCTCTCTAGGACTCCTATTAGATTGTAATCTCTTTTCTTATAAATAAAGGTGAGATGGTGGGAGAATAATTAACTCGGACTTATTCTTTCTCTTAATCAACATGGTATCAGAGCTAACGTAAGATACCTAATCTTTTCTCTTCTCTTCTCCTCTCCACATCCTACCGCCATCCCTCTCAACCCTCTCAAACCCTCCTGTCAGTCCTACCCAGCCCTTACCACACCTCCTTATTTTTTTATTTTTTTTTTGAACCCATTGTTACTGCCAGTCATCCCACACTCCCCTTGACAGCCCTGCCAGCCCCATATACCTACTTCTAGCTCCAAACACTTAGCCCCAAATACCTATTCCTAGCCACAAACATCTAGCCCCGAATACCTACTCCTAGTCCCAAACACCTAGCCCCAAATACCTTCTCCTGCGCCTTCACCTGAGCCTACATCGCCTTCACCTGAGCCTACATCGCCTTCACCTGAGCCTAAATCGCCTTCTCCTGAACACTTTGCTGAACAAATTCTCCTGGAGACACCTCATCTTCAAGTCTACAGCCGTACTAGACTCAAGCAAGGAAGGACCACCACCATCAATGCACCTACACACATCCCTTCGTCAGCTCTGGATCCAGAAACTATTTCAGAACATGAGATTCTTCAATTCTTCCCTCTGAATCAGATTTACCTATTGCCCTTCTTAAAGGCACTAGGTCTTGTACTCAGCATCCTATATCTCAGTATGTTTCTTATAAATCATTGTCTCCTTCATATCTTGCTTTTGTCTCTACTTTGTCTTCTGTGTCTATTCCCAAACAATGGCAGGATGCAATTGCAGATGCGAGATGGAAGGCAACCATAGTAGAGGAGATGACTAACCTGAGAAAAAATGAGACATGGGACCTAGTTTAACTTCCATCAGGGAAGAAGACTGTTGAGTGTAAGTGGATCTTCACTGTAAAGCAGAAAGAAGATGGGTCTGTAGACAGATACAAGGTCAGATTAGTTGCCCGTGGATTTACACAGACTTATGGAATCAACTATCAGGAGACCTTTGCCCCCGTAGCAAAAATGACTACTATCCGTGTCATTTTAGCCTGTGGAGTACACTTTGATTGGGATCTACAGTAGCTGGACGTCAAGAATGCATTTCTTCATGGGGAGTTAGCAGAGGAAGTGTACATGGATGTTCCTTTAGGCTTTACCTCATCAGCCACTAAAGAAAAAGTTTGTAAGCTGAAACGATCTCTCTATGGACTTAAGCAATCCCCTAGGGCATGGTTTGGGAGATTTCACAGAGCTATGACTTCTGTAGGCTACAAACAAAGCAATGTTGATCATACATCGTTCATTAAGCAAAGGGAGGGCAAAATTACTATTCTTATAGTATATGTTGATGATACTGTGATTACTGGTAGTGATGATGAAGAAATTAGACAATTGAAAATCTTCTTGGGAAAAGAGTTTGAAACCAAAGATTTGGGAAAACTGAGATATTTCCTTGAGATTGAGGTTGCTCGCTCCACCAGAGGTATCTACTTGTCTCAAAGGAAGTATATACTTGATCTTCTCTCCGAAACAGGTCTCTTAGGGTGTCGGCCTTGTGAAACACCAATTGACCCTAATGTCAAATTGCAAGAAAAGACAGGTACACCAGTTAACAAGGAACAATACCAACGACTAGTTGGAAAGTTGATATATCTAACTCATACTCGACCTGATATTACTTTTGTAGTGAGTTTGGTGAGCTAATTTATGCATGACCCTTATACTTCTCATATTGATGTTGTTCTACGCATTTTGCATTATCTCAAATCTGCTCCTGGAAGAGGAATCCTACTGACCTCTCAAGGTCATCTTAGAGTTGATGCCTACACTGATGCAGACTGGGCGGAAAATCCAGATAGAAAATCTACTTCTAGATATTGTACATTTATTGGAGGGAACCTAGTGACTTGGCGCAGCAAGAAGCAGAATGCAGTTGCCCGTTCAAGTGCAGAGGCTGAGTTTAGAGCTATGGCTCAGGGGATATGTGAGTTGTTATGGTTGCAAGGATTACACAGGGATCTAGGAATCCATACCACCCAGCCTATGAGGTTATTTTGTGACAATAAAGCTACAATCAGTATTGCTCACAATCCAGTGCAACATGATAGAACCAAGCATGTGAAAATCGATTGTCACTTTATCAAGGAAAAATTAGATAATGGACAGATCTGTGTTCCATATGTTCAGTAGTGATCAAGTGGCAGACATTTTTATAAAAGGACTCCAAGCGAAACAATTTCATCCATTATTATCCAAGTTATGCATGACTGATATATATGCACCAACTTGAGAGGGAGTGTTGAATGTCGTCCTTAGTATATAAGACTCTTATATTATGTTTGTTTTATTTCCTTATTTCCTTTGTTAACTAGGACTCTTTTTTTTCCTAAGTCCACTAGGCCTCCTAGTCTCTCTAGGACTCCCTAGGCCTCCTAGTCTCTCTAGGACTCCTATTGATTGTAATCTCTTTTTTTATAAATAAAAGTGAGATGGTGGGAGAATAATTAATTCTCACTTATTCTTTCTCTTAATCAACAGTATGTAACATGCACCCAAAAACCCCTTCACAGAATGACTCCACCTCTTTTGGAACAATGATTTTAGAACAACTGAAACAGCCGGTCTTAGTACCAGATTCATAAAATTGTACTGTCAACAAAGAAGATCAGATACAATAGAGACAAAGCGCAAGCATTTAAACTATAGATAATTCAACTGAGGATTAGAGTTGCAACCCACCCACGCACCCCCCAAAAAAAATTCAGAAGAACTGAAGACTACAAGAATTCATGGCATCCTCCTGAATGCATGACTCCAATGAACTCCATGATTGGCACATGACAGAGCAGACGATTTGGCTCTTCTTCTGCATTATATGTAATTATTCTATTTAGTTCTTTTTACTGTGTTCTCTTGCAGTGTTTTGGGGCTGTTCTCTGCTACTGGTGATTCTTGCATGGCTTTCCCGTTTAGCATATTCGTAGTTCTTGGCTGTTCTCATCTACATATTCTAGCCCTTCCATGCAGATGAATTTACTTGCTTTTAGCTAGAGATTGGTTTTCAACCCCTCTTAGTTAAAATCCATTTTAGATATGTGCAAAATCACCGATTCCAAACATTAAGAATGCATTAAGGGTCCAAACATGGTTTTCAACCCCTCTTAGTTAAAATCCATTTTAGAAATGTGCAAAATATCCTATTCCAAGTATCCATGATGGATTAAGGGTCAAAACATGGTTCAAAGTTAGTGCAAACCAACAAAATACCACAAACCTCCATTGTGTAACGTGAGAGATTAGTGGAAATTTTGTACTTATCCACAAATTGGATTCGCTTTTTAACCCATATATCATGTTCATTTCCTAAGAGCTAAAAAATTGGTTTTCTGTTTCGTTTTCCTTTTCCAAATGTTTAGCTTACTAATGTTGAACATTTCTCTTTCCCCTCCCATGCATCGAAGCTGTTTCAACTAGTATTATACACTTGCCTAGAATCCCTACGGCGATTGCTTATGAACACCAGGTGTGATTACCCAGGTTACATCCCTTCTCTTGTTTGCAAAATCTAAACCATGTGCGCTCTGGGCATCTCTTCTCTCACCCTCTCCCTCTCCCTCACCCCCACCCCCCACCCCCCACCCCCCACCCCTCACCCTCTCTCTCTCTCTCTCTCTCTCTCTCTCTCTCTCTCTCTCTCTCTCTCTCGTCCTCGTCCATCTTACCCTCCTTGTCCTCTTCCACTATTCATACCCTTTTTTTATTTCTAAGTATTAATTTCCATGTATTAATGCTTCAAATTTAAGAAAGTTACTCCCGACAGAAAAAAGGATCTAGTGCTTGAAATTTAATATTGACGTTTAATTTTCATGCCATAAAATTGCACAACTGGCAACTCACCGCAACAGAAAAGGCGCCAAGTCAAGCGCTCGACAGAATGCCAAAGAAGTAAGTTCATGAAGCTTCAAACCCCTTCCGCTCCTGTCATAGAAATCAATAATATAGACGTCATCCTCAACATCACTGTTTCCTGTTTCTCTGGTATGTCCGTTCTCCCCAGTCCCCGCCACTGAATCATCAGAATCAGATTTCAATCTCGGAACTAGTCGTCGTCGAAGCAAATCCACTGCTCTGTCCACAATCTTTCGGGCGATAGGACGGAAACAGCCCATCATAGGGATTGTATAATTCGGATGTAGAAATAGCTGGACAAGTGAGTCCACGACCTCTTCTTCCGTCAAGCTGTCTCCCTGAGTTCATTAATAAAACGAACTCAAGTAAATAAAATTCACTCATAGAGAGAGAGAGAGAGAGAGAGAGAGAGAGAGAGAAAGTGTAATGAATACTGATAAAAACTGTACCTTCTGCGAGAGTGACTGCAATCTGGGAAGACATCGAAGCTTAGGGCAACGAGCAAGGAATCTATCCAGTTCGTATTGCAGAATAAAACTCCCGTCGATTGCCATTAAGGACTTTGTTTTTGTTTGAGGAACTGAACCGTTCAAATTTGTTTAGGAAGTATTCAGGTGATTGAATAGCTTCAAATATTAGAAGCGATTGGAGCTAAACTTCAGACGACACAATAGTTAGGAAGAGCCTGACCGACCGTTTTGCTCAGCCTTTACATACACTGAGCGGTGACGATCGCCAGGGTTTAGGGTTTAGGGTTTAGGGCTTTGGGCTTTTGGTTTTGGCGGCAAGATGGAGCGCAGCTGAAAGGAGCCTCCAGAACCGTCCTAGATGAACCTAGTTTTGGGATCAATAGGATTCATGGCTTTTGGCGGCAAGACGGAGGTGCAGTTGAAAGGGCCGTCCAAAAAAAAAAAAAGAACCACCTCATACTTAAATGGGTCGGTTCAGGAACCTGGTTTAACCTGGTTTTGGGATCAACATTGATTAGGACTGGATAATACTGTCTAGGTTTACCGACTGGCTATCAACCCCTGTACTTGTTCTTAATTACTAAAATCTCCTTACCAATCATTCCTTGGAGAGAGAGACACAACGATAAAGTAAGAAAGGAAAAATTAAAAGGGGAAAGAATGAAGAGAAGAGATACAAGAAAAGAGGAAGGAAAAATAATAATAAAATAAATAATTGGGATTGGTTTAAGATGAAAAGAAGAGAGTGGGTGCCACATGTCGGCAAAAGGAAAAAAACAAAGGGAGCTAGGTGTCTTTATATGGAAGAAAGAAGGAAGACATTGGATTTACTTTCCAAAACATGGTTGATAGGTGTCGTGAAACCCCAAAGGCAAAGGCTGGGGTCTGTGAGAGAGTTAAAAGAAAAAAAGGTTTGGTAAGGATGAGGTACCAGCCGTGAGATTGGAAAGTGGGAAGTTGGGCTGAGAGACTGAATAGGAAAATTTGATGGAAAGATAGAAAAAGGAAAAAATAAAATAGAAAGAGAAGATAAGAAATAATCGGATAAGGAGGGAATCAAAGAGCATGGGGAGAAAAAATATAAAAAATTGAGATTGAGAGAGGCTGAAAAGGTAAAAAGGGAAATCAAGAGGGAGAAAAATCTGAGCTAGAGAGACCAAGAAGAGGAGACTGTGGGATAGAGGAGGGCAATAGAGAGAAGAAGAAAAGAAAAAGAAGAAGAAGAAGAAGAGAAGAGCAGGGAGAAACCCTGCATATACCGGGTGAGTCGTCTTCCTCCTTGTCTTTTTTTTATTTTTTCTCTATTGTTTTCTTTGACTGTTGCCCGTGCACTTAGCCGCCACCATCATCACCACTCACTACCATCTCAACCTGCAACTCGCAGCCCATTACTCCATTGTTATAACCAAACTTAGCATTGATAGATTACATGGTGCTAAGATGTCGAAAATTACTTGAATAAACTTATTTTTTATATCATGATCAGAGATGCTACATTGTGTGTGTGTGTTGATGTTGTAACGTTCATGTTTGATATTTTTCAAGCATTAAAATATGTTTCAAGTACTCATTAGTGAAAATTTGAATGTCATATGATGATTTTTAAGTATTTTAATGTTTTTCACAATGTGGATTTCAGATATTTTCAGATCTATAATCCAATTTTAGGACATGCATCTTATATAAATTTTTGATGACTTTCAAGCCCAAAATTTTATGGGACACTCATCTATATTTCAGAAGGTTCTCCTAAAAATTTTGACTCATTTGGAGTTGAAAAAATTTAGATAAAAATTCCCCAATGGTGCTACTATCCTCCTCAGGTACAGTGCAAACCCTCATCGAAAAAACTCTAAAAAATAAAATTTCGGCCATAATTTGAAAATCCTTCATTCACAAAAGTTATAGGTCTAGAAGTCATGAAAAATATGGCACTAGTCTCAGATTTTTTTGATTTTAGATGGATTTTATATGATTTTTAAAGTGCACCCTGATCTACTTTAGGGTTAATTACAGCACACTGTTTTGCATGATTGAGAAGTGATATTTTCACCATTAGGATCTTTCTGTTTATATAATATTTTTTAATAAAGTATTAGATCTGTCAGTTAGCTACACGACCATATGTTTGGATTCTATTTTTAATATGTGGTTAATTTTATATGGAATTTATGCTGAATCTGGTCAAAATATGGAACAGATTTGACTAGTGCACATACCTACACTTCCTTTAGATAAAATTTAGGTCTATGAGTCTTTTTTCAGAAGATATATTTTGAGCTTAATTTGAATAAGTATGAAGCCCCATATGCATGTTTTGGCAAAGATCGATATAATATGTTGTTTGCAATGAATTTCATGAAAAGCCATGCATAAGTGACTTGTAGAGACCTTGTCTGATATCACTTACTTGAAGGAAAAGTTAGCCACATGAGTCTAGAAGACAACCATTCAACAGATAATTTTTTTCATGATTGTGAAATATTTTATGATTATTTTTCCATGACTGGTTTGAATCTGAAAATCAATATAGCATGTTTTCATATGCTGACCTTGTGGATTGATTTTACCCCCTAAGAGACCTAGTCTGAGCTTGACTTCTTCAAAGAAGTCGTAGGTCTCGAAAATACCTTCAAAATTGTATATTTTATGCCTTATTGGAATTTACAGAGATTATTTTGAATCTGTGCAAGATAGCACACAAAATATATGTCTGTCAAACTCCTATTCATTGAGTGATTTAATATTTTTACTATCATTTTATTATATTTGGCATAGAGTAATGAGATGATGTGTTATTTTGAGATTATATGCATATTTGAACATGTTTGGGAAGTCAGATGTTGTTTGCTACTCATGATACATTACCATGCTTTGATGTTGCTATCATCTGCCTATTTTGTATTAGCTGCCATATTTAATTGATATATTTTAGCAACAACCTACTTTCTGCAACACCCTATTTGAACTGCCATATATGTACACCTAGCAGACGTATTAGGTGTGGAAGCATGGAGGTAGGCACCCACATTTACTGGAAGGGTAAAAATAAAAAAATGATAAAATCTTAATAAAAAATCATGAAGCCTAACCAAATACTTCCAAATTAGGGTTTTAGGTCAAGGATAGCTTTAGGATGATCCCTACCCCTCAGCTCATTTTCCTATGGTACATAGACATAGTTAGGTGTGATGTGAATCCAATCATAGAGCATTTAGGATCCACACTCTTATTTAAAAAAAATATATACATCAATGAATCCATTTCCGAACAATGCGGATCCTGATTCTTAAGGTAGCACCCTAAGATACGTAAACAGTTTGGAGAGATTCTCAAACACAGACTCATATCCTTACTCATTAAGAGTATAAACCCTAATAATTTAATAACAGTAAACCGTTGATAATAATTATGATTCTGTGGATTGATGTTTGTGCATTCTCGCATGTCATCCTTTATTTTCAATTATTATTATTGTTCATGCATACTTGATATGCTAGGTTGTGACTGTTAGGCATGTGATTGTTTTCGTTGGTGTGTGGAATGGAAAGGGCCTGGGGTCTGGGATCATTCCTCATATTAGCAACTTTCGTATCGTTCTGTCTTAGCATGCTTGGTGCGGGTAGGGTATCAGGGGGAGGACGTGGTACTGTGATCTCCGGCCTGGCCACCAGACTCTAGCTCTATCTCTATGCCGTAGGGAGCTATGCTGGGATAGGGCCTACTGTGATGACATATAGGATTGGTTAGTTGCGAGTCCAATTTGCAAGCCCTTGCCAATAGGGGCTTACGTGTTGGCATGGGTAGAGTATCAGGGGAGGTGTTGGCGGTGTTTGATCCGGACGCCTTAGCTCTATCTCTATTCCATGATAGGGTGCATGTGGGACGGCAATGGTGTTTGATCCACTGGGCGGCTTCACACACTCGGGTATAGAGATGCGGTAGCCGCCAATCCTTTATATAGCACATTGCAAACTTAAAACTAGACCATGAAGTGAACATTACTCATGCATATGTTTGTTGCATTGTCTGATTGTCTTACTGAGCTAAGTTGTGAGCTCACCCTTATGTACACACTATTTTTAGATGTTGATGCAGGTTACACAGTGGAGGATTACGTGGACGCTCTAGTGTATGGAGGCATGGCTGCCCTGGACGTGCAAGCAGGAGAGGACGAGCATGACGCTTCATGCGAGTGCCCTTTCTGCGTCTACCTTTAGGATTTAATTTTATTTGTTATATTTATTTTCGGTCGAAGATACAATTGATATAAATATACTTACTTAAGTTTTGGGAATTTGAATAACTTGCTATTTATTTAAATTTATCAATAGATTACTCAGTTCATTATATTTTAAAGACTTTCGTTGTATTTTATTATATTCTGATTGTGGTTATGTGCAATGGTTTGTATGAGTGGACACGGTCTTATTGAGATCCTGGTGTGAACCGTTGGTTCAGTGACGGCTCACTCACACTTCTGGTTCAGTCGGAATTGAGGTGTGACACTCGGCCCTTCCCATTCCACACACCAACGAAAATAATCACATGTTTAACAGTCACATCCTAGCATAACGAGTATGCATGAACAATAATAATAACTGAAAGTAAAGGATGACATGCGAGTATGCACAAACATCAGTCAACAGAATCATAGTTATTAACAACGTTTTACTGCTATTAATTATTAGGGTTTAAGTCTGATTCCCTTACTTGATGCTTGTTTGATAGCTTGTTCTGCGTCATAGAATCCAAACTTGCTATCACAAGGTCCTATATGATGTTAGGGTTGAGTTATAATAGTTTCTCTTAGGGTTTACGTTGTTCGAAAAACCAACTGGGTCAAAAACACTCCCACAGAGCATACCGATCGTAGTACCGATCGTGGCACTATGGGGAAAGGTGTGACCGGTATGGTCGACCGGTCCCCACAGACCAGCCTCCGGGAGGTACCGGTCGCAGTACCGGTCGCATATGGTGCGACTGGTATGGTCGACCGGTATGTCTCTGGAAGACCATACATCCGGTTCTCGCATTCCGTCAGTCACCCCCTATTGATCCTAGGGTTTCTCCTACACATTATAGGTATGAGCATTGAGTTAGAGTTGTTTCCAACTCCATCAAAGTCTTATTTTCAATGATTTTTAACCTATAACTTGAATTTGGGGTTTACCGACTAGATTAGGGTTTGACGGCAAAATAGGGTTTAGATCAATACCTCGCTTTGCATGGTATTGATCCAAACCACCTCGTTTTGCATGGTATTGATCCAAACATGACTAACTATCCTAGAACGATTAAAGTAAAGGAAGGTTTAAGCACTTACCGTTGGTTCGTGGTAATGTGTTATTCGTCCAACGGCAATGACAGCTCTTCCCTCTCCTTCCTAGCTTCTTATCCTTCTTCAACTTCTTTCTCCTCTCTAGGGTTTGTGAGGATCAATGAGAGAAATTTTAGGAGGTTTAAGGGTCCTTATATAGGTCAGGGTTAGGTTTAGGAAGCCTCCTAACATTAGGAAAGTCCTTCGGTTCGAAATTTAGAAAGTAGGACCCGCAGAGATCTTTTTCCTGATCTAACTGCACAGGCCATACCGGTCGACCGTCGATCGGTACCAAGACCGGTACCATCTATCGGTATGAAGTATTTCATACTTAATTTGGTCCAATTTCATACCTGTTTGTCATTCACTCGTCTCGTCTCGTCTGGTGATGATTGGAATACCTGTTACGACATGAATTAAAGGTTTAGATCAGATTCATGTAGTGCGGGTCTTACAATATGATACCATAAAAATTTATTTCAACATGGTAAAACTTACTATGCTATATTATAAACATGACAAGTCTAAACATGGCATGTCTAAATATGATAATTATCAAGATATTGCTAAATATGGCAAAAAAAATTATTTATTCTATCAAATATAGCAACACATGGATATGGCAAACATGGTATGTGCACAATCCAAACAAAGCATGTGAATACTCTAAATGTGGTCATTTATCCAAATATGACATGTGGACACTCTAAATATGGCAAGTATGCAGTTAAATATGGTAGAATTCATCAAATCACTCAAGCAATCAATTGCATGTTACAGTGAATGAGACATCAATGAAACCTTTCTGAAAAATCTAAAATTATAAAAAAAACATATGCTCAAGAAGTTCTTTGAAAATATTGTAACTTTTATGAAGGCATTTGGAATGAATAATGACTCAAAAATATCAAAATTGTGACACAAAGTTTCAAGTATTGCACAAACTAGGATCTGCTTTTAAATTCTGTCACATTACACCAAAATGACCATAAGTAGGTCTTCTGTAACTCAAATTAAGCCCTATTTTTTTTCATAAAAATATGACTTGACATGCTACATTTCATTTGAAGGGGTCGAATCCTAACAGAGGACGAAACCAGGTCAAATGAATGCCACAATACCAGATATGTGCACTGATCAAGTCTGTTCCAGATTTTTGACCAGTTGCACCATAAATTTCGTATAAAATCTCATACTCAATGAAAATTAAATCCAAACATATGTCCATATAGATAATTGATAGATATAAAATTTCATCAAGAAAAAAAAATGAAAACAGAACATTCTCTTTGTGAAAAATATACTTTTCAGTCGTGCCAATCAGTATATCCTAACAGATTAAAAAATAGAGCACTATGCACTTCAAAATCAATATCAATTCAATGAAAAATTGAAAAAATCCGAAACTAGTTCAATTTTTTAGAAGACTTCTTTATCTAAAAAATTTGTATGAAGTTGCTTTTCTAATTATGGCTATAAACTCTTTTTCTAAAGATTTTCTGATAAGGGATTGCATTATACCCGAATAGGGCAGCAATGCCAATGAATAATTTTTTTGATGGACTTTCTCAATTCCAAATGGAACGAAATTTCTAGGGGAGTCTTCTAACATATTAGAGAGAATCCCATAAAAGTTGGGCTTCAAAATCTAAAAAAAAAATACATGAGATGCACGTCCCAAATTTTGATCATAAATCTGGAAATTTCAGATTAGAAATCCACTTTGTAAAATTTATCAAAAACATCAAACATCATCATATAGCATTCAAATATTTATCATTGAATAGTTTAAATAAATTATCATACGTAAAATATGCTAGACATGAGCATCCTAACATCAATATGCATGCAATAGGGCATTCTTAATCGAGATTTAATGAAAATAAGCATTTTCAAGCAAAATCAATATTCAAACCTTCTAAAGACCATTAAATTCGTTTTAGGGTACCAATCTTCTGCTCGAATAGAGCGAAACCTTTGATGTAGGATTTTTTGGAGATCGTATCAAGCTTTCTGAAGGTGAATCTTCATTCTCCTCTTCTCTGCTCCTTTCTCTCTTCTCTTTCTCTTTCGTGTTTTCTCTTTTATTTCTTTTCTCTTCTTCTTCTCTCTTCCTTCTCTCTCTTTCACATTTTTTCTCTCTTCTAGACAAAAATCCTCCCCTTGGCTTCTTCTCCTTCTTCTCTCTCTCTTCACGTTTTTCTTTCGTCTTCTCTCTCTGCTCTTTTCCTCTTTTTTAGAAAATTCCTCTCCCTTTTGTTTCTCACGGCTTCCCCCTTTCACCTTTAGAAAAAACCCCCCTCTTATCTTTCTCATGTCTCCCTTTTATCTCTTTCCTTCTTCTCTCTTCCTTCATTTTCTTCTTATTTCGTTCTTCTCTTTTTTCCTTTTTTCCTTCTCCTTCTCCCTTTCTCACGGCTTCTTTCTCTTCTCTTATAGAAAGCTCCCCTCTTATCTTTCTCACGTCTCCCTTTTCTTCTTCTTTCCTTCTTCTCTTCTTTCCTTTTTTTTTTTTTCTCTCAATCTCAATCTCTTGGATCTCATTCCCTAAAACCGAAAACCCTCTCCCTCACGTTTTCTCTCATTCTCAATATTTCCTTTTCTCTCCTAAATCTCAATCTCTTTGATCTCATTCCCTAAAACCGAAAACCCTCTCCCTCACGTTTTCTCTCCTTCTCAATCTTTCCTTTTCTCTCCTAAATCTCAATCTCTTAGATCTCATTCCCTAAAACCGAAAACCCTCTCCCTCATGTTTTCTCTCTTTCTCAATCTTTCCTTTTCTCTCCTCAATCTCAATCTCTTGGATCTCATTCCCTAAAACCGAAAACCCTCTCCCTCACGTTTTCTCTCCTTCTCAATCTTTCCTTTTCTCTCCTCAATCTCAATCTCTTGGATCTCATTCCCTAAAATCGAAAAGAAAAAAAGATCCCCTCTCTCTCATGTTTTCTCTCCTTCTCAATCTTTCCTTTTTATTGTTTTTCCTTATTTTATATTTATATCTTATCATATATTACATTAATATAGATAGACATAATATTATATAATATAATATAGTACAATATATATGACGCACATGTACATACTTGGACTAAATTGATTTGGTTTGGACTGGTCTGAGTTGGACTAAGTTGGGTTGAGCTGGTTTTGACCAAGTTGACTTCTTCTATCATTTCATAGTCCATTTCCACCGTCATTCCACATGAAATTTTTCGATAACCTCTATTCTAAATTTTCTACAATCACTTTGTAGAACACTAAAAATGAGGAATATTGAAACTTGAATCTCCTCATTTGGAAATAAAATGGTTAACTTATGAATTTATGAAGTTTAAGCAGGCCAATTATCGATAATTCGGCTAACCATTATGCATCGGATCCTTCGGAGACTTCTATCGGGAAATCCTTTACGTCCACTTTGTAGAGTACTAAAAATGGAACATATTGAAACTGAAATCACCTGATTTGGATGTGGGGTGACCAAAATATGAATTTTTAAATATTAAATGACTATTTTCATATGTAATTTTGCATAGAACCCTTCGAAGACTTCTGTATCGAATTTTTCACGTCCACTTTGTAGAACATCACAAATGAATAATAATGGCCTTTGAATCATCTGAATCTGACGTAGAACGGCAAAGATATGAAACTTTGAAGTTCTATCGATAATTTTGCATGAAAGCTTGCATAGGGCCCACCGGTGACCTTTGCCCGGGATTTTTCACGTCCACTTTGAAGAGGACTAAAAATAAGGAATATTGGCCTTTGAATCATCTGATTCCGATATCAGATGACCAAGATATGATGATTTGAAGTTTAAATGATAATACATGTATCATACGATAATTACATAAATGCCCTTGTACTTTCAAATTGTGATATTTTCCTTGTTTGATATCAGAATTTGATGATTCCAGTCTCATTTTGAAGATAATTTCACGACCTATACATCCAAGTAAATAATAGCCTATGACCCTGCTGTGGGGTTCATTAAAGAATCACAAACCTCTGGGTTAAAAGCCGAAAACTTGTCATGTGGATTCATTTATGTTGCAGGTAGCAAAAATGGGGTGCTTACAGGTGTTGATCATTATTATTCGAGTTACACTCATGTAAAGATACAAAAATTGGGATTTTTCATAGCTTGAGGTGTTGTACGCTTGGTTTTAGAGGCTTGATTACGGTTTGAACTCTGGGAGTTGCTGGAAACTGAAATCCCCAAAACAATCGCTGCCAGCACCTCTCTCCAATCACTCCTCTTCTCGTTTTCGCCATTATCGCCGCTCACAACTTCCTTGTCCAGAAAGATCTACATCTTTCATCCTTCCCAGACCCTAGCCCTAAAATCGCAAAACGCTTTTGCCCTATCTCTCACTAAATTCAATTATCTCCGTTCCTTATTTTTTCGCTGTTAAGAGAATCCACAATTTCTAATAGTTGTCGTGGAGAAGAATGAGAAGAAGAGGGAGATGTTGAGTGCTGGAGAAGAAAATGAGTTTACAGCAACTCGTGGAGGAGAAAGATTTACACCAATAGATTCTCTTCAGAGATTGATTATTGGTCTGATGGCTACAGATAGCCCAAAACGGTAAAGCATGGTAATGGCCTCTAATTTCAATATCATCCAATTCGACGAGTTCCCTATTTCGAAATCCCATCACTAGAGGTTGCACAAGCGGTGCTGTCGGGATTCCACGGCCTAGGGCCATGGCAGCAGCTCCAACAGCCTTAGCTCTCGATTTGTTTTTTATTTTGATCGGAGCTCTGTTTCAGATTATCATTGTGGATTTGGGAAGAAGGGAGAAGAAGGGTTTTTTATTTTAGACTATGAGTTTGACATGTTGTCCTATACCCCCACTCTCCAATATAATTTACCTTATCAATCTCTACTTTTGAAGAAGAACACGAATTCTTATATGGGATTTCTTTAGAGAAGAACACGAACAGCTTGTTTCGTTGGAGAATAAAAATGAATGATTAGTTTGTTTGATTTTTTTGGAGAATTCGAATAAGGGTATTTTCGTCTTAAAAAAAATTGAGTCTCTGCCGTTAAGTTGAAAGTAACCGTGTGAATGAGGTTGTATGATAGCATTGTTATAGGGGTATTCTGTGTAACTTTTGAAAAAATAGGATAGTTCTACTACAGTACAGGGGTGTCTGTGTAATTTACCTTAATAATTACAATTTTTGTTATTGAAGGACGCGTGGCATGTATGTATACGTGTAAGCGGCTAAATAGCGGAGAAAACGCGAGAGATTGAGAGGGCATTTGGTTAAAACTTCCCATCTCGTTGATCGTTAACATATTTGAAGCCCAACTGCCCAAGCTGTTCTGCAGCTGCTCCTTGCTTTCGCATTCTCTGTCTCATAAGAATTACAAATAAGCACAGGAGAGAAAAACAAAGAGGGAAAAGGGGAGAAAAAGGGGATACAATGTCGAACCACGAAGACACTCCCAACGAGCAAGATTCATATGCAACGATGAACCAGAGGGTCAGCGACCGAGCTAAGGTGGGGATTTTCATTACTCTCCTTTTTTTTTTTTTTTTTTTTTTTTAATCTCCAAAGATAGGGCCACCTTTTCATTTTCTTTTTCTCGTTCTGATTTAGTGATTTGGTAATTTGTTTGGATTATAGAAAGTTGTCCATACAAGGGAGATGTTATCTAAACAAGCTGTTCAGACAAAGGAGATCTTGTCGAAACAAGCGATTAAATTAGCTAAGCAAGCGGAAGAACACGAAAGATTTATCAACAAAGTATGCCTCTATACCGGATTTCATTGCATTTTTTTGGTCATCTACTGGTTTATTTATTTTTCTGTCAAGTTTTTTTCCCCCCTTTCTTTTATTGGTTTTTTTAAGTATTTTTTTTATTAAATTTTCCACTGTTTTGATGCCTAGGTGACCCACCTACTTGGGGTTATGGGCTTCGGTGCCTTCTGCTTCTTGATGGGATCGAGTGAGTAGATATATAGTCAGATTTAGCCACTAATTAATCGAACAGTTATCCAGAAGGAATTTCTCCTTCCTTATTTACTTTTGGAATTCCCAATTTCAGGACCGCAAGATATCCCATACGTATACAGTTTGTTCTATGTCATCTTCGTTCCTTTACGTTGGATATACTATCGGTTCAAGAAATGGCATTATTACCTTCTGGTGAGCGCTTAGATATTGCCAGCATTTGTGTGTTCTTCAAATGCTCGTTGATTTGAGTACAGATAGGATATTAGTTACGTACAAAAACTGTTTCTCTATTTGGTAATATTGTTGGTATGCACAAACAAATACTTGTTTCTAGTCGATGGTGTCTTTATCATATTTTTTATATTGATTAGGGGCCTTAGAAATGAAACAGTGCATCTTGGTGTTTTTCAATGCAGTCTTCAGGTTGAATAAGAATAAAAGAAATTGGAGCTGCCTAAGAATGATTATACATAACGAAGAATGACTAAACAGTGCATCTTGGTGTTTTTCACTGTGTTCAATTTCAGATCAGTAAAAATCTGGCTCCATCAGTTATACAGCTTATCACATTACTTTGATGCTTTTAATCTGATTTTAGTTTCATGGTTACCAAGTCTTTTGTGCCTACATCCTCAGTCACTTAATATGAACCTAGGCCAATGTGCTATATTCAGTAGGAATGCTACGTTGCAGGACAGAAAATAATTATAATTGAAGCACAAGAGTGAACTTCCGATTCTCACTTTTGCATAATTCTCCACTTAAATTTGAATGTATGCTTCTTGTTGAGATATAAGGGTTGTTATTGTAAGGGAATGTACCCACTTAATTTAGGCCCATTCCCCTTCTTTAGTTATAACAAATAATGTAAGTAATGGGCCTTATTAGCAGACACATTATCGATTGGATTTATTTTATTATGTTTGTAGTGAACCTAATTATAAAGGTCCATTACCGGTTGTATCTTAAGTAGACTAGGAATTGGTCTTGTTGACTAGGTCTTCTACCCAGTCGGATTGTAAATAGAAGAGAGAGTCTTAAGTCCTGTTTTTGCTCCCTTTCTAATTTTATATATACAGCAGTAGGAGGAGGGATTGTTTACAGACTCTCTCCCTCCTTTCTTCTCTCTATATATCTCTCTTCCTCTCATGGTTCTGTTCTTGGGTAGCCTTCATTTTCTATTTTGTTGTACTTCTCTTACTGGGATCATCAGTGAAAAAAATACCTAGTCCAAAGGTCAGTTAGCTTCTACGCTTTGTCCAGCTAAACCCTCTTTTCTTTTCTAAAAACAGTTCCCTATCTGTATGTCTTCATTCTTACTGCACAGGAATTGCTGATCTTGAAATTACTTTATGCTTTTCAATGGTCATTATTACCCTTGTGATGCTCTGGTTGTAATTTCTTTAACATGTGTGCGGTAGGTTTAGTATCATAGAAAAGGAAACCGGTATTGAGTAAGCATTTATGTTTTAAGCGATTAGCGTTTTCAGTTTTTATTTATTTTATCTTGATTTTCTTGGCATCCAGCCGACAAAACTGTGAAGATTCTGGTGGGATTAAAACATAACCATAGTATACGTTTATACTATAAGTAGCATTTATCCAAACAGATCTTTCCTGCTATTATTTTATATTGAACCATTAATACTATGAATTCTGATAAAACGCAGTACTGCAAATTAAGAGGCTTTTGATTGACTATTCAGTCTCAAAGGAAAACTGGTATGTGTAATTTGAGTAAGAGCTCAACTATTTAGATTTTTTTACTCGGATTGGCCAAAAAGAAAATATCAATGGTTAAAATTGTTATATTGGCAAAACAGACCATATACTCTGCAGGATTTAGATGATATTTATTTCCTCAAATGTTCTATATATTGTTTTATAAATTCCTCGGTTGTGCAGGATTTCTGCTACTATGCCAATACAATTTTCCTGATTATGCTTCTGCTTTATCCAAAAAATGAAAAGCTTTTTATGGTTTGCTTCTCTTTTGCAGAGGTAAGTGCATGGTCATGCTCTATTGTTGTTGTGTCTGAGTGATTAATATTTAGTTTTTCCTTGTCCTGACATCCTGAGTTTTGCTGTAGGGACCATTAGCGTGGGCATTAATTGTTTGGCGGTGCAGTCTGGTTTTCAGTTCCCTTGACAAAATAGTTAGTGTCCTCATACATCTTCTACCTGGTGAGGAGACATATCCTGTTCTTTTAGCAGTAGCACAAGCTAATAAATCAGTAATGGGACTCCGGAAGTAACACAAACCATTTATTTTAATGTGTTTGTTATATACATTTTTAGGTATTTCTAATTATATCAGTTACTAATTTTTCTGATTGTTAAATTAATATGAACTTATTCAGGTGTTCTTAAGAATATAGTATCTCAGTTTAATATGAACTTATACAGGCATTTTTATGGATATAGTGTTCCATAGCTATTTCATTTTTTAGGATAGTTAAAATTCTTAAAACTAATGGATATTTTCTCCAAATCGTGATTTCTGACCTCCCTTAATGTAACTGAATGGAAATATGAAGTAACATTTCTTTTGCTAATTTTTGTGCAACATAGTTAGTGAGAAGGTATTACTTAAGATTTTTTTATTATTATTTTTTTTAGTTGAGCTAAAATTGACTTGCTAGCTAGGCATGATTTGGCCCTTTTTTATGCATGAAATTATTTGACATTTTATGTTCTTCACATTATTTGTTTGGATCAAATCTTTAGAGTGTTCATCATTTATACATTGAATGCTGGTATTAGTTATGAGTTGGTTCATTTGTTGACCATGTATGGGCAATCCATCTTGATGGTGTGCCTTTAATTGCTTTTCTCTAGCTTGATTTGCAAATTTGTATGTTTTGGTTCCACAACTTAGATCTATTAAAGTGTAGGAAGAGATGGCGTTCATAGATTATCAACTGGACATGATAATTTCACAACTGAAATTTGCTTATTTTGTACTTTGTTTGCTCATTGATTGACAAATTGGATAATTGAGCCCCAGTACGTGGGTCCGCGCACCCGGGGGGGGGGGGTTGTTGGCGGCAGGAGATTCTGCTGTTAGAAATGGTCTATATTGTTTGTGGGGTCTGGGGTAGGGGCAGGTAGAAAAAAATTGATTGTGAGAGGGGAGACAACAGTGGGTTCAGGCATGGAGACATTTTCTGGGTTTACAGTTTGACTGGGTTCTTTTGTTTTGTCATTTGGAGGCCAGTTGCTTAGTGTTTGTTTCTTTACCCCATTGCAACAAATTTTATCTCCTTTGGGACTTCGCACTGTGGTTTCTCTAAAGCCATTTGTCAAGGGTATTGCACTTCACTTTCCTTGCAGATGCACCATTTTTGTTTCCAAAAACACAAACATGAATTGTACATCAAGAAAACATGAGAGCTTCACAACACTAACAAATACGTACCCATAAACAAGAAAATAGAAAGGGGTCAGGATCCAGCTGTCTTGGCTCTTTTGCCACATAACAATGTCTATGTCCATATCTAACAATGTGTTGATTCTCAGTTCAACTTGTCATTGCTGCATTTTCAAAATAATGCTTTGGAAGTTATTCATGTGGCAGTCAATGGGAAACCCATCTACCCAACTATTTGAATGATCAAGTAATCAATCCACATGCCTAATGGGTGAGACAGCTGAAAAGGCTTCTCTCTGTGTCTCAGCCAGTGACCTTATTCCTAGTGGAATTTTTTTTGGGTGAATAAATGAATTTATTAAGAGAAACTCGAAGGAGAAACAAAACCGGTTATCCAGAAAGGGATAGCATGGAGGAAATATGGAGAGATACAAAATGAGTCAATGGAAATCCTATCTACATTAAGATTGGATAGGTAGGCATTGATAATAAAACTGATCCTATACGATACCGGCCAAGATCTTATAGAAGGACTTAGGTCTTGCAGACCTCAAAAGCCATGGCTTCCCAAAACTGATTAAGGCTTCGAGACTTGGCAGTCCAGGTGCGCAAATTGCACTCAAACCTAATCTGATGGAAGGACGCACAAAAAGCTAATTGCCCAATGAGGTCACAAGGAGTGCCTTTAAAGGCCTTACAAATTTACTTCCACTCTTTACCAAAGTCAAGAATATGCTTAGGACAGGGCCAACAGCGACGAAGAATCCCTTCCCAAATGCGAGTCGGGAAAGGAGAAGCAAAAAAGAGGTGAGGAATATCTTCAGTGGCTGACCAGCAAAGACAACAGTTTGCCCTGGTACCAATCTGTCTCTGATGCAGGAAGGACCCAGTAAGAAGGGGTCGAGTGAATACTCTCCAAGTGATGAAGCTATGGTGAGAGATATGCCACTGGAATCAGATGAGATCAGCCCAAGAAATCCTGGCCTTAGATCTGACCAGATGATCTGATCAGATTCCAAACGGAAGAAAATGAAAACCTGCCTGAACTAGATGCAGTCCAAAGAACAAGGTCACTGATACCTGCTGTACTCCTAACCATAGAACTAAGAAGCATCAGCCTGAAACCATATGAGTTCCTAATGTAAATTGACAGATGTGCTATGCTTGATTTAAATCTTTTATAAGAACGAATTTCTTAACCAAATTACTTTTACCAACTCTTTATTTGATTGCAATGACAAGGTGGAGAGTAACTTGGCTTATATTTAGCACCTCAAACAGGATTTGGAGGATGGCTGATAGGAATGGCTAAAGTTGGTCTACAATTCCTGGTTAATAGTGGTTCTTTTCTTCGAGTATCATCTTCTCCAACTTACAGTAAAAGAAAGAAAAAAGCACAAGAGATGTACAAACTTTCTGGCTTGATCTCTAAGACCATAAGCTCATGATCTGGCTTCTTTGCTGCACACGCAGAGAGAGAGAGAGAGAGAGAGAGAGAGAGAGAGAGTATGGCTTTCTCATCTCTAAAGCCAACTAAAAAAAAATACTACCCTTGAATTTAGGGAAGTTTATCTTTATCCTATACAATAAGTAGATCTCATTTTTTTTTCTTCTGTATCCATGTTTCCTTATGGAATTATCTAGCTACATAATATCTGGTTTCGTAACTTTCATTGCAGGGATCGTCTTCTTGACTATTCGGTGGTGGGATCCAGCAACATTTGAAGCCATGCATCCAGGCGGGAATGCAGGTCGCATAGCTTCATGGCCATATGTGGAAAGCAAATCCTATTTGTGGACATGGCTGTTTGTTGTCCCTTTGGTTGCTTACACCTTATGGCAGGTTCTCTATTTTCTAATTGTTAATGTCCTGCGTGGACAGAGACTATTAAGGGATCCTGAAGTTATGACTTCTTACAGGTTCATTCTTTTTCTGATATATGACGAAGATACAGTCTAACTGGGATGAAGGGTTAGTTATTTGATTGACCCTTTTCATCTCTTCTCTTGTTTTGTTCTAATGTTTCTTCGTCTTGATAGGGAACTCTCGAAGAAGGCCCAAAAGGCAAACAATATATGGTGGCGTTTAAGTGGGTTGCTTGGGGATCAAAATCGGATGTTCATGTATATCCTGTTCCAGGCTTTATTCACTGTCGCAACCATGGCACTGACTGTCCCCATTTTCTTGTCTTACAAACTTCATGTGACTTTTCAAATACTCAAAGTCTCTGCAACCATATGGAATGGCGGAAGCTTTCTTCTTGAAGTTATGCCAAAACAGGTGATTCTCAAGGAGAAGAAGAAACTGGAGATGCAGCCTATACCAATCCAGCCAGACCAGGATGCCACCATGGTTGAAAAATCGACAGGAAACAGTCACTCTGCCGAGACTGATCATTCATAATCCGTGTACAAATAAGTTTCACCATAATTAGCATGAACATTCTTCTTTTTTGTTTGTTCATGAAGTTTGCATTCTGTAACAGTCAATGCTGATTATGTTTTTGTTATTAACCTTTGGCTTGTAAATGAGATGCATTATGCACGAACCATGTAAGGGCATTGCACTTTTGAAAACTTTTGATGCTGATAGCAAGAATAGTTCTGAACAATTGTTCAAGGCATACATGAGTTTGAAAGAAGGGGGGCCTCACTGCCTCAGTTTGGATAAATTCCCAATCCCTTCTTTCTGGAAGGAGAATGATAGACGAGCAGTATCATTAAAAAGAGGGAAAAAACACATACAGAAAGGCAATAAGCTCTGTATTTCTGCCACTCAGAAATGCGTTCCTCCTGGTTTCACTGGCCTTTCAAGAGCTTTTCCGAGTACCACTGTTCCACCTGCTTTATTATTATTAGTATTTATCACAAGAAACACTCGAAAGAACTGCAAACAACTGCAGAGAGAGAACCGAGTTGAAATTGACCTGTTGAAGCATTGGTGGTATGCAGCTTTGAGATGGGCACAGGGTGATGTTGCAGGAGAAGCACTCCTATTGTTTTTCTTGATCTCCGTACAATACAGTATAAACACTAATCGCCTTCCTTTATTTTGTGGACAATTGAAATCCCTGCTTGCAGAACCCCGTGGTGCATGATCCTCTGCCCTTACCCAAGAGAAAAAAAAGCATCTAAATACAACAAATAATTGCCTAATTGCAGCTGCTGGAACAAATTATATGCAAAATGCACCCCCCCTCTCCCCCCCCCACACACACACACACACACACAAAAATCAACTACGTAAAAAGGAAGCCTATGCAAGTGTCACCATTAGCTGCTGAGAAACTACATATGTTTCTATAGTTGTGCAACATCACACTTGAAGCACTATGACCTCTAAACCAATACCTCCTTCAATAAAAAGGGAACAGAGGAAAAAAATTAATCAATCTTGATGCAGAATAAACGCCTCGGGATGAATGTTATATAATACACATGGAGATTCTGAGATTATATGCTCAAGTTGAAGCAGTGTATTGTAGGAATGCAGAATGTGGTGTAAGGATCAACAAGAGGAGTTGGGAGAGGGCCACTATGGTCATGGGGATCATTCTGGCCGTTGTAATAAAAACATAAACCCAGAGTTCTCACAAATTTGAGGTGGAGGATCAATATCAGTATGTCTATCTGCTCATTGACTTGGAGAAGTCGTCTACAGAATGGGGTGCTGCAGTGAACAAAGAAGAGAAACTCACATGTTGGTAATGTACTTATATGGAGGGCTCGCAAGATCTCTGGTTGCAAGGGATGTGGAACTATTTGAAAACATTACCTTGAGTCATCATCTAACAAGAACAACCTGCTGACAGCATTGTTGGAATCTTCAGTCATTAAAACTCTCGATACTTGAATTAACCTACCAAAAGAGAGAAATTTGCAGTGATTTAACTAGAAAATCTGCAACTTGGGGATGGAGTAGGATCCAGAAAACAGGAATAGGAGAGTCGTGAAAATAGTGGAAAAAGTTTGAATACTCAAACTGAGGCATCACAAGCAAATAAAACTGGAAACTGAATGGTAACTAATTATATTACATCTGAAGATACTGTGCGTGCCGTATTTGTCATCCCAGTACATGGTACTGATCCGGTATAACTGTTGTATACTGAGCAGCTGAAAGAAGCACAGGACGAGCACCAAGAAAGAAAAATGTTGGATCAGGAAAGAGAGAGAGGAAGAAAAGAAAAATCATAACAGGAGCTTAGGATGGGCTTTGAGAGGTATTTGGAAGGAGTCACCCACTGGGCACTGGGCAGAGGTCATTGGTTATTTCTTTCAAGGTTTTCTTAGGTTTTTAATGTATGACCCGAGTTGTGACTTGTGACAAATAAATTGAAGATAAATTATAAAAAAATATATAGCAATAGAAAAAGATAACTACTGATTACAAGAGACTACACAAGAGTCAAAGACACACCAGAAAATCAACTGCCTGTCTGATATGCTTCAATTCATCCCAAGCTGAAGCAGCATACTGCTTGTAACCAAAATTTTAGACAAAGTTAATGGAAAGGCCCCAGGCAACAAATTTTCTATTGTTTGGTATATGCTCACCTCTTCAGTGGCATCATAGAACTGCTCTAACTCAGCCATCCCTGCTTATACATATTCCCCATTGCTGAATGAACAACACTCACGCTGCAATAGATGTAAGAAAATTACAAGAGATGGATAATAAAATTGTTTTACCAAGCTGAAATATTTAAATCGTTAACTAGTAATCCTAAACTGATGAGAGTTTTTAATCTCCATTCCCAAACAAGAAGCTTAATGAAGCCATTATCTATTCCCCTTCCCTCCAAAAGAGGAAAAGGCAGAAGACCAGATAATGCAAACTCTAGTTTATGTAAAAACTGTGTATCTTCTTCAGATTATACCTTATCATGCCGTATATCTTCTCAAAGTCAAGCAACGCTGTAAGTTGCTGCTTGAACAGTAAAGCAGGATAAGTTCCTCAAGAAAATTTTAGTGAGCACAGGATAAAATAAATGACTGGTTCTTAGTAATTCTTACTTGATACATCCTTCCAAATAGAAAACTTGATCTCAGCCATTGAGGGGTCAAGTTAGGTAGCTGCACCACTTGCTTTCAAGGTGCGTTGAGAAATACACTTTATCAGCAGGTCTTGATTCTCCTGAACCAGAAGGGTAGATAGCAAGAATCAGATTAGTATAAACAAAGGATTGTAAGAAATTTAGTAATATATAAAAAATGAACTAAGAAACGTTCATAAATCATCTTAATAAATGCAAAAAAAACATAAGATCCTGGCAGCTTCTAACCAGTTGTTTCTGATCAAGTTATTTTTGCAGCCATTCCTCAGTTTCAGGCTGCCATGGAGTAGATACAGCAAGATTCAATTCCTAAAACATTGAACAGATGATACAAAAGGGAATATATTTTTTATTCTCCAAATTAAAGAAGGCATTAAAAATCTAAATATGATACAATAATTAGGGCATGATAGTAAATAACCTAGAGAACTAATGTTATTTTTGAACGGGCCTTACAAGTTTGCACGACAAGGGTTATCCATCCGTCCACATTTATTGTCTATGTCAAAACGGCCACCACAATGGTGACCGGGAGAGGGGATTGGACGCCAGGTGTGGAGGGAATGTCATCCCATAGGGTAGGAGCCCATCTGGTAACTATCTCCCATCTTTGGGAACCATTTGATGTCTGATACGGGTCCCACATTCATCAATGATTTCCAAAGGTGTGGGACCTGTTTGGGAGAGGATGCATAGGCTGCCCAGATCTCTTTGGTAGGCAATTCATCCAATAAACTAGTAGGGCTGCAATAGGGTTGGGTTGAGCCAGATTTTTCAAAACCCTAACCCTAACTTTGGCTATTTAAACTTAACTCTAACTCAGCCCAATCCTGTCAGGGTCAGAAAATGTACAACTCTACCCTGACCTTGGCAGGGTTGGACTTAACCCTAATCTACCCTGGTTGACCATGACAGGGTCGGGTTGGGCCGATTTAACCCTGATTAAACTTGATTTAAGATTGGATTGACCCTGATTGGCCTTGAAACATACAACAAATTGTCAAATAATATACATATAACAATTATAACTTAAAGATATAACAAACACACACACACACCTTATATATATATATATATATATATATAGGGTCGGGTCGGGCCAAGCTCAACCCAAGGGGTCAACCCTAACCCAACCCTACCCTACCAGGGTTGATCAAAATTTGAGCCATAACCCAACCCTACCAGGGTTTGGGCCGGGTTCAACCCTACCAGGGTTTAGGGCGGGTTCGAGTTGTCAGGATAAAACTTGCACCCCTATAAACTAGCTCCCATGTTAAAAATGACACTTCACTTTTCGAAAATTTTGTCCCATGGTTCAAGGTATTGGTAATGATTCTAGTTGATACTAATGCGGATTGGTAGTACAGGGAGTAGATGAACAACATGTGTCATTTATGATTAATAAACGAATAAATAATGGGATCGGATCAGTATTGATGTTGGCCGATACAGATATGAATGGGCAGCATTGGCCGATCCGGTACCAATTGCTAAAACCTTGAAGTCCACCACCAATTTGTATCGGAATAAGGGCTGGTATATCTATCATATTAGGTGCTTTGTCGTTGTTAATTGACTTAGAGCAACCCAGATCCAATCTGTTTACAGCTACTAATGAGACATTAACGTTGAGCAGCACTGGGGAAGGCTGGGGAAGGCATTTCGAGAAAGTGAAAAAAAAAAACAGTGTTATTGGAAGCCTATTGCAAGATGGAAGATGGATGAAACTGAATGTGGATGGTAATTCTCCGGGTAATCCAAGTCGTGCAGGGACGGGTGGAGGGAGTGTTTAGGAATCTGACAGAAAGTGCAGTCACAGACTCACAGCTCATGCGGTATATTTGGGGGTGACTGCTAACTATATTGCTGAATTTTCAGCCTTGATGATTGGTATCAGCTATGCGCTGGAGCATGGCTACTTGGATCTTTGGTTGGAAATCGATTCAGCTTCGACAGTTGATGGATTGCAAAAAGGTGTAGTTCCTTGGCTATGTAGGCTACAAGGGCTAAGCCTCCAGTACTATCTTCATCAAATTAGGTGGCGTGTTACCCACTGTTTTAGAGAAGCAAACATGGTTGCAGACTCCCTATAAAAGTCTACAGCCAGAACTCAGACATCTAGAGATTGTGAGAGCTGCCTCAAGTTTGTTAGGCAATGTCAGTTGGGAAGCGCAAGAGCGCATAGATATATATTTTCGTAGTTTGGGTGAATTCCCTTGCTGATGGCAATGCCGAAGGTGGGATTTAGCCTACTCGGATTTAGTCTACTCATTTATTCTTCTATTCTTTTGTAATCTTTTTCTTTAAATCAATGAAATTTTCACTGATCTTTAATGATAATGTAGGGAGTTTAATTCCACACTGATTATCAAATAGTTTTCATCTCCTCTTATATGCCTCGGAGTCCCTCCATCTAATAGTTGAGACATTTGGGATGAAAATTTTACATGGTACCAGAGCAAATTTTCACGGTCTCTCGTCTTCACGTATCTGTAGTATATATTGCTACATGTGCAGGGAATGTTGGGCGTTTAGTTCCACACCTACTACCAATTAAACTTCAGCCCTCGTATATACATGGGAGACCCTCCCCCTACTAATTTGAACTTTTGGGATGAAAACTTTACAAAAAAAAAAATTCACAAAGAACCTCTTTATTCCCAATTGCTTAAATTCCTCCAATTGATCCACTTGGGGCTGCGGAGCCTCCACAACTTCAAGTTTAGCCCAAGCATCAGCATAAGAAAATTCTAGGCTTGCCTACCGATAAGAAAACATCAATGTTAATTAAGAGTTCCATAAACAGCAGGTTCTCAATACTTGTGTGGCTTATTCTCAATACTCTAACCCTAGCCACTTAGAAAGACTCCTAGGAATTTAGTCTATATCATGCTCATCACTTAGCATGGTCAGCAAGAATTTCTAAACAGACAGGCAAGCTTGTTATTCAATCAGATACAAGCTGTACTCTTTCTTCTTCTTCTTCTTCATTTTTTTTAACCCCCTAGCATCCACAATTCACATACACACAAATTTAATGACTTGTGCAGGAAGTATCATTATCTTTTTTTTTTTTTTTTTGGGGTGGGGTGTGCACAAGGCCCCTCAGAGGCCAAAGATTTATTTACCAAACATGCCAAAATAGAACAAAGTTACACACGGTCAACACAGCAAGCATACCTGCCCCATTACGAACAACAACTAAAACAAAAACACCTGAGCTAACAAAGAATGCAAACACGGATGCCCCACCAAAAACAGAAACAAAAACACCAGCACCAAACAAGGAACCTGCCGAAGACGAAAGCTGCAAATGCCGATGGTGGAATAGACATAGTTGCAAAAAGCAAAAGAGTCAAAGGTTGAAAGTCGCAAGTATCATTATCTAACTAGCCCTTTTTAACTCTATAAATCCCTTTTGTACATTTCTCATTCATGTAATGAAGAGGCCCATTACCTCTCTATGGGTGCCTTACAGCTGAAGTTGTCATGGGTTTAGTGGCCACATCCACCTCCCTTTATTGCAAACAATGAGTTTACTCTGGCTGGAGATTTTCTCTGGCCGATTTCTTTTAATAAATAGATACAAAATTTTCTGACCAAAAAATAAAAAACATATAAACCTTCTTAATGACATTAAGGCATTTAATAGACCATCACATACTTGGATTTAGCTGGACTGCCTTCTGATTCTCAACTTCAGCAGTTAATGCATCAACATTTCCTGTATCTTGAACTATAACAAGAGTTTACTTAAATCACTGGTGGTGCTACTTCAATGGCTTTCCGAGCTGCCTCTTATTCTCTTATAACCTTTGCATTTGCTTCTTCCACTTGTAGTTGCATTGCATGCAGAGCATTTTGTAACTTAGAAATTTCTTGGTTTTTTGCCTCTTCTACTTGTAATTGCATTGCTTGCAAAGCATTCTGTAACTGAGAAATTTCTTGGCTTTTTGCCTCTTCCAGATCAATCTGTGTTTCAAAACAAGACATTATAAAGTCACAGTGGTAAGTCCCTCTAAAACCATGGCAAACTGAAATTTCTGCAGTGAAATGAGTATTTACCCTTGATCTTTTCTCAAACTGTAAACCCAATGTAAGCTCCTCCACCTTCTTTTCTAGTTTGTCTTTCTCTTCATTAAAGGCCCCTGTTTCTCTTGCAGCCTGAATACATTAAAGGAATGCTTAGTATTCGTTAATAAATAAGTGACCATCGCAAGATGCACTAAAAATATCTGCCAGCAGACGAAACCACATTGGTGAATTTGATCAAACAATTCTGACCTTTCCGAGCTCTTTCCTAGCTACGCGCCGTCTCCAACCAAACTGAGAAACAATTATTGCCTTGATCTGATGCCTTGTATGGTATGAACATTCCCTGTAGCAACGCCAATGAGCCTGTAGTTCATCAAAAGTCATTGTTCAATGAGTCCATGTTCAGATTTATGATATGATATTTTACAAGAAATCGGATTTTAATATTGGATTTAAGGAGCAATTTTTGTAAAAAATTAAAAAAGAACAAGGGTGGCAAGGGTAAGGGGCAGGCAAGGTGGCCCTGGCCTTAGCATTTTTTTTTTAAACTACAAATCCTGGAATCTTATTTTATGGGTAAATTGGGTAAACTCTAGATCCATTAAGACCCTGCTCCCACATGAACCAGGCGAGAGTAGGGTCCATGAGCCACATCTGGCAGGTGGCTCCAAGGGGGTGGAGATGAGTTGAACTCAGGATCTCTGCTTCCTTAGGCATGTCCTAGCATCTACTCAAGGTAGGCTTGCTAGAGTGGATAAAATCCACTCGATATGAATCCAAGCATGGGAAATCGCATGGGTCATCGCAACAAGTATTGTTGAGAGGTTTCTAAAACCTCTGCCACCCACCTTCACAATACATCCATCACACACACACACACACACACACACACACACACACACAATGTCGTGATAAAAAATAAAAGGAAAAGGTTTTCTAAGCCGGTGGTGGAGGCAAAGCCAGCACCTCCTCTCTCTCTTTTCTCCTGGCACACTCTCTCCTCTCTGCCCCTGTCAATGAACTGTCGTCCACCATGTTGGTCGTGGGCTTCCCACCAGTGCAGAGAACCCTCTCCTAATATATAAATAGTCAGGGAAAATTGCCTGTAAAAAACCCACATTAAGAAGGGCTTTGTGGACAGCCAACCATTTTCAGCCACATGGATAGATGATGTGGCAATTCCAACTGTTATATAGAAAGGAAATGGTACGGATTGGTCACATGTCGAATTCCAGACCCTAACTCAATCAAAATACCCTCTCGTGTATTGATGTGCATCCCCATGTATGTTTATGCACACGTACGGTATTCCGATCAACACTATGGACTCTCCCAGTCCTGGATATTCAAAGATCCACTTTCCGCAGGGAGAATGGGTCTACTGGCTGTATTGGATTGGGATGCCACTGTTAGTGTAGTACCTCTAGGGCTGGCTGCTCTTGACCCCGGTAAACAAATGCTCTTCGAATTGGTATCTAAACCTTTGTTAGTTCGTGCCACCTATGCAGCTTCCCCTGCTGGAAAACCGCCAGGGGCACGCCGTGCGTTGGGTGCTACATGGCAAACTCTGATTGGGGCCACTGGGCTGAAACTTGATATATGAGCCAGGGGAACTATGGGTCTACCTGGTCACAGAATTTATGCCCCATCTGATCTACCATGTGGCATATTTTTAAGTATGATTATGTAAAGCTTCCTAAGTGGACGGTGTAGAGAACCTTACCCTGTCAGCCCACTAGGCTGGGTTGAGACAGGTCAGGCCTAAACTCAGACCTGTCCTATTTTCCTTATACTCAGCACTTGGCTAATGTGCTCAAAGTAAGTCAACTATTGTACCTGAATAATCATCACAGCCTTAACTTGCTTTCTGAATCTGAATTCTTTACGTGCAGCCATTGCCCTAAAGCCTGTCTGCAATGTGACTGCAGACATCTGCAGTGCAATGTAAGATTTAGTCACAATATATCGGCGGAAATTTTTCTCTATTTTCACGGCAGCTGCTTCCCGTCGTAAGTTCTCATACAATTTGCGGGCAAGTTCACCTGCAAAGGGATGGGTTCACTGAGTAAATATTAAAAGAGGCTAGCTGAAGCAGCTAAATATAACTCAAGAGCAACCTACACAACAATGACATCTCGTCTCCAGAAAAATTGGCTTAACATTTATATAATTTCTGACTATCTTTGAAAGTTTCATATATCTTCATGAAGATGTTAGCTTCAGCCTCATGGGTAGTTGGGTACACCTGACCAAAACCCCATATCATTATCTGATGTCGGTATTACACATCCTCTCACACTCTCTTTCCTAACATTCCCCGACACTTTCTCTTCTCAAACCATGCGTATATGAATTGTGAGGCATTCCCTCTCATGCGTCCATTGGCTTGGCGTGAGAAATGCATTACACATGCACATATAGATCCCTCGCCCTTAATAATTTTTTTTGGGAACAGGTTCCCTATGCCTACAGTGTGAGGGAGTCTCCCACACTGCACCAATCACAGTGCAGTTTCCTCCACATGATGGGTCCATATGATTGGCAAGGAAAGAAACAGTGTGGGGCGGATGGGGCCCAATTCTCAGAAGGTAAGAGAATGTGGAACAGCATCCCACACAGTCGGCATGGGAATACTTCCCCCCCTCTTTTTTAACACTAAAAGGTCTAAAAGTTCCAGCACCAAACAATGACACGGAACAGAGGATCTGGATTGAGTTGAGACCGGCCATAACACAACTCGGCTTCATGGATTACTGCTGCCGGGGTTCCAGCACCATATAAGGTTGAAAATCATGCAATTGTTTCAGGTTGTGAACTGTCACGAGAGGATATGTCTGATGAGACCATAAAGGGGAACATGTACAGTTGAAAATAGATACCTCTCAAGAGGGATTGCATGTGAACTATAGCTTTGCGCAATGTGATAAAATCTTTGCGAGCAATGTGACTGCGGATTTGTCTTTGAATGGTTCTAGCTGCATTGCCAAGAACTTTCATTCTGCGTGCATCCAACTCAGCCATCTGACTAGCTTTCAGGAAGACTTTTGTCTTACCTATCTGTGAAGCCAGTGATGTGGAACAATGAATGAGATCAAATTATACCAGTGGCTAAATTTATCATAGGAAAAGTTCTACAGGAAGTGCAGATGATTACACTGTAGCAGATAATCATTCAAAGATTGAAAGGAGCATCTTTTGGGTACTGCAAATACCACAATGAGTAAGAGGAAATGCTAAGTTTACCTGATAACCTTTCAATCCCATCTTATCTAAAATCATTCGGCATGCAACCTTGTCATCATAGCTGTAAAGGGAGAAAATAATCCATGTAAGTATCGCTTGCTACAAAGTTTCTGAAAGCATCTATATCCCCTATGTTGAATACATAACATAGAAGCTAAAAAAGAAAAGGAATGGTAAGACTTACTTTCCCTTCAGAACTTCTGGATCAAGAAAATCAAAACGTTCCAGAAATTCATAAAATGTTCGTCCAGTGGCATATCCAGCAGAGCTGATCCTAATCGCGTCAACAACACTCTAAAATAATGAAAGAAGTAACAAGAATGTTATTTACTGAAACAACATTTTGTAGTGATTCAAATGACCCAATGAATAGCAATGCCAATAAAGCATAATGTCTCATCCAGAGAAAACTTACACCACAGCGTAATTGATTGATAACGTTGAAGTTCTCAAAAATAGCAGGTTTGAGTGAATTGTTTGGTTTCACACATCTGATGTAGTGAGGTTCTGTTTCTTTTAAGGTTTCCATCAAGGATTGAAGTTGCAGCTGCAAGTTTAGAATGTTAGCCTTTCTCAAGGTATTTTGGTACCAGTTGTATGCCAAACATTTAATGCCAGTAACTCACACAAATACAAAATAATGTATGCATTCTCCAACTATTCATTCATCAGAATTATGTTATATGTTCATTCAAGCACCATTCACAATGAAAAGCTCAAGTAAAGAAATATAATTTTCATTTTGTTTCGTCCAGTGAAGAAATTGTCACATAATGCTATTAGCGATTCAAAGTGTATTAATGTATTAACAGTCAAAATTTCGTGGCTGCACAAACACCATTTCAGCAAGTAAAAAAAAAAGGGCGCACCCAGTGCATGAGGCTCCCTCCACGGCGGGCTCTGGGGAGGGGGTTATGTAAACCATTTTAGCAAGTATTCTCCATTAAATAAATCGTCAAACTTTTGGAATAACAACTCAGTCCCTATGTGGGAGGTCCAATTAGCATTTCTGATGTAATAACTAACAATTATCCAGTTTAGCAAAAGTGTTCTCTGAAAGACTGACTGGGAGCTGTGTCAGTAACTCTCTCCTCCCTTGCCCCCTACCGAACGATCTGCCAACATCACCTGCACCTATTGGTTGATACTGCAACTCAAAGAACCTTCTCCCAAAAGAAAATGAAAGAAAACCATGCTTTTTATTTATTTTGTATGTTGGTGAGGACATGTAAATTTTTTTATTAAATTCACGATTGATCTTGTCCATCCATTGTATGGGCTGTTGTAAAAATCAGATTCATAGGAGTTCTATCTCTTAGTATGGGTTGACAAAAATGAAAACATCGCCTAGAGTGAGTTGACATTTTAAATGGTCTTGTTTACTTTCTTACTCTCTAACTTGTATCCCACACAAAACATGAAAAATAGTACTAAATTAATGATAGGATTCTTTTTTGTTTTTTATGCTGTTAGTGGAAGAAAAGAAGAAGAAGAAGCATGGGACCACATATTAGGTTTGTTAAGAATATCAAGATTCAAGAGCTTAGATCCTTGCACCAGAAAAAAAAAAAAAAAAAAACTTAGATATTTACATGTGTAATTATTGGAGAATTAAGAGCCTTCTAAGGGTCTTCTAGTAAACACTATTACTATGTATTCATATTTTTATATGTAGACTTGGTAGATATTTATCACAACACCATCTAGGTGCTTTTTCTTCTCTAGTGAATATGGCATGGAGGGTTAAATATCCTTGTAACGCTTGTCTTAGAGGATCCAATTATTCCATGCCAATAAATTTTTATATATTCCATTAGGATCAGGACTCACCATTCAGCCTCAAGGCTTGGATGGGTGAAAATTCATTATAGAAATTATTATCCACCTTTTTAACTACAATAAAAAAAATGATACTGATCATATGACTAGGTTAATTTTCTTTGTACAAAATGTTTAAGCCGATATCTTTTCTAATGGTAGATCTTGATGTTATTTAAGACAAGTGGAGACAAAGAGTTAATTGATGCATGCAACAGATTGATGGTATTCAGGCTTTGTTTGCATACTTAGAAATTATATATAAAAAATAGTTTAAGAAATTGAGGAATTAGACCACGATCTTACTACACCCTCTCATTTCTTTTTCTCTTTCTTTCTTTCTTTCTTTTTTTTTTTTTTTTGGATGATATACACCCTCCCATTTCATCACAACAACAATTTCATTATTATTAAGTATCATTATCATTAATCAATTAATTATGTACAAATATATGGTTGAGGAAGCCCCTTTTGATTACAGAATATGTGCAAACAGTTCAAGGGAGCAAAGGGGAGGAAGCATGTGGCATTTATACCAAGTTCAAACTCATAGCTTCTACGGCTACACATCATTATGAAATTCATTTCATCCGAAATCAAGGAGTCATGAAGAAAGTGGACACAGATTACCTTAAAGCCTGCCCCAATAGAATAGAATTTGGATGATTTTGATGACTCCTCTGGGAGTGGAGGAAACAAACTAGCAATAAAGGGGAACTTTGAGGCAGTCAATAATTCTTGATGTTCAGCCACAACATAATCCTTGTTCTTGTTCAAGAACTGATCAGCTTGATAAGTTACCTACATTAATTAAAGAAATTCAGCAAACTAGTAACTATATCTGCAGAAAATGAATAAGAAGAAAGAAAAAAAAAAAAGATGGATAGTGTTTACCTTCCCTACGCAGTGGGATATTATAAAATCAGTATGATCAGTATCAGAAACCTTAGGTTTGCTGAAGCGCTTATGGTTTGTAAATGATGTGTACAATTCCTGGGCAAATGTTTTATGTGTAGATTTAGGAAACTTGCTGCATGAAGCAAGTACATAAACATTAGCGAAAGCATAAATGGAAATCCCCTACCTTATAGGATAGTAGGAGTGTAGGTTATCATGCATATGTAAAAACAGAAAATCAGTAAATCCAACTATCCGCCGTCAAGAGAGAAGCATATTTAAGATCAGAAGATTTAAACATCAACCACATACCAAGCATCATCAAGATGTGAAATTATTCCTCCACGTTTCTGCATACATATTGAACCAATCACTTGTCATTGTCTAAAATGATGCATCAGACGAATGGTAGAAATGTGCACATCAATTACAAAATAGAAAGACTAAATATCTATAAAATGCTCTGAAGATATCAGTGTGTATGCGTCTACGATGTATGTTTATTAATCTCTTTAATGAGTGCTAAGGTTTTCACCATCAAGTAACAAATTAATCTCTTTCGAAACAAAGTGCCACGGTTAAAACACAGCATGAAGCAACAAAATAAACCTCAATCAAATCCAGAACATCTTGGTTATCAACAAACTCTATGTAGCTCCAATTGATTTCCTCCTTGGTGTACTCTTCTTGTTCCATTTTAAAGACTTGCTGCCAAGATAAATGCACATATATGTTAAAGAAGGCAGCAAACAAAAAATCTTTAGAAAAATGTGCAAAGCTTCAATGGAGTTAACCTGGTTGAAATGTTGTTGCAGCTTCTCATTTGCAAAATTGATACAGAACTGCTCAAAACTGTTTAAAAGACAAATATATATGTATATAAGCATATCTGATGGGTTAAGTTTTCTCATAAAAAATTGGCTTGAAAGATGGCTCCATCTTCTCACTATTCCCTTACCTATTGCACTCAAAACTTTCAAAACCATAAATATCAAGTAGTCCAATTACTGACTTTGAGTTTGGATCCTGTCCAATTGAATTATTGATTTTATCCACAAGCCTGTAGACAATGTAGTAAACTTGTCAGTTGTCACAACCTAACATCCATAAGAAAACCCATCTCTACACACACTCACAGAGCATAATGTAAGCTCTTACCAATCAAACAGCCGGGAATATATTGTTTTAGCTAAGCCATCCCTGCTAAACACTGCAGCAGCAGGATCTAGAGTTTTTGTAATGACTTCCTCCACATTCCCTTTTTTAACACGTTTAACACGTTTAATCAGTGCATCCTCTAAGCCAGGGGTGTTGCACCTATCAGGAAGCAATGATTGGCAAAGAGAGTAAGCGCATGATTCTAATAAACAACAGGTGTGATCAGACAACATCAATACTAAGAAATAAGACTTCTACAAAAATACGAAAATTGGCACATACATAAGAAGTTCAGCTGCCATATTAAGATGAAATCTGGATTCATCCTTGATGACAGAGGTGTCTATCTCCTTTCCCTTTGCAAATTCAATATTTCCAAGATGAAGAATTGCAGCTACAATCCTGAAAATTGCTTCCTGGAGATAATATTTATTATCAGAAAGCTGATTGAATTATCAACATAAGAAGCACAAGACGGCATCTTGGACAAGGAGGATGACCTGTTCTTGCTTGCTTATCCCAACAATATCCATTGCCCTTCTGGTTGCAAGATATTCATGGGCATCATTTACTCCATCAAGCTCATAGCAATTGGATTGGTTTAGATAATGGAATGATTCAGGACTTCCCAACTTATATTCCGCAATATCCTGCATATTTAAGTGAGAATATCCAGAATATCACTGCACGTACTTGATCAAGAGAGCATAGCTGAACAGACATCAAATAAAAAAGCAAAATGAAGAAGACATACCTCTGATGGTGCTGCACAAAGAAGGTAAAAGCAATGGTAGTTTCTGTCAGGATATGAAATTTGACAAACCCGAGACCTTTCGAGAAGGTATGTCTGAATAGCTGCTCCTGATATTCTTCCACTCTTGTCAAATTGGATCTTGACAAATTTACCAAAACGACTTCATCGTAATGCCATGATGAACATAAAAAAGAGAGTGTAATAAGCTCCTTCAAAAAGAAGAAAAAATAGAACTAACATAGCTAAGCAATAATTGTTAGATAACAGTCCCGAAGAAAATGTTTAGAATCTAGTCTCAATAGGAGTACGATGAGAAATTTGTAAGGCTATAAAATCCTCCCAGTTTCTCACAGTTATTGGGGTTGGTAAGCTTGAGGCCTTCCCACCATGCAACAGGAAACAACCCCAAGATTCAGAATTTGCAAAAGCCACTGTCCAAATTCAAGTTTACTAAGCAATAGTAGCCCTAATACAGCACTTAACTATCACAGTAAATAAGCGAAATAAATCTCTCAGACAACTAGAGCTCCCTATCCTTCAAGAAACCAAACTGATATGCCCATTTCAAAACGGTACAGAAGCGGTTATTTTGGCTGTCAACTCTTTGGCCAGATATCTAATTGGAACCCACCAGGTTCAATCTTGTTGAAGTATGCCGATCAGATGTAATAAACAAGGGAGGATGGTCAGATTGTTCTAACATCAGGTAACATTCAAGTTAGGATGGCCCCTCAACCTGATGGCTCAATCAATGCTTACCGAAACATGACATTCTCAAATCTGATTACCATTGGAGTTGTCAACTGCAAATTCACAGTTGGTTTATTCAGAGAACTATCAATTGGCAGTGTCGTAAGTGAATTATGAAGTGTCACTCCAGTTCTTGGATCCTCCTGGCTCCATCATCCCGAGGTGATGTCAAATTGAAATATTGAATTATGACGGCTGCTCCTTCAATAACCAAAATCAGGTTTCAGTGGTCTGCTCACAGACCAGGAACATTACATTTCGTTTGTCTGAACCAGCAGCCAATAGGGACTCATCAAAGCTAAGACTCAAGCCTCTTAAAAGGACTAAGGTTTGCCATCTTCCTTTAAGGGAGACTCTCAGATAGTTATGGGTAGACACAGGGATTGCAGTTCCATCCCTTAACTTCACCATTGCATATGTGCCAGGCTCTTGTACCAGGCTGCAGATCATAAGGTAATAATAAGCCCAGCAAGGGCCAGGGAGTGTTTCAAGTGAAAAGAGGTTTTTTTCTGGAGGTAGTTTTGGCCAATGGAGTCCTATAATATGGCTTCAGTCTTGAATATCTGATCCTCTTCATGGAGTAACAGCTTCAATTGTAAATTTACAACTTTATGGTATCTAATAATTTTTTTTTTAAATTGATAGAAAGCACAGGACGGAGAAGAAATGGCTGGCAATCTGCCGCACTGAGAGAGAGAGAGGTAGATGGAAATCAATTTTTGTACATAACAACTCCAAGACTTGGATTCAGAAGTGGCTTTGGAAGATCAAATCTCAAGGGCCTCAAGGCATTTTCAAGTCTGATATTTGAAAGGCCTGAAGGTAATTAACTTTAGCAAGCCAGCCCAAATTAAACATGAAACAAATAGTCACCTTGAGTTTTTGTTCTGAACAGTTTTGGCATTGCCGAATGCTTCAAGAACCGGGTTTGACTGTAATTTTATCAATAGACAAAGAACAATTCAGTCATTTAATTGTCATTAAGAACAATGAATAATAATGATGATAACGATGATGAAAGCAACAACTAGACAGCAATAATAATGATTATAACAGTTACAGGTTTGGGCTGATGTGGCAATTTCAACCATTGGATAGATGGAATCCAGAGGGACTTATTTCAAGACAAGGACCCACTCGATTGCCCAAAAGTTAATTCTGAGTGTCCATCTTAAGCATATGGCCCAACATATATTGGATTTTACCCCTTAAGTTCATGTCTCAATGCAAAATTTTTTTATCCTTTTCTAAAATTTTAGCCTAGTTCCACCATTATTCAAGGTTCTATTCTGATATATGGCCAAACAATAGGGATCAACAACCCAGTAAAACAACTGCCCTTGATGATGGTAACAACAATAACAATTGACAATGATGATATCTTACTTTCAGAACTTGTTCAACTGTTCGTCCTTCTGTTCCAGATCGCCCATCCAAGTGTGCAAGATATTCCATGAGCTTTTTCGTGGTTTCAGTTTTACCAGCACCACCTTCTCCACTGACTAGAATAGAGTTACTCTTCCCTTCATTGATCATTGACCTATTTTCTTATGGATGACCACATATTAATGGAGCAACAGAAGTTTTTTTTTTTGGGGGGGGGGGGGGGTACCAACTAAGAGAAACACTGAAAATCACCTGTACGCAACATCTGCAACTGCAAAAACATGAGGGCTTAACTCCCCAAAAGCTGCTCCTTTATATCGTTCCATCGTACGGGTATCAAATAGATGAGGTAAATTTTGAAATGGATTTATTGCAATAAGGATATTTCCAGCGTATGTCTGGAAAGGTAAAAGCCAAAGGTTAGTGTTATTTCTTTTTGTTTATCCTTCCTTTTTGTTCTTTTCCTGAACTCAAAGGTCACTTCAGCCTGTCAAGGTATATCAAGACAGTTTTCTTCTTCTTCTTCTTTTCTTTTTTTTTTTTTTTTTTTTTTTTGGGGGGGGGGGGTTGGGGAGAAGGGGAGGGGAAGGACTCACATAAATTTCATTATGTTCATATCTAGTGGCCAAGTTTTGCATAACTCCAGGCTCATGCACATATGTAAGTTTTGTCATGTCATTTACTCCTACAGTTGGAGCTTCAATGTCCCTCAGAAACACTTTGGATACATCAGTGACAACCTGAATATGAGTATCAAGTCAATAAGAAACACAGGGCAATATCAATGGGAGATTTGCAAGTTTATGGTTCATCACATGAAGGACTTCAGAGGTACATAAACTTGGATTTGGAAACAACCGAAAGCTCATGATCTATACAACATTAGAGACCACTATAAAGAACATTCATGAACAGATTTAGTCCACCTTTTTCCCATTTGTAGTCTTGACATGAATTTCTTGACCATCGATCCGAAAAACTTCCCCATCAATCCAGGCCACCTCTGGATCTTCAACCCATAAATGAGAACCTACAGTAATATTCACTGGCGCCGACTGCAAAAGCAGTATAAATCATAAGAAAAGCACATCAACCGTCCACATATAAAAGATGGTTTTCTAGCTATCCTGATTGCCCCAACCATTTATTTCTCCATAGCTATTCCAAGTTACACAGCAACAGAGATACTGCAGCCAGAATGTTTGTTGAATCCAACTTTACACATTTTCCAAAATGAGGAATCAGTACAACTCAAATCAACACAGCTAAGTCTTCCTTTTTGATAAGTAAAAAATAAATTATGAAAGATGGGCATTCAAAAAATATGACAAAGATAATGAGGTGATGCAGAATGCAGATAAATCACAGAAGGGGCTTATTTTAACGCAGAAATTGTTGGATCCCACATTGATTGTGAATGGGATCATCTGTCTTCATATACAGAGTAGCTGTACTTAACTAACTAATCTTTTGAGATGAAAATTTACAAGGTATCAGTCTACCAGAGCAGATTCTGATCCTACTGCATCCATTCAATTCCGTATTTGTATGGTGCTTCCGAATCGCCTACACATAAGACATTATGCTATATTGTCATTAGCCTATCACAAAAAGGATAGCAATGTGGCTTTCAAGCAAAATATGTCACAAGTCAAAATATCAAAACCTTCCTACATCGTCCTGTTCTCCTTGGCAACTTGAGACCACAAAAACAGATCATCTAGAGCAACCAAAGCAACAGTTCCTCTATTACTTGGGCAAATAAGGACTAGCACCAGTACACCTTGCAACTCACTTGATAATGCCTTACATCATCCACTTTAGATGGCAATTGCTTTTAAAAAAAATGTAACTACCCATGCATGTCTTGAGAATAGTAAAAGAGGAGACAGTGTCTGAGCTTCAATATTCTTCTTCCTCATATCTACCTTCCTAGTAGTAATAATAGTGGAATCAAATTATACAAGTCCCAAACTTTAAAGCATTCCCACATCCAAGACTGTAACTTAACAACCTGGGAAATAAAACAACAGACTTGCCATTGGGGATAAAGCAATGAAACAGTCTCACAATAAATAGATAAAAAAAGAAATTTCTTCCTTCACACAATAAATTGTCCAATTCTGTTATATCTAAGTAAAAACAACAAATCAGAGAAACCGACGTCAGTAGCTCAGCAGAATTAAAACAATATAACACATAAAAATCAGAGACAATCAAATAGAAAACAGAATTTTCGGCAAACCAAATGAATTACAAAAATATATATATTGAAATACCATTGAGGAAGTTGAAGATCGATCTCCTCTCCTATCTAATCCGAAAAGATTATCAGTGAACAGACGTCGATGACTGAAGATAACTCAGATCGGATAGGAAAAAAAAAGATCGGTCATCCTCAAATATGGCGCCTTTCAATTAAAAAAAAATCAGTTTACATGTTCCTCAATTTCTGTTAACTTCATCGACCATCGCTTTGGCCATTGTCGAAGATGTCTTAACAATCAACCAAAACAAAATTGCAACTGGCACGACCCACGTCCACGTGGTTATTTTATTGGGTCTTTCTTGGTTTCACACTCCCAACTCGTTCCATATGAAAAATGTCAACGTTTTCCAGAGATACGAGGAGCAAAAAATTCTGGAGGGGTCGGCACGCTCGATATACACACGAGCAGGGGATGACCGGACACCGGTTCCTTCGGACTTGGGAGGGAATCCAAGCTCTTAATGACAAAGAAAGGAATGTGAAAGACGTGTGTACACGCGACACGATTGCACGATGCTGTACACACATACTTTCCAAAAAAAAATATACCTAAATGCAAATGTAATTATTCTATCCAACAAAAACCAGATTCAAATCGTCTCCTCCGAGAGATTGATTCCAGAGGAGAAGTGGTGGCCTGGATGGATGGCTAACACTTGACTCTTTGATGAATCCGAGCTATCCATTCGAATCGACACCCCAGCCGACAAGCTGAGCCAACAGAGGTGTCGACTCGGATGGGTGGCTCGGATTCACCTGAGAGCTAGGTGTTGGCCATCCGTGCAGACCGCCGCCTCTCCTCCCGAATCTCAGGGAAGAGACGATGTGGATCCCAAAAACCATCTAATTATTTTACTAGTCAAAGACAACTCAATGACGTGCAGAGTCAATTTATGCAGGTCATATAAAGTTAAAATGGAAAGTTTAATTGATACTTTATTGATAATTGATTTATTATGCAAAACTATCATCTTTGACAAAAGTTACATAGATTATTCTAAAAACAATGTTTTATAATAATATAATTCACATCATATTTTAAAAACTAATGAAAAATTTTCAAGACAATATTACCCTTATTCAAACATAAATATTCCATCGTCTACCTCTGTAACAAGGTCTCTGCAAATTCTCCAATTGCAAGTTAGAGAATTTGCAAAAGCCTTGTTCTAGAGATAGACGCTAGTATATTTAAGTAATTTTATATTAAATAAAAGTAGTATTATCTTCAAAAAAAATTAAAATTTATTGTCAATTTGTAACTCTTGGTGTGTGCTGCTTATTATAAAACATTGTTTTAGGAGTAGTCTATGTAATTTTTGTCAAAAAAATATAGTTTTGTGTAGTAAATCAATTGTTAAGAGAGTGTCTAAGTAAATTTTCTAATAACATTAACATAAAATGCAATGATAGTTATTTATGCTTTTTTATTATCATTAGAATTATTCATTATTACGCACAAAACTTGCGAGATACACATGAGACAGCCGTAACAAAGCTTGTAAGATACACATATCAGATAACCATCGTGCCTGATGGTCAAATTGTTGTACATGTAAAAAACAACATGTTTTGCAAAAATCAACAATAATATTTAATCCCTTTAAAATAAAAATAAAAAAACACTAAAAAAATAAAATACATGACAAGTTTATGAACATCAAGAGTTATTTATAAAAAAGGCAATTGCAGAATGCATAAGAAGCAGACTCAATTTATGTGGGTGTTTATACAATGGATTTCTGAATAACATTTCTATGAATGTATTTAGAACATTTAATTCTTTTTTTCTAATGTTATATCATAAAAAAAAATCTTCTATTGATTATCTTATATTTTATTCTAAAAACTTATTTAAACCAGAAGTAAAGGGGAGGCTTTCAAAAAATTATTTAAATTGATTAATATTGAAAAAGGGATCAGTCACCTGTTCATAAGTTCATTAAGAGGAGACTAGATATTTTGGGGTGATGTGAGAAAGGCAGAAAACTGTGTTTTAAGAAAAACAGTAAATTATACTTGGAGGATTAAAAAACAGGGTTACAAGTTATCTAGACACCCTAGGAGACGTGCGTCAATCAAAAATATACTTTTATATACATAAGGGAAAGGTGTCACGCACGGTGGTTTTAGCTGGAGGTTCGAAGACGAACGGACATATTCCTCATTGTCTTAGCTGGAGGGGTTGAAGACGACGACGACGACGACATATTCCTCGGTTGAAGAAGGGCATTTAAATGAAGATTTGAGAAAAATGTAAGTTTTGCATGAAGGGTGCGGTAAGATTTTTTTTCCCTACATTATTCAAGGGTAGCTATCCAATATTCGGGATCCAAGGGTTGTAAAAATCTCGATGTTTCTGCAAATCTACCACCTTGTGTACAATCCATCCCAATGCATGCAGGCCTCAAGACTGGACGATCCCTCGCAGATCTATTTCAGATGTTGAGTTGTAGAACCCTAATTTGTTCTGCATTTGTAGAAACCATAGTCATGACCCTGAACTTGTTCTAACATACCATTGTTCGCAGATTGGTATCCTTCAATGGTATCCTTGTCTTCTTCTTTTTCTTCCAAGCTGACATGGTTTACGTGCCTAGACGTTTTTGCAGACTCAACTCCAGTGAATGCCTCTATTCTACTCGGTACGCAAATAGGAAAATATATCTTTCTAATGTTTGGTTCTTTCTTTAAAAAGATATCTTTCTTATGTTTGCTTCTCTTCTTTTCTTCCCTTTCCCCTCTTTCAAATTATTAGTTTATGAAGGTGGAAGCTTGAGATTCACAGCTTATTTCGTGCAGATTTGAGAAGTACGGTTCCAAAATTGTCCGACCAATTGAGTGGAACCGCTCGAGAAAGAATCGCTTTGAGATTATTGGAGCAGTGGCTTAGTAATACTGCATCGGATAGAAGAGTTGCATCTTTGACATCGGAGTCTGATTTCGAGGCCATTGACGGTGTGACCGAGCGAAGAAGCTGCGAAGAGGTTCTCGGTCTTGTTCTGAATAAGGTAATTTCATTTTGAATTTGAATTCGTTTTCATTCTCGAAGTTCTTAGGTTGCGTTTACCGCAATCCATCTCCCTCTTTTACGAAACTTGGTTGGACAGATTTTAATTTCTATTTATTGAATTGCATGGCGTTATGAATTTGAAATATCGGACAATTAGGTTTTTATGTCAAATTTTAAGAATGTATTCGAGTTTCCTCCATTCAATTGAAACAAGTAGAAAAAAGTGTCGAGAGTTAGAATATCCACTTCCACAGATAATTTTGGGGTAAAAAGAAAAGCCAAATCAATGAGAATGCGAGGTTATCATTCTTTCTTTCACCCTTTGTGCATACTGTTGCTCTGTAAAAGTTATCTTTGAGTTTATGTTTTGGAGAAGTGATTCTCTATTTCTATCAATTTCAAAAAGGACTGAATCATGCATTGATTTTTTTTTAATCTCATTTTTGTCAGAGCAAATGTCAGAGCAAAATACCAGAAATTTTGAAGCAAGAGGTTCACCAGTTTATTCTCCATAAAAAAGATAGGTTGCCTGGATGTGCTCTAAAACAGGTAGGTGACGTGACATTTTTCGAATATGTATTTACAGATGAAATGAGTTTATCTTACAAAATATTTCTTCTTTACAATCAGTTGAAGGATGCAATCATTCATGGAACTCATCCATTTTCAGCATCCGAATGGAAAATGAATGGTTTCGTCAAAGGTGTGGTTGAGGGTGATCCCACTAAACCTGCAAAGATGCACTATATTGATGATAATGAAATTCAGATGCCAGCAGAAAAAGCACCACTTTCCCAAAAGAATGGGAAGGAGCTCTTGGCCGTGGGACAGAAGTTGGACAGGACTAGGTTAGACCAAGAAAATGAAAGCAAGAGTACGTCAGAAACTGTGAGTCATGAAAATGGGAATGAAACCTTGGAACTAGATCCACCTGATGGTAGTATGAAATCTACCAAAAGGGGAAGGAGTGGCTTCCCTAAGGAGCCGCAGCTAAATTGTTTGGGTGGGGATGATAATGAGTTTCTCCCCTTAAAGAGGCTTAAGAATGGTAATATTGATTGTGAGATCCAGCATAATATGTCGTGGAATGATGAGAATGACAAAACAACATTACCTTCAAATCGAGTCGTTTCCCAGCGAAACGATTTTGATAATGCTGAAGATAATAATGAAATAGCTGTATTACATCCAAATGAATCCAAGAAAAATGTTTCAAATGAAACTGAAGACAGACATAAGGGACATGATGAAAGAGAAAGGTCAAGCAATGACGGGCATTCTGGTAGAACACTATCCTTAAATGTGAATGATATAATGTCTATTGCTGAAGAGAAGCGTATATTTTTGAATTCCCGAAGCACTTATGGTCATGATTCTCAGGCAACGTCAGGTAAGAAAGCACTAAGGATATGTTGCAAGTGTAGAAAAGGTGGCCAACTGTTAATTTGCAGTGTAAATTCCTGCCAGATTATGGGTCATGAGAGTTGCTTGGGACCCCAATCTGGTTTTGATGACGAGGGTAACTTTTACTGTCCGTTTTGTTCATGTGAACGGAAAATCATTCCCTATCTTGGTGCAAAGGAGGAGGTTGCACTGGCAATGAAACATTTAACTGCATTCATAGGTGCAGATAAGAGTTATCAGCAGAAGAGCAAATCTAGGAGCCCCAGTCAAGAACCCCAGTCCAAAAATCCTACTGATGTTGAAATGCCCGAAAGAAATCATGATCATGGGGAGCAGACAGTGGTGGAACATCAGAAAGAAGCAGAAGATGTTGGCAGGCTTCTAAATGGGTGCTGCACACAAGCAGAGACATCTACAGGCTCTGAAAGAAATGTTATTGTCCTAATTGGAGAAGATCCAAGTCTAGTAGACAACCAACAAACTATTGGAGAAAATCCAAGTCTAGTAGACAACCAACAAACTAAGGGAGTAAAGAAAGATCAACAGTCTACAGAGCATCAGAAAGAAGCAGAAGATGTTGGCAGGCTTCTAAATGGGTGCTGCACACAAGCAGAGACATCTACAGGCTCTGAAAGAAATGTTATTGTCCTAATTGGAGAAGATCCAAGTCTAGTAGACAACCAACAAACTATTGGAGAAAATCCAAGTCTAGTAGACAACCAACAAACTAAGGGAGTAAAGAAAGATCAACAGTCTACAGAGCATCAGAAAGAAGCAGAAGATGTTGGCAGGCTTCTAACTGGGTGCTGCACACAAGCAGAGACATCTACAGGCTCTGAAAGAAATGTTATTGTCCTAATTGGAGAAGATCCAAGTCTAGTAGACAACCAACAAACTATTGGAGAAAATCCAAGTCTAGTAGACAACCAACAAACTAAGGGAGTAAAGAAAGATCAACAGTCTACAGAGCCTCTGAATTCATGCTGTAATGATGATTTATCCCTTAGAAAAGAGAAAACAGTTGCAAGCACTGGGACACCTTCAGTTTTAGTAGCCATGGAAAGAGGGAATGCAAATATGCCCAAAGAGGCGCAGCCCTTTGGAAAGGAAGAAGAGAAAAAGAAACAGGAATTTGCTTGTATGGAGGAAATCTCATACCCAGGAACTGTCTCAGTTGGTCACAAACCTACTAAACACAGAAACTTGAATCCACTGCTGCAAGAACAGACTGTCAAACCATTGCCGGAACCCTCATCTCAACCAAATGTCACTGCAAATAAGAATGTTGAGAACATCAATATTTTCAGGTAAGTTGTTGATTCTTAAAAGCACTTTAAGAACATCAATATCTTCTTATACTCTGTCTGTCAATTCTGATCTGCTTATCATCCCTCTTCCCTCTTTCCTCTACCCTCTTCCCTCTCATAGCCCAATATTTTTACACCTATTCACAGTAAGTCTAAATAAATTGACTTTTTTCTTTGGGTAAGGAGATATTTTATTTAACTGTATAGTAAGAACTCAAACAAGCTGGACTATCAAAGATGGGACCAGAAAACCAGTGACGAAATTTACAAGGACAGAAAGCCCAACAACAAAAAGGCCACCAATACCAAGACACAAGTGGAGCCCAGCTAGAACAACAGAGAACAGAACATGAACACAGAAAAACCACACACAAAGCCAAGAGGGTTCAAAAAGGAACAGCCTCAGAACACCCTAAAGAAATTGACTATATTTCTCTTGGAAATTGGTTTAATCTCTTCTTTTTTTTTTTGATGAGTAAGTTGGTTTAATATTTGTGCTCACATTTGGTCATTTCCTTTTTTATCTTCTAGGAGAAAGAAAGTTCCTTGGACAGTTGAAGAGGAAGAAATCCTAGTGGTACGAGTTTCTTGGCATATTTAGGTCATTTTCAGTATCACATTTATTCTGCTGGTCCTCTGGTATTTAGTTCAGATTGGGAATTTGGGGGTAGATATTTTTTTTTATTATTTTAAACTTATTTCTTTTCATCTTCTCAAGAAATTAGAAGTTGTGGGGTTTTAGGGTAAGAATTAGGGTTTGTCAGGCTGATCTATTATATATGGTCATACCATTTTGTCTGTGCAAACCACAAGTACTTGGTATAATACTTGGTGAGTCGAGTTGTTTAGTACAGTTATGCCTGTTTTGTGGCTTATGTTTTATTCTTACTTACAGGAAGGAGTACGGAAATTTTCAAGTACTGATTGTAAAGATGTACCATGGAAGATAATCCTGGAATTTGGTCAGCATGTATTTCAGAAAAACCGTAAGCCAGTTGACCTCAAGGATAAATGGAGGAACATTTGCAAAAGGGGGGGACCCAAGAGCCAGGTGCAAGTAAACTGATATTTTTTTTGTTCATGGTGTGCTGCTATGAAGACTATTGCGAAGCTCTCTTTTTGAAAGATGTTCATTTTGCAAGTTCATCTCTGTTGATTCTGTATGTGTAATTAATGTGTCATCACCTCTTGAGGTGTTTTTTATCCCAGTGAAATATGTATATATCCATTTTGATATCATTGCTGTGAACATCCGAATTAACTTAGGTTGGTTTTTTGGGAACTGAAGTAACTGGTTCAGTGACTTTCGCTCAATGAATACAGAATCAAGATATGAAATTTAAGGAAATAGTCTTTGATGCAGTTTGGATGGTGCCATAATATGAAAACTTTGGGTCATTTCGCTGCATTGGTTAGCCTTTTATCCTTATCCAGTGTTACGAATTTTTTAAAATAGATGAACTTCAATGAATACAGATTCAAGATATGCAAGTTAAGGAAATAGTCTGTGATGCAGTTTATATGATGGTGCCTCAATATGAAAACTTTGGGTCATTTCACTGCATTGATGAGCCTTTTTTTTCCTTATCCAGTGTTGTTTGGAATCTTTTAAAATAGATGAACTTATGTTAGAAGCTTGAGATTGGACAACTCTACATATTCTCAAGTAACAGCTCTAGATTTTCTTCTATATCTTAATTTTTAAGAGAACTATTGTATTAATAATATAGGATTAGAGAAATTACAACAACGGCTCTCTCTCTCAGAGGAAGAAGGAAAGCAACACAATTAGGGCCCGTTGATAACTCTCCCAATCCCTAGTCTCGTTGATTCTTATTCCCTAAGAGTATTGGAGCACCGGAGCGGAGTATTGTTTGGTAAGACTGGTTCAATCTATTACTCCCATAGATTGGACCGCTCATAAATCACCAGGAAAACAGAAACTGAGATCTTTTTAAGCTCTCGATGCTCTGGCAAGTGAGAGGGGAAAAATAAGCAGCCTCGCTATATTTGAAGAGCCTACAACTTAAACAAACTCTACGAATATTGCTGATGGTGAGACAAAATATCGAGTGACAAGCATCAACCTCATCATGAGGAGTTGCAGGTCGTCTTTAACTTGAGTTGTAGCTCGTCTACTTTAGATACTACTTCTCTCTCTCTCTCTCTCTCTCTCTCTCTCACCCTATAAATAGCCACCTTTCTCCACTGTGGAGAGGATCATTGACTCGTTTAAGAAGAGCTATCTTAGAGAGTCACTCTACGAAAGATTATTCTTCGTTGTTCTTCCCCAATTTGACGAATCAAGACTTTGGAACTCAGTTTTGATTGTTGTGATCGTGTCTACATCATCTCCCCAACTTACCTTTGGATCAGGTATACCAATTTACTTTTTTATTTTGTTTCTTAATTAAAATCATATTTCTTACCTTGTATTGTGAGGAAGATGTATATCTCCATTGACTCTCGTTGTGATTGGAGATATACATCATTACGCCACAATTCCTAGTGTTCTAGGATGTGAATAATCTAGATAGAAGTTGATTGCAATTGTTTAATTTTATGTTTGTGCATAGAGTAGGTGACTTTATATCATATTTCATGTGTTTGAATGTGAAATGCCTCATTATCACGTGTGGTAATTTTGGGATATTTTATGTATGAAATTAACATATTTAGTTCATAATTTTCATTATCCCAATCCTCCATAATGACCTAAATCATCTTAGATCATGCATCTATGTATTATCCGGGATTTTCTCTCTTCTACGCCAGAAGGTCGCCCAAATGGCCAGCCACGGTGCTTCCCATCTATCTTCTTTGTGTGTTATATTGATGCTATTATTTATCCCAATATCAAACGAATTACGCCCAAGCAAAGGCCAGATTTTTCTGGGTGGACCGGGGTGCTTAACACCTTCCCTGAACCACTTGTCCCCTGAATGATTAACGATATCATTCACAATTTACTCACTGTTATAACTTTTTTTATACAAAAAAGTTATCAGGTAGCAGTCTGGGCAACGTCAGTTTAATTTAGGGGCTAAAAACATCTTGCTTAAGATACAGATAACAATTGCAACTCGAAACAGAAAGACTAGAAAAGGAACACGCATAATGTGATCAAAGACCAGCTAAATAACCTGCAACAATAAAGAGAGAATCAAGCTCAATTACATGAAACCACAGAAACCCAAGCACAGGCAAACGAACAAATTGTTTACTCACATTGAAGAAGCCTCAAATGTCTGCAGTGTAAAAATGCTCTGCCAAAGGGATGGAGTTGCATTGTCTCACCAGCCACTATGAATTGGAATACAAAGTAGTTCACAAAACGACCTCATACTGCATCCAAAATGAAACAGAGAGATACATCAAACTTCTGAAAATCATTCAGCTTTAGCAATGAACAATATCCCCGTGATAGACCCTGCCTGCAGTCCTCGATTCTAATACATTAATCTAGTTCCAAACAAGCTTATCATCAAAAGCTTTCAGTAGGTAAACCTTGAAAACATCTTTTTCCCTGGAATCAATTAGGCCAAGCTTGATGTCCTTCTGGGTCTGCTGACCAACTGATAATGGCTAAGTATGACATTCTAGGAATTTCCAAGAAATGTTAACTTAAAGGAAAGCCTATTAGACCTAAACATAAGATGCTAATTTCATTTTAAGGTAAACCAAAACATAGCAGAAGCCTAGAACAATGCAACCTCATCAACTGTTAAAAGTAAAACGGAATGTGTTTAGAACTTCTTAGTATGGATGTAAATGCCAAACTCAAGTTAATTAGCATGATCAAGTATGTCCAATCTCCAAGTTGTGGATATATCTGAATTTTGCAGTTCTATAGTGGTGAATTTCAGTTATCCTTATTGAAATAGTGCCCAGTTAGCTAGCTTCCTTCAAGTAATCAGGAAATAGTTATAAACAAAGATGTCAAAATCTTCCATAAAGATGTATCAGCGTTCAGTCTTACTAGCAATTCTTTAACCATGCTGTGGAGAAACTCTTAGTCAGGCTGTTTTTCAGTTTCTACCTTCCAAAAGCTTCAACATTGGATCCAGTTTGTAGAATTTGAGGCAGTTAAGCTAAATGATATGTATATAGAGAATGTGATATAAAATTAATCAATCTGCATTATTAACATCAAATACCATATATCGTTGGATTGAGGATGGTTATGTGAAGAGGTTTCTTTAGTGTAGAATATAGACACTAAATCGATAATATATAATAATAATTATGTAATTCGTAATTAGGTCATTTAATATGTTCTTAGGATGTAAATTTAAAGTACAATGAGAAAAAAAAAAGAAGAAAAAAAAAAAGAAGAAGAAGTTCAAATGTGACATTAAGGAAATTTGGGTAAATAAAAAGCCAGAGGAGGGGAACTTCATTGGAGAATCAGAAAAGAAGTATTTGAGTTTGGTAAGTACAGAAATAACTTCAGGGAGTAGCAAGAATATTTCCAGAGAGAACAAGATATAACCTTGGGATCAAATTGCATATGCCAAACTTCGGATGGGGGAGCTTCGAGATTGGCGATCGTGGCGTTTGTATCAACATCGAAAACTCGAACAAAACTATAAAGAGAAGCCGAAGCTGAAATTACTCCGAAAGTGTTAAGTTTCCATCTCGAAAGTTTGAACTTATAAGTGGAGGGATTCATATGTATAAGGCACCCAAGATTCTAGTCTCTAAGCAATGTGAGATTATTTCGAACACTCCCCTTCACGTGTTGCCCTTTTTTTAGGTGGCAACACACGTGGCATGTGGTCCATATTTTGGGAGATCGTATAGAATGAATCTGGAGCTCTGATACTATGTTAAGTTTCCATCTCAAAAGTTCGAACTTATAAGTGGAGAGACTCTCACATATATAAGGCATCCGAAGTTTTAGTCTCTATGTAATATGGGACTATTCCCAACATGAAAGATGAGCAGCATCCTATTCCACCCCGAGGCAGTGTCCTGTGTTCGTTGCTTGCAACACGAGCTCTGGTCGCCACAACTTTATAGTCTCATCAAGGGAACAGCTAAGCAAAAGAACAGGTCGAGCGTTAGTTGCAGGAACCAAAGTTGCGGTTCATATTGATTCTTCATGAGCATTTCAACGGATTTCAAGCCTGCAAGCTTCATCACTATTGCTTAAAAACATGTAAAGGTGAGTGAGGAAGAAGAGCTTCTCTTTCTCTGTGTTCTCTGACTTATTGCAGTTCGGACTGTAAGCGGGCCAGTCCACTCTGAGACTGGCTTGGCGCAACCCGGCCCATTGGTCCATTATAGGGAATCACAAATACGGGGGAGCTGCAGTATTGGTATTTGAGTCATATGGGAGGGGTGTTGGTTTGACGGATTGTTGATACAGATCGTCGTCGATAAGAATATTTCATAACAGAAGGAATGGAGCATGTTTTTTGTACTCCACATATTTGGATTCCAAAGTCATTTGATAAATCGATTTACCATTTGGGAGTTGGTTAACAACAAGGTTTACTCCCAAATGACTCTCTGGGAGTCAGAATTCATGGAATCCATGTGTATATGAGATGCCAGGAGCAATTAGGCCAATCAAAGTTAGCCCAACCCAATTACAGTGAATCAGGCAGGGGCGCAGGGCTGGGTTGGTTGGGAGCCTGGAAAAGATATCCTAATCCAATCTTGAGTTAGGTTGGGCCTAGATTACGTTTTAGGGATTTAAAAAAATCCGACTCATTGACACCTCTAGTTACAACCATGGTTTAAGGATTTGGAATTGACTTGACCCCAAACCCAATCCAATACGATTCTTATCTGGTCACGCATGACGGCGATACGTTACGCGGTCCTTTATGACCATTGGATTTAGACATTAAGTGGTCCTTAATAACTTTTGTTAGCTTGTATTTAGTTTAACATTATGCAATTAAATGTTCTTCTAGTTTATCTGATTTTGCATTTTGATTTTGGAATAAGTCAATTTGGTATCAAAACAAGTTCTGATTCTTGTTGGAAAACCCATGAGAGTCTGATGTCATCAACCACTTTAATTTAATATTGAATGAACAGACATGATTTGAAGAAGTTTGATCATGACATTTGTTTCTATCAAGCAATTAATATCTATTTTACCCTTTCCCTCCCTTCAACTTATCTCCATCAATATTATATTGCAACAACGACAGTTCAGCAACCCTTTTTTTTAATCCTCTGATTTGGTATTTTTTTTTTGAATCGTAGGTGTGCAGATGACTGATGTGAATCCACCTAGGATTAAAGACGTAAAAAATGAAACTCAATTGTGGTATACTGCAGTCGAATCAAATCGTTTGTAAATGGAAATCGAAAAAAAAGATTATTAAATGGTTTAAAAAATGAAACCATTTAAACTGACTTTTTGAATTTGTTAAAACCCATTAAATTTTTTATTTAGTCCCTTACTACTAAATGTCTATATTTCTAAAAATAAATCTTTCCAAATGGTCACTTCATGTAAGATTGAAGTTATTTTAATGTTTTCATTGTTTTTTTTTTCTCTTTTTTGTTTCTAATTTGCAATGAAATCATTTAAAAATTGAAATCAATTAATAATTGATTTTGAAAACTATTTTGAAACCATCTAATATATGGTTCGGTTTCAACACCCTTACCTAAGATTGATCCCAAAATCTTGGTTTGGCTAAACCTGCTCTAAAATTACACTTGTAAACTGTATCAACACAGTTCAATGCACGATCGGCTCTAACGATTCCTAAAACCATGTCCATGGTGGGTGAGTTGATGTCTTCTAGTGATAAATGAGTTCCACAGTTGGGTTGAACAAGTGCCAAAGATACTTAAAGTTTTTTTTTTTTGCTAACGATGGGTATTTAGAAATTTGGTCACAATAGTCTTGCGGGTTCATATTGATCCCACAACTGCATAGTCATTTCCAGGATGAAATGGGTACCATTCCACTTGCACCCATAGTAGGAAAGAAAGAACACTTAACACTCTGGGTGAGTGACTGTGTGAGTGACCCCAGGACAGTAAGAGGAGTCGAACTCAGTATTTTTCACTTTTTGAGGCGTATGCTCCTTGCCAATTGAACTACCTCCTTGGAGTTAGATACCTAGAGTTAAGTGATCTCTTGAAACGAGAAAAATTGAAAAAGAGTGGGGAGTGGGGAGCAATGGAGCATCAAGTAATCATATGTCGGATCAACCAATTCATATCGATTTTGGATACATGATAATGGATATGATTTTATTTTAATATTATTATATTTGATATATCAGTTTTTCATTGAAGCAATAATATCAGATCAATCAATTCGTATCGGTTTTGGTATTGGATAAATGATAATGGATCAGATTTTGTTTTAATATTATTATATTTGGTATATCAATTTTTCATTGAATCAATACACCGATGTGGCGGTTTTTGAACATGTCTATCCAATACCAGGTTTTACCTGATTCACATCGTCTCCTCCCAGCAACTTTGGGAGGATGGTGGCAACCTTGTCCTGATGGCCGACATGTGGCTCTTGGTGAATCCGAGACTCACATTCAAGCGGACATCCAGCTGACAAGCCAAGCCGACAGGGGATGTCGGTTTGAAAGTGGGTCTTGGATTCACCGAGAGTCACGTGTCGGCCATCCGAACAGAGTTACCACCGTCCTTCCAGAGTCGCTGGGAGGAGACGATGTGAATCTGGATTTAGAACGTTGGTGGGGAGAGCGTGAGTCAGATGAAAGCCGGAGATGGAGAGGTGGAGCCGGAGAGATAATGGGAGTGCTGGAAAGGGAGAGGTGGAGTCGGAGAGGTAATGGTGACGATAGCATCGACCACGTAGACTGTAGAGGCTGTCAGCGCAGGCAACGCGCAAATCTCTTCTTCCTAAACCACTCGATTTCGAGAAATCTCCACTGTGGTCACTGTTCTTGGGTAACAATATTCAATTCAATAAATAATTTAAAAGCATCACCAATTGCGTCAAACAGCGCATCTTGCGTTGCTGTGGGAGTTTGGGGGATACGTAAAAGACGGCAGTGTCGTAAGTGAATTATGAAGTGTCACTCCAGTTCTTGGATCCTCCTGGCTCCATCATCCCGAGGTGATGTCAAATTGAAATATTGAATTATGACGGCTGCTCCTTCAATAACCAAAATCAGGTTTCAGTGGTCTGCTCACAGACCAGGAACATTACATTTCGTTTGTCTGGACCAGCAGCCAATAGGGACTCATCAAAGCTAAGATTCAAGCCTCTTAAAAGGACTAAGGTTTGCCATCTTCCTTTAAGGGAGACTCTCAGCTAGTTATGGGTAGACACAGGGATTGCAGTTCCATCCCTTAACTTCACCATTGCATATGTGCCAAGCTCTTGTACCAGGCTGCAGATCATAAGGTAATAATAAGCCCAGCAAGGGCCAGGGAGTGTTTCAAGTTAAAAGAGGTCTTTTTCTGGAGGTAGTTTTGGCCAATGGAGTCCTATAATTGGGCTTCAGTCTTGAATATCTGATCCTCTTCATGGAGTAACAGCTTCAATTGTAAATTTACAACTTTATGGTATCTAATAATTTTTTTTTTATATTGATAGAAAGCACAGGGACGGATAAGAAATGGCTGGCAATCTGGCGCACTGAGAGAGAGAGAGAGGTAGATGGAAATCAATTTTTGTACATAACAACTCCAAGACTTGGATTCAGAAGTGGCTTTGGAAGATCAAATCTCAAGGGCCTCAAGGCATTTTCAAGTCTGATATTTGAAAGGCCTGAAGGTAATTAACTTTAGCAAGCCAGCCCAAATTAAACATGAAACAAATAGTCACCTTGAGTTTTTGTTCTGAACAGTTTTGGCATTGCCGAATGCTTCAAGAACCGGGTTTGACTGTAATTTTATCAATAGACAAAGAACAATTTAGTCATTTAATTGTCATTAAGAACAATGAATAATAATGATGATAACGATGATGAAAGCAACAACTAGACAGCAATAATAATGATTATAACAGTTACAAATTTGGGCTGATGTGGCAATTTCAACCATTGGATAGATGGAATCCAGAGGGACTTATTTCAAGACAAGGACCCACTCGATTGCCCAAAAGTTAATTCTGAATGTCCATCTTAAGCATATGGCCCAACATATATTGGATTTTACCCCTTAAGTTCATGTCTCAATGCAAAACTTTTTTATCCTTTTCTAAAATTTTAGCCTAGTTCCACCGTTATTCAAGGTTCTATTCTGATATATGGCGAAACAATAGGGATCAACAACCCAGTAAAACAACTGCCCTTGATGATGGTAACAACAATAACAATTGACAATGATGATATCTTACTTTCAGAACTTGTTCAACTGTTCGTCCTTCTGTTCCAGATCGCCCATCCAAGTGTGCAAGATATTCCATGAGTTTTTTCGTGGTTTCAGTTTTACCAGCACCACCTTCTCCACTGACTAGAATAGAGTTACTCTTCCCTTCATTGATCATTGACCTATTTTCTTATGGATGATCACATATTAATGGAGCAACAGAAGTTTTTTTTTTATTTTTTATTTTTAAGGAAAGGCAATTGAAGAATGCATAAGAAGCAGACTCAATTTATGTGGGTGTTTATACAATGGATTTCTGAATAACATTTCTATGAATGTATTTAGAACATTTAATTCTTTTTTTCTAATTTTATATCATAAAAAAAAAAAAATCTTCTATTGATTATCTTATATTTTATTCTAAAAACTTATTTAAACCAGAAGTAAAGGGGAGGCTTTCAAAAAATTATTTAAATTGATTAATATTGAAAAAGGGATCAGTCACCTGTTCATAAGTTCATTAAGAGGTGACTAGATATTTTGGGGTGATGTGAGAAAGGCAGAAAACTGTGTTTTAAGAAAAACAGTAAATTATATTTGGAGGATTAAAAAACAGGGTTACAAGTTATCTAGACACCCTAGGAGACGTGCGTCAATCAAAAATATACTTTTATATACATAAGGGAAAGGTGTCACGCACGGTGGTTTTAGCTGGAGGTTCGAAGACGAACGGACATATTCCTCATTGTCTTAGCTGGAGGGGTTGACGACGACGACGACGACGACATATTCCTCGGATCCGTTGAAGAAGGGCATTTGAATGAAGATTTGAGAAAAATGTAAGTTTTGCATGAAGGGTGCGGTAAGATTTTTTTTTCCCTACATTATTCAAGGGTAGCTATCCAATATTCGGGATCCAAGGGTTGTAAAAATCTCGATGTTTCTGCAAATCTACCACCTTGTGTACAATCCATCCCAATGCATGCAGGCCTCAAGACTGGACGATCCCTCGCAGATCTATTTCAGATGTTGAGTTGTAGAACCCTAATTTGTTCTGCATTTGTAGAAACCATAGTCATGACCCTGAACTTGTTCTAACATACCATTGTTCGCAGATTGGTATCCTTCAATGGTATCCTTGTCTTCTTCTTTTTCTTCCAAGCTGACATGGTTTACGTGCCTAGACGTTTTTGCAGACTCAACTCCAGTGAATGCCTCTATTCTACTCGGTACGCAAATAGGAAAATATATCTTTCTAATGTTTGGTTCTTTCCTTGAAAAGATATCTTTCTTATGTTTGCTTCTCTTCTTTTCTTCCCTTTCCCCTCTTTCAAATTATTAGTTTATGAAGGTGGAAGCTTGAGATTCACAGCTTATTTCGTGCAGATTTGAGAAGTACGGTTCCAAAATTGTCCGACCAATTGAGTGGAACCGCTCGAGAAAGAATCGCTTTGAGATTATTGGAGCAGTGGCTTAGTAATACTGTATCGGATAGAAGAGTTGCATCTTTGACATCGGAGTCTGATTTCGAGGCCATTGACGGTGTGACCGAGCGAAGAAGCTGCGAAGAGGTTCTCGGTCTTGTTCTGAATAAGGTAATTTCATTTTGAATTTGAATTCGTTTTCATTCTCGAAGTTCTTAGGTTGCGTTTACCGCAATCCATCTCCCTCTTTTACGAAACTTGGTTGGACAGATTTTAATTTCTATTTATTGAATTGCATGGCGTTATGAATTTGAAATATCGGACAATTAGGTTTTTATGTCAAACTTTAAGAATGTATTCGAGTTTCCTCCATTCAATTGAAACAAGTAGAAAAAAGTGTCGAGAGTTAGAATATCCACTTCCACAGATAATTTTGGGGTAAAAAGAAAAGCCAAATCAATGAGAATGCGAGGTTATCATTCTTTCTTTCACCCTTTGTGCATACTGTTGCTCTGTAAAAGTTATCTTTGAGTTTATGTTTTGGAGAAGTGATTCTCTATTTCTATCAATTTCAAAAAGGACTGAATCATGCATTGATTTTTTTTTAATCTCATTTTTGTCAGAGCAAAATACCAGAAATTTTGAAGCAAGAGGTTCACCAGTTTATTCTCCATAAAAAAGATAGGTTGCCTGGATGTGCTCTAAAACAGGTAGGTGATGTGACATTTTTCGAATATGTATTTACAGATGAAATGAGTTTATCTTACAAAATATTTCTTCTTTACAATCAGTTGAAGGATGCAATCATTCATGGAACTCATCCATTTTCAGCATCCGAATGGAAAATGAATGGTTTCGTCAAAGGTGTGGTTGAGGGTGATCCCACTAAACCTGCAAAGATGCACTATATTGATGATAATGAAATTCAGATGCCAGCAGAAAAAGCACCACTTTCCCAAAAGAATGGGAAGGAGCTCTTGGCCGTGGGACAGAAGTTGGACAGGACTAGGTTAGACCAAGAAAATGAAAGCAAGAGTATGTCAGAAACTGTGAGTCATGAAAATGGGAATGAAACCTTGGAACTAGATCGACCTGATGGTAGTATGAAATCTACCAAAAGGGGAAGGAGTGGCTTCCCTAAGGAGCCGCAGCTAAATTGTTTGGGTGGGGATGATAATGAGTTTCTCCCCTTAAAGAGGCTTAAGAATGGTAATATTGATTGTGAGATCCTGCATAATATGTCGTGGAATGATGAGAATGACAAAACAACATTACCTTCAAATCGAGTCGTTTCCCAGCGAAACGATTTTGATAATGCTGAAGATAATAATGAAATAGCTGTATTACATCCAAATGAATCCAAGAAAAATGTTTCAAATGAAACTGAAGACAGACATAAGGGACATGATGAAAGAGAAAGGTCAAGCAATGACGGGCATTCTGGTAGAACACTATCCTTAAATGTGAATGATATAATGTCTATTGCTGAAGAGAAGCGTATATTTTTGAATTCCCGAAGCACTTATGGTCATGATTCTCAGGCAACGTCAGGTAAGAAAGCACTAAGGATATGTTGCAAGTGTAGAAAAGGTGGCCAACTGTTAATTTGCAGTGTAAATTCCTGCCAGATTATGGGTCATGAGAGTTGCTTGGGACCCCAATCTGGTTTTGATGACGAGGGTAACTTTTACTGTCCGTTTTGTTCATGTGAACGGAAAATCATTCCCTATCTTGGTGCAAAGGAGGAGGTTGCACTGGCAATGAAACATTTAACTGCATTCATAGGTGCAGATAAGAGTTATCAGCAGAAGAGCAAATCTAGGAGCCCCAGTCAAGAACCCCAGTCCAAAAATCCTACTGATGTTGAAATGCCCGAAAGAAATCATGATCATGGGGAGCAGACAGTGGTGGAACATCAGAAAGAAGCAGAAGATGTTGGCAGGCTTCTAAATGGGTGCTGCACACAAGCAGAGACATCTACAGGCTCTGAAAGAAATGTTATTGTCCTAATTGGAGAAGATCCAAGTCTAGTAGACAACCAACAAACTATTGGAGAAAATCCAAGTCTAGTAGACAACCAACAAACTAAGGGAGTAAAGAAAGATCAACAGTCTACAGAGCATCAGAAAGAAGCAGAAGATGTTGGCAGGCTTCTAAATGGGTGCTGCACACAAGCAGAGACATCTACAGGCTCTGAAAGAAATGTTATTGTCCTAATTGGAGAAGATCCAAGTCTAGTAGACAACCAACAAACTATTGGAGAAAATCCAAGTCTAGTAGACAACCAACAAACTAAGGGCGAAAAGGCGGGGGAAAGACACAGTCTACAGAGCATCAGAAAGAAGCAGAAGATGTTGGAGGCTTCTAATGGGTGCTGCACAAGGAATCTACAGGTCTGAAAGAAATGTTTGCCTAATTGGAGAAAATCCAAGTCTAGTAGACAACCAACAAACTATTGGAGAAAATCCAAGTCTAGTAGACAACCAACAAACTAAGGGAGTAAAGAAAGATCAACAGTCTACAGAGCCTCTGAATTCATGCTGTAATGATGATTTATCCCTTAGAAAAGAGAAAACAGTTGCAAGCACTGGGACACCTTCAGTTTTAGTAGCCATGGAAAGAGGGAATGCAAATATGCCCAAAGAGGCGCAGCCCTTTGGAAAGGAAGAAGAGAAAAAGAAACAGGAATTTGCTTGTATGGAGGAAATCTCATACCCAGGAACTGTCTCAGTAGGTCACAAACCTACTAAACACAGAAACTTGAATCCACTGCTGCAAGAACAGACTGTCAAACCATTGCCGGAACCCTCGTCTCAACCAAATGTCACTGCAAATAAGAATGTTGAGAACATCAATATTTCCAGGTAAGTTGTTGATTCTTAAAAGCACTTTAAGAACATCAATATCTTCTTATACTCTGTCTGTCAATTCTGATCTGCTTATCATCCCTCTTCCCTCTTCCCTCTACCCTCTTCCCTCTCATAGCCCAATATTTTTACACCTATTCACAGTAAGTCTAAATAAATTGACTTTTTTTTTTGGGTAAGGAGATATTTTATTTAACTGTAAAGAAAGAACTCAAACAAGCTGGACTATCAAAGATGGGACCAGAAAACCAGTGACGAAATTTACAAGGACAGAAAGCCCAACAACAAAAAGGGCACCAATACCAAGACACAAGTGGAGCCCCGCTAGAACAACAAAGAACAGAACATGAACACAGAAAAACCACACACAAAGCCAAGAGGGTTCAAAAAGGAACAGCCTCAGAACACCCTAAAGAAATTGACTATATTTCTCTTGGAAATTGGTTTAATCTCTTCTTTTTTTTTTTTTGATGAGTAAGTTGGTTTAATCTTTGTGCTCACATTTGGTCATTTCCTTTTTTATCTTCTAGGAGAAAGAAAGTTCCTTGGACAGTTGAAGAGGAAAAAATCCTAGTGGTACGAGTTTCTTGGCATATTTAGGTCATTTTCAGTATCACATTTATTCTGCTGGTCCTCTGGTATTTAGTTCAGATTGGGAATTTGGGGGTAGATATATATATATTTTTTTTAAACTTATTTCTTTTCATCTTCTCAAGAAATTAGAAGTTGTGGGGTTTTAGGGTAAGAATTAGGGTTTGTCAGGCTGATCTATTATATATGGTCATACCATTTTGTCTTTGCAAACCACAAGTACTTGGTATAATACTTGGTGAGTCGAGTTGTTTAGTACAGTTATGCCTGTTTTGTGGCTTATGTTTTATTCTTACTTACAGGAAGGAGTACGGAAATTTTCAAGTACTGATTGTAAAGATGTACCATGGAAGATAATCCTGGAATTTGGTCAGCATGTATTTCAGAAAAACCGTAAGCCAGTTGACCTCAAGGATAAATGGAGGAACATTTGCAGAAGGGGGGACCCAAGAGCCAGGTGCAAGTAAACTGATATTTTTTTTGTTCATGGTGTGCTGCTATGAAGACTATTGCGAAGCTCTCTTTTTGAAAGATGTTCATTTTGCAAGTTCATCTCTGTTGATTCTGTATGTGTAATTAATGTGTCATCACCTCTTGAGGTGTTTTTTATCCCAGTGAAATATGTATATATCCATTTTGATATCATTGCTGTGAACATCCGAATTAACTTAGGTTGGTTTTTTGGGAACTGAAGTAACTGGTTCAGTGACTTTCGCTCAATGAATACAGAATCAAGATATGAAATTTAAGGAAATAGTCTTTGATGCAGTTTGGATAGTGCCATAATATGAAAACTTTGGGTCATTTCGCTGCATTGGTTAGCCTTTTTTCCCTTAACCAGTGTTAGGAATTTTTTAAAATAGATGAACTTCAATGAATACAGATTCAAGATATGCAAGTTAAGGAAATAGTCTGTGATGCAGTTTATATGATGGTGCCTCAATATGAAAACTTTGGGTCATTTCACTGCATTGATGAGCCTTTTTTTTCCTTATCCAGTGTTGTTTGGAATCTTTTAAAATAGATGAACTTATGTTAGAAGCTTGAGATTGGACAACTCTACATATTCTCAAGTAACAGCTCTAGATTTTCTTCTATATCTTAATTTTTAAGAGAACTATTGTATTAATAATATAGGATTAGAGAAATTACAACAACGGCTCTCTCTCTGAGGAAGAAGGAAAGCAACACAATTAGGGCCCGTTGATAACTCTCCCAATCCCTAGTCTCGTTGATTCTTATTCCCTTAGAGTATTGGAGCACCGGAGCGGAGTATTGTTTGGTAAGACTGGTTCAATCTATTACTCCCATAGATTGGACCGCTCATAAATCACCAGGAAAACAGAAACTGCGATCTTTTGATCTTTTTAAGCTCTCGATGCTCTGGCAAGTGAGAGGGGAAAAATAAGCAGCCTCGCTATATTTGAGGAGCCTACAACTTAAACAAACTCTACGAATATTGCTGATGGTGAGACAAAATATCGAGTGACAAGCATCAACCTCATCATGAGGAGTTGCAGGTCGTCTTTAACTTGAGTTGTAGCTCGTCTTCTTTAGATACTACTTCCTCTCTCTCTCTCTCTCTCTCTCTCTCTCTCTCTCTCTCTCTCTCACCCTATAAATAGCCACCTTTCTCCACTGTAGAGAGGATCATTGACTCGTTTAAGAAGAGCTATCTTAGAGAGTCACTCTACGAAAGATTATTCTTCGTTGTTCTTCCCCAATTTGACGAATCAAGACTTTGGAACTCAGTTTTGATTGTTGTGATCGTGTCTACATCATCTCCCCAACTTACCTTTGGATCAGGTATACCAATTTACTTTTTTATTTTGTTTCTTAATTAAAATCATATTTCTTACCTTGTATTGTGAGTTGTGAGGAAGATGTATATCTCCATTGACTCTCATTGTGATTGGAGATGTACATTATTACACCACAATTCCTAGTTCTAGGATGTGAATAATCTAGATAGAAGTTGATTGCAATTGTTTAATTTTATGTTTGTGCATAGAGTAGGTGACTTTATATCATATTTCATGTGTTTGAATGTGAAATGCCTCATTATCACGTGTGGTAATTTTGGGGTATTTTATGTATGAAATTAACATATTTAGTTCATAATTTTCATTATCTCAATCCTCCATAATGACCTAAATCATCTTGGATCATGCATCTATGTATTATCCGGGATTTTCTCTCTTCTACGCCAGAAGGTCGCCCAAATGGCCAGCCACGGTGCTTCCCATCTATCTTCTTTGTGTGTTATATTGATGCTATTATTTATCCCAATATCAAACAAATTACGCCCAAGCGAAGGCCAGATTTTTCTGGGCGGACCGGGGTGCTTAACACCTTCCCTGAACCACTTGTCCCCTGAATGATTAACGATATCATTCACAATTTACTCACAAAAAAGTTATCAGGTAGCAGTCTGGGCAACATCAGTTTAATTTAGGGGCTAAAAACATCTTGCTTAAGATACAGATAACAATTGCAACTCGAAACAGAAAGACTAGAAAAGGAACACGCATAATGTGATCAAAGACCAGCTAAATAACCTGCAACAATAAAGAGAGAATCAAGCTCAATTACATGAAACCACAGAAACCCAAGCACAGGCAAACGAACAAATTGTTTACTCACATTGAAGAAGCCTCAAATGTCTGCAGTGTAAAAATGCTCTGCCAAAGGGATGGAGTTGCATTGTCTCACCAGCCACTATGAATTGGAATACAAAGTAGTTCACAAAACGACCTCATACTGCATCCAAAATGAAACAGAGAGATACATCAAACTTCTGAAAATCATTCAGCTTTAGCAATGAACAATATCCCCGTGATAGACCCTGCCTGCAGTCCTCGATTCTAATACATTAATCTAGTTCCAAACAAGCTTATCATCAAAAGCTTTCAGTAGGTAAACCTTGAAAACATCTTTTTCCCTGGAATCAATTAGGCCAAGCTTGATGTCCTTCTGGGTCTGCTGACCAACTGATAATGGCTAAGTATGACATTCTAGGAATTTCCAAGAAATGTTAACTTAAAGGAAAGCCTATTAGACCTAAACATAAGATGCTAATTTCATTTTAAGGTAAACCAAAACATAGCAGAAGCCTAGAACAATGCAACCTCATCAACTGTTAAAAGTAAAACGGAATGTGTTTAGAACTTCTTAGTATGGATGTAAATGCCAAACTCAAGTTAATTAGCATGATCAAGTATGTCCAATCTCCAAGTTGTGGATATATCTGAATTTTGCAGTTCTATAGTGGTGAATTTCAGTTATCCTTATTGAAATAGTGCCCAGTTAGCTAGCTTCCTTCAAGTAATCAGGAAATAGTTATAAACAAAGATGTCAAAATCTTCCATAAAGATGTATCAGCATTCAGTCTTACTAGCAATTCTTTAACCATGCTGTGGAGAAACTCTTAGTCAGGCTGTTTTTCAGTTTCTACCTTCCAAAAGCTTCAACATTGGATCCAGTTTGTAGAATTTGAGGCAGTTAAGCTAAATGATATGTATATAGAGAATGTGATATAAAATTAATCAATCTGCATTATTAACATCAAATACCATATATAGTTGGATTGAGGATGGCTATGTGAAGAGGTTTCTTTAGTGTAGAATATAGACACTAAATCGATAATATATAATAATAATTATGTAATTCGTAATTAGGTCATTTAATATGTTCTTAGGATGTAAATTTAAAGTACAATGAGAAAAAAAAAAAAAAAAAAAGAAGAAGAAGAAGTTCAAATGTGACATTAAGGAAATTTGGGTAAATAAAAAGCCAGAGGAGGGGAACTTCATTGGAGAATCAGAAAAGAAGTATTTGAGTTTGGTAAGTACAGAAATAACTTCAGGGAGTAGCAAGAATATTTCCAGAGAGAACAAGATATAACCTTGGGATCAAATTGCATATGCCAAACTTCGGATGGGGGAGCTTCGAGATTGACGATCGTGGCGTTTGTATCAACATCAAAAACTTGAACAAAACTATAAAGAGAAGCCGAAGCTGAAATTACTCCGGAAGTGTTAAGTTTCCATCTCGAAAGTTTGAACTTATATGTGGAGGGATTCACATGTATAAGACACCCAAGGTTCTAGTCTCTAAGCAGTGTGAGATTATTTCGAACACTCCCCTTCACGTGTTGCCCTTTTTTTAGGTGGCAACACACATGGCATGTGGTCCATATTTTGGGAGATCGTATAGAATGAACCTGAAGCTCTAATACTATGTTATGTTTTCATCTCAAAAGTTCGAACTTATAAGTGGAGAGACTCTCACATATATAAGGCATCCGAAGTTTTAGTCTCTAAGTAATATGTGACTATTCCCAACATGAAAGATGAGCAGCATCCTATTCCACCCCGAGGCAGTGTCCTGTGTTCGTTGCTTGCAACACGAGCTCTGGTCGCCACAACTTTACAGTCTCATCAAGGGAACAGCTAAGCAAAAGAACAGGTCGAGCGTTAGTTGCAGGAACCAAAGTTGCGGTTCATATTGATTCTTCATGAGCATTTCAACGGATTTCAAGCCTGCAAGCTTCATCACTATTGCTTAAAAACCTGTAAAGGTGAGTGAGGAAGAAGAGCTTCTCTTTCTCTGTGTTCTCTGACTTATTGCAGTTCGGACTGTAAGCGGGCCAGTCCACTCTGAGACTCGCTTGGCGCAACCTGGCCCATTGGTCCATTATAGGGAATCACAAATACGGGGGAGCGGCAGTATTGGTATTTGAGTCATATGGGAGGGGTGTTGGTTTGACGGATTGTTGATACAGATCGTCGTCGATAAGAATATTTCATAATAGAAGGAATGGAGCATGTTTTTTGTACTCCACATATTTGGATTCCAAAGTCATTTGATAAATCGATTTACTATTTGGGAGTTGGTTAACAACAAGGTTTACTCCCAAATGACTCTCTGAGAGTCGGAATTCATGGAATCCATGTGTATATGAGATGCCAGGAGCAATTAGGCCAACCAAAGTTAGCCCAACCCAATTACAGTGAATTAACCATTCTACTTGCACCCATAATAGGAAAGAAAGAGCACTTAACACTCTGGGTGAGTGACTGTGTGAGTGACCCCAGGACAATAAGAGGAGTCGAACTCAGTATTTTTCACTTTCTGAGGCGTATGCTCCTTGTCAATTGAACTACCCCCTTGGAGTTAGATACCTAGAGTTAAGTGATCTCTTGAAACGAGAAAAATTGAAAAAGAGTGGGGAGTGGGGAGCAATGGAGCAGCAAGTAATCATATGTTGGATCAACCAATTCATATCGGTTTTGGATAGATGATAATGGATATGATTTTATTTTAATATTATTATATTTGGTATATCAGTTTTTCATTGAAGCAATAATATCGGATTAATCAATTCGTATCGGTTTTGGATAAATGATAATGGATCTGATTTTGTTTTAATATTATTATATTTGATATATCAATTTTTCATTGAATCAATACACCGATGTGGCGGTTTTTGAACATGTCTATCCAATACCGGGTTTTACCTAATTCACATCGTCTCCTCCCAGCAACTTTGGGAGGATGGTGGCAATCTTGTCCTGATGGCCAACACGTGGCTCTTGGTGAATCCGAGACTCACATTCAAGCGGATACCAGCCGACAGGGGGTGTCGGCTTGAAAGTGGGTCTTGGATTCATCGAGAGCCACGTGTCGGCCATTCGAATAGGATTGACACCGCCTTCCAGAATCGCTGGGAGAGGGAGGAGACGATGTGAATCCGGATTTAGAACGTTGATGGGGAGAGCGTGAGTCAGATGAAAGCCGGAGATGGAGAGGTGGAGCCGGAGATGGAGAGGTGGAGCCGGAGAGATAATGGGAGTGCTGGAAAGGGAGAGGTGGAGTCGGAGAGGTAATGGTGACGATAGCATCGACCATGTAGACTGTAGAGGCTGTCTGCGCAGGCAACGCGCAAATCTCTTCTTCCTAAACCACTCGATTTTGAGGAATCTCCACTGTGGTCACTGTTCTTGGGTAACAATATTCAATTCAATAAATAATTTAAAAGCATCACCAATTGCGTTAAAAAGCATCTTGCGTTGCTGTGGGAGTTTGGGGGATACGTAAAAGACGGCAGGGAGGAGCATAGACGGACGGGTAGAAAAATAGACGTGCATCATGCGGCGGCGGCGGGCGGGGTCAAAGGTATTTTTTTTTTCAAAGTTGTACTTATGAGGTGCGAATTTGGTAATCATGCGTATCAGTCATCGTTCACTACTGCTCTGAGAGTAGTGAATAGTGATTCTCCAATGGAGTAATGGACAACCCCTTTTCGTGGATGGTATAAGGAAGTCTTCTCATGGAGAAGGATTAGAAATCCTTTCCGTCCTTGTCAGTGTGACAACGATTTCGTTGAAAGTAAGTTTATAAAAACAGAAGGGAAGAGCCCAAGTCAAAGGAACTGCTCAAAGCTGAAAGCGATTGAGAACGAAGAAGTCCCACTACCACAGCCTTTCTTTCTAGATAGATATCTCTGCATTCGTCCACAGTCTCTGTGTTTGTGAATTTGTGAGTGCGAAGTGAGTGAGTGAGCAAGAGAGAGAGAGAGATGGAGCACAAACTGACATATGAACAGTTCAAAGGACAGGTCAGGCTACCAAAATTTGCAGTCCCAAAACGGTATGATCTCAAGTTGAAGCCCGACCTATCGGCCTGCACATTTGCCGGTTCCGTCGAAATCAATCTCGATATCGTCCAAGAGACACAATTTCTTGTCTTGAATGCGCTTGAACTTGTCATCACTGAAGTATACTTCAGAGACTCTCATAAACGGGTATTTTATAAGCTCAAGCTTCGAAAATTCATTTCATCTTCAATCTTACAAAGTACTTAGTTCATAATCACCATTCCCACCCCTCAATCTCCTCCTTTTTAAAATTTCATAATATTATTTATTTTGCAGGAATACCGACCTGAAAATGTTATCATAGAAAAGGAAGATGAAATACTTGTGTTGGTCTTTGCGGATGTTCTTCCCTTGGGAGAGGGAAGTTTAGGCGTAAAATTTTCAGGAGTCCTTAATGATTACCTGTTAGGATTTTACAGAAGGTGCTCTGCTCTTTTCTCTTTCTTTTGGATCATTTTTCGTTAAATCCTGTTGGGTTTAAATGATGAACTCGTATTAACAGTACCTTTGTGCTTGAGGGAGAGAAGAAAAACATGGCTGTTACACAGTTTGAAGCGGCGGATGCGAGACGGTGTTTCCCGTGCTGGGATGAACCTGCTCTCAAGGTATGCTTTCCTGGTATTATCTGAGACCATATATGGTTATTGAAGCAATTTAGAGCTTCTTGACACTAAATGAATGCGAAATGACAGTATAAAGCACAATTTCAGAACCATCCATATGTGTGTCTGGTTTTGCAACTGGGAAATGTTAGCTGCTGTTAGTCAATGAAAACAATTTGTTTGCTGATATTATCTGCTTATGTTGATCTTTGACTTCAGGGTACTTGTACGTGGTACAATTTTGATTGTTGCATGTTGACAGTCCCTTCTATGTTTTGCCAATTGTTCTGGTGTTTTGCATGTGTTCAGTCATTCCCCATACACATGCATTCTCTCTCTTTATATATATAGATTTCAAAAGTCAAAATGCTTTCTATACAAAGAAGCTTCCTGCATGTATTTAGAAAATGTATATCCCCTTGTGTTTAATATTAGATTGTATCTCTAGAGATTTGTGGACCCTGTTTTTCTTTACGTTAACCTACATTAAATGCCTCGCATTAAAAAGAAATGAGCTTTATATCACTATAATTATGTAATAGTCTTAGACTGCCGTGAGATTGATTCTTATTTCATTTTTATATCTCTAACACTTGCCTACAGGCTACTTTCAAGGTAACAATGGAAGTGCCATCTGAGATGATAGCATTGTCTAACATGCCAGTTATTGATGAAAAGCTTAATGGACATTTGAAGACAGTTTCTTTTGATGAAACGCCAATTATGTCAACATACTTGGTAGCTTTTGTAGTCGGCTCATTTGATTATATTGAAGATATAACAAGCGATGGTTTGCATTTGAACATATAACTTTTTATCTTTGGGAGGGGGAAAAAAAACAAGATTTAAGTTGCACGTTGTGAAAATTCTGTGATTGTTGTAGGAATTAAGGTCCGTGCATACTGCCCAGTTGGTAAGAGTGATGAAGGGAAGTTGGCTTTAGATATTGCTGTAAGGGTGCTTGATCTATTTAAGAAGTATGTTTTCTCTTCTTTATCTTTTTATGTATTTGTTCTTGTTCTATTATACCATGAATAGCAAACCCCCTGAACAAGTTCAGCAATCTGTACATATTGACAATGCTATTTACAGCATTCTTTGTTTATTTGCATGGATATTCATCTTTTCGCTAGCTCTGGTTTTGACATTTTCTCTTGTCATGCTAAATCGAGATGGGCTTCTGCAGATATTTTTCAATGCCATATACACTTCCTAAACTGGATATGGTTGCAATCCCTGATTTTTCTGGTGGGGCTATGGAGAATTATGGTTTGATTACATTTCGTGAAAATGAACTGCTCTATGATGATTTGCAATCTTCAGCTAGAGACAAACAGTGGGTATGGTTCATATCTGGATGTGCATGAACTTCCTGCTTGATTAATTGGATGTTGTCTATGACAAATAAACCCTTCCTTTAAGAAAAAAAAGAAGCAAAAAACTAAAAACTATCCTTATGGGTATTCAAAAAGTTTCCTTAAGTTCTCTTTTTTTTATTCATTAATTTTTCTTTTGGTTTGTCCAAATGCCTCCAATATGCACTATGTATTAGTGACATATGGACTTCCTTTAATCCGTGCTGACATTAAATTTAATGCTTCAAGCTTGCAATTGTAGTAGCACATGAAGTGGCTCATATGTGGTTTGGCAATTTGGTAACTATGGAATGGTGGACTCATTTATGGCTAAATGAGGGATTCGCAACATGGGTACTTCCAGCTTTAATCTTTGGGATTTGACCGGATGAATCAGCAATCATGATAGAATTGATTTTTTTTTTCTTCTATCAATTTTGTATTTACAGGTGAGCTATTTAGCTGTTGACAGCTTATATCCTGAGTGGAAGATCTGGAATCAATTTCTTCAACAAACAGTTGGTGGTCTACAGCTGGATGCACTCGAAGAATCACACCCAATTGAGGTTAATCTTATAAATTATAGCTAATTTTGATGGAATTTATGGATATAACAACACATTTCATATTCAACCCATTATGTGGCCGCGGTTGGGAACCTGACTTCAAAGGCTTGGAAGAATATGTGTTGGTAATCATTGGAGAGGGGCATCGTTCAAGGTGCCGATCGATGCCATTGGTTTTGATCAAGGTCAAGACTAAACCTAAGGGTGGTACTAAAAAGTTCCAAGTTCAACTTGTTTTTGGTCCACCTAGTCTTATAAAAGTTTAGGTTTCGACACAAACTCGACCAAGTTTTAACTCCAAAGGAAGGAACAGTACACAGGAGCAACACTTATTTGGCTACACAAGGACAACATTTATTAGACAGTATTTATTTATGACTAATATCATTATAACTCCTTCATTATTACTCAGATTCAAGCAATCTCGGATTTGTTAGAAAGTTGATTACGCTAGCTTTGCAACAGATCCGTGATTGCTTGAATCAAAGTTATATTGAAGCAGTTACGCTCTGGTCATATCTTGTCAGGAGTACACAAATACTTTTTCTAGTCGCCCTGGATGAATATAATTTTTTGGACATCAGAGTTAGAGATTATTTCGGCCCTCTCTTGGTTTAATATTGCTTTACTATAACAAGATTTATGAAATTTTTAGATTTGGGTAAAAGCCTAGCATTTGGAAATTGAAAATCGCCCCCGCACTTAAAAATCCGATTTTTGTTCTTGAACTGGAAAGTTGACTTCTTATATTTTTGAATTTGAATTTTAGACTATTTTTATTGGATTCAAATAGGGGGTGTTTGCTTATTTATGAATAGTATCTTAAGTAAATGATATTAGTCATAAATAAATGCTGTCAGTGTTACCTACTTAACTCTGGACACAATCCTAAGTGCTGTCAGTGCTACCTTCTTAACTCTGAACAATTTCAAGTCTCAGCGCATTCTAGCAAACTTGGGTCCTGACCACATGTTATTATTTTGGATGCTTTTTTTTCAATCTAACATGTGAAATATGTATAAAAAGGTTGAAATAGGCTACATAAAAAAAATCAGATAAAGAAAAACAGTTCTGAACCTTAAAATCATGATTTCAAGGTTTTTGGGGAAAATACCTAGACAACTTGGTTTCAAGGCTGGTTGAAACCGGCCCCGAAACCAGCACCTTGAACCTTGGGCAAGGGTCAAGAAAAAGTCTTAAAGACCTTAGCATGTATGGAAGGAAAGTTCTTCTTTTAACACTTATGCATTCATGACTTCTCTTATCACTTCAACTCATGTCATCTTTGGCCTTTCCCTTGATCTTTGAAGACCTTGAATTGCCCCATAAAACCCCTCTCACTAGTTCATGGTTGGTTTCATTCAATGCGGCCAAACTATCTCAAATAACTTCACTCATCTTGTCCCCAAAGTTCATTTACTATGTTTTACTACTTTTTGGCTTTTTAATACCTTTTGATGCTCTATCATCATCGAGTGTTTGAAATTAAACTCTCTCCCATTTTCTTATTTTTTTTTGGGATGGGAGCATTTACTTATAATCTTTTCTGGAGTTAAAACACTTCCTTAATTTGTTATGTACTTCTATCCAGATATTAGTTTATTTCTAAAGTAAAAATTGAATGAAAAATGTAGATTTCCATTGAAGTATTTTCATGCTTCTCATAATTTCATTCAACACATCTTATGTTTTCTATTTAGATATTTAATTATTTACTGTAAAAGAGAGCTTGGTGTATTGAATTCTCAGTATCTCAATATCTGCTGCCATATACAAACTCATTGCTATTTTTATGATATTTATGGTGGATCCACATGATGCAATTCTTTTTCCGTCTTTTCTGTTCAAGTGCTCTTTCCATGTTTAACTTAGAAGGCGTGTATGTTTCAGGTAGAGGTCCACCATGCTCGTTCAGTTAATGAAATTTTTGATGCAATAAGCTACAAAAAAGGGTCTGCTGTTATCCGAATGCTGCAAGATTATCTCGGGGATGATATTTTCAAGGTAGAATCTCAATTATCTTCAACCGTTGTTAAAATTCCAACCATTACAACCCTTTTATGACTTTCATTTGTCGATCATATGATAACAGACTGTGTTGCTACAGATATTTCAGTAAATGAGTTAGAATCTTTTAACTCCAGTAATGCAGTACCAAAATTTCCAGGAATATCGGAGTTGAACTCAAGGGAGAGGATCAATTCCTGTCAACCCAGAAACCCAATGATTATGAAATCCAGGTCACTCTTCTAGAGGTTCGGACCTGTATTGTGGTTCAGGATAAGTTGATTTCTCTGCCTGCTTATAGGGGGTGTTCTGGTCCAAGTTCAGATTTTGCTCAGAAATTGATGCAAGAAGCAATGAGCTTAAACCAACATAATGTATGGTTTAAAATAAAAATAAACACAATGATAATGAATGGAAAGGTAATTGTGCAATCATACATTAAGTAAATGAATAAGAATTTGAAGAGGAACCCTGCCCAGTGCAGCAGTTGGCCACCAGGCTGTTGAGCTTTGGCCTCTCACCCTGGAGGTTATGTGTTCGATCTCTGGGCCTCGGTGGGTGCATCCATGCACTCCCCACCTTTCCCTCCCTCCTTTTCCTCCTTCCAACTTCCAAGTAGTGCAGCCTATTGGGTGATGTAATAGTAGGATGGCCAAAAAAAAAAAAAAAAGAATTTAAAGGACAACTAATATTTCAGAACAATACGTTAAGTTGTAATGCAGCAAATCCAAAACAGTCTTAACAGAGCTGAACGGAATCAAATAAAAATCAATTCTACAACTATTTGAAAATAAATCAAACAGGTATAAAGACCCATGGTTCAGCTGATTTATGCTGACAAGCTGGCCAATTTTGACCCAGCTGATTCAACCCATGGCTAGGATTTTTCCTTTCATGCTGTGTCACATATCTTACACTTTATGTTCCAACTAGTATGTGATTCCTTTTCCTAAAGCATTTTGTGTTATGACTTACTATATTATTCATTTTCCTAAAACAGAGAGCTTTAGCTGTATATATGAAGAAATTTGCATGGAAAAATGCTAAGACAGAAGATCTGTGGGATGTTCTTTCTGAGTTATCTGGAATTCAAGTGCATATGTTGATGGATACATGGACAAAGCAAATGGGATATCCACTCCTGTATGTAAAATCCAAAAATCAAAGTCTAGAGTTTGAACAGGTAATTCATATTGACTAACAAATAGAGCTGCATTATTTGGATTTTCTTATCAAGTTCATTCATGTAAAGCTGTCAGAATGTCAAGAAGATAGAAATCCTGTTAATTGGCAGAAACATGATGGTTCTCTTTGGACTTGCAGTCACAGTTTCTTTCATCCGGTTCACATGGGCATGGAGAATGGATTGTTCCAGTTACATTATGTATTGGTTCTTACAAACGGTGCAAGAATTTCCTGTTAGAAACTAAATCTGGGAATTTGGACTTTTCTAGTCTTTGGTGTTCTTTGGATGCCAATGCTAGAACATCTGAGTTAAATCAAGAGAAATGGGATGATGAACAGTTATGGGTAAAACTTAATGTTGGACAGACTGGTTTTTATAGGGTAAAGTATGATGATGTCCTTGCAGCTCGACTAAGGAAAGCCATAGAGGCGAATCTTTTGTCCTCACCAGATAGGTTTGGTGAGTAGCTTGTGCATACCCTTGTGAATCTTTTATAGCAAGAGATAGGTCTGACCTCATGTTATTCTCATTTTTAGGCATTTTGGATGATTCATATGCTCTTTTCGAGGCTTGTGAGTTGTCACTATCCTCGTTGCTTTCCCTGATGGACGTATACAGAAAGGAGATTGATTATATTGTATTATCAAGGCTAATTGATGTATTCTCTCCTCTGTGTTCTACTGAGAAATTCATACCATTCATAAAAAGAAAAGCCTGACCTTTCTTTATCTTTCCCTCCAACAGATAAGTTACAGGGTTTTGGAGATCTCAAGTGATGCCTTCCCAATTTCGAGGAACAATTTAAAACAATTTTTCACAAATTTACTCTCTGCAAAGTAAGCATGACCATTTGCCAGTTTTATTTGGCAGTTCTTTCACTTACTTTTCTATTTTCATGTAATTTTTTTATCATCCTTTTAACCATTTTTTATTTTTTTGGTATTTGAGTTCTCAAATTGTTCTCACTATTGCAATAATGGTGAATAATATAGCTGTGTGTATGCTCCTGTGCATATATATTTTTAAGTTTGATTGCATATTGGCAACTGAAGAACTGAACACCTAGCTTCTGATATTAATTATCGACACTTGAGAACTTTCAAATGGAAGTGCTTGGACTTCATTGAAACTCTAGTTAATGTGATTGAAATTTTATACATTCCTTAATCAGGTTAAAAACTTTTGCACTGACAATGTACTCTTTGCACTTCATTAGCATGTACCATAACTAAAAATTCTTGAGGTTATTTACTCTTATTTATATATTGCTGTTACATCAAGTAGATTGGGCTGGGAAAGTTTATCTGGTGAGAGCCACTTGAATGTTCTGTTGAGGGGGGAGATCTTGACTGCATTGGTAGTCTATGGCCATGGTATGACTCAAAAAGAAGCACTCAGGCGTTTCCACATATTCTTGGGTGATAGGAACACCCAACTTCTTCCTGCTGACATGAGAAGGGTACTGACTCATTGTTTCCAGGAATCCAGATCATGCCTTCATGTGCCTCTTCTTGTCTTCCTTACTGATCTGTGAAACTTAAAATGTTCATTAGGCAGCGTATGTTGCTGTAATGCAAAATGTTAGCGCAAAAAATAGAACTGGGCTTGAATCCCTTCTGAAAGTATATAGAGAAGCTGATGCAGTGGAAGAGAAGGCACGGATCCTGCGTAAGTTTTATACATTTCTGGCATTATGGGCATCATGTTATAGGTATCTTTAGTTGTTTGTGATGAAAAATTTCTCCTTGTGTCTTGTAGGTTCACTGGCATCTTGTCCAGACTCAGATATTGTTCTAGAAGTTCTGAATTATTTTTTGTCTGATGAGGTAGTACACTTCACTGATCAGATCTTGTTCTCCAAGAGCTATGAGAGTGTAGTCATCGTTCTGATTTCTGATTGCCTATCAATATAATTTCAGGTTAAAGATCAAGATATAATTTATGGACTTTCTGGAATAAGCTCAGAAGGCCGTGAAATAGCATGGAGATGGTTAAAGGTAGCTTTTTCTCGGGCTATCATCCAAAATCATAAAAAAAACCTTAGCATAGAGTTAGTTGTATGACTGCACTGAGTGGTTTTCTTCTCCATTTTCTTTGATTATCCTACCAGTGAACATGTTATCTTAATGCAAGCCTTAATAGCATAAGATTTCTTTGAAGCTCCAAATTTGTTTATCTTTTTTGTAAATTCCTTTTGCATATGAATTTTAAAACTTCAATTGAGATTGGGGTTTTTTTTTTTTCATATTGCAGGGGGTGGACCATTTATTGTTATACTAATCTTTTCCGTAATACTGATTATACTGTTCATGTAATTCAAACAGTGTATAGCTTCACCATGAGTCCACCTAAGAAATTTGTAGTAGCACCATATGATCTTTCTTTCCACTTAAGAAATTTTCTTGTACATTGTCATTGGGTTCTGAATACAGGATATCGTTTTTTCCTCTCTGCATCTCCCCCTCCTTCCTAACCTTTATTTTTTTTTGTTGAATGAATGCAGGATAATTGGGACCTAATTGCAGACAGATGGGGCACTGGGATTCTACTCACCCGCTTCATAAGAGATATTGTAACACCTGTGAGTGTTGAAACTTTATGCTGGAAATCAATAAATACACGATAAAATCTCTAGTATTAGGTTATGACATGAGGGTTGGGTAGCAACAAATTGCTTGTGTTCTTATGATGCTTGTGATTCTATTGAAATGAAACATATAATTATACTTGGCTAACTCAAAAAAGTATTTATTATGTAGTTTTGTAGCTTGGAAAAAGCAGATGAAATAGAAGCATTTTTTGCAACCCGTGCCACTACTACAGTTGCCATGAATTTGAAGCAAAGTTTAGGACAGGTCCGGATCAAAGCTAGATTGGTTCAAAAGATACAGGATGAGCAATCAATTGGTGAGCTGATTAGGCAGTTGGCATTGAAGGAATAGTTATTATAACTATGGTAACAAGGCTGTTGAATTGATTTGGGTCCCTAACTCTGGCAGCTTCCTCTTGTTATCTATTATTTTCGGTTATAATCATACTTTGCAATAATCTTTCACCACGTAATACTTTGGGTCCCCAACTCTGGCGGCTTCCTCATCTATTATTACTGGTTATAATCATACTTTACAATAATCCTTCACCATGTAATACTTGAATTTAAGGGTGACTTAAGATATTTAGGTTTTTTTTATGGGAAAAGTTTTTCCGAACTGCCCCTCATGTAAGGAGACCCATGGTCTGGTCTGGAACATCTCAACCCCCCACCCCCCTCCCCCCTCTTTTCTCTACTGCACCCCAAGGAACCTCTCCCCTTTTTTTTATATCAGGATCAGTATTGGAAAAGCTTGGAGAAGTATCAAGCTAATCACTAACAAAGAATCTGCACTACAACATAAAATACATAATTAGACCTAATCTTGTTAAAATGATTCTTAGATTTCTACATTACTATATATATACTTGTGAAACCTATTGGTGTTAACACATATATTTCCAAACCATGTACTTGGAAGGATACAGAATTGCCCCGAAGTTAGAATAAACAGTCTGTAATTGAAAATACTTACGAAATTTCATACACCTCCCTCCATATTTTGCCTTGAAGGCACCAAACCCTTGAGTTTGCAATTAATTACACACATCTCTAATTTGTTAATCATGTATAAGACAGACGTATTTTATGACAGTTTGCTAATTGATGACATGTTCTCTAAAATCTTTTAATACCAAAAATACTCTTATACATGTGTACATTGACAATTTTACCCTTATAATCTTAAGGATCACCGTAAATCGGTGTTAGGATCCTCTGTAGTGACTGCCGTCTGATAGTAAAGATTCTAACTTTTCATAGTTAATCGGCACGAACTATGAACGATCAGGATCTCACTACTGCTTGGTAGTCACGGATCCAGGTCCTTGCAAATCACGATTGGATTCTTTCTGCAACGGTCTGTAAACTTCACGATGATCTATCGGACTTGTGGAGGTTTGGAGCAAAGGTCTAGAGTCCAGACTCGTGGGGGTTCCGAAGAAGCCCAAGAGGCGACATTGATGTCTTCTTCTGTGGGAAACGTAAATGCTATGGAAAAGGGAATAGTCCAGTAACTTAATATTTTTTATAGATGGAGAAAAGGGGGATGAGAAATGAGACTGACAAAGCGCGAAATCCAGAGTTCAATATTTCAAGCAAGGAGAAGAGGGGATCCATGCTGAAGGAGGAAATAGAGTAAGAACCCTCCACTCCTGATGATTGCCGTCCATTATCTCCTGAACGCAAGAATGCTATGAAATTTTCTGCAGTGCATGGGACTTACGAACTCTTCCTCAGTAAACTTAAGTCAAAATGGGGACTCTATGATTCTGGAATATGATGCAGATGTGGTGAGACACGTTCCAAATTGCAGAAGGCAGAAGTTCCAACGATCTCCCTCTCTTAATCCTTTCAATTCATCTGTAGGAATTTCTGTTTCATAGCGCAACTTATACACTGTTTGAGTTCCTTTCCGTGGCACTTGCTTTGAGGTTGTGCTTTCTGATCGATCTTGGTGTTTGAAAATTTATTACAGATGGATGAAGATGAATGCAATTGCATTGAGATTCTTGAAGGTGATTGTAATTTTTCTCAGTACCGAGAAAGGCGTATGGTTTCTCTCATCGGTCTCAGGGAGAGGTCTGAGATTTGGTCGGACTACTACAAGATCGTAGAGCAGAAAACTGTTTCCTGGTACGTTTGTTTGTCTGTTTAATTATTTGTTAGTGAAATTAAAATGGGAGGACAATTGGATCATTTAAGATGCGTGGAGTGCCATTAATTAATAAATCGCGAGTTCGGAGTTGGATGCCATTTAAGGCAAAGTATTGGAAGGTTGAAATTTTCCCAAATAGAAGTCCACACTCCCCCTTCTCCATTTGCAACCAGGTATCTTGACCCCTCCCCTGACCTCACCTAACTAGCCACTTCCTTTGTTAAACTAGGGATCTCCCCAGTTCTATTATGCTTCCTTCTTATTCCCAAGGGTAATTCCCAGCCTGGTTCAATCAATGGTTCAGGGTCTCTTTCAACACATGAAGGAGAAGTCCTTGAGTGGTTCTGGGAGGACGCGACAACTTATCTCGGATGGCCGTTATGTGGTTCTCGGGTGAATCCGAGACCCACGTCTAAGCCGACACCCCCTGTCGGCTTGGCTTGTTGGCTGGGTGTCGGCTCAGACTTGGGTCTCGGATTCACCAAGAGTCACGTGACGGTCATCCAAGACAGGTTGCCACTGTCCTCCCAGAACCACTAGGAGGAGAGGATGCGGATCCTCTGATCCCTCCCTTGTTAGGGGAGATTTAGAGTCTTCCATTGTCAGAGTTCAGCGAGAATTTTCTCATTCTCCATCGAACGACGACAAATCAAGTGAAACATTTGAGTTTTATGAGAAGGTTTAGGTTTTCTATGAGAAGAAGCTCCCATGTTCAAAGACTTCCTGGTTGTTTCGAAGACAAGTAATTTTGTGGTTTGTTTTCTATCCAAGGAACTCTTGTTTTTGTGTAATAGGGTTTTTTTGGAGTCTGTTTGGAGGGATTCCAGTTGTGGTGGTTCTCTCCTTACGGGGTTAAAATATTAACAAACAGAAACTCACTCCGACAATGACACAAACGAGTCAAACTCGCCGCTGCCAATGCTACTAGACAAGGGAGCCTTCTCCTTCGTATCCAAATGTTGGCGTTCCATGTTCTCTTCCCCATTATTCTTCTCCATCCGCAGTTGTCTCAACTGCTCCCAGCACTTACTTTACCTCTCCGTCCGCATCCTTCCCTCCAATTTGGTGTCCGGCTCTCCACCGTTTGGGTCTTTGGTTTGTTGCTTTAATAGAGAGAAAATTGGCCCAAATATGAGTCTCTGACGCTTGGCAAAATTTATGTCATGCATGGTTGTTCCATGGATTTCACCAATTGGGGTGAAGTGTTCGACCCTGCGCTTGCTTATTGGGTTATTGTTCCCAGTCCCATTGAGTTCACGATAGAATGAGCAAGAGCAACTTGTCACAAACCAACTTTTTTCGAAGTTTAATATCTATGCAGCGCCTCAGCCAGGCCTACCACCGGGAGAGGGTCAGAAAGAGGTTCATCATTAAGATCGTGACAAATTGCTGCGGAGAAAGTTTATGTCGCTAACCTTCTAGAGGGGTGTCGGCCTATTGGGTTGTCTTCGATCCTTGTGATTCATCCTGGCACAAAATATCGATTGCGTTGGTAACACCTTTTGGGCCCATATAACCCAAAGCGTATCATTGTGTTTGGTAAGCATTTTTTAATACAACTTCATAGTAGAATATATATATATATATATATATATATATATATATTTTCTTTTTATATAGAATGAAAATAGGATAAATAGCAAGATATTTCAATTCTATATTCAAAATGCAGGATGGAATTGAAAGAGATAGGTTGCATTAGAAAACACATCTTAAAATATGTTCTTGACTTAAAATGCATGCTAAAACTAAAACTAAAACTAAAATCAAAACCAAAATCAAAACCAAGACCAAAATCAAAACCTTAAATCTAATCAATAGCTTGACTGTTTATATACCACATAATCATAGTTCCCACTAGATCACCAACAATATCAATTTTCAAATTTCAAATTCCATCCTATACTTCTTACCTAAGGAGCACACACAAACTTATTAAAGAAATAAAGGGAGGGGGGCAACCCTATCCCATGGGACTCCGAATGAGTGAAAAAAACATAATCAGAGCCCAACCCAACCAACATTTTTACATGTCTATCTACATACTTCTACATTAATAAACCAACAAATCTATGTCTGCTTATGGTTCTAAATCCAAATGTATAGGATACGATATCGATCATGTCCAAAACTGATCAGATCGGTGAATCACCGTTACGGACTGTATCCGATGACAATACCTTGAACCATGTGTGTGAATCCCTTGATTTTTCACAGATGACTTGGGCTTCGGCTCTTAGCTGCTTGTTTCTCTTTAATGGAATTCATCTTCTCAAGCCTCAACCCGGCCCGGAAACTAGCAATGAAGGTATCAGCTTTGGTGTTGACGTCTGGACTAGGACAGAAGACTGCACCCATCCCATCTCCACCTTCCTTGGTGACTGCTGCTGTCATGGTGTTGGTGGTAGTTGTTGCTGATGTAGATTTAGTTGACACAGACGTAGATCCCAAATCAGGTTCCTTCTTTGTTGGTGAAGTAACCGGAGAACCGCTGAGTGAGTTTTGGTTGCTTCGAATCCTGAGTAAACCCCCACGAACTACGAACTTCATTTCTGGTATTGGGAATGGCGGAGGCGGCGGAGGTGGTGGCATTGGAATCAATGGAGACTGCCCTCTGCTATTCAAGTTCTCTTCATCTTCGTATACCTTGCTGCTCATCTTCGTTGGCAATGGAGGTCGCCGGCCACCGGCTGCAGAGTTTCTCTTTCTCTGTCGAGGAGAATCTGATGATAGTTCTGCTGGCGTTGGTTGTGGTCTTACTGATGGTGCCTCTGGCTGGGATTTCCGTTTGGTTGAACGTGACGATGAGGCAGGTTGTGGAGGCGGCGGTGGTGGTGATGGTTCTAAGCGTGTGAGTGAGACTGAGTGGATTCTCTTGCTCTTGCTAGTTTTCTTGTAAGAGAATAAATTGTGAAATGCCGAAGCAGGAGATGGTGGTGGTGGTGGTGGAGGCGGCGGCGGCGGTGGAGGTGGCGAAGGTCCCAAAGACGAATTTCCTGAATGAGGATGAGACAGGTGATCAGTTGTGCTATCTTCAGTATCCTTGTACTTCTGCTTCTTCTTCTTCTTCCTGTGTTGATACATTGAAGCCAGAGTGTTGGCTAAATCCTTCGCTCCACTCCGTCTCTTCCGTTCCGACCGGAGATACGACACTAGACTTGGTGGTGGAGGTGGGGGCGGCGGTGGTGGCGATGGAGGCAGCGGAGGTCGGGTTCTCTTGGTCTCCGACACAACTTCTTGTAAGCTTTTTGCCTTTTCCTTACGTTCGACGCTATGGAATGTTCGGGTCATTTTCTGCTTCATCGCTGGCGGCGGAGGTGGGGGAGGAGGTGGCTGCGGTGGCGGCGCTGGTGTCTGTGGTGGAGATGGAGGTAGTGGCGATGCAGGAGTTGAAGTCTCCGTAGGACGAAGCACAAAATTATCGATTGGTATGGTGTTGATCTCCGAATGCTCGATCTCAGGTTGACGTCCCCGTCGACGCCGAACGTATTCCGACGCCGTTCGATAAGTATGCAAATCGATGTCATTGTCGTCAAAGAAGCGCCATCTGTCTTCCTCGCCGGAAACCGAAGAGATATCTCGCCTGAGATCGGGGTATGAGCTGCAGTTCCTCTTCAAACGAACCACGTTAGTCGAAATCGAATCGGAAGTAGTAGCCCCGAGAGAATCGTAGATCCTCGGATCCGAAGAATATTCGAACCATTGATGTCTTGGAGTTGTTGACTGAAGAAGTGGGTTCTCGGAAACGGGTTCTGCGATGTGAGCAGCGACGCCATTAGCTTCACCGGTGTTGGAGAAAGAGGAGGAAGAGCTATCATCGTTTGATCTTCTATTGAGAAACCCACAGGCAATAGCGAAGAGAACAAGCAAGAAATTAAGTGAATCCCAATTCTTCTTCACCGAACTGGATCTGAAACTCAGAGAAGCAAAGGAAAGAATCGAAGGAATTACAAAAACCAGGAGGATGAGAGCAAAAATGGGGAGCAACACGATCAACAGAGTAGGATTGAGGAGGATAGACGATTGACGACGATGGCGGTGACGATATAGATTGTTACTGGTTTGTAGCCAAAAGGGTGTCGTCGGATCTCCATCTTCTTCCATTATCTGTGAGCTTTTTGAATTCTCAGCTGGTTTGAACTTCCTTATAACAGCTTCAGTTTCTGGGAAGATTGAGAGACGGAGAAGAGAAGACAAATGAGATTTTTCAGGCTCCTTTCCTTCTGCTTTACTTATATTGTGTTGATTGCAATGTAAATGTGTACTGTATTTATGCCTAAATACTTCCTCTATATTTATAGTTGAGGCCTTGAGCCTTGATCCATTTGAAAACCGATCTGGTCCGGTTCAAATCGGTCAGATCGTGCCGAATCTGCCACTTTTTCGTATCAGTTTTCAGATTGGTCATTTTTATATAAAAAAATTAATAAAATAAAAATTCATAAAAAAAAATATAAGAGAAACAAGGTTGAATAATATGACCGAAAAATAACATCAATATAGTGGTATTTGATACTGTATATAATTCTTCTCTATAAAACAAATGGGCTGATAGAATTCGTGAAAATCATTTTCATATTTTTAAAATTTTTTGTAAGAGAGGTTCTTTATCGTTTTAAAGACCTGAGAAGTCTTAGGATGCATGGATGGGGCAATTATGAAAATTTATATAAATAGAGCTGAGATTTGTGTCTTTCGAAGGTAGAACTCTAACTCTATTGATTTATCCGTAAATCAGAAAAAAAAAAGTTATTTTTTTAGGCAAGCAATATTCATATGCCCTCTCACATGATTGTAAAATTACCATCATACCCCTAGTTTTGCATTAGACCCATGGTTTTAGGTATCCCTACTGAATCCTTTGGTTCATATTGCTATTGGCCTGTTTGATTTAATATCGTTTTGTTGAATTGATATAAGAATTGATACTTAATAGATTTGGTCAATTTGGGCCGATATTGACTGATACGTATTCAATATCACTGACACTAAAAAGATATATCATATCAGCATATGGTGCATACCTAACCAATACTAAATCCATGATCAGACCAATAGGGAACCCACGGTTTTCATCTGATGTGAATCATGTGATGTTATAAAAATATTAAAAAAAAAAAAAAAAAAAAAAAAGACTTGTTGACATCCCTAGATCGTAGCTGGAAGTATGGTGGCAATGATTATGAAGTGGAATGAGCTAAACCTTCCCCACATTTTTAATAATTTAATATGTTAACACAGAGAAAACACGTCTTTGAACTTTGAAGTCTCAATTCACGCTTTTGTTGGACAAAATAAAAAAGCAACTTGCTCTTGTGTTTGTTTTGTTACTTACCTACGAACCTTTATGTCCACAAGGAAAAACAACTACATAAAAATAACTATTTAATCTCTCTTTATAACTCGTATAACCATTGATTCCATCAAATTCAATGATTAGTGGTCCATGACTCCATGGGATACCTTTTTTGTTCTTGGAAAAAAATAATTTCTGGTGGATCCCATTTGATTCTTCCTCCCCACCATTAATAATTAGGGTTTGGTTTCATATTCCAACTTTTTTTATAAGGATTATGTCCAAAATACATATAAAACTATTTTTACATTTTTTTAATCATTAAAATCAAAACAAATGGATTAAAGGGTTTTCTCTTTATCATAGGAGAAGAAAAATTATTATTTTTTATTAATTAATGTTGCTTGTTGCAACCTATTTTGGAATACCATGTTCAAACGGTTTCTTATTTATCTAATATTATAGTCTATCTCATTAAATTCTATAATGAATAGTTATTAGTTTCTTGTTAAATCCTTCATAAATTACCCCTTATATCTGTATCAGTCATTGTTGATACTAGCCAGATATCTAAAACCATGACCACATAATAATGATCAAAAAATGAAACGAAATAAATATTAAATAAACTGTGTGATATTTTTGAATTTAGGAAAGGTGAACTGAAATGGATGGGTGAGAGGGAAAAGGGAATAAAGGGTGGATAGATAGGGCCACGGGGTTTGGTGGCATTCTTTTTTAGGCCTACCCAATAGTTAAAAGGGACATGAAAAATTATGAAAAAGTGAAGGGTCTGTTGCTATTCTTCAATAGGTAACCATAAAAAAACTCATTCTTTTTCTTTTATTTCTTAACTTTTCTAGGAAGGAAAGGGAGAAATTGGGAGAAAGTAATATTATTTAAAAACCACAATTGAGTGACAACATGGATCAAGAAGGGAGACAGATAGCCAAATAAAATGTAATTAAAAAAGAAGAAAAGAAATTCTAAATAAAAAAAGTTATGAAATAAAAAAATTAATTGATTTTTATTCCCTCTTAAAATTTAAAACCCTTCTCCATCTTCTAAGAAGATTCATCGAATTTAATAGAAAAAAAAATCAGCTACCCTCCATAGTAATTTCGAAATATCATCTACCACTCACACTTTTCAAAAAACATCAACTACACCCAAATAACTGACGAAGGTGATAGAAATCAACATTGGACAGTTTTACCCTTTATGTTATTTATTTGAAAATTTTAAAAGTTAATAAAATTACTAATATAATCTTTCTCTTTCCTTTCCTCTCTCCCTCCGTCATCGTTCTCCCCTCTTGTGTAGACATCTTATTCAGGGCATCTGAACTATAGGGTCTGGCCGGAGAAAGTAGAGAAGATGACAAGAGAAATTTTTTATTTTCTCTCCAGCAATTTTGTATGTTGCAAAGATTTGGTTTTAGAAGTAAGGTTGCAGAGATTTGGTTTTAGAACTGGAACAACAAGAGAAAAAAAAATGAATGAATATATAGTTAAAACTCACCTAGACAGTAGCTGGCTTTAACCCGATCAGACGCAGGGAAACAAAATCACTCACTGGATCGTCAGTTCTACTGTAGCAATGGAGTCCGCAAGATTGGAGTTAATTCAGCTTTTTTTTTTTTTTTTTCCCATATTAACTCCCTTTGAATCTGCTGCAAAGAAGAAACCGAACACCCTTTTGGATCTCTCTCTCTTGGTTTCTCCAATTCTCGCAGATCTCTCTCTCACTTCTTATTCCGATGAACCCTTTCTCCCTTCTTCACACTCCATTTTTCTGAGTTCCCTACTGTGCATTTTGACCCATTACTGGTGGATTCCTGTGGACTGCAAAACTAAAACCAAGTCCTTCCCTAGTCGAAAAAGGTTTCTGTGCCTTATTTCATCTCATCTTCTTCCCTATTTCTTCTCGAATTCTCTCTCTCCCTCTTCTCTCACTCTTCATTTCCGGCGATGATTTTCTTTAGTTCTTTCTTTCATCATCGTCAACAAGTAGACGGTCATTCCTGCTTAACAATTTCTACAATCAAAGTGAAATCGATCCTGCGATTTGATCCTGTGATTGTTCGTTCTTCCTTGGACGTTTTGATTCAGTTCTTCGGCCACGGATTTGGATCTTGTTTCAGCGAAATCGTTGGTATCTTTGATTTGTTTTTAGCGTTTTAGAATCTGATCTACGGTGGCTCGATTGGTCTTCGAAGTTTAATTCTTTTATTTTTTTTTTTTTGTGGTAAAAATCGAAATTTAATTCAGAGCTTTGATTTTGTTTCAGCATTTCAAGCTCGATTAGCATGTTATGGGTCACGAACATAATCTGGTAGTAAAATCAAATAGATAGAAAATAGGATTTGAGATTTTAAAAAATCGATAATCAGTAGGACGGGAGTCGGGAGTCAGGACCGATAAACCATTCTTTTGGCTTCTTTCTTTTTTACTTCAAAGATGGCTTGAGGTCATCGTTGTCGGCATACACAATCGAAGAAGAAGTCGGGACTCGGGCTTACCATTTGGGGGTGTAGGGTCAATTGACTGAGGGAGGTTAAAAACGTATTTTAACTTATCTTTTAGGGTATTATTGTTTAATTCAAATTCGTTTTTGGATAACATCAGCAACTAATGAGATTCATTAAATGGAGTTGATCTATTGATTAACGGTTGTAAACGTTTGGGTGGTAGTTGATGTTTTTTGAAAGGTGTGGATGGTAGGTGATGTTTCAAAACTATTATGGGGGGTAACTGATTTTTTTTCAATTTAATATTGTAGCTACTAGTATTCTTGTATGGATTTTTTGTGATGGGACTGACTTGCAAACGACAAAACAGAATACAGAAGTTTGGACTTATAACCCTGGGATCACTCTGATGCTTAAAACAAGACGTTATGCATTAAACTTTCCTTTATTTTATTTTGTATCTTCTATATGAAGGAAAAAAAAGGGGGAAAATGATAGAATGTTTGATTATTTAAAAACCCACAATTTAGTGACAACATGGATTAAGGAGGGAGACAAACAGCCAAATAAAACGTAATTAAAAAAAAAAAAAAAAGGAAAACCAAACCAAAGAAATTATGAAAAAAAAAATTAATTGATTTCTATTCCCTCCTTCTAAACCTAAATCCCATCATCTTCTAAGAAGCTTCCTCGAATTCAATATTGTAGCTCTTATTGGATTTTCTGTGATAGAATCGACTTGTAAACGACAAAACAGAATAAAAAAGGTTTGGACTTATAGCCTTGGGGTCATTCTGATGCTTAAATCAAGACGTTATGCAACAAACAAATAGTGAAGTCGGACCTTTCGGGAAGGCCAACTAGAGGTACAATGAAAGCAGAGTAGGAAGCGTTATGATGGTAAAAGCTATTGAGGAAGCCACTATGGAGTTACTGCATGTCACAGCTATATGAGCTAAACTATAAAATATTCAAGTAATGTGACCTTAATGGTTATTTATAGGGATTTGAGAAGAAATTAGAAGTGGTTCTCGTGCACCTTTAAAGTACAACTTCATATGATTGATTCTACCCCAGACTTACATTGATAATGTCGATGTGTCCTCTTGAGTGGTTTTATGGTGAAAAAATGCTTCTACCCTTAATGACTTGAGGGTTTTAGCGATTTCCACGTTCCTTGCCTCTAGTGGCCGGTATTATTTGTACCCAACACATGTTATTATGTCAAATTTTCAATTAAAAAGTTTGAACTAGTAAGTGGAGGGACTCTCCATATATAAGACCACAGGATTCCAATCTCATTAGCAATGTGAGACTATTCCCAATACTCCCCCTCACATGTAACCCCACCGTTAGGTGGTGTATATGTGGTAATATATGTGGCATTACATGACATTTTTTCAAGTGACTGGTCCCTCTTCTTAGGTGACTGATCCCTCTTTGGTGACATATAATCCTTCTTTTGGGTGATCGTCCCTCTTTTGTGCATGTGGCGTCCCTTTTTCGGTGATTGAACTTCTTTTTTTTAGGGTTTTTATGAGAGGGAATCTGGAGTTCTGATACCATGTCAAGTTTCCAACTCAAAAGTTTGAATTAGTAAATGGAGGGATTCTCCATATATAAGACCACAAGATTCTAATTTCATTAACAATGTAGGACTAGTCCCAATAATTATTTACCAAACTGATTTTCTTTCATTTGGAATTTGAACAAAGAGATATCATCTTTATAAAAACAAAATTATAAATTCAGTTTTCATGGACGAGCCATGTAGACACACAACCTATGCTTTATTTAAATAAAAGGATTTCGGCAGAAATCAATAAAACCTTTTGCCCACATCCACATCCTCTCCTCCAAGAGAATCTGGAGGAGTGGTGGTGCCCCATATGGATGGATGACACTGGCATTCGAATGAATCCGAACCCTCCATCCAAGCCGACCCCCCCTGTCGGTTCAATTTATCGGTTCGGTGTCGGCTTGGATGAAGGGCTCGGATAAATCCAAGTGTCAAGTGTCGTCCATCCATATTGGATGCCATCTCTCCTCCAGATTCTCTTAAAAGAGAGGATTTGAATCCCATTGATATCCTGAGAAGAGGATTATATACATTTATTATTATTTATCTGAATTAAAGTATACAAGCCATTAATTTTGGCATGTGAGGTTCTAAGTGTCTACATTTCATTTCATGAGAGAACAGTTTTGGTATCCTCTCTTATGGGAATAATGTAAAATAGTTTTCTAATGTGGCCCACCAATTGAATTGAATAGTGAAGATGAGTGAGTCGATGGTTGCGTATTCATCCACCTATTAATAGAGTATGGGTTAAGGGTTCAAGAAGTGATTTGATAGGTCAGAGGATGATATAAATGTAACTTGTTCAGTGGTCCATCGGATAGGTTAGATTGTATCGATATGGAAAAAGATTCTCTCAAGTTCAAATTTCTTCAAGTTAGTGATCCAGTGGCTAGAGTAAGTTCTATGTAGAAACTAATGTATTGATATACGTGCAGAATAAATTCCAGTCATCAGATCACAACTTGAAAAATAATTGGACTTAAGAGGAGCCGGGTCCGTATCGATATGCATATCAATCATCTCAATATGTTCGATGGACGACTGAAGCAATCAGACGACAGGAGACAAACCCAGTCTGAATGATATTCTCTATTGGATTTGATAATCCACCATGAGATGGATATATGAAGATATGTATCATCATCATATATTCCCTAATATGTAATTAGAAAATGAGAAGCAGCCACTCATCTGTGATATCATTAAGAAAATGAAATGGGAGTAGCTTTATATATATATATATATATATATATATATATATATATATATATATATATATATATATATATATATGTATATATTGTAAAAAGATGAGAGTAGATGGACTTTGAAACAATTTGGTGTTTCTCTTGTGATGAAAGTTATTTAAAATTAAAAAAATTAAAAAAATAAGGAAGAAATAGAATGCAAAGACCTCACGGTCCCACTACCTCTATAAAAGTCTGGGCTTTCTAATAGTCAACATCAACAACAGCTACAAACGATGACACCTCCCTCCTCCCCCTCTTCAAAGTTGAAACCCTAATGTGCTTCAAACATGGAAAACTAACCCTAATTAATAGGTATAAAAAAAAAACCTAAGTAGGTGTTTCTCTCATTCATGCATTTTGTGCAGAGGATAAGGGGCCTAGGTCACACATTTGAAGGTAAGTCCTAAAACCTAAAACATTCATTTGATTCATAGAGACCAATTTGTGAGAAATATTTTTTTTTAAATGAAAAAGAATAATAAAATATGTTCAATAATTGTTGTCCTACAGTAATTAAGGGTGTAAAATATGAAACCGAACTGTGTTAAGAAATAGAATCGAGCTATTTAAATCGAAACTGTAAAACCAATTATTAAACAATTCATTTCTAGTTTAAAAAATAAAATCGTTTAGTTAAGAAAAATGGTTCGATTTTTCTAATTTAAAAAATGAAACAGTTAAACTGACTATTTGGAATAATTAAAGTCGAATAAACCTTTACTTTAATCCCTTAGTGCTAAGTGTCTATATTTGTAGAAATAATTTTTATTTTAATGCTTTCCATATAGTAAGTCTATTTTCATATATGATTAAAATAAGAAAAATTTAATCATACCTCCCCTACACTTCAGACTTAAACCAACAAATCCCAAAACATCCAAACAATCACAACCGTTCCCACTATCTAGACGGTGTTAGGAAGACAATATAATTAGATCATTTTACCCTTTATTAGTTGAAAGCAAGAAATCTAGTTTTCTAATGAAATGTCTAAAATAACCTTTATATTTTCATTTAAATATTCAATCACTTTTCACATCTCCAACATCTCACTTCCAAGACGATGAACTACTTGGATCGCAGACCTAGTTCCACTTCCGGCAAGAAGGAACTCCAATGGAACTCACACTCATGCAATACTACATTGGATTTGAAGCGATGAGAAGAGGAGTGGAGATGGTGATGCTTTAATGTCTCAAAAGTGAAGCCTCTAAAAGAGGTAAAAAAGGGTTATCATCAGCAACAGGAGAGGGGAGGAGATGGTGATGCAAATAGTGTATCCATACGAAACTCTTTTTAAGTCTCAAAAGTGAAGCCTCTAAAAGAGGTATAAAAAGGGTTATGCATCACAGGGTGGCGCACACACTTGCAGCCATGGAAAGATAAACATTAGCATTTGTTGATGTCGTAAGCCGTATAGGCGATCCGAGAAATTGGATGATCTACAAGATAGAGGAGAAGTAGGTAGGAGAGGTCGATGTCTTACTTGGGGGTGATTCCGATGTCTAAGTTAGTATTTTGAATGCAAACAGCTATAGAACTTGGACTATTGAGACGATCGACTTTTGAAAGAGTTATGGTACCCAAATGTTTGATCAGATTGGAATCATAGTAGCAATGACAACACAACTCGTTTATAATTGATCACATAACGTGTGTTTAGCTTATCGGGTTTTTTAAATTACGGGATGTTGAGCAGTAAAGGCATCTATCTCTAGTCAGCTTACCAAGGTATGCCATGTAGCACATTAGATACCATTGGAATTTTATAGAAAATATATAAAGGCATTTTGATGACATGTTAAATTTCAATTTAAATGTAATTTTTCATGTAATAAAGAAATATGTTGAAAAACCCTAATCTATCTTGAAAAATTCTAAGAGAGAGAGAGTACATGTAAAAACATGGAACGACATAAGATTACATTGGAAATTATATTATATAAGACTGAATTTGGACATGAAATTTGAACGACAAGGGGTATTTTGTGCAGAGGTTGATGTTCGTAAGGACAGTAATGGGGAATTGTGGGGTTCAGTCGTTGGGTCGCAGCAGATCCTGTTCTCTGATAATGCCATAACTGTTCGTTGTTGGGGAGTGGAATTGTGAGTTTTCCCAAAGATATGGAAAAGGTTTTTTTATTTTTGTGTATACCATAGTTTTCGATATATATTCTCTCTCCTGCAACTCCCTTCTCCCATTTAGTTATAAATTTAATTTAATTTAATTTTCCTCCTCTTTCCTTTCTTGCACTTTCCTTCGATTATTATCTAATTAGTTGCAAGGGAATTAACGGGAAACAAATTTGTCACAACTAGTGACCACCATGGTTGGTTTATTTGATTAAGCATTGTCTATGAACTAGAATTATCCATACTTGCGTAGTAGGGTTGCTAGAGTGTTCCAGAGGAGTCTTATAGAATTCTTCACACTTGTAAGGATAATGAAGTCTTCTAGAGTTTTCATCAAGGAGGTGAGAATATTCTAAGCTCTTAACTAGAATTTTTTAACTATTGGATGAATGACACGTGTATAGATTCTAACAATTCATTTCATTCTTTGGTGCCTATAAATAGGGGTGACCTCAATTGGCAAAGCACCAAAAACCAAACTTGTAACAAGTTCTTAGTGCAATACATCTTTCATTTTCAAGAAGTAAGACTGATTTAGCGTTACAAGAAGGATTGTGAGTGACCGTTGACTTAGTGAAGACTAAGATCATGATTACAGGCTTATGTAACTAATTCTGAATCATTCAATACGTAGTTATTAACTTACATTTTACTTTACGTCCAAATTCTTTGCATATGGAAAGTAATATCATTATTAAATATGTTAAGAAATTTAGATAGTTTATACATTCATGTTGTGTTATAGCATTAAAAGTTTTCTTTCCAAGTTTAAAAATTTTCATTTCCCTTCTCTTTATGTTTAGGTAGTTGCATATGTTTAAATTTGCCTTCTGTGTATACTTCAACTCATCATTCATGGTCAAGCTCTAATAGCGGGATATAGGCATATTGAAGCTGATAATGAGGAGCTGATCAACCAACTAACCCACCCTATGATTCAATGTCCTATCTCTCACCAGTTTTAGATGACATGATGTATTTAGCTTCCACAACAATGTACTGCTCCTTGACCTTTATCCAAGAGCTATCAATGGCCTGGCCGATACTCTTGCTCGGAAGGTTGTTTAATGTAGGACAGATTGGCCAAATTCACTTCTCAGCTACTACACGACCAATAGAATAAATTTATCTGTTATCAAAAACTAAAAAGAATTCATGATTCTTACAGTATGGTGGCTTAGAAATTCAAAGGTATTCTCAATTACTATTTCTCCCTTCCACCAGTGCATTTCCATGGTGAACGAAAGGGTTTGTGAGGTGCTACCTTTGTGTCAGCTCGAGGGTTAGCATCATCACGCAACCAATCAAGATGCCTCTCTTCTTCATGATTGTTTCAATATTTTCATAGGTGCTGCCCTGTCTCAAAAGAGGTAACACCTGAAAGATGTCTTGAAAAGAATCCAACATCGACAAACTCTAGCACCTTAGATGAATTCATATACTCATTGGGCTTCTCTACCTAATAACATAAGCCTTTTAAGTTAGACACTGCAATACAAGCAAAGCTACTCTCACAATTCATATAGTAGTTAAAGGATCCCTCCTGTGAGTTGTTGTCTCATGAATCTTTCAAATGGATGTGTGATGCATGACTCTAGAGCTTCTTCATGTTTTTGCTTTTGAAGTCATTGTCTAGGATATTAAGTCATCGAAAATCTTAGAGTTAATCATAGTAGTTTTTGCAATAACCTTTTTATTAGTGCGACCCCATGTTGCACTACTGGCACGTGCATCTCTTTTAGACAGTCTCACATGAATATATCATTAACAATGAACATAATACTTTGATACTATATTAAAATATCAAACTGCAAAATTGTAATTATAAAAACCTTACATCTTTTATAGGCTTCCCCTTCCACAGAGCCAAAAGAAATGCACACACGACTACGGTTTTCTTTTGTGGCCCAATTGCACCTTAAGCCAGGTCTACCATTAGTCATTAGGCAGGAGACCATGACTTAAAGCATTAGATTTCTTCCTTCAAAAAAAAAAAAAAAAAAAAAAACAACTTATCAGTGTCACTGGTTATTTTGTTTTCGTTGACAAATCGCAAGATTAAAATAATACGGCAACCAAATTAAGGGCGGGAGGAGGTGAGAAAGAGAAATGGGGGTCTCTGAAGACGCAGGAGCGGTCTCCCCTGTCCTCCTCTGTTCGCAGTCTGGCGCGCTTCTTCTTCTTGTCGATTGTATATTTCGTATTTGCTTGTCTCTGTAAATTTGTAAGATTAAGATGGCAGCCTTGATAACCCACATCTTCTCGTCGTCGACGCTGCTGTCATTGGGGCTCTACCACCTCATCTGCACCACCAGAAACCACCTCAAGTCCCCTCGAGACTACATCGCAAAACCCTACCACCCCTTCCCTCTGTGGGCGGCGTCTTCGTCGTCGTCGTCCTCCTCCTCAACACGTCTGAAGCACTTCCAGCTGTACCTGCTAATCCTCTACCTCGTGCTGGCCGTAGGCTACCAGCTCCTCACCTCTTCTGACACCAACCCTCTCATCAAAGGCCACACCCCTGTCCACCGCTTCTCCTCCCTGCAGTCCGCCGCCGTGCTCTTTCTCTTCCTCCTGCTCTCCCTTTCTCTCCTCATCTCCTCCACCACATCCCTCCTCCCCATCCCCTCAGACCTCTTCTTCGCCTTCGCTTCTGCCGTCTTCTTCCTCAGCTCCATTGTCTCCTCTTCCTCTGCCTCCGTCCAGATCTCTGATCTCCAGGCCAAGTGCGACTCCGTCTCCTCCTGGATTTCTGCTGCCTGCGCCCTCCTCTGTCTCCTCCTTGCTCGTCAGCCCAGACTGTTCATTGCCGACGTGGGCCTCGGCGCTTCCGTCTGTCTCCAGGGGCTCTGGGCCTTGCAGACTGGGTTGTCCCTCTACGTCGAGACTTTCATCCCTGAGGGCTGTCATCGCCTGTTGGATGTGGTCAGTGGGGTCGAGGGTTCCACCAAATGTGAGCTGGAGGAATCCAGGCTTAGGGCCGTCGCTATTCTAGATCTCGCCTTTGTGCTTCATGTCACGTTTGTCATCGTCACTGTAATGGTCGTTTATGCGGTCATTGCTAGGGGTGTTGGTTTGAAAAGGCTTGGCTCCTATGAGGCGTTGCCCACTATGTCCTCCGGTACTGGAGATTCCAATCACAATCATTTCCAGATGAAGACTTTGGCGGCAACACAAACCTGATCTACTGATCTGAGGTGGGTTTCTCTTTCTGTCTCTCTAATTTTAATGAATCCTTTCGTGTTTAGGTGTGGCTATTCCGTTTCTGTTTTCGTGACTTCATTTCCTTTCTGGTTATAATGTGAAATCATCTTAAATTTCCTCGGATGTTAAAACTTCAAGTGCGTTACTTTCTTGTTATTTGCTTTCTTTGAGGGATCCTTTCCACAAGCTGCAACCTGCAATGCTTTGTGGTTAATGGTATTTGATCTCTTTATGAAGGTATAAATCCTAGTTGTGCTAAATGAGTCCTTGTTCGTTTTTCCCAAAACATTCAATGGTAAGCTCCCAAAGAAGCGGGTAGGTGTTTCTGGAGTTTTGTTTGCGTACTCAGTACTTAATTCCTGCATCCAATTTGCACTTCGGATTAGCCACTTCTTGTTTCTTATTTGTATTATGGGGTTCTTTCTTGGCTTTCTCTATCACTAGTTATTTTTTTGTCTTCTAATTGAAGGGCATGTTCTGTCCCAGAATCTAGTCATTGCTTGTCTGAGATAATGTTCATACTGAACTGTTGGTGAGATATGGTTGCTGGTTCAACAAAGTATGTCCTGACAAGAGTTGACCTAGAATTTTAGACCAGGACTTTGCTATCATCTTAGAACCTCTGCATCTTTATACTTCTGATAGGCTGATGCATAGCAATAGCAAAGGTTTCATCCTTTTTGGCTTTTGCTAATAGCTTGGGAATTATCTCAAGGTGACTGCTGAATGTCCTATGACACAGTTAAGCATGCCCTTGAAACCCTTACCTAGCGACCATCATGTTAACCCTACCACCAGTGATGATGTTGGAATCTCCAGACCTTCTGTTTCTGAGGATTCAGTCAAATTCTAAGGGCCATTATCTAGTCCACTGCCTATTGATTGTGAACTCCTTTCTCTGATTTCCTGGATTAACCATATAATCATCTTCTCCGAGACATTCTGCCTTCAAAAGTGAACAACTGGATCAAGGTCACCAGAACATGTCCCTCAAAACTCCTTCAGCTGTCTCATGCAGTTCATGGATCTGGCACATGATTGTGTCAATATGGTTATACGCATTCTGTAAATACATTTTAAGAGCTAAAATTCTTTTCTCTGTTGCTCTTGTGTACAATGGATTTTCTTGAAAATAGAAGCATAAATAAATGCTCAGAAATTTTGGCAACTCTGGATTGATTCGAACAATGTTACTCTGTAGTTTGTGACACCTTGTTTCAATCTTTTGAAAGAATAAAAGAACCGCAAAGAACAAGATTCAATCATGGATGAGGTTAAAAATGTTAGGAAGATAGAATATAATGCCAAAAGAACAATTCATTTGTTGCATTGCCACTACACAAATTAGAGATAAGAATTTGATTGCAATTTTCATTTTCATGAAATATAAACTTTTATTTCAAGGAATTTAATCTCTTTTGGTTACACCATTTATTTGTGAATTATTCTACTTAACATGTGTTATACACACTAAACAATATAAAGGAATTTATCTTTCTATTTTGGGCCACGGATTTCCTTTGATTATATCAGTGAACCAGCTACTTTAACATAACTTTAATGATAAGGAATCATGAACTATGTCACTGTGTCAGTGAACCATATATTTCTTCCTTTAAAAAAATTGATATGTTTTTTGTTCTTTACAATGAGAATCCATTATATGTAGCTTGTAGGTTGTAAAAACTAGTATGATTGCTTCATAATAAAAAATTTATATTTCATGTTGGTGATTGTCAATGCAGCAAATTCAAACTTAAATTCTTCTCATTGTTTCCAAATATTTTGAAATATTTTAATATCACAAAAAACATCTCAAGAACCCAAGATCATTACATGTTATTTTACAAGGCTTATTTTTTTCTATATGAAATGAAAATAGGAAACAACATAGTAAAAAAAATAAAATAAATAGAAAAAAAGGCGCAATTATGCAATCTTAATGTGCTTTATCCAATATGAGAGGCAGATCTAATTCTTTTTTTGTTCAGTTATTACTATTTACTGTACTGTCTATTTTTCTTTCCTTTTTTCACAAAGTAGCTGACCTGGATTCTATTTGTGGGATTTTGCTTCCCCAAACTTTGACCTTCTATTTGTGGGATCTTGTTTCCTAAAACTTTCTTTGTTTTATATTGTGCTTTTTTGAGGTCACGGTGTTGTTAAGTATGCTTGGTTTTGACAAATGCTTATTAAAGATAAACACAGAACCAGTTAAATCAATAGAGAGGTCCATGATCAATCTAGACACCTTTTATATCAGTTAAGACATAATTCAGTTGATTCTGTTGATGCTCCCACTTCACAGGTTCAGATGGTCCTTTATTAGTTGAAAGCTATTCAGCTTTGTTGGCTATTAGATAGGTTGTAAAATATCACTGCTTTCACAGATTGTCTGGGTGGGAGATTTAAGTAGGCATGGCATCCTGATCCCGTTGCCCGAGTGTTAATGGTCTTACTGGCTTAGGAATGTTGTCTGTTCTCAGGTGTACTGACTGATGTTTGGAATGCTTTTTGGGCAGTTTGGATCAGTTAGTTGGGCTATTGATCCTAAATAAATGCTTTGAGTCAACCTCTAGACTTCAATTACTAGGGAAATAATGAATATAGATTTACCTTTTTGTCATGTGTCCTTTCTTGTTGTAGATCAATCATTATTTTATGTACCTTTTGTTATTATTATATTGTTGTTGTTTTTATCATCATCAAATTATCATCGTGTTTCCTTCTTCTTGGGTGGGGAATTATTTGAAATACTGGGATGCTGTTCAAGTTGTTATGTCTGGCCAGACATTGTAAACATAAATTTGAGCCAAAAAATAAAGAATGATTGTCAAGAGAAGGAAGAAAATGTTTAATCACTTTGCTTGTATGCTTTATATTCAGGCATGGATCTGGAAGTAAGCTGAAAATAAACTTCTAATAAAGAAAAAAAAAGGGAAATATTTAGGGGAATTATGTCAAACCTATGCATTCCATACTAGAAGAGAGATACATGCATACTATGCAAACTGGTATCTCAGAAACCAAATATAGTCTCTGCAAGGGGGTGTATATAGCAAGCACACAGGTATATTTCAAGGATAGGATATAAATGGAATTATAACGAAAGACAAGGGCAAAATCTAAAAGAAATGAATCAGAAGCTAAGGGCCTGTTTGATAAAACTTCAGATTCTGGATTCTATGGATTTTGGCTCCCCAGGAGCCATTTTGGAGTAGAAGCGCGTTCGATAAGCCTGGTTGGATTCGAGCTCTTACCAAAGTAAACCGGATTCAAAATGGCTTCAGAATCCAAAATTTTGGAGTAACTAATACTTTTGGAGCAAGTTTTTGGGAGAAGAAAAAGAGTCGGACTCTCACTTGACCACCACCACCACCACCGCCGCCGCCACCACCCACCACTATCACCTCCACCACAACCACCACCGCCGCCACCGCCACCACCACCCACCAACCACCACCACCCCAACAACCACCACCACCCATCACCCGTCACCCACCACCCACCACCCACCACCCACCACCACTTTTCTAGACTTCGATTGGGGTGATAGTGTTTATCAAATATGTTTCTGTTCCAAAGATACTCTGGACTCTATTTCAGAAAATACGTTATCAAATATGTTTTTACTCCCAAATAATTCTAGAGTAGCCTGAAGTAGAATCCAAATTTTGAACCGGAATCCAGATTCTAGAGCAGAAGTTTTATCTAACAGGGCCTAAAACAGAGATTTAAAAGAATATGGTAACCGAACTTAAAGGTACAATAGACTCAAATTGGGTGAGATTTGAAGGGGAAAAAATGATTACTTTTAATCTGCTGATCAGAATCAGCCCAAACCCCAGTCAAGTGTGTATCTGATTCAGACTAAGTAGAAAAGACCAATTTTACAGAAGTCTCCTAAGTTCAGCAGGGTGTGATGGACCTACCTAACTTGCAGAAAGCAGTAGAACAGAGAACCTTGAATAGAAATAAGGACTAGGCTATTTAAACTGAAATTTGAAGTCTGGTTCTGAGAAAGATTAGTAACAGAAGATCAACTACCAAATTTCAGAATAGAACAGCTAGAATTGAGAGAGTTATGAAGATCTAAACAGCTATAATTAAGGGGTGCTTCTGGGTTCTAAAAGATATGTAAACCCGACCTAGAACTTGAAGGGAGAAGGTAAATAAGATGAACAACAGAAGGAGAAAAAGGGGATGCAGGAATCCACCTGCTGTGACCTTGAATCCACCAGGAGTCTACAGGAATCCACCTGCTGTGACCTTGAATCCACCAGGAGTCTAGTTAAAACCCCCCAAGCAAAGCACTGGAAGGTAAATAAGATGAATAACAGGAGAAATGGGATGCAGGAGTTGACCTGCTGTGTCCTTGAAATCTCACCAATAGTCTATTGAGAATCCACCCAAGCAAGGCACTGGATCTACAAAGCATAAAAAAGTTGAAATATTAATGCTAAAAATGTATGGTGGCTTGTAATCTTACGGGCATATTTTTAACCCTGTTTGGAATGCCCATCCTATACTGATTAGAAACTCAACATACAACCAGGAGACTAAATAGCAGACCTGACACTTGTTGGCCTACCCTACTAGTTTTAGGAATACCTTTTACTGACCTATTTTAAATTGACTACTATCGTTTCTGCTGAGAAAAGTAAAGCCCACAACCTGCTGGATTAGGACTCCAACTAGACCCAAGAAACTATCATGCCCTTGGTATTTCTTGCCCACTTCTGCTCGTCTTTGTCTGGCGCTACATCAGCGTATCAAGGAGTTTCTTTGGTCAAATATTTGCTACAGATCCTTTCATTTCCTGAATGTTTATTACTTATACTGTATTGAGAATATTTGCAAATCTGTTGGGCAACAATATCCAAAGAAAGTGAACTTGTGAAACATTCTCTAATGGAGGGTGAGAGTTTCGCTCAAGCTAGAAATATTGACATTGGTGGTGAGGCAATGGATGAAGATTGTTTTTTATATTTTGGTTCATCCGGAGCAAGCAAATATCGAAGTATGACAATCTTTTCTATGGAGATTCAGACTATGTATGGTAACGTTTCTGTTTCTGTTTGGAATACTTGTGTTAAAAAAAGGTACATGGTAAAACTGAAAAAAAAAATCTCACTAAAAAGAAATGGCATGCTCGTTTATATAAGTTTAATCCTGTAATTTGACATACGATAACCACAAAAAAAATGGCTTTTATTCTATCCCTAATCATACAGAATACCAACAACATGCACAGAAAGAAATACCTAAGGCAGTTCCAGAAGCTAATATAGCGCAAAGCAGAGACAAGATTAAGAATAAAAAACACCGCACTGACTAAACTATATCATAACTCACTTTGAACAATTGAGGAAGAAAATTTTCTATATGAGAGAGCATTCAATGTTGTAATAATTATCTTAGCTTCAAGCTTATAAATCAACTACATAGAGAACGCATAAGTATATAGAAAGAAAAGAAGCACCACATAAGAATATTCAACAAATATTTCAAGATCAAGTGAACTACACTACATGGAGAAAGCGATCAAACAAAGATTATGACATGAAAAAAATGGTATTGACCCATCTCAGGTTTCAAGACACAAACTACAAACAGAGAATAGAAGATGAAGAAGAAGATGCAGCCACAATAGCAGCAGAAGCTGCCGCCATCACCATCCAGCCATCTCTCTGCCATTGCTGCAGCAGACGCAGCAGCAGCAACAACATAAGAGTTCACCTGCAGCAGCAGCAGCGATGGTGACACCTCAACCGACCCATTGTCAACCCTGCCTTTCCTCTTTTATACTTAGGTTGATTCTCAGTGAGAATTTTGGGCATTTCTGGAATTGGGAACGGAATTGACCTCTTTGTTTTCCAAGAGTCATTTAAAGCTGAGAAGGGGGTTTGGTGGGCTGCGTGAGGGGTGAGAAGGAGAAGGGGACCCATTAACTGCATGTGTTGAAGCTTCGACAGGGTTTTAAATGGTGGCTTGCTGTTGCTGCTACTCGTAAGATCGTAAGATGAGTTTGATGGTCTTCAATGGTCTTCAATTCAGGTGGTCTGCTGCTGCGAGATGAGGATCGTAGGATCTGCAATGTCTGAGATGAGTTCGTGAGCAGCGATTCAGTTATCTTGGGTTTGGGTTTGCAAGCAGAGGAAAGCATGAAGGCTTCTGGGCTTCATGTTTGTATCGGGCCAGATTTTTTATAAGTGCAGAAACAAGTCAATTGGTGTTTCTTAAAAACATAGCCGGCTGTTTTTCTGGGTTCGGTTAGCATTTACATAGAGCTTCCTAACTGTTTCTGTTTCAGAAAAACACCAGAAACAAGTTTTTGGAACTTTACTGTTAGGGATGTAACCAGATCAAATTCGAATTGGATACACCACGATCCGAATCCAAATCTGTCTATCAACTACCCTATCCGAATCCGATCTGAAACCCAGCTGTTGTATAAAAACCAAATTCAAATCCAGATTCGAAATTTTAACCGGATATCCGGTTAAAATCTGATTTGAATCTGGAAAATGGAAAATAGAATACAAATTGCAAGGAAAATGAGAAAAAACCATAGTTTAAAACAATGTATGACCAACCTTAAGAAAATAAGAGATGAAACCTTAAATGGCTATATAAACGTTAAGGCTATATGTGTCTTAACATTCTAAAACCTAAGGTTATATGCTTCTTAACACTAGGGTAAATGGAGCGAATATAATCCTGTTCGTTTAACTGATTTCCGAATCCAATCCATCCTACCCGAATTCGAATCTAAATCTGATTGTTTGAATTCGGATTCCCCTTAACGGATGCGAATTCGAATCGGATCTGGGTTTTCAACTATCCATTTACATCCTTAGTTACCGTACACTGCCTCTGTGTCTAAGCTTTTGTATTTCTCGTGTTCTTTTTCGTGTTTTCGTCTTGAACATGTGATGGGTTGCCAGTGCCCACATTATTGCTGCATGAATTAGCAGCCAGAAATCCTTTTCCGTACAGTTTACCTATGTAAAGAGGTGTTAACTGAGTTTTGGTATCATGGTCAAGAGAAATTTTTTTCCCTGCTATAATATTTGGAGCTTCTTGGCCTCAGTTCCTTTGGAGGATGAGTCAAAAGTTGTTTTGAAGTCCCTCGTTTCTCCAAAGATGATATTGAATGAATGGCTTGACCTATTTCTGTTTCTGTCTTGTGAAATTTGGGAGATTAGTATTCTTGGAACACGTTTTTCTTCGATCATATATCCATTGTGGTCCTGCTGAAACCTTGTTGATGGCTAACAGGTTGCTTCTGGAGTTGGAGGAAACTCACATGTATCTGAACACCCTGTCTCGAGATGATCCAAGTGGGGAAGGTGCTTTTTGGACCCTTCTTGTTATTGGATTCTTCAAGATGATTTGCAACAGAGGCTTTTTGCCTAGACTCTTAAGCAGGATATGGTGCAGCTGTTTGTGACTGTTTTGGTCAAAGCACAGAGCATGAGAACATTCTGAAGTCCCCCTCCCCCTTTTTCCGGTATGTGCTGCTGTTTGTACAGGTTTCTCCTATCTTGGTCATTGGGGTGTAACAAATTTGTCATGGAATCTTACTCTGATTTGGTTTGCCTTATTCTGAGGCGCAGCCCCCTTCTATGGGATATTCGCAATTTTGTGGAGGACATTTGAAATTTCATGCACTTTTCTGAATTCTCTCACCTTTTATGGTAGTCTATCATGTAACTCTGCTGCTTACTCTTAGTTTTTGAAGTCAGACAGTGTCCTACCCATCAACCTCCCCCTCCGCCTACAGAATTGTTTTTTGATAGGTCTACCAGGACTTGAAGATAGTTTCCCTCTGTGATTAAAATTGTGATTCTAATTTTAGTGATGTTATTTTTAAACAGGAAAAAGATTGCACCCCTACAATTATGTTTTAAAAAAAAAAAGAAAAAGAAAAAGAAATTCTCCAATTGTTATTTGGAAAGAACTAGTTTCCTGCATTTGCCATTGCCAGTGTTAGATGTTCTGCCACACTGGCTATACAGTTCTCAAATTTAGAGATTAGGTTCTTCGTGCCATCACCTACTTCAGGTTACTCAGTCGAAAGACTCGAGACTGACTTTGCTTTGTGTCTATAAAAGGATTCCAAAATTGTTTGAATAGTCAATTGTTTAAGAACTTGAACGCCTAAGACGTTTGCCTCACCTTGAGCTGGGATCATCCATGTGGCCAAAATGGACATAATTTGAAGCCATTCAAGTTGTGATCTCTGTCTCTGTCTCTAGGTGGGGTGGTTGATCGGATTTACTTAAATCTAACACTATAATAATCATGTAATGTAATGGAGAAAGCTTTAAACAAAAGGTTTGAAGTCAATCAAACACATGCAACTGAGACCCCTACACCATTGAAGATGTTTGAAACCTAATATGTGATAAAAAGACTAAAATGGGCAGCATTGCAACAAAGAAATCCCGCAGGATAATGCCTACAGGCCAATTCTAAGGTCATGTTTGATCTTATATTTTTGTGTCCTCGATTTGCATGATTTTCCATTATTTTTCACAAGAGGATTTCCCATACCTACATAGATCAGATGATTTCATGACATTGTCCACTGCTGACAGTACCATTTTGTTTCTGATTGAAGTTTGGCTTATTAGATATTCAATCTGCAACAGGTTCAAATGTTTCTCATCATATATACACTTTGCATTTACAAAACAGAAAGGATTCTTGAATACAAGGATTTATAACCATAAAAGAAAAAAGCAAAAGAATTTCTTGACCGTGTGAACCCTTCTTGCAATATAATTGTTCTCCACTTGCTGCTTCTAGATCATAAGATGATTGCCATGACTTCGATGTCTCTAACAAGTCTCCCCCACGTGAAATGTACAGATGACAAATTAAGAGCCATAATTATTGGAATATAAGAACAGTGACTGTGATCAACAGCACCATTGAACATATCAGGGCCTGAAACACAACCATTTTAAGTCAAATTTAAATATCGGCTTAAGATATCAGCTGAACAGGTGCAAGGCAATTTTATCATATTTCTGATCTTGTATTTCAGAAATACCTTAAAGGAAAAAGAAAAGCTCAGTTATATCATGACTTTCCATAAAAAATGAAACGATATGATCACAGTGCTCGCACATGCTTGTGTGTGTGTGTGTGTGTGTGTGTGAGGTAGAGAGAGAGAGAGAGAGAAAGAGAGAGTGAACACCGCAATTGCAGAAGCGGCAAGGCCTGCTCGCTCCCTGGGATCCTTGCGATAATAGTTCCCAAAGTACAGAATCGTTGCATAGTACCACATCAATGGGAATGCAAATCCAAGTAAAAACCTGCAAAGAAATATAACCATGATATGCATGAGAGAGAGAGAGAGAGAGAGAGAGAGAGAGAGAGTACTCACGAAAACCATCCTATCCCACAGCCAAAGCAAGGGAGAGGTTTGTCGTACATCCCCAATTGGCCCTCTTCCGCATCTCTAAGCAGGGTATACTTCCCTTTTGCATCGTCCACAACTTCCGTTGACAGCCCTGCATTCATCAGAAATCTCACTCAGTTTCTTGTCCAGAAGCATGACGTTCACAGGAGTGACGGTACTTTGGACAATCAAGTGATTGAATCACGTAACGTTTGTATTTTATGAATATGAGTAGCAGTCTTATTTGATCAAAAGCCCAAATAGCACCACAGACATGTTTCAGACCAAAGTTGAATCTCCATTACTTTGCACAGGAACTACAAGTAATTAATTTGTTTAGGAACAATAATTCCATATTGACAAGGGAAAACAAATAAAATGAAGCTCAATGAGACTCAAGATGCCATTGGTTTTTGTATGCAGCAACTGGAAAGCTAAAAGCCATAGTGGAATGTAATAGTTGGCAATATGGTAGTAGTACCAACAAATTAGTGTTTTCTTGCAATCAAATTCACAACATGAGCCATGGGGGAAAAACTTAAGCAGCAAAAGAGGAGAAATCAAGCGGCAAGCATACACTGGGTAGCAATGGAATGTTGCGGGTTGCAAGGAAAAACCAACATTAAAGGAGGTATATCAGATCCACACAGAATACGTGCAAACTCAACAACGTACACACACTGAAGTTATGAGATACATGGCCAAACCCTCCAAATTAGCCCAAATATCTCAGTATACGTATAATTTTGAACTACTTGAATACATGTGACAGGAAAAGTTCACCACACCTTCATTGAGTATCCAATAAGTCAAACAATATAACTACCTTTAACCACTGAAACATGTCGAGCAGATGGCCTCAAAAGTTCAAGGTGCTTATCTGAAACCGATCTCACCACCACAAGGCCATTTCTTAAACCCTCCACCTCCTGAATAGTAGCATCTGTCACACCAAGAAGGGCCCATTTATCACTTAATGAAGTAACTGCTATTTTATTCTTCATATGTTTTGCATGCTAATTAATATTATGAAGGGAAATTCCAGTCATTTCTTAGACCTCTATCCATGAGGGATTGTTAGAATTTGGTGCATATTGATTTGTTCAGAATTGTCTGCACTTCCTACTTCCGTTTTTGGGCACAACTGGATTCCAAAATTCTAATTGTGGGGTTCATGAGAACTCCCATTAAATTAGAGGGAACAAGTGCCAATCGCTAACAACTTCTCAAATGAGAAATCTAGCACTTCCACCATCCACCACTAAGGTTCAAGGTGCCAGTTTCAAGGCCGGTTTCGACCAGCCTCGAAACCGAGTTGTCTTGGGTTTCGACCAGATTTCAGTCGAAACCTGGGATTTTTCCCGGGACATCTCGAAGCTTGGTTTCGAGAACCAAAAGTGTTTTTCTAAATCTGAGTGTTTTTCTATAACCTATTTTAACCATTTTACATATATTTCTACATTAGTTTAAATAAAAACATCTAAAATTATAATATGTGGTGTGGACCCAAGTTTGTTAGTTTACGTTGAACATGGGATTGTGTCTAGAGTTATTTATGCAACATATATTTATGACTAACAATCGCGTACTTCTATTAAGAATTGACCGGAACATAACTCCTTTAATATAGCTTGGATTCAAGTAATCTCGAACTTGTTGCAAAGCTAGCATAATCAACTTTCCAACAAATCTGAGATTGCTTGAATCCAAGTTATAATGAAAGAGTTACACTCTGGTCAAACCTTGTTCGGAATCCGCGAATGCTGTTTAAAGTCGTCTAAATGTAAATAATTTTTTGGACATCAAAGCAACAGATTATTTTAGCGCACTCTTGGTTTTTAGTGATGCTTTACAAAAAATAAGATTTATAGAATTTTTATATTTGGAAAAAAAGCCTAGAATTTGAAAGTTGAAAATCACCCCACACCCAAAAATACAATTTTTGTTCTTGAACTGGAGAGTTGACTTTTTATCCTTTTGGAATTTAAATTTTAAGTTATTTTTATTGAATTCAAATGAGGGGTATTTGCTTAGATATTAGTCATAAATAAGTATTGCCTAGTAAATGTTGTTCCTGTGTAGCCCCATTAAATGTTGCTTCTATGTCTTGTTCCTGATTTTGGAGTCGAAACCTGCTTGTTTCGATAGGTTTCGATCAAACCCCAGATTTTTATAGACCAAAACCATGTCAAAACCTAGTTTCGATCGAAACCTGGTACTTTTCAGGTTCGACCTAAGATTTCATCTCAGCCTTGGTCGAAACCGAGTTGTGCCAGTCGAAACCAAACTGGTTTCAACCAGCACCTCAAACCATGTCCACCACAAGGCTTGAAAAGAATTTAGCCATTATCATCATTCCTAGTGTATGTTACACCTGATATCTATTAGAGCGACAACCATGGTCTCCTTATCTGCACAAAAGCTCATAGGAGAAATTAAGGATGCAAATCACCAAAGATACTTAGGGATTGCTCCTTTCTCTTTGTCTAATATCCTTTCACTTATCACAAAGGAAAGCCCAACATTCACCCTCTCAGCACCATGAATACGACAAACAATTTGAACAACAATGATTATTACCTCCAAATTCACATTGGGGTAAATGCTTGAGAAAGCCTCCAGCATCTAGAAGCCATTGATTATCAAAATGCAAGGCTGGCATCAGATTTGCAACGGTTTCCTATTATGCAATTACTCTAATTGAAACTATGGACCTCCCTGCGGCATTCCAATAAAAGTGTTATCATAATTACAAGTCGATATCTGGCCAAAAGCCTTCCTAGACAAAACCTGCATCAATTTTCCCGTTCAGAATTTTGGCAAAATCAACTCAGATTTGCAAGATCTTAGTCTGGTTCAAAAGGTTACTTAAATATTAAATAGCTTTCTAAATGGGACTAAAATAATGCAAAATATTAAAGTTTTGATCCTACACAATTCCTGACAGAAAGATGATGGAAATAGACGCAAAACCAACATTTCTAAAAAGAAGAAATAAGAAAAGGAAAACTCAAACTAAGCCAGAACATCAATTAACAACCCAAAGATAATTCAAAATAATGCTAAAACTACGTAGGCCCAATCCAGTCCCAAGAAAATTTACCACGTCCAAAATACCAATCTTGCTACCGAAAAACAAGAGAAATCAATAATATACAAAGCAAAACCCAAATATGGTTTTGAAACCTTGAATTATGTTGCTACACATTTGCAAGACCTCGGTGTCTTAACATTTTGTAACCCCACAAACAATTATATCAAACATACCCCTATTCAAGCTCATCCACCCCCCCCCCCCCCAAAAAAAAAAAAAAAAAAAAAAAAATCTAAAAAAATATATATATATATATATATATATAGACTTCCCCGTAACCATGGTTTTCAAGTCCAAGAGATTGGTTCTGTTATTAATAAGTACAAAGATCAAAAGTTCTATGACTAATATCTCAAATTTAACAATGGAACATTAAGATCCATTTCAATGAAATAGTAGACAATAACAACTTCAAGCACAAGCATGTTGAACAAACTTAGCATTCATATTTCAATCAGAACAATATCAAGAATCAAGATCACTAGCTGAAAACATCGATAAGTCAGAGAGAGATAATAAACTTTTATGAAAGCAGAAAAGTTCAGTACTCTGTTCCATTGAAGCAGATCAATTCAGTATGTTGAGGTCCTCTGTTCTTCAGCCAGCTTCCGATGCACCTGCTTCAAGAACAGAAAGATATATTTAACCTGACTACAGCAAAAAAATACAAATTAAAGATATTTTCCATTTCCATTACATTCTCCCCAATATCATACACGTGGCCAGCAACTCAGAACTGTCACTTTGATACTTTAAAGATGCAGCATACAGCTCAAAACAACAAACATAAACCAGAAAAATTATCCTAAAGTCAAATTTAGACAAAATGAGGATAAACTGAAAAGGTTCAAGTGAACAATCAGGGAAGAACATCGATGGTGAAGTCCACAAATCAGATAATTACAAATACCCAGGAAAGGACAGGATAGAATAGTAGTTAAAAAGAATAACTACCCTTACAGCATTCAGTTTAACGGTACTAGGTTGGGTAGTCAGTTTAGATAAGACGAGTTGCTAATGCATGGAATTTTTAGGCCAGGGTTGTGCTTTAAACGCAAGCAGCTGGTCCTTATATCCACGATGTTTATTCTCTGTTTAGACTCTTGTATCCTTCTTCACTAAATAATGTAGCTTTTGTTATTCACTCAGAAAGTAGAGCAAGAAACAGAACCTTTGGTCGTACATGACACTCACTCTTTTTCCCTCCTCTCCATCTTTTTACTTAGAAGCATGGCATCTATGCAATTTAACAGATCCACACTCTCCCTCAGCAAACCCTACAAGGAGTAGGTTTTTAATTTTTTTTTTTACCATAAGCGGTCACTCCTCATTTTTTCAAACCCGCCAAGAGTTGGAGCAGTATTTAGTTAGGAGTTGGGTAGGGCTAAAGTAAATATTATATATTAAAAAAAAAAAAAAAAAACCCATCCTAATTTACTCATTACCATTCCTATACCAAGATGGCTACTTCCTGAACCATCTGAAGAGTACGTCTGATGAATTCATAGACCGTGCAGTGTTTATTGGAGTGGCATTTCCTTCTACGACATTTGCAACAGCTAATCTGACCTAGGCTTCGAATTTCACAGTGGAGCAGAAAGGAAGCAGGAGGGGGGGAAATACATGGAAAGCCAATCCTTTTTTTTTTTTGTTGGTGGGTGTTTTTTGGTGTGGGGGGAGAGGGATGGGGAGGCAAAAGAAAGAGGAAGAGAAAAATAAATATATACAAAAGAAAGGCCCACAAAAAAGGAGCTCCAAATTTCCCACTTTCCTTCAAAGACTGGTTCATCAAAACCTACATGAAGTATAATCCCAACAGAAAATCAACATAAAGCATCCATCCACCTCCCAGTTTTCCAATTCATCCCACACAGAAAAATAGAAAAGTAAATGCAATATTTCAGTGGAACCAAATATATCAAAAGCTTAATTCTCTGCAAATAAACACGCAGTCAAAGATAATCGCTAAAGATGAGAACAACTATAAATAAAGATCAGAAAGAAAAAACCCAACCCGCCAACCCGTCATCACTAATTCAAATTTAGACATCCCCAGATAAAATCCTAGGAGAAAGGGAAAAAATTAAGCCGAAAAAACCCAGGAAAGACCCAGATAATTAGAAATTTCCTCCATAAACCCTGCAAGCAAGCATATTACCGTGGTATGTACTAACAGAAATAGCAAGACCGAGAGTAAATCAATAGCTTTCAAAGTAACAACCGAGAAATAAAAACGCTACGATGAGGAGGAGGAAGGGATAATACCTTTCCTCTGGGAACTGGGAGGATCCTTCAATACTGACAGTACACCAGTTTCTTCTTCTTTTCCCCTAAAATAATTTTCTCCTTCAGAGTTGAAGGAAGGGAGTAGTTGGTTAGAATATATTACTTGCATTACGAAACAATCTCTAATACCATGATAGAGGCCACTGACCGACTCTGTTTGTCTCTATTTGTGATTAATTAAAGATCAAAGTAATTTTAAAGAATATAACCCCTTTTTAATTATTTATTTATTACTTATGGGGTCCTCTCCTCCTAATCTTTTCCCTTTTTTTACGCTTCTTAACGATCCCATTTACCGACAACAGCTCATTATAAGTATATAACCTACGATACCCCTATGTTTTCCCCAAAATGCCCAAACCTGTTCTATAGATATATATATGGTATATTCACACACGAGAGAGAGAGAGAGAGAGAGAGGAGCAGTTCAATTTAAATTTTGTTTTGTTTTGGGGGTGGGGGGTTTGTAATCCATCATGACGGATACTTATATTTGATTGATATGGTATCGTTTTGTTGAATTATTATAAGATTGATACTTGATCAATACCTAATCATATTGGTCAATACGTAGCTATTATAGGTTGATATTGGCTGACATGTGTCTGATATTAGCCAGTGACCAATACTAAAAAAGTATGTCACATCAGTAGCTGATACCTATGATTCGAGGTTTAATTTGTTTAACTATAATTAAATTAACTATATCATGTAACATTTTTTTACCTTATTTTCTTTTTTGAGGGGGATGGAGGGTTTGGTGGAGTGGTGTATCTTGTCTACTACTCCAATATAAGAAGTAGGAACGAAGGAAATCTATATATCTGTTAGACTCTATATTGCTCTTACACTTGTGGTTCAATTTTTTACAAGTTGATCTTTAAGAATAAGTCCTCCCGTGTCTCAAGTTTTGTATCAATGGTGTTAGAATTATCGTTCTTAGACATCACCCTTGCTATAGAAGGTTTAGTGCTAGAATAAAACGAATTATGAAACCCACATGACGAGAGAAAAGAGAATCTCAGAAAAGAAAGATAAATGTTTTTTAATAAAAAAAAATTAGCAAGTACACTTTTCCTTTTTTTTTTTCTTTTTTTTGTGTAATAGGTAGGCCCCATGGGATATTGAACACAAAACCTTTTTAGGGTTATCAAGCATGATAGGAGCCACCAAACATAAGATAGAGAACAAAAACTCAACATTATCAACTCCTAGGAATATTCGAATCTGATCTTAAAACATGCTATAAGTTCTTTAGAGAGACCATATTGGTGGTCACAATTTTCAAAGAAAACCCTTGGGCATAGGCATCCACAATTTCATGGATTCACATCCTCTTCTCCCTCAGATTCGGGAGGAGAGGCGGCGGCCTGGATGGATGACCGACATCTGGTTCTCGGGTGAATCCGAACCTTCCATCAAAGTCGACACCCCCTATCGGCTCAGCTTGTCGGCTCTGTATCGGTTTGGATGGAGAGCTTAGATTCACCAGAGAGCCAAGTGTTGGCCATCCATCTAGGTCGCCGCCCCTCCTCCTGAATCTTAGGGAGGAGAGGATTTGAATCACAATTTCATTGCTCTAAGCAAACCCTAAACTTAAAAAAAAGGTAACCAACCGCTATAGGGTCCAGTCACGACTCATGAAACTTGCATGGGTTGCGTTGCGTGTGAAATCCCGTCCCTGCTCCCTCCCCTTTACACCCATTGATTTCATTTACCTGCTGCTGTTCTGAACAGAGAACCCTCCCCATATATATTTATACTCTAATCTATATCATGGTTCAAGACATCTGTATTGAATCAATTGATATGAGAATAGATTATTGATTTAGGTTTCTAGATTCCTTTGCAAAAATATATACTAATTTAATATTTCTAACTGATGTAGACCAATACGACTAATACGTATACAACCTCATATCAGTGTCTAGAGTGATTGACAACCGCTTTAATACCATGAACTTAAACCATGCTCTCCTTTCTTGCCTCTTATTGATGGATCCATTGGTCAACTGCTCGCATTAGTGGGCGATGATAACTGCTCAAGAAGATAAGAATCTACATCCATAATTTATGGGCAACTTCGCAAATAGGGATAGAATGGGAACTTTGTAAATATGGGGAGTTCTATTTAAAGAGATATTCTTATTGATATTGATCCAATGCGGATGATTGTTGACACCAGTGTGAAACCAAATGCTCCTAGTGCCTCTTATATTTATGGTTCCGTGATAGCCCAACGAGTTTATGTCAAAAGGAATCCATATCAGTCGATTAAGTAGAAAGACTATTTATTTAATAATTCTTATCCTATTTCAATATTTAGAGTGATTGTGACCGTTGACCCACATGGAAGAACCAGCTCACTTTTTTATTTTTATATTTATTTTATGGGTAACCAATAAAGAAAAGAGACGACTTGATGGGGAAAGAGACTGGATGAAGAAAATTTGCGGGTAAAACTCAATCCAAAACAAAAACAAAACAAAACAAATGCCTATATAATGGGTTTATTATCGTCTCCAATTATTAGAGTTTTCAATTGCTGATCTAGTAGTTGGAGTTAATCAGGCGCACCTATCGATGTATTGGTAGACGCATCCAGTTAACTCCAATAGCTGGATCAACGATTAGAAGCTCTAATAATTGAAGACGAATTGAACTCTATATAATGGACTACTGACTACTCAGAGCATTATATGCTAGAATAAATAAATAAAATATGAATTGGAATTCGTGCGATGAGATCAGGAAAACAAGGGAGAAGCATCAAGCAAGCAATGGAAGAGGAGGAGCTTAAACTTAAAGCTCAAGTTTACTATTCCATCTGATGAAATTCCAGTCTTTAGATTCTTGTAAAATTAAGTTTAACTTTCTCACCTTATTTGCATATCTCTCTTCTTTTTTTTTTTTTTTTTTTTTTTTTTTTTTAAATACATATTTTTATTAATCCAATGAAGAAAAAAAATAATTCAAACAAACTAGAACCTCGAAAAGGAATAAGAAGAAACAATCCAAACAAAACCCAAAAGGAAAAGAATCACAGACCGGCCTAACTTGTAAGGAGAGAACCACCACAGTTGAAATCCTTAAAAAAAGACTATTGAAAACCCTATTACATAAATGGAATTTATTGAATAGATAAAAAATCACAAAATTACTCGTCTTCAAAACGACAAGGAGGCCTTCAAACACGAGAGCTTCTTCTCAGATAGGAAACCAAAACCTTCTCATAAAGCTCAAATGCTTCACTCGATTTGTTACCCGATAGAGAATGAGACCGCGTTAGGGGAGACAAAAAGACTTCTTGTTGAACTTCGGCATTAGAAGACTCTAAATCTCCCTCAATGAAGGAGGGACCAGACTCCACATCTGACTGAAGGACTTCCCCTTCATCTGCTTTATATCAAGGAAGAGTCAAAAGAAGCCATTGGGAACTATCAATTGAATCGGGTTGAGAATTACACCTGGGTAATAAGAAGGGAGCATAATAGGATTGGGGAGATCCCTCGTTCACCAAGGAAGGGACTAGGTTAGGCGAGGCCAGGGGGGTCAGGATACTTGTTCGCAAATGGGGGAGAAGAAGACGGGGGAGTGCAGACTTTGAGGGAGGGAGGGAGGGAGGGAGGGGCGAACTACAGTTGAAGAGACCCAAAAGAGGGAGGAGTGGCTTCTGAGGGATCAACAAAAGGATAGCTTGCTACAAGTGAGGAGGAAGGAGAGGAAGCATGGTTTAAAAGATAAGGGATAGAAAGAGGGGTACTAAAGAGGTCAGCACCTTCCAAAGTATCAAGGGGGGAAAACTGGTTATGGGAAGGAAGGATAGGTACATCAGATTCTTGAATCAAGGGGGCATTAGGGTAGCAAATCTTCCCTCTTTTCCTCCTACAAAGGCTCCTTTCCAACACTAAACATTTCTATGCAAGGGTTATAGGCCAACTCATCAGAAGGAGCAAAGGTTGACTTGCAGAATCTGAACTCCCAGCTTTGGGATCAACATCATCAACAGAACCAATTTTCAGACTTATGTAGGCTTAATTAATTACTTAAACCAGTTGTTCAGTGGGAGTCTAATTAGCACAGTAGAACCGATCTTGGTTTGGTTTGTCACACGGTATGAGATAAGTTTGATAACTCGTATTCTATTGTGGGAAATGAACTAAAATTATGACATATATATCCTCTGGAGGCTGTGGAAAACTATAACCGAAGGATTACGATCAAAGCTTAAAGCCTCTTGGAGCGTACTGGAATCGATCTCTTCAAACAGGTATGTATTTATGTTCATAGATTATGGCTTCTCCATTGTATCTTATGGTTTTTGTATGGATTTGAATGGGTTTGGTTGAAACCCTATTCACATAAATGTTTAACACCGTGACCTGGGGATCAACTACATCTTCAACCTGTGAAGACTCGAACTGACCAGCTTGCACACCAACAGGAATACTTTGATGCATATCTCTTGTTATTTCTTTTTTATTGGATTAATTCTGTCGATGAATTCTTAATAGAACTCAAAAGAGAACTATGTCAAACGTACTTATTCCATACTAACATACACATACATGTGTAACAAAATAGAGAATAAAGAGAGAAGGAGAAGAAGGAGAGGGAAAATTGTGTTGCTTTCCTCTACTTATGACATGGCCCAACATCTATGTATAGGAAAGATATTTTCTCCTATTGTCAAGTCCCTCTAGTTGTGATCCAATGGCGCTGACCGAGTGAACTCCAACTGTTGAATCACGACATGAATCCCTCCAACAACAGGAGAGGATCCACAACGTTATTTATAAAAGAGAAATAACATAACTTAAGGAGGCTAGGACCGTCACATGTCGATATGACAGAACAATCCTATTTCCCCATAGATACTAGAAGTGAAGCTTACACAGTTACACTTATACTAGACTCTAACAAACAACTAATATATATATATATATATATATATATATATATATATATATATATATATTGGTAAAACTAATCTTATTATATTACTAACAGTATGCATGAGTTCACCACCCAAAAAATCTTGCATATTATGCAAACTAGAATCTTACAGACCCATATATAGAGTCTCAGAGAGAAAATTTGCAAGGGATGGATATACCAAGCACACAGGAATATTTTGCAGATAGGATATAGATGAAATCAACGAAAGACTAGGGTAGAATCTAAAAAAGAAAAAAAAAAGTCATTTTCGTATTTAATATTTATTTGAAATATTTAGTATTTATGTTTTGAGTTTAATTATAAAAATATAACATTTTCTATTATTTATTTTATCATCAAAAGATCAGCATATTTAATAAGATTTATTTTTCTTCTGTACTTTAATTATTGTGTTGCAAATTATAATGTGATTATGGTAAATACTGCATACAGAGTTCTTGGATAGATTTGGATCGTTTATCAGCGATCCAAATGGGAAGTGACAATAGTAGTTTCTAGAATGGTGATTGCGTTGCAGAGCTTTACAGCCATGCATTACTCGGAGAAGAGTTAAAGGTTACCTTTCTTTCTAACTGCAACTACCTGCATCCTCTATGACGCCCTGTGAATGACGCTGCTAAATCCGCCGGAGATGGTAATCTCCAGTGAGATTTCCTCTTACTTCCAATAATTTTTTTATTTTTCCGTTTCTGTTACCTCGTATGAGAGAAAAAGATAGGATTTTGTACAAAAATGGAAAGCGAAGAGGTTAAGTCGGTGAGTTTCGTATTTGTACATATCTATGGTTTATTCCACTGTACTTTTCAGTTTCTCTTTTGACATGTACCTATGACATTCTAGTTTTTGGTAGAAAAGAAAAATAATAATATACGATCATCGAGAGGATCAAACTTTCATACTACCAAGTATGAAATGATGACAAGTAATCTAGGTTACAGAACAAATATCCAGACGCTTCTCTGTCTTTCTCTCACTCGGATGATCTGGTCTCTTCTCTTGTGATCGATTAAAGGGAAGGATATCTCCAAAAGCTTATTCCGGGCTGCTCCTTCTTGTTTCTCGCAGAGCACATTAATTAGTTTTTCCTCAAACGGTGGAAATTTTTCGAGTTTTTTCACATTTGTGTGGAGATTCTTATTGGGGTTTCGAAGATGGGAGATGGAACTGTTTCTTCTGTAAATACCAATGATCATAATGTAAGCATCTCATTTTTGTCATTCTTCGTATAAGTGAACCAATATGGTAGGTTTTCGACCTTTAACTCAAAGATTTGTGATTCTCCACTGATCCCCACAACAGGGTCATGGGCTATTATCTGCATGGATGTCATAGAATTATCTTCGAAATGAGACCAGAATTGCTCAATTTTGATATCAAATGAAGAAGATATGACCATTTTAGTCGGATGATACATATAAGGGAGGTTTCTGAAATTATTATAAATAATAATAATCTCAGGGGCCTTCATGCAAATTATCCTAAGTCGGATTGTTTGAATTTCAAATCATCATATCTTGATCATCCGACATCAAATTCAGATGATTCTAAGACCTTTATTCTTCATTCATGATGTTCTACAAAGTAGACGTAAAAAATCTCGGGTAGAAGTCACCAGTGGGTCCCATGCAAGCTTTCATGTAAAATTATCGGTAGAACTTCAAAGTTTCATATCTTTTCCGTTCTACATCGGATTCAAATGATTCCAAGACCATTATTCTTCATTCATGATGTTCTACAAAGTGGACGTAAAAAAATCCCGAGTAGAAATCACCAGTGGGTCCCATGCAAGCTTTCATGCAAAATTATCGTTAGAACTTCAAAGCTTCATATCTTTTTCGTTTTACATCGGATTCAGATGATTCCAAGACCATTATTCTTCATTCATGATGTTCTACAAGGTGGACATAAAAAATCCCGGGTAGAAGTCACCAGTGGGTCCCATGCAAGCTTGCATGCAAAGTTATCGTTAGAACTTCAAAGCTTCATATCTTTTCCGTTCTACATCGGATTCAGACGATTCCAAGGCCATTGTTCTTCATATGTGATGTCCTACAAAGTGGACGTAGAAAATCTCGGGTAGAAGTCTCCGGAGGGTCACATGCAAAATTACATATGAAAATGATCATTTAATATTCAAAAAATTTATATTTTGATCATCCCATATCCAAATCAATTGATTTCAGTCTCATTATGTTGCATTTTTAGTGCTCTACAAAGTGGACATAAAATATTTCCGGTAGAAGCCTCTGAAGGTTCTCATGTAGATGGTCAGCCAAATTATCGATAATTGACCTGCTTAAACTTCAAAAATTCATAGGTTGGCCATTTTATTTCCAAATGAGTTGATTCAAGCTCTAATATTCCTCATTTTTAATGTTCTACTAAGTGAATATAGAAAATGTGGAGCAAAAGACTATCGAAAAATTCCGTACGGAATGACAGCGGAAGTGGCCCATGAAATGATAAAGAGAGAAAACCGAGTTAATTTCAGTCAATCCAGTCAACTCAACTCAACCCAAGCTAGTCTTGGCCCAACCTAGTCAATTCTTGTCAATCCAGACTGATTCATGTTGGCGCTTATGCATGCATTTCTTTTATATATTATTTATATGTTTATATAATATATAATATATTATAATATATCATATAATATATACATATGTCTTATATGTGTATTATATTATATATATATATATTAATATATTAATATATTATATACTTATATGTTTTATATAAAAAGGAAGTAGGATCTGAATAAAATCTAAAAGGGAAGGATGAGAGAGAGGAGAAAGAGGAGACGTGAGAGAGATATTAGGGTTTTTTCTTTTTGGAAGGAAATCAAAGAGATTGAGAGAGAGAAAATCTCGATTTTGGAGTAAATCTAAATGAGATTGAGGAAAAAAGGGATAGAGAGGAGACGTAAAAGGAGAAGGGGAATTGAGGTTTTCTAAGGGAATCAAAAAGATTTTGTTGGAGAAAAAAAAAGGAAAAGAAAAAGAGGAAAAACGTGAGCTTTTCTAAGGGAATCAAAAAGATTTTGTTGGAGAAAAAAAGGGAAAGAAGAGGAAAAGAAAAAGAGGAAAAAATGTGAGTTTTTCTAAGGGAATCAAAAAGATTTTGTTGGAGAAAAAAAAGGAAAGAAGAGGAAAGAAAAAGAGGAAAAACGTGAGCTTTTCTAAGGGAATCAAAAAGATTTTGTTGGAGAAAAAAAAAGGAAAGAAGAGGAAAAGAAAAAGAGAAAAAAACTTGAACTTTTCTAAGGGAATCAAAAAGATTTTGTTGGAGAAAAAAAAGGAAAGAAGAGGAAAAGAAAAAGAGGAAAAACGTGAGCTTTCTCAAAGGGCTCGGTTTTGGGAGAAAAAAGAGGGAAGAAGAGAAAAAAAAGAGAGAAAAACGTGAGCTTTTCTAGGGGGCTCGGTTTTGGGAGAAAAGAAAGGGAGAAGAGAGAGAAAAGAGGGAAAGAAAAAGGAGAATTAGTAGGGCTTTCTCAGGGGGCTCGGTTTTGGGAGAAAAGAAAGCCGAAGAGAGGAGAAGAAGAAGAGCAGAAGATTCAGGGATCTGCAAACCAGGTAAACCCTCTCCTCTTTCATTCTTTTTATTATCAATGCTACCATTCACTTACTTGATCCTGTGTACCACTGTAACATCCTATCACCTGCAGCCATTATCCCAACCTGCTACTCCATATCCATTGCAATCCCCCTTGATCCGTAAATTTTATCACCTAATCCTCTCTCCCATGAAATTGAGCTTTTGGATGATTATTTTTGTTTGATCATGTGATGACATGAAATTGAGCCATTGATGTTAATCTAATAATGATTTGATTTGAGCCATTGATGTTAATCTAATAATGATTTGATTTGAGCCATTGATGTTAATCTGATAATGATGTAATGTTAAATTCAATTTGAGCCATTGATATTGAATGAATCTTAATTTGATTAATTGTGAGCCATATGATTCGAAATCTTAAGGTGATTGATCCAGCCTTTGATTTAGGTTTTTCTTTGAGTGATTGATCATGGCCTCTGATTATGAATTTTTATGAGATAAAATTTGGCCATCGATCTTGGATGCTTTAATGATAAATTCGGGCCATTGATCTTGGATGTTTGAATGATCAAATTTGGACCATTGATTTTAGATATGTCGATGCTTGATCCAAACCATTGGACCTTCATTATGAGTGTCTTAAATGAATCTGAACCGTTTGATCTTCACTATAAATGTTTTAAATGCATCTAAACTATTAGATTATCATCATGGTTGATTTCAATGCATCTGAACGGTTAGATTACCATCAATAGTGATGTATACCATTGAATTTTTCATCATGAGTGTTTTTAGATGCACTGCCATATTTGGATGCTCATTGCCATGTCTAAATGCTCATTGCCATATTAGGTCTTGACATGCTTAGAATTAGCATATTAGATCTTACCATATAGGCTCTTGCCTTATTTGCAGTGCATGCCATATTAGGGAGATTTTCACAATCTTGCTATATATGTATTTCTTGCCATAAATGTATTATATGTCATATTTAGATGAATAATTCAATTTTGACAATAATTTAACTTATGCAGCACCCTAGTCAAACTGTCATATCTGCACACTTCTAGAAGACAATCTAGGCGTGAGAATGTGCATTTAGGCACCCACATTCTTGGGAAGGGCATAATGGGAATAATAAAAACCTTAATAAAGAAAGAAAAATACTTTGTCAAATCTTTCAAAATTAGAATTCAAGATGAAAAGGGTAATTTAGGATGATTTTGCCCGTCAGTAAACTCTAAACCTAGAATAGGTTTTCAACCCTAAACCTAGAATAGGTTCTCAACCCTAAACCTAGAATAGGTTTTCATTCATTAACCTAGAATGGGTTATCATTCCCGAACTACGTGGATTCTGATTCCTAGGTTAAACCCTAGGATACGTAGGCCATTTGGGAGAAACCCAAATTCAGATCCACAATTTAGTCCACTCGGACTATCCATAGATCCACTAGGATATCTCCCATATTTTAACCCAAATAGGGTTATCCACACCTTAGTCCACTCGGATTATCCATAGATCCAATAGGATATTTATCCACACCTTAGTCCACTCGGACTATCCATAGATCCACTAGGATATCTATCCATATTCCAACCCAAAAAGGGTTATCCAAACCTTAGTCCACTCGGACTATCCATAGATCCACTAGGATACTTACCCACATTTTGACCCAAATAGGGTTATCCAGTTCGAACTACGCGGATTCTGATTCCTAGGTCAAACCCTAGGATACGTAGGCTATTTGGGAGAAACCCAAATTCGGATCCACACATTTAGTCCACTCGAACTATCCATAGATCCACTAGGACATCCACCCAATTTCGAACTACGTGGATTCTGATTCCTAGGGCAAACCCTAGGATACGTAGGTCATTTGGGAGAATCTCAAATTCGGATCCAAACCTTAGTCCACTTGGACTATCCATAGATCCACTAGGATATTTATCCACATTTTAACCCACATAGGATTATCCACATTCCAACCCAGAATGGATTATCCATATTTCAACCCAAATAGGGTTATTCTTAGATCCACTAGGACTATCTATCAGTCCACATGGACTATCCAGATCCTAACCCATAGGGTTTCTCAACCTTTCAAGCATAAACTTCAATTTGAACAATGAACTTAATTATGCACAAGCATAAATCACATCCATAAACTTTAATCACACCTGAACTACGATGGTGAACCTGATTTTCGGAATAATTCCGTAATACGTAGGAAATCTGATGGATACAGATTCGGTTCAATGATATCAAACCACTTGGTTTGGTTTAGTTTAACAGATAGAGTCTAGCATAGGAAAGGTATAGGAGACCGATTTCGATCGGACGATTTGGGTGCCTAACCCCTTCCCATAACTATAACCTGACGCTTACCCAATCTCTGATGGACCAGAATTCCAATCTAAGGGTTATGAGTCAATTGAAGTCTTACCTTGGGGTGAGATTTCACATTTCTAAGGTCCTAGACCTAAATCTAGGTGACGACTTCTAAAGATTTCCATCTTTGTCCTCACACATAACAACAGTGGTAGTTATCTTCTGGACATTTACCCTCTCAGTGGTTACTACTTTGGATCCAAAGAAGCCATTCCAAACAAAGTTGAAACCTTAGCTGATCGTATACTGAGGTTGAAAGCCAAGTAAGCCTCTATTTGTGTTAGCTCTGAGTTCGAATTGGAAAATGATTTATTGATTGTTTCTCAAACTATATTTCATTGTTCCGAATCTAATGGTTTTCTTATTCAGCTATGCTGCTAACGGTTTGAGGATCTGTGTCGAAGCAGTTATCCTGGTTAGCTCTCTGTTTCTTTTGGTTTAATTATTTGTACGTTTTGTTCTTGATGCTGCTAAAGATTGTATCTTGTATTAAAATTCATGGAATCTGTTAATTTCTGAAACAAATGCTATGGAGTTTGAATTATGGTCCAACAATTTATAAAGGAAATAAATTCATTTTGAAGTGAGGGCGACACAGAAACCCCATCCCTTGCCCGCTCTTTTTTATTTTGGAAGGGAAGGAGAATAAGGTAGTAAAATTTCTTCATATAAAGACTAACCAATAAACCAAATCATAAAGAAAACAGTAGACAGTCTTGGTAAAAAGCATGAGACAGACAGCCAGATTTGTATTTCAGTAGATCTAAAGCAGCCATGTATTCAGAGTCATACAATGCTTTTTTGAATTGGGCTGTTCTTAGCTTGTCTCATAAAATCCACTACTGGCATAAACTTGTTTTAAGGTGTTGTAAACAAAGTCAAGTAGTCCATCTTAAGTCTTATTACCACTCACCATACTCACATAGTAAGTTATATCAACCATAATTAATTAAAGTATTTAATTTTAAGCTAAACGGACAACGTATGGAGTATAAAGAGTTATTCTGAAGGTATCTGGAAAATTGATGAAATCACTGAAATATGGGTTTTGATGTTCAGCTTCTCATTATTCGTTGAGGAAATGGTTCAATTTGTAGAGGTACTAATACTGACCGCGGGGGGGAGATTTGAGATCTATAAATACTGAGTGTACTTTAGTACTTAAAATAAGATAGCAGAAATGGTTTTAGATTGTTGGTATTGCAAGTAAGGAACTCTTTCTACAAGCTTCCTGGTGGCCGGTTAAGACCTGGTGAATCAGGTATTCTTACATGACAGTCGCCATTATTCCTAAAATATCTTCTGCCTTAGGGAACTTGAATTCTTCTCTGGACATCATCTGACTGTATTTTCTCTTGCAAAATCTTATACCTCTTTCCTCAAGTAATTTGTAGCTCTAAAGGTTAGTCTACTTTGGGTTGTACCTATATAAACCTAGATGCCAGTATAGTTGTCAAGGCGTCAAGGTAAACCAAGGCGATGGAGGCCTGACTGGGCGCCCAATTTTCCAAGGCAACCCAAGGCAACTTGGGCGCCTAGGCGACGCCTTGACAACTATGGATGCCACAGTTGCATTTGGGTGTATGCTAGAAATTTTTTTGGTGGTTTACTGAGGTGGATTCATTTTCCAGATATTGATGGGCTGAAGCGCAAGCTTTCAAGCAAGCTCTTTGTCAATGAACCTGGCATGGACGATGATTGGGAGGTGAAATGATTAGATCTTGTGACATAAATGTCAGACCATTCCCATTTCAAGTACTTGGTAACCCAAATGATGTTTTTAAGTTCTTGATCTTCAGATGGGAGAATGTCTTGGAATGTGGTGGAGGCCTGACTTTGAAACTATACTTTTTCCATATTTGCCACCCAATACAAGAAGGCCCAAGGTTGGTGGTTCCCACAAGCTACAAGTTCTCAAGTCCTGGACACAGAGAATTCTAATTTATATAGTTCTGTTGTATTGTAGGAATGCACAAAACTCTTTCTTGTGAAGTTACCAGCTAGTAGTAAGCTCATTGTTCCCAAAAATATGAAATTGCTTGCTATACCACTTTGTCAAATCTATGGAAATCATAAGGTATGAGACTTAACAAAAATTACACAATTCCTGCTGTTTCTTGATATAGATGTGGAAACAAGATTTTTGATGCATGTATACTTTTGCATGTTGTAGACATATGGTCCCATAATTTCAGGAGTCCCACAGCTGCTATCAAAATACTCTTTCAACATCTCTGAAGGTTGAATCAGTCTTCATCAAATTATGCAGTTATAGAGATGAAGGATTTTAGAGTCAGTTTTGGGTATTGAGATACATTAGGAAGGAATCTTAGAGAGGCATTTAGATACCAGTCTTTGATCTCAGCAGCACAGATGTGGTTGTTGCCACTACTGTAGTGAATTTCGAACACTGAAACTATTTTTTTTTTTTTTTTTTGGGGAGGGGGGGGGGAGTGTTTGGTGAGAGGATTTAAAAAATGTTTGTATATCTCCTTGTTTTTTGGTGTAAGTGTATAGTTTTCTAGTTCTCTCAAAGCCTTAGGCTGCTTTAACACGAAGAGCTGCATCTGTTCTCCTTGTAACATGGACATCTATACATAATTTAGCAGTGTTTAAAATGGAATCCAAGAGCTGCATCTGTTCTCTCCTTGTAGCATGGGCATCTATACATAATTAAGCAGTGTTTAATATGGAAACCAAGGGAAGAAGATTTTCCATGGTTTTTTTTTTTTTTTTGGGGGGGTAAGTTTTCCATGGTTGCTCTAATGTATTTCTTGTGAGTTCTAGATATCGGTATCGAATCTATTTGTGTTGGTTTGTTCAAGGAATTGGTATCAGATCGGTTTATTCATGATGGTTTCGGTAGTGATTGATACCGATTTTTTGGTAGCAATACGAATCACCTGTACAAAAGGATTGACAAGAAAGCATAATCAGATACAGTTCCAAAAGGCAAATATGTAAGTTTGGGTCGTCAGTCCCCAGAGTCCCCAATCTCTATATGGTGGATGAACCATTGAAGCGACCCAACCGACTACTGCATCGTCCTCAGCAGCTGCCCGCCCCACACAGCCATGGCAACCACCCCTATCTGGATAATTGAAAAGTGGCTGGTGGTACTGCTTTCGCTAATGATCATCTTGGAGTCTCAAATTCAGCAACTTCCATGATGGCACAGTTTCCCTGTCCTTTTCTTGGGGAAGCTATGGCATCCATTCGGCACTTTAAACTGCTTGCTCTACTTGGTCTCATTATATTCAAGTCTAATCGATCTCGTCTTTGGAAGGCCGGTGTTGTAATATGTGTATGGTATAGATTGGTCTGTATTAACTCTTTGGTTCAATTCTTTTAGAGTTTGAAACTTCAGACCGTTCACATTTGTCTTTTCAATATGATAGTGTGAGAGAGAGACCTGCCATTCTATTATTCTTGTTCAACACATGTTTAAAACAAGGGCATTTATTTCAACAAATAGACCAACTGTATGTATAGGAGGCACTTGTATAAGATAAGGGCATTTAAATCAATAAATAGGCTAGTTGTCGGGCAAAAACCATACGTGCCTGTGCAAAAAAAAAAAAAAAAAAAAAAAAATCTAAAAAGAACCACTCCAGCCATCCAACCCAATCAAAGCCATTAGATCCAATAGAGAAAGATCTAGTGGCTTGGTTTGGGCTAGAGGGGCTGAACGACTGGAGAAGATCTGAATCCGGCCGGACATGGATTCAAGGAATGCCAAACGCTTGGACAATCCCAGTTTCAGACAAAAAAGGTCAAAGTCAAATATAGTACCTCTTGTAGCTGTCAATCTCACATTGACACTGTCAAGTTTTCAAGTCAAAAGTTTCCAATCTCATTATGTCAAGTTTTCAAGTCAAAAGTTTTCAATCTCATTAAATGATAGTATATGTAACAATACATGACACTTTTCAGGTGACTAATTCCTCTTTGGTGACATATAGTCCATCTTTTTGGGTGATTGTCCTCTTTAGATGATCAAAATCCCTCTTTTGTGTATTTAACGTCCCTCTTTTGGTGACTTGATATCTTTTTTTAGGGTTATTATGAGAGGAAACATGGAGCCTCTAATACTATGTAAAGTTTTCAACTCGAAAGTTCAAACTAGTAAATACAGAGACTTTCCATATATAAGACTATAGGATTCCAATCTCATTAGCAATGTGGGACTATTCCCAATAGTGTCAACTCCACATATTAATATTGTTAAGTATTTGCCTAGGTTATCTAACTCTTACCCCATCTATAGAAATGGAATACATAAATAAATATTGGTAAAAGTTTTTGTGATCTACCAACCAACCAACAGGTTTCATATCCATTGCATATCCTAACCTTCATATACAAATTGCACCCTCTCACATGGGATGTGAAACAAGTGCACCACCTGATCATTTTACCCCCTTATGAGACGATGCAAAAGATAGACAGCGATCCTCCTCTATTAAAGTTTAAAATTTTCACTTCTCTTACCTTCCATTCAATTCTCCTTACAACTAAGTAAAACCATGATGATCCATGCGTACAAATAAAAAAAAGAAAATTTTTTTTTTCAAAAATGCCGGTGTCAAGCGCAAAGATCCTTTATTTAAGAATTTTCATTTCATTCATGATTAGGATGATCATGACCGTTGACCCAAATGATAGAACAAATCATCTTAAATTACGAAAATCTCCTTCATCATTTGCAAAGAAAACAATTAAAAAAAAAAAAAAAAACTTTGAGCTGGTCCCCGCCGCCAGCTCGCCTATATGGGTAATCAATAAAGAAACGAGGCGACTTGGATGGGATGGGAGAAAGGAAGAAGAAAATTCGCGGTAAATCCAAAACCAAAACAAAAACAAAACAAAATAAAGGCGTATATAATGGACTATTGACCACTGATGAAAATTAGAGCCAATAAATAACTGAGCTGGAGTTCGTGCGATTCGATCGGTCAGTCTACAAGAACACAACCAACAGATCAAGAAATCAAGAGATCAAGGGAGAAGCAGCATGAGGAAAGGGAGCTTAAACTCAAACCTCAAGCTTATTATTCCTTCTGATGAAGTTCCAGTCACTAGATTCCTGTAAACCTAACTGTTTCTCTACTTTTTCAGTTTATTTGCTTATCTCTTGTTCTTTTTTTCTTATTTGGATTAATTCTGCTGAGGAATTATTTTAACAGAACTCAAAGCGGCACGTTTAAAGATGGGGATCTGCTGGTCAACAAAGATGGAGTTCGAATTCTCTCTCAAAACGAAGATGTACCGGTAAGGTTTACTCTGGCCAATTGGAGGGGAATTATTGTATTTTCTCTTGAATTTTCTTGTTCTATTCAGATATAGCTCAATTGTGAACTCGTGAGATCTCTTTGCTGCTTAAGGATGGAAGATTCGGGGTTTCATATAGCTCCTTAATTTGGTCTAACCATGATTAATAATCATTTTAGTTTCTCACAGTTCTGTGATAGTCCACAATCCGCACAAGTTCTGTATCAATTACATTTACATGGACCTTGTCAAGCTATATTCTGTGGCTTACCCATTTTGATACGGTTAGATGCCTATAATGTTACTAGGTACAGTATTTTTCATATGTTTCTTTTATATGACAATTCCGAACTGCTAGGAAGAATCTGGTAGGAGTTGATTAAAATTTATCATGATATAGTGACACAAACATTATTCTTTCAACTTATTACCCATAAAAGAAGAAGAAGAAGCGTTGAACCCAAAAGCGCATTTCTATTGATCTGTTGGTCATAGAGGAAGAGAGTGGTGCATGCTTCCATTATCATTGTCAACCACTGTACTGTTATCTAGCAATCCCTATATCTCATTACTTTGGAGGAAAGTGAGAAAATCTAATTGTAGTCTCTCTCCAAATTACAAGAACACCCAGAGGGATTTCCTTCATCCAAGAAACTGAGTTCAGTCTCTACTTAGCACACAACCCACCCACCACAGTACTTGGTTCTCAGTCATAGCATTCTGTAACAACAGATCTCCAGTCGTTGAGTGTTTTTGGTTTATTCTGATGCCACCTTGTGAAATTGGCCAGTACTGGTCCTTCCAACTAGCAATCTTGAACTTGCAATAAGAGCCATGCTGACCTATTCTCGATTGTCATTATTCATTTGTTATACCATTATCACAACAATCAAAATAATAAAGATATAAAAAAAAGGTTTTGAAAAGTATGAGGAGAACTATGTTATGTCAGGAAGGTCTTTTTAGGGAGAGAGTATCAACCCTAATTAGATATATGCAAGTTATGGTTCTGCTAATCTAGCCATCCTTTGGAACTTGAGTATGTCTTTTACTGTTCTATTCTATGATTCCTTGACAATGTTCTATCCACAATGCAACACTCACTCATAGGTATCTTGATATGGATATTCTCATTGGATCCACTACTAGTTAGTTATTGGTTTTATGATCCAATTCATGAATCTTATTGTTCAAGTTTAGTGTGAAGGTCTCTAGTTATGTTTCCTGTAGAGGCTTCCTCTTCTTCCCATTATCTCTATCTTACTGGAAAGTTAGGAGGTTTGTCTGAAACACCCCAACATGCTGTCCCTCACAAAGTTAGATACTTTTGTGAGTTATTTAAACCCTATTTCAAGCATGGTTGAAGTACTCGGAATCGGGAATCCCCAGCCAATCATAATTCAATTACAAGTTGGATCCGCCCGGATTGGGGTGGATTGGCCCTCCCTAAAAGCCCTAGAATCGACCTTGCACACGTGAAAATTTCCCTTGAACCGTGCTGAATCGAGATGTGACCCGGGATTGGTCCCTGATTCCGATCTGCATTGGCCAGAATCAGTCGATGTGAGCCGAGTTCTCAAACCATGATTTCAAGGGATCGAATGAACTGAGATTCTGAATATGAAAATCTCACTTCGGAAAGGTCATTATATGTTACCTATTCCTAGCGCAAATTATATTCTATTCTCTATTTTTTTTTTTACATTGAGGTGATAACAAAATAAATTCAAGTTGAGTGATCTATTCTTAATTCATACATGAAAGAATTGAGATTTTTTAGAAAGAAGTAAATTTACCTGTTTTTGTATTTTTAGTCTGGTTTATCTTTTGTAGAAGTATAGTGTGGAGTTGTGATCTCACATGGAAGCATTGGGTTAGTAAAACTTATTCACGCAAAATATATTAAAAAAGTTAAATACAAGTTAAGTTAAATACAAGTTAAAGAATCTATGCCAATTAGTGGTATTTTAGATGATGATACTTTTTATTGCATGGCAGCAATTAGTGGTTATTACTACTGTTTCAAAAAATTTGTTATTTTTAAAAGAAAAGGGTAATTTACATCAGAGGTACCCGACGTTCTGAGAAATCATACCAGAGGTACCTCACATTTCAAAAATCATACCAGAGGTACCTCTTCTCATATTTCCAACATTAACCCTATTTAACGTTCGCATCCTCTAAGTTAACCATTAGATCTACCTCAAATTTTCAAGGACTGATCGTTTCTTGTTGAACTACCCTTATTTGGTGCTTGATCATTGGTACACCCGCTGGAAAAACAGTAAGTTGGGATGCGGAGTTTTCACTGGAGGTGTGTACTATAGTTGAGATTTGTGAGTTGGTGATGAGCAACTGCCGGTGAGGAAGGGTCACAGGGAAGGACAGGGGCAGGGGAGGGGGATGGGCAATTGAGACAGCGATGAGCACATGGAAATCAGAGTGGTGAGTCGTTGCGGCAACAGTATGGTGAGAGAGTGAACCAAAAATGACCAAAAAAGTTATGCTAAACAGGGGTAAATTTGGAAGTACAAAAGTAAGAGATACCCCAAGTGTAATATTTTTGAAACGTCAGGTACCTCTGGTATGATTTTTGAAACGTGAGGTACCTCTGGTATAATTTCTCAAAATGTCAGGTACCTTTGGTGTAATTTACCCAAAAAAAAATAAAAGAAAGATATCTTATGTCAATACCATTCATGATTTGATCCAATTGAACCACCCCTATTATTCAAAGAAATTTCAATGTAAGCACATTGCTCCTGGTTCGTTGATTTAATAGTCTATTTTGTGATACGGTTCTTGCTAAGTACTACAAAAATATTGTACTCTTGTGATGTTGACATTCTCATATGCATTATCTGCTGTTCTGTGCAGCCAACCCTTATAAAGCCATCGGACGACCAATTGACCTTAGCTGACATTGATGTAATTAAAGTGATTGGAAGGGGTAACGGAGGCATTGTGCAGCTTGTGCAACACAAGTGGACTGCTCAATTTTTTGCTCTAAAGGTGCTGAATGAGATTAACATGCCCTTTTTTGCACAATTTTCAACTGGTCCCACTATGCCTGCCTTATTTGTACTTCTTTTCGCTTTGCAATGATTTCCTCAAAAGTTGTGATTCGAACAAACTAAGCTGTTTTTCTTTGGTCACTTTATAGATATTGTTATCAAGTTTATATCCCTGAACATGTAGTTTGCCCGTATTCTTTGTGATCTAATTTTGGTTTAAAGTAAGCAATGAGGTTGATCTATAACACCTTGCAAAAGCTGCTGTGTGAGAATTAGTGCTCCCCCCCCCCTTTTTTTTTTTTTTTTTTGGTGGGGGGAGAGAGAAAAATCTATGTTAAGTGCAAAGGATATGGATCAATAAGTTGTGTTGAAAGCACTCTTTAGGAACTGAATGCTTGGATGGTCTTTAGGGGCCATTCAGCCCTGTGTTTATAATAAAAGGAGAAAATTACAAAAGGACTCAAAGACTAAAAAGACAAATTCATCTCAATAGGAGTCGAAAAGAGGATCAGATAGTTGGAATCCAAAAAGGATAGTCTAACTCTAACTCTAATCTAATAAAAGCTGGAAACTAAACAGCACTAACTAGGTGACACCTAGATACAACTAAGTGATACCTAGATAAAACTGAAACATATTTTAACAAATTGCAATGAAGAAAATGATGTTGTTTTAGTCTATATAATAAACAAGTATAATTATGATGGATTTTCAATGAGTTGGACATGAAACTTGGTCTGGTTAACCTGCTAAAATTGGATGCTCTGCATGTTTTGCTATTATATGTACTCTAGGTATATGTAACATTACATTACTTAACAAACACAGGACATGACTGGAGCTATTAAGATTCAATTTTTAAACTGGTTATTCCTTTCTAATAGGCATGGGTATTTAATCTGGTAAGATCCTCCTTAAATTGTTTGGTTGAGGGTCATGGACAAGAAATATGTCACAATTGGACCTAGAAATTGGATATCTGTACCATGGTATGCAATAATGCAATGTTAATAACCAAGTCCGGCTTTAAATACAGCTCAATGCTGTGTGAAATGATACGACCTAAGGCAAAGCCAATATCTTTCTCTTGGGGGCAAGCTTCCAGTATAAGAATCTATGGGTACTACTATAAAGAAGGTATTACGCTAGTACTGTTTTAGATGTAATAAAATTGAAGAGGAATATACTTTGTCAAAAGAAGGTATTTTGAGTATAAATTGATGTAACCTTATTGATTTGGATTGAAATTTAATCAAAGAAATAGTTAGAGTTGAGCTAGAGGATTCAGTCATTTTTGTGGAAGTGTAGAGAGGTGATTATAATTGAGACGAACAAGTGGAAGTGATAGGTAAACAAAGGAGTAAACAGTGAAAAAAATCATGACAAGGGTTATAAAAGGATAGCAAGATTGGTAATGGTGGAACGGACCAAAAGCTGTAGCCCAGAGGAAACCACTATTTCAGAAAATTTTCCTTAGGAGTTGACAGAAGGCAATATCAATGTCTTAGGTTTGAGCTAAGAGGACCAAAAATGGTCTAGGGAGCCCCTATTACTTACCACTTTTCTTATTATGGCGGAGGCCCCTAGAGCTTACCCCTTCTCTTCTTATGCCAGAATTGAAACAATCTCTGGATGGTTTATTCATTCTGTATCTGATCAAATTGTAAAGCCTCACCTTTATTTATCAATTCTGAGAAAAAAAAATACCAACTAGTTGTTATTGCAAGTGTCTATTGCCTTGGTTGTGGACCCTTGGTCTATTCAGCATCACTCAAAGGCAAAAAGCAAACTAAAAAGAAAAAAGGAGTAGAAAATATGGGGAATAGTTACAATGACTTAGCATAAATAGATATGCATATGGGTTATTATGAATGTAGACACACGGATTTAACAACTGTAGATCATCTTCCCCCAAAAATAGCATAGTTTCTTTCTTTATTTTTTCTTATAGATATAAATTGGTCAGATATAGGTCGGTCATGTACTTCGGTGGAGCAACCATGGATAACATGAACTCAGATATGATCCACACTACCCTCCCTTTCTTCTCCAGACCAGTGTAGAACTTGTTAATGTTTCAACTTCCCCCTCCCTCACCCTCCACCCCCTCTCTGGGCTGGAGGGATGAAGGTTTCTTCCTTCCAACGTTGGCTCTGCCCCTGGATATGTATGTATGTGGAACTAGAGGTTTGCCTATTCTACCTTTGTCTTAACGGACTGTTATCCTGTTAAATCAGTTTATGATTGCTATTTCTGCTGGAACAACAGATTCATTCTTTCATACTGCTTTTCTTTTTCTTGAAGTTGTAGCTTGTGTTTACTTTTGTCTGACCAAGCACAAGACTCATGAGGCATTCCCACTCGGTCTTGTACTGTGGTTACGACTCTTTGATGGGAAAGTTCTAATGAGCTGCAAAATGCAGGTTATACAAATGAATATCCAGGAGTCTATTCGCAAACAGATTGCACAGGAATTGAAGATTAATCAGTCAGCACAGTGTCCGTATGTTGTCGTATGTTACCAGTCATTCTATGACAATGGTCTGATATCAATTGTTTTGGAATACATGGATGGTGGTTCTCTTGCAGATTTTCTAAAGAAAGTTAAAACAATTCCAGAGCCATATCTTGCTGCCATCAGTAAGCAGGTCACCATTCTATTTTTGTTAATTGACCCCAAGAATTTTTCCTAGTTGATTCCTTCCATTGAGCAATTTCTTCATATATGCAGGTGCTCATGGGTCTGTTCTATCTTCATCATGACAAGCACATAATTCACAGGGACTTGAAACCTTCTAATTTGCTAATAAATCATACAGGAGAAGTCAAGATAACTGATTTTGGTGTGAGTACTATAAAGGAAAGCACCTCTGGCCAGGCAAATACCTTTGTTGGCACTTACAACTACATGTCTGTGAGTATTTTTACTAATACTTTCTGGGTAATTGTTATTTTAATCTTTTTTACATGGGAAATTAATAACTTTCATGTTCTCGCAAATAAGCATTTTTTTTTTCTCTTAAAGTTACTACATGATCAAAATATTTATCTTGAATGTCTATGTGGATTTGATGTTTGATAGCCAGAGAGAATCAGTGGAGGTGTATACAGCTACAAAAGTGATATTTGGAGCTTGGGATTAGTTTTACTAGAGTGTGCAACAGGAAAATTTCCATATTCCTCTCCAGGAGAAGAAGGATGGGATAATTTTTACGAGCTTATGGAAGCAATTGTGGAACAACCAACACCGTGTGCACCTGCTGATCAGTTTACTCCAGAGTTCTGCTCTTTTATATCAGCATGGTACTTGAAAACGGGCTTAAATCTGTTCAAATGCCTTCATCCACCTAATTTGATTTTTTCATCCTGACTTCTGTTCTATAGTTTTATTCTGAGTGATCAATGTTCCACTCATGTTATTCTACTTGAAGCTTAGGTCTTAACCAAAAAGTTGTGTTTTTGACCCTCCCCATTTTCTTTGGGCGGGATATCGGAGCGTTTCTAATTCCAAAGACTGTGGAGGGATACAGTGAAGCAAAGGACTTTTTTTTGGGGGGGCAGATGGGATGGCAACTCAGTGAATCAATCCCTCCCCCAACAAAAAACAACTGATGGCATTAGCGCGAAAGACTCATGCAGCTTTGCTGTGCTTGCTTGCTAGCTAGAACGCGCAGAGCACACAGTGCAAACAAAAGGGCATTAGCAAAGACATAGAGGCTAGCGCGCAGAGCAATAGCTTTGGGGGGGGTAGGTAAGCCCCAAGGAGAGTTGAACTCATGACCTCTTTGAGGTGTTGGTCTTTACCAACTGAAACACACCCTTGGGGTTATAGTGAAGCAAAGTTGGTCACATTAACGAAGACATGTTAGTTGCATAATCCTTTCTACCATGTATTTTGGTGGATCTCTCCCCCCCCCCCCACACACACACACACAAAAAAAAATTGTTCAAGCATTTACTTTCTTTGAGGATTTTTACTATATAACTGAAATGAGATTCTTTATTATATTTCAGTTTACGAAAAGACCCAAAACATAGACAGTCAGCACGTGAACTAATGGTATGGATACAACCTCTTTCTTTATTTCACCTCCTTATGGTTGATGCAACCCCTTGATTATGTGTATTCATGTAAAACTAGGAACATCCTTTCATCAGCATGTATGAAGACTTAAATGCTGATCTTGCTGCTTACTTCACCAATGCTGGGTCTCCACTTGCAACATTTTGATCATTTTCTTTCTGGTATGTTTACATTAATTTTAGTTCTGTTGTAGAAAAAATGTTCAATTATGTGCTATCATCTTTTTTTATGCTTATTCCTCACCCGACATGTGCCAGATCTACTGGCTTGTACATTTTGGGCATTATTGCTTTTATTGCTCCCCTTCATTTGCTTTCTATTTTCTTCTAAAATTTTTACACTTGCTGTTCTGTTTCAACTTGTATAATTGTTTAGCTAGCTTGTCTGCATATCAGGCAACTTGACTGTCAGTATTCAGCCAAGGATTTTCTTCCTGGCTGTCCGGTTGGGAAGTAAAGGGAAGGTAAATAAAATTAAGGAAAAATATCTACCACACCCCCTGTAGGTTATCTTAATCTCACCCACCCACCATTGTTTTTGATAATATCCTTAACACCCCTTACTTTTGAAAAGCTGTATCCATCAGACCCCCTCCTTTAAGATATGTCCCTTGATTGATGACGTGGCACCATTTTAATTTAATTAATGATAGAACTACCCCTAGATATTTTCTCTTAAAAATTTATAAAACATATTAGATATGTTTTCCAAAGACACCCAAACCTTGTTTTAGGAATCAGATCGAATGTTACTTTGTTTTCGGAAGCAGCGTTGAGGTAAGGGATGAGGCGGAGATTTCAGAGTGAATAAGGAGAGAGAAAAAAAAAATCGAATTCTCAAGAAAAGCCCCTCAAAAAGGCTATCTTGAGAGGGAAGAGGAACATTTACGAGTCTCCATACGAAAAAAAATTACAGTTCCGCCATTAAAAACCCATGAAACCATTGAGATTTTAGAGGTAAAAATCCCCGAATTGAAATCTGAATAAATTAAAGCAAATAAAAAAAAAATCAACCCCCTTTTAGTTTCCGTCTTCTTCTTTCTCTCTTAGAGTTCTTTTGTAATACCGACGTTGGTCATTTCGGTTGCCGAATCATTTTCACTCTAATGATTCTCTCTCTCTTCTTAGCTCAAGATTTTTTGGGAGATTTCTTCATTGTATGAAATGGAGATGGCAATGGCAGATTCTCGTTGATATTTCTTTCTTTTGGCGTTCTTGAGATAATCGGAGGACAAGTTTCAGAAATGCTTGCATTTTTTAAAATCTGAGGTTGCATGAATCATTCTTTTATGTGTTCTACTGCTCTTCCGGAAATTCACTGATTCAAACATCTCTGGTATGTACCAAAAAAAAAAAAAAACTACTCCGGTATCATCAGCTGGGAAGTGAAATTGAACCTCGAAAGTTTTCTCTCTTTAAAAACCAGGAGCTTTCACCGAAAATTGCGGTCTCTACCAGAAGATCCTCCCTGGTCGGGTACTGCATCCCCCAGTCTCCCTATTTCTACAAATCCCACTTCAACCACTGGCAGTCCTGCAACAATCGTTGTTTTATGGTAGCATTGGGTATTTGAGCCTGAACAATGGCACAGAATGTAAACTGGCGGAACTACCTACACGGCTTGGGTGAAAAAGTCTTTGAAATCTCAAAAACAAACTAAAGTCTTTGGAATCTCAAAAAGAAGCTAAAAAAATGAAATTGAAAAGTATTGAGGGTAAAATAGTCTTTTAGCATCTAAACAAGGTTTGGGTGTCTTAAGGGGGTGTTAAGGATATTATCGCAGACAATGGAGGGAGGGTGAGATTAAGATAACCTATAGGGGGTGTGGCAGATATTTTCCCTAAAACAAAAGTAAATGGAAATATTTCTAATCTTCATCAACAATGTGTCCTGTAAATATTCAATAAGTTACCAAATATAGTAATTAAATTTAACTTCAAGTTTTAACCAAGTTACTTGGATTTGAATTGAAAATGTGGTAGGGCGAATCTATTTTTAAAGTTAAATTTCCATATTTGGTAAGATTTTAAGTTACTTTTGCAATTCTGATTATAAAAGTTCCCATTGTCATTTGTATATTAGTTTCACTTCCCTACGTTTCCTTTTATTTGCAACCTGACAGCGATCCAGTAGATTCCTGCTGATGATTAGATGGACTAGATTGTCTTATTCTACTTTTGAATATCCTAAAAGATGGATACTTTGATCTGCATGTTTATCTGCGGCCATCTAACTTTATGATTTTTAGGATCATGTGGAATAGTTCACCTAGAAAATGAAACTATTCCCATGTATATCTACTGTTTCAGCTAGTATGTTTGGAAAACATAGACTGTCTAAACTTGGGATTGCACACGTTGCCTTCATTTTCGTACAGATTGCAGACAAGCTGCGGTGGGTGTGAAAGTGTTGAATAAAGTCACGAAAGAATTCCCTACTCTTTCGAAAGTGGGAATGGATTCAGGGTTCTTGAGAACCAGCAAGATATGAGAACTCAATGCCTGAAAATTCAGGTTAGCAGGACTGGAGGACATCTTTCACATGAATTCAATTTTATTACGTGTAAGTTGTCATTATTTTGTGTAATTCATATCTGAAAAGATACGAAGCATATATGCTTTCTGATGAATCCGGATGCAAAGAAATAGAGTCAGGTTGAGTCGTCCACTTGGTACCCAAGAATCATATTCTGATATTAAAATTTGCTGGATCGCTTTTCTCAGTATATTTGGGATGCGGGAAAAAAAAGGAGGTTCTTTTAAGAAAATTAGGATCCTTGATTCCAAGAGGAGCTTAATTCATGATTGTGTCATATGCTAAGCATAATTGCATTTCACTGGAATCAGATGTTAGTTGAACTGGTCAAACTAGTTTTGGAACTCCAATTTCCGGACAAGGGGATCAGCTTCGCCTCCATCTTGGCGGAGGTTATCAGAAATAGAAATGATATCCCACTATATTTTCATATGCTGTAGTCCCAAAATCTCTAGAGTGTTCAAGTTGTTATTTTTCTGGAGAGAAAAAAAAAAAAAAATGAGCAAGATGAACGCGTGATCGACCACCAGTGCAAATTGATTGGCTAAGGTTCAAGTTCATGGACTCAGGACTGGATCGACCCCAGCTGGTCATGATCCGATCCCAAGTTAGATTGGTCTGGATCATGCTGAATCGGATAGGAAATTTTGGAATTGGCTTACACGTTAGGTAAATCCGGTCCGGGCCATGTAAACTGTCACATTAAATTGAAGTGAGGTGCTCCCAAATCAGTGCCCTCTTTTCGTGATTTTATGATCAATGTGTCAACTGCCGCTTCCAAAAACATAATTTTGGCAAATTAGAAGGATCCCAAATTTAGCGGGATATATTCATGCCATTATATATTCACGGTGGACACTATATTTTAGGAAATATTACACATATTATCCTTAGATTATGGATTAATTACACCTGTCATCTACTAGTTTCTAACAATTACACATACCATCCTTAATTTTTAAAACATATAACAAAAATATCCATTCCGTTGACAGTGTTAAGTTTAAATTTTAAAAGACAATTTTGCCTAAATCCTATTCGTCATTCTTTTTCTACACAATAGGTAAAAAAACAAATAATCATATAAAAAGAATACTGTTCTCATTTTGATTTTTTGTTTTTTTACCTATTGTGAAGAAGAATAATAAAGAATAGGATGAATGCAAATTTATCTTTTGAAGTTTGGACTCTTTCAAAATTTGGACTTAACATCGTTAACAGTGAGGATGTTTTTGTTACACGTTTCAGAAATTAAGGATGATATATATAATTGTTAGAAACTAGTAGATGGTAAGTATAATTAATCTATAGTCCAGGATAATACATATAATTTATCCTTATATTTTATTATCAAGGTTTAATATATACAATTTTTTTATGAAGGTTTACTATGTATAAAAAAAAATGGTGCTCACTAGTACAAATTGAAATACTTTTGCCAGACAATTTTTTTTATGAAGATTAACTATGTAAAAAAAAATGGTGCTCAATAGTACAAATTGAAATATTTTTGCAAGGCAGTTGCTCAGTAATCATTACTCCCCATTTTTTACCTTTCAAACTCCCGAGATTTGGATCAAAATACCCTATAAATCTATCTGCACAAACGAGTATTGGCCAAATTGACTCATAATTAGAAATCAAGATCTGCAATGGGCGATCTAATCTCTTCAGTCTAGGTTTCAATCCTCGCCTAGATAGATATCTAAATATGGGCACCCTCAGCTGCTTTTTATTAGCCCCATGGTAGCTTACTTGGTGAACAACCATTGTGGACAGGTCAGCCTTAACTCATGATAAATTTTAACTACTGGTACAATCTACAAATTATTAGATGAAGATTTTGATAGCAAAGGACAAACTTTTACACTTTGAAATTTGAAACATGATCAAGATTGCAACACCAACCGTTTCCACACATGATGGTTTAAAATTTTGGTAGTTCAAATCCACCAAATGGTGACACTTTTAAGGTTTAAATGGGCTATAAGATCCGACTAGTCAACATTCAATCAAAGGAGTGCTCTAGCTAACGGCCAAGATTGATCATATCAACCCTCCACACAGCAAAACCTCTTACCTGGAGATTCCTCTTGACATATATATACTCACCAAGTCAAACTTTAGCCAAACTGTATTGCATGTGTCGTTAGATCGGATCAGGTTGCAAATTTATAGTTTGTTAAACGCATCCAGAATTCAATATCAGGTAGGTTCGGCCACCTTCGAATAAGCATAGTTGTACACTCAAAAAAGTGCATGAGGCTCACTACCGCAAGGCTGGGGAGGAACTTATACATGCAACCTTAACCCCTCATTAGCGGAGAATGTTACAAGATTTGAACCCATGACAACTACTTTACCATTGCCGCCTCATCACTGCAGGCCAGGGGAGGGACTTATATATGCAACCTTACCCCCAATTAGCAGAGAATGTTTCAAGATTTGAACCCATGACAACTACTTTACCATTGCACCAAGACTCACCCTCTACAAGAAAACTACAAGAGGATCATTAAACTACTACCAAAATTTAGGGACTACGTAAACAACCAACTAAATTCCTTCCCACAATACATCAACACAATGAGCAGGTACTTCAATGACTAAGCATTCTAACAAGAGCGTCCCAGTGCCCACTGTGGCCCGCTAAGCTCACCATAATGGCGAAGCCTCAATTTTTACAACTTAACTACACCAACCTAACCCCAAGGGGTAACCCGGTAAAGACCAACACCTCAAAGAGGTCATGAATTCAACTATCCTTAGGGCCTCCCTACCCCCAAAAAAAAAACTATAACCAATTCAGGACTGATCACATGGAAGTAGAAGCAACCTCATTGGATTTTGTTTATTATTCAGGACCGATCACGATTTGAATCCAGATCATTTGGATATGCTATACTAGAAACCAAATATTGATAGGATTTAAAATTCAGACCAAAACAAGTTCATGGTTAAAAAATAGTAACATAAGACATGAATCAATGATATTGATGACACCGGTTAAAAAACTAAAAAAACAAGAGAAGAGAAGAAGTCAAATGAGCCCTTTTGTGTGGTATAAGAAGAAGATCATCAACCACCTTCCAATCTACTATTTTTGTGTGTGTGTGTGTGTTTTTTTTTTTTTTTTTTTTTTTTGGGGGGGGGGGGGGGGGAGCACCACATGGTAATACGAAGTGAAAAATACCTCACAGAGACTTCAACTCAGAGGTGACGAACAAATACAATCAAGCAGAATTCAGCTTTGGGAAAGAAATTTCTCCCACCTCCTAACCACCACCCTACAACAGCTCAAATTTACATGGCCAGAACTTGGCATGGTGTGTGACAAAGACTAACCATAAGGTATTTCAGTATAGTGCAGATTCTATTGTACATACAAAATGCTACCTTGGTACACCATTAAGCCCATGTGAAAAACAAAAGGGCTGAGTATGCAATAATGGTACCATACCGACTAGATGTAATTCCATATCATACAGTTCCAGATTCAAAAGCATACTATGTATGAACTTACCATCAGGTTTTGCTCTTGAACTTCCTTTGAGCTTTCAAGTCCACAACAACAACACTGATGTTGTCCTTGCTTCCCTTCTGGAGAGCAATCTTTGACAGGTATTCGGCTGCAGCTTGCGCCGCAGAGTCAACTCCATTGCCCCTTTCTGCAAGAGGTGTCACACCATTCTTTTTGTGCCAAAGAAGGATACGTTTTCGAGCCACTTCACAAACTTCCTCATTTGTCATAACATCCCACAACCCATCACTGGCTAGAATAAGACATTCATCTTCCTTAGCTCGAGGAACAAACTGAACCTCTGGTTGCGGAATGATCCATGGTTTCAAATATCTATCACCTGTATTCCAGAGGCAGTGTGATATGGTGAAGCCAAGCACACCACTGAATTACGTTAGACAAACATCTAGAACTCAATACACATATTGGAATTTTAGAATGTCAGAACTAGATGAGAAACACTATACATAAATGTCATATTTATGAAACACAAACCTACACACCCGCATATAATGAGGAACATTTTAAATTTGACAAATGAGATATAATCCATATATAAAGCATAGAGGACGAGAACCAGGAGCTCATTATCCAGAGACTTACATATTCCTGCCTAATGCAACATATTCCTGTATTGCATACCAGTTCCAGTTCACAGGTATGACAGGATACATGGCCAATGTGACAAGAAGTTAACTTATCATTATCATAAAAAAACAAAAATCACATAAAGTTCCCAAAATTGAGCATACTGGGGCACAGGATCCTCACCCACCCACTCCCCACCCCCCCAACCCAATACTGAAGCACAGGATTTTCACCCCTGCACATACATGGCAATGGATGATGAAGAACAAGTAAATAATAGATTAAACAACATGCACAAGCAGGCAAAGTTCCTCAATCTACTGATAGAGATACAACGCTTATAAATGTCCAATTGCCGTATGTCAAACACTAAATAGACAAGGACCACATACCATTAATCCATAAATCAAGGCAGAAACTATACTCAACTCAAATCAACTCAACTCACCCTTATCCAACTAAATGGAATCAGCTACATGGATCCTTTTTTTCTAGTCAACTCTATTCAAAGCATACATAATTCCAATCCTAAGCTATACATTTCTTCCCTCAGGACTTCTCCTAAGGTCATTTAGGCCTTCCCCCAACTCTTTTAACCCCTTCAATTTGAAACAAATTACTTCTCGGTACTGGGGCATTCAGAGGCCTCCGTTGCACATGTCCATGCCACCTCAAACAAGTTTCTTGCAACTTTTGGCAACTACTAAGTTTGCTCTAATTTATTCGTTCTTTATTTTATCTTTTCTAGTTTTACCATTCAACCTCCTCAACATCCTCATCTCAGCCACATTAAGTTTGCTTAAATGTTTTTTCTTTACCGCCCAACATTCAGTCTCATACGTCAATGCTGGTCGTATAACTATTTATAAAAATTTCCTTTGAATTTTAAAGGAATTCTTCGATCACACAACACTCAGGATGTACCCCTCCCGTTCATCCGCTATAATCTAATTCTTTGTACAATATCATATCTATTTCTCCTTCTTTATTTATGATTGAACCTAGGTACCTTAAATTGTCACATTGTCATAACTCCCTATCATCAATTTTCGCCACCCCACTCTCAATCATATTGTTACTCCAAGGCAGAAACTATGTCCATTTCAAATAATAAGACCATCTTCATGTCGGAGTTCAGTATTTCAGACCACATCCACATGACATAATCATATCATGTAGAAACATAGTGATGCTAACAGCTACAAAGATTGTTCACGGTGATATAGACATAAGACATCAAGCCAATATCCTAGCATGTCAGAAGTTCATCCACGGAATGAGTAGCAGCTACAAGGAAAAGATATAGTAGACATAACTGCCTGCAAGGTCACGAGCACCAATTTTTCTGAGAGGAACTGAGATAATGGTGAAGTGCACATCTCAGAGGAACTTCAAATAAAATAATTCAAACTAATTGCTGCCACATTTACACCAGACCATATAAAATAATTCAGGCAAGTTAATCTCCTCACCACACCACAAAGAAAATAAATCAGAAGAACTTCAAACCATGATCTTCTATAATTTTGAGAAAGAAATGCAATCAATTTCTTCAACAGAATCTCATATACACCAAAAAAATACAAGTGGTTCACGGCTGAACAAGTACAGGAGTTCGAAGAGACAATTGAGAAAAACTTGCGTTGGGCTTGCAATCAATTTCTTCAACAGAACCTCACATACACCAAAAAATAATTGGGCTAAAAAAATCCTAAACACAATAATTAATGAGAAGAGGTTAGGGCATGTAGAATGTAGATGTTGACAATTTTCAGGTCCAGAACCATCCCCAAACCCACAAAGTGGGTGGGAGTGGGGGTGCGGAATATATTACAATAGCAAACTTCGTGACACGGTAACAAAAATCATCAAGTTACATATGCTCAGCCATACCCTCCAAGTGGAATTTTACACTCAAACTTTATGACAGAGAAACGAATTATCAGGTTATAGAAGAACACAAATTCCCAACCTAATTTTTCTGGGGAAGCATGAGATAAACTTCAGAAGAAGTATAACAAGTTCGTGATTAATATACATACCAATCGACCTAGACATCGCTAGAACACCAAATACACGGTAGCCATTCCACTGTATGACTTTGCCCCCAGCTGCTTCAATTCTTGCAAATTCATCTTCCCTATTCGGCTGGGACAAAAAGTGGAGATCAGTTTCCCTATACTTCATTAGACTTAACATGACAGATAAGTACTATAAAAACATGCCTTACTTTATGATCCACTGACAATGGCACAGCCTCTTTTCCACGACAAAGGACTGCTCTTGAATCACCGCAGTTTGCAATTATGATGTGGGATGAACAGATGACAGCAACCACAGAAGTAGAACCAACAGTTTCTGGGGCAACAGGCTCAGTAGTAGCCTCAAAGGAATCATCCTGGCCTTGAAAATCACCTTTACGAAGTCTTCCCCCAACCTCATCATCAACTTTCTGAAAACAGTTAGTCATAGCCCTTTCCCATTGCAATTGCCAGTTATACCTATTACTGGCATCACCCAAGCTTTCTTTTACCATTGCTATCTCCTCAATCAAAGCCAAATGCATCCGATCACGACAATAGTTAGCAACCTGCGCAACAAAACAAATCCATGAAACAAATCCACTGGGTAAAAACATTATATGTATGATTCAACAAAGATTGAGAAACAAAATAACCTGAGATCCACCATGGCCATCATAAACTCCAAAGAAATGAGCTGTTGTGTGACTTATAATTTGGTTAATGCCATCCAAAACATGATCACCAACTAGCATCGAAATGGGAATCTTAAGAAGTCCAGGTATAGCAGCAACAGCATCTTCCATCTCGGGTCTCCTTCCACAAATAGAAGTGAATCCCCAAAGTGGTGCATAATCCAATTCATAAATACTACGGGTGCCGCTTCTCTTCTCCCTAGGCATTTGGAGAACCACTGCCGCTGCTTTTGGGTCAGATCCATCACCAACCTCTGCCTCAAGGCCCATTGGCACAGCTAGAATATCACCCACAGGCTCCTGGTCAATATTTGGCCCCGCCAAATCGTTGGGTTTCATGATGATTTGAACAGGGCTGACATCCGTAAAACCTCGTGTGCTCAACTCGCATGCAGTCTCAAACGCTAGGAGTTCTTCACCACCGATGCTACTGCTATCACTGGCTAGAGAAAGAGAACAAGAACTATCTACCATCTGGTCACCCCCCACAGATAATGAATCATCTTCCTCATTTTCCTGAATTACTACATCACTTGAAACCCAACTACTTTCATGTTCGGGAGTCATCTCTAACATAGTAACTTCACCTTCCTTTCCTTTGTCTGTGAGCACTGATATGGTTACAGCGCCACCTTCACTCCATGTACTATTGCCATCGCGATCTTCATCCATTGCAGAAACAGACTGAGTATGTACCTTGATTGCAGGATCTGACAATAAGCTAGCCGTGTCCGTTATCAACTTGAGGCGTGTGATTTCCATGTGGGTTGCTATCGCCGAGCTATCACACAATGAATTACCTAATCTAAATGGCACTGCAACCGCCGGAGACATCTCCTCCATCAATGCCCTTATCTGAGATGTAGTCGTAATAGTAACCTGACAACCCCTCCAAAATCACATAACCTAACATTTTTCAACTAATTCAGCTCCTTCACCTATATGGAATGATCTCTCAACAAGACCTACGAGTTCCAACAAACTGCCTGCCATGCCTAATAACATATCTGTAGGAATTGTTACAGGGAAAGGGAAAACAAAAGGCTAACAACCCTGAAACAAATTAGAAGGAACACAGCTGCGGTTAGCGGAAGATCTATGGAGCAGTACAATGGAAATAGGTGCTCAGATCTGGCGATGAATACGAATCCAAATTTCCAGCTATAGAAATTTTGGAGTCTGGATAGATTACTCAGATCCCTCTAGACTTCATGAACCCCTCAACCCCTCTAAAATCTTCTCTATCTACTCCCATCAACTACAACAAATGAAGAACCCCAATCACCCACCACCAAGCCTTAACCCCCACCCCCACACCCCCAAAAAATTAGGAAATGAAATAAAAAATTCAAATGGAACTAAAATCAGCTTTTATCTCTAAGCACGATGATGAGAATGCAAAAGGGTCATGAGAAAGAACCTAGGTAAAGGGAAGCTCCCAAGAATCACAGGGAAACCCTAAAAAAGATGAAGCTCTTTACACATATCACCTGGTTTCCCTGGATCTGAGGCAACCCATTTCAGCCTCTCCTCTCTTTCTTCTCTTTCCCACTCTCTTCCAATTAATCAAAAAAGGAGCAAGTCACCAACTACTCTTCCCTCCAAGTTAGTAACAATGAGATTCAATAAACAGATATCAACTGTTTACCCACAGAAAGAGCTGCAAATTTGATCATTAAACCTCTTTTCTTGATTCTTTTCTTCTTCCAGATGAAGACTTCGAAGATCAATCAGGGAGTTCAGATAGAGTAAAAGAGAAAAGGAGGCAATAAAGAGGGAGGAGAGAGAGATACACAGGTGTTCAGTTCAATGGAGGAGGACATATTAAAAGCATCTCCACCCATCTCTTTCCATGCTCTTCTCCTTCTTCTCTTTCTCTCACTTCATCCAACATACGATGCTACAAAAGAAAAAAAAATCAAATCCCCCCAAAAAAAAAAAAAAAAAAAAAAACTTTATTATATAACTACCATCAATCTTCCTATTTATTTATGGAAAAATAACAGCACAGATAAGTCATTAAAATCTTTGGCAAGGGCATTATTGCATTAACATCATAACACCTGGCTCCTTCTCATTCTCTCTTTTTTTTCTTATCCTTTTTTGCCCTTTGGATTTTTTTATTCATTTTTTTCTCCAATCAAACATATTTTTAAGCAATAAATTATAATCAATGCATTAAAACATATATATTTTTTAGGCTAAAGATTCCAATTTAATGGATAAATGTTTTCAAAAAAGAATCTACAAACAGGCGTGGAAATAATCATCCCCTTCCTTCTTAAGCCAAAAATAAAATAAAAATTAATAACATTTCTTCAAAATAAAATTCAAAATGTTTGATGACTCATATTATATGACATTCTCATGCTATTAAATAAAATAATATTTTTTTTTTGGTACAAAGTAAAAAATAAATACGGTTCCATACAAAATATATAAATTAATATGGAGATTCAGATTTGAATCGATTGACCCATTTCTTAATTCACTCTTAGACAAAGTTCAAGGTATCAGGTATTGGTATTGGTATTATATAGAGTTCAGATCCTCTCCTCATGTGGGTTTCCTCCTCATATATCTTATGCCATTCAAATTCAATAGATTCCATATCTCATGGACCGTGTGAGATTTAGGAGAAGATACCCATGTGGGGAGAAGATTTGACATCTGTCCATGTAAAAATTGATCCAAATAAGTGATCTACTAATGGAGTTCGTTGATATCGACTAAACTATGATACCAATCCCATGAATCGAAGTCTTTTTTTATGATTCAGACTGACTACAGTGAAAATTGATGGATTATCAACCAACCAACAAATTTCAACTGATGTTGGTAAAATCAAAATCGACATCAGTATGCTTGTTCCTTAACCTAGTTCCTAAAACAACGGTCACATAAGCTTAAGGGTTGTCCTATCTGACTACTCGTGTGATAGGTATAATGGGGCAATCTAATGGAATCGAATCCTCTCTAACGTTCAGGGTGCATACCAATAAATTGGTATGGATATCGGATGATCCTTTCTCCAAAATGCAAATGATCTTTTTCTATTATTACACATCCAATGTTCAAAAATCAAACTCTCAATATAATTTATTTTTTATAAACTCACGCAATTGAAAACCGATATGTACTTCTATCTATCTCTCTCTTTCTTGAAATCTCCCTCTTCTCTTTCCGCCAAATGACTTGTGTAATTTTTTTATACTTAGCATATAAGATTTAATGCTACAAAGCTAGCTTGTAGATAGATCTCTTTAATTATTTTTTTATTTTTCTGAGTATTTATTCGTTATTATTTCCGACACCGTTACGTGTTAAAGGAGATGTTAGTTACGTGTTAGGGCCACCATAAATGACACGTGCCCTACCAGCAGACAACTTTCTCTAAAATTCTCTGAGGTCTCTCCTCCCCCGATTGTTGCCACGTAGAATCTAACCTCCACCAACCAAAACGTCCTTCCTTTTCCACACCTTAAGTTTGATCGAAACTGACACTTCTGCCTCTCCGGAGTCCTGATCACACATGATTTCATTAAATGAAGGAATCATGACAGGTGGACGACGATGATGGTGTGCTTGGTCCCGTTACTGCTAATAAAAAGATAATTTACACTGTCGTGTCGTGTCAGGATTGGTTGATTTCATCCAATCGTATCTTCCCCCAATAATTAAGTCAACCTTTTCGTCATCCCTGATGAAAGTTGATGCTTTCTGCATCCGCCACGTATTTCTTGGGGTTCTCAATTAGAGAATATCTTGCGTCTTGGCCACGGATCCGTCAACGTGCAAAATTGTTGACTTTTTTTTTATTTTTCTTTTATTTTTTTATTTTTCCTCCTCAGGGTCATGAAGGAGTAGTTTGGTAGTGGGGTAAGGACTTGGGAGTCTTTGGACCACAGTTACCAAATTTCCTATCATTTTAGCTTTCTCTAAATTCATTTGTTTAATGATTCCAGGCTCCAGCTACCTATTTCAGATCAGTTCCCATCAGTTCAAAGAAAATGGTGATTTTGCAACCAACACTAATAATAAAATGCCCTTACCCCCCAAAAAAAAAAGAAAAAAAAAAAGCAGAGGATTTGTGCGTGACCATGGTTTGCACCGTACGATGGTGTGTAATATCAAATCTATTCGTGTTATCGTGATGAAGCAGTGAATACTTGACCCTACATGACTCATGCATAAAAACCAGGTAAAAAAATAAAAATTCATCATACTTAAATACCTTTCAAAATAAAATTTCAAACTAAAATGGGAGTCTATCAAATGAAGGGGAGTGAGATGTATAGCTTGTCAGTACTGATTTTAGTCGTTTTTGGAATCCTCAACCTCAAGAGTGGAGTGAAGTAATGAAAACAAGAATTAAAAGGTTGACCAAGGGAGTCATGTAAATAAAGGTTTTATTTTCCCTGCCTTAACTTAGGAAGACTTGGTTGGATGCTTTACAATAGTAGGCACCAACGTGGCCACGGGTTCCATTTTCTTGTTTTTTATTATGCAATATATACATCTCTCCCCCATTTAATGGGATTGTCTTCCTAACACCGGCTGCTGTCGAGATGTTAACACCAAGCCTCGGTGGCAATCCATTGGATTGCTCAAAGTTCAAACCCTCCTTCCCCCACCATAATACCCTCTTATTTGTGGTTTCCATGATGGCCAATCAACCCAAGCCGTGCAAAAAGGCTCGGTATTTGACACCGGCCGTGTCAAAAAAAAGTAAAATAAAAAATAAAAAATGACATACCATAGGAAGATGACCAAAATATACAAAATAGGAAAGCAAAAAATACATAAAAAAAAAATCTTTTCCCAAAGTTCTTACGGTCATATTCAGATTTCAGCCTAGTAAATACCCCTAGGTCAATGGTCATAATCCTTAAAAGCAACCGCTGTTGTGTATTCTCCCTGCTTTGTTTTGCCACTTGGCTAAGTCCAATTGGACTAAAACTTTACACATAAGAAGTGGAGTTCAAGGTCGTGTACCTGTTCACAAAATTTTGGTCCCATTTGATTAATCACGTGACAAATATCAAGGTTCCTTCCAAGTGTGTTGGGCATGATCCTTCCATGCCTTGGACCACCTTCTGGCCGTGACAACTATAGAGTGAGGAAGACCAATATCTCACAAAGCAGAGCACGACCCATGTATAAAATCTAGTCAACTGAAATCTAACAAGTGTTTTTATCATAATGTGAAAATAGGGGAAAGGCCCTCCTTTCTCTCTCCTCCTTGAAATCTGAGTTCCCCTATCTCTCCTACAAGTGACCAGTTACAAGTCCTTGCACTCCCATTTTTACCGCTAGTGTGTAAGATTCTAATATACCCCGCTAGAATGTAGATCTTGTTCTCGTGGGAATATTACTCTCCAAAAATAATGTTGCTCTGAGACCCTTACAACAAAATTACTTCAAAGCTAAATTCACTATCAAATTCAGAGAACATAAAAGGTCTACACAATATTTCTGATTTACATCTCCCGATTATCCATCTTACTATATAAACCAAAACACCGCCATAAATTTCTCTCTTGTCATATATTTTCATAATTTCATCATCATCTTATTGTATTTAAGCTAGCAATTACCCAAAAGTCATGGAATGCAATTGCCAATTTTTCAACCAACGGAATTTCAGGTTTTTAAACCATCCAATGAAGTCACAGGTTAATACTGAGAGAGATTCCAACAGACCTAAGTGCACCTAAGAATAACTGAGGTCAAGACAACCAGACCTGCTTCAACAAGGTGGGCTCCACATGGGAATGCAGTCGATAAGAACACCTTTGATAGGCGTCTGATCCTCGAACTCGCACTCTAAATAATGAAAACAACATTTCACTGTCACTATATAAAAAGAAAAAAGAAATGCCCCCTTCTGGAATATATAACAGATTAAGAAAATAAAATGTTTTCAAAAAGCAAAAAGAATTGTCAATCTGTTCCAGTTTGCTATTCCATTTACTTCCAAGCGCCATCAAACAAACATAACAATCAGTAGTAGCTGGTAAAAGTTATGGATTTCTCAACAGGGTCGTAAGTGAAAACAAAGGAAAGAGCTGAAAACTCCAACTCTCATGCTAAAACTGAGGAACTTTGTCTCTTGAAAAGAGGACACTATAGCAGTCTGCACTCTCAGCAAGAATCTATAAATTCACGAGTGCCTCTGACCAACCTGATCAGCTGATCTAAATAGGCATCATCCGCCAGCAACCATTGTGCAAGAGTATCATAATACCCCAATTCAATTACAAAGTCATCAGGTGGCACCAATCCTGAAGTTTACCTCGTACATGTAGATTATTAATATTGCAGTAACTATCACAGGAAACTTTATACAATTATGCCTGCGGTAACAGGATATAAAGCAATCAAACATAACAAGGTGACGTAAAGTGAACATTGAACCACTTGCAAGGAGAAAATCTGTACTCAGCTACCCTAAAAATAAAAACTGAAAAAAGAAATCCCATGAGAATGCAGAAAGTACCTAATGAAACGCCATGCATCAAGTGGAAGCCCAGGTAATGATCTTCTGTAGAATATTTACCCTGATCACACATCCACTGACACAAAAGTTGGAGATATGGTTGTAGCATTAGGCACATAACAAAGGAAATGTTACTACTATTTTCTCTTGTATATCATGAACCAAAAGGAATGAAGCAGGAAATTCAGAATGTGTCTTGACTGCCAGAGACTTTTCCTCAAATAAACCCCAATTATTACAGATGTAAAATTTATGTACAACTGGCTCTGCTCTTCGGCTCAAAATTGCTACAATCGGGATCAGTGCCAACTAACATATTGCAACCTATGGAATTATAGCTTGTACAGTGAAACAAAAGATCTATACAGTCAAAACATGCCTGCTTGTGAGGGACAAAATTCCACAATGCAAGGTCTGCTCCAAAATGAACTTCTGCAGAAGTCCTCAAAAGAATCTATAGCCTACTTACAGACATTGCTGCAAAATGATCACCAATGTAACCGATCTTCTCTCGATAATGACACCTATATTTTGTTTAACTTGTATATATTGACTTTGTATAATGCACAAAAATATACAGTTAGGACAATTTAAACCATCATGTTTAAGTCAAAAAGGTCATCCATTGGAATCTTGAGTCCCATCAAATCGTCGCCTTGCAATCCATCATCATCAATATTCAACCATGAATCAAGATCTTGATGCTGCAGGTTTGATAAATCAATGCCTTCAGGGTCATTCAATGTCTCCAAAGCCAACTCATCATTTTCCTTAATATTGTGATCACTGGCCCTCTCATGCACTTTCGGGACTGAGAGCAATACAGGTTTGGGTGGGTCTGAAGCTTTACCAACAAGATCATTGACAGAAGCCGACAAATGAGTTGTCTTCTGCTTAGGTTTTGTTTTTGACTTCCTTTCACCTTTGACATTGCCTAAAGCCGGGCGACCAATTTTACCAGTGCCATTTCTAGAGGACAAATCTCTGTTGTGCCCCTTTCCCTCCCTCTCTCTCTCACTCCTCTTTCCTTTCGTACCACTTACAAGAGCACTCCTGATACCAGATGGGGTTCTCAGAGAAGAACCACCAGTTCCGCCAACAACTTCATCCAGTAATAACTCCCTCTTTTTCACTCTACTCAACCACGTTTCTTCTTTACCAGTAGTTGGCTCAGATAAGTGATTTCCTGTCTGAAACACATCAAAAGGATTCTTCTCACAGGCATCTACGTTCTGCCTTAAGCGTGAAGTTTCACAAGTGGTCTGATGCAGACCCATGGAAGCTGCAAAATATAAAGTCACAGATCAACCACCAAAACTGGGATATGAGACATCAACCATGACAAGATTAATTAATTAGTCTATTCATCATTAAATCCCACTAAACACTTCAAAGAATCAATAAGGTTAAGATGTAAATTGGACACGAATTCTTAAAAGAAATAGTCATAAGAACTCACATACATATTTACGGGACTTGGGTACAGATGAAAGTATTTCTCCAAGGGGGTAATATGTGAAGTACCTGAAACCCTAACTTCTGAAGAATGGGTAGGAGTGTCAGCACTAAGATTGGCAGGTTCCCCCTCAGTCATTGCATCCATGCGTTCTGCATTGTTGAGACGGGAAGACACAGAGCAAAACAAATCTTTGAACAGGGGCTCATTAAAGCAGCTCTTGCCTGTATCTTCATAGTTCTGACATCGTTCTAGTGTTCGTTTTGCAAAAGATAAGGCAGCATTCTTAGCCATTTTGCTACTTGAACTCTTTCCAACAGACGCATGAGGGCCCCAATAAGCCTGCTAACCATGAACATAATGTTATATCAACCCTATGATGTGTAAAGAATTATTAAACAGAATACTCAGAAGCATGATCATAATATGAGAACTGTAGGTATACATGACCACTAGTACATGCATCAAAATGGTACTTTATTAGAAAAAATTTCATCTACACCCCATTAAGGATTGCTAACATCATCTACACCCACAAGATTGCAAAAACATCATCTACCACCTAAAAACTTTGCTGTGCTAATCAAAGAAGTCTACTCCGTCACAAGATTCCCGTTAGATGCTGATGTCAGCTGCATTGAAATATTTGATGGACAATATTATCCTTTTAGCCAAGTTAAAAGACTAATATACCCTTTACTTGATTTTTTACCCTACCCCCAATTCTGGTTGTCCATCCCCACCACCATGACGAAGGCCAGATGTTAGGGTTTCATCCTCAACAACAACAAAATATATTGATTGGGGATCAAATTGCCAGCGACGGCAATGTGGGCTGTCGGACCAGCACCAAGCAGCTGCGGAAACGCATTCTGGATGCTACCCATTACAGGCAATGCCACTGCTCCTGCAGGTGCCGCCACTGTCCCTTCGGAACCCTTGTGGACATTCCCCTGTTCAGGTGGGCATCAATGGACATTGAAACCCTCTCTCTTTCTTTTCTTTCCTCTTCGTCCATTGGATCTGCCCGTCCCTTGTTTAGGTGTGCATCAATGGTTGAAACTCTCTCTCTTTCTTTTCTTTCCTCTTCTTCTGTTGGATCTGCCCGTTCTTACTTGTCCAGATTGCCTCTTGCAAAGAATGTTTCAGATTCTGTTCTTTAAATAATAATATAAGTGTAGGCCGATGGTCTCTTCCACAACGATCGAAAAAAACCCATAAAAGGAAGCACAACAACGCTGTGGATCAATCTGGACTGGAATCAATTTTAAAAAGGAAGCACAACGATGCCGTGGACCAATTTTTGTTTGGTCTGGGTTTTTCTCCTTTTTGTCTTTGCTTGTGTCCATGCTTCCTTGTTTTAGTGTTGATTGTGTCCATAAAGATCCCATGGATCAATTCTAAAAAGGAACCTTGCAGATTGTGCCATTGTGGTAGAGGAGCTTTGGTTCGTCTCCCTCTTCTTGATTTTTTTTTAATCTAATTTATTGGGTTGAGTGGGTTCATTTGATGGAGTTTGATTTTATAGATGGAAAGTATTAGACTTCGCAGATTTGAAACGAAGTTTTGTATCATGCTTATCCACTATGGGATCGAACAACCCCTTCTTCAACAATGGGATCAGCTTCATTTTCAGATTCATCATCGTCAACTACATCAGCTCATCTATCAATAGGAATACCACCAGCAGAATTAACCTGATCTTCTAACCAACGCCAGTTGATTTTTTCCATTTGCTTATCCACTACCTCGTGGCAATACCACTTGAGTCACCCCACCAGAAAAAAACTGGTTCCAAAAGGGAATTAAGATCAGGCAGTCCGCGGGTAACCTGAGCAAAAGTACGGCCAAACACCCCTGGGTTTTTTTGAAGATGTCCTAGCTTCTTTCAAATTTAAATTAGCACTCTGCAATCCATCCCCTCCTGTCGATACAGGGGCTTACCTTTCTCATTCACTGTCTACCGCCTTCTTTTCCAACGTTGAGATCGACCACAATTTTCCTTTCCATTAGAAATCTGAAAATCTTTCCTGTTACCAAAACCAGTATCGGATCTCAATGGCAGAAAACCTTCGAGCGTGAACGGGACTTTCTAGTCATCTTTGCACCGAGAAACATGCACTAGTTGCATAAGAATCCATTGAAAAGCAGGGATGTTTGATTGCGTCTCTTGAATCATCTTGCAATCAACAAATAGCAGCTCCAAAAAGGGTAAAATTTTACCCATTTTTAAAAAAAATTCAATTTATAATATGAGGGGTAAAACTGTATTTCAACAATTTTAGTGATTTCCGTCAGTTAAGTGGACCTAGGTGATGTTTTTGCAATCTTGTGGATGTAGATTGATGTTAACAATCCTTATTGGGGTGTAGATGAAATTTTTTCTTAATTCTATTAGTGAAGAACGATGCACATGACCAAATCTTCCAAAAAAGAACAAACAGAACAGAAAAAATTTCTCCCCAAAATTGAGAAGCTATAATTTTCAAAGATCAGCCTGTACAAATATAAGATTAAAAGAGCAACTAAACTACAAACAAACAATGAGTTCATTTTCTAAATTGCAGGTACAAACAGCCGACAAGGTAAACATGATAAAGTGAAGCTCCCAATGCAACATTGCAGATGGTAATAAATAGTCACTTACAATAAAAAAATAAAAAAATAAAAAAAAAAGAATGCAGCTAATGGACCCTATTGGAAGGGAGAAAAGCAATCAGAAAATTTTGCTGATGACACTTCATGCTTAAGTCACTGCAGACTCTGAGGTATGAATTGTTTCCTTAAGGCACTATGTGTTATTTGTTTGAAAAAGAAAAGAAGTAAAAAAAGGAAAACAAAAGGGGTGGAGAGGAGAGGGATAGGAACAAAACCTTGCTACTGTGAAGACTAAGCCCAGGCTAGAATATTACTGAAAAACATTATGGGTTAAATCTGATAGTAGAGAGTATTGTCCCATCATCATTGGTTAATGTAGTGGTCTATAGAGGCCCATTAAAGTTCACAGACTATATAAATTCATACTTCATATCCAGACTAGACACCTCATTACACTGGATGTGCAGAGTTGAAAACTAGGTTTGCTGACAGTTGTATCATTAGATCTCTACTCCATTGAGTGATTGTTTGTCTCTTGGCAGCTGTCAACAACCATGATATTTTCATTTTCCTATTTTTGTTTAAGAAAGTATTCAACTCTAACAAATCACTCTCAACATCTAATCAGCTTTGTTATCCTTGGCAGCCACTCCCGAAATAATTATTCCCACATAACAGCCTCCTCATGAGGTTGTGGGAAAGTTGAACTCCCATTGATGTCCATTCAGTAATCCAAGACAATTGTAAACTGGAAACTTTTTAAATTGGGCGGACCATATTTGGAATTCATTGGATAAGTGAATAATACCTTTGATCTGCACTCAATATAGTGTGTTGATTATGTGCACAATAGGGAGTTTGAGAGAATAAAAGAAAGTAATTTTAGCTTTGACCAGATAAGAGATCCCACAGTGGAACATAGAGATTCTCCCATCTCATTATGTCAGATTCCTCGATTCCTGGCCGCACTGCTAGTCTAATAGAAGCCTTCATCAATGAGAAAGAGGATGGATGAAAAGCAAAAGATGGGGTTGTTCAACAAAGAATTTATTTTTCCAACTAGTATTCGTCTGTCAGTTTGTGTGAAATCATAGTGTTTTTGTTCTCATTATGAAGTTGTCTTGGGGGTTGGCTGTGGCCTACCAATTGAACTGTTTGGGGCTTGTACTCTACAGTTGTTAATCTTCAGGGGGGAAAATTCCAAGGGCTGAAATAACAAGGTCCAATCCTATGGTCCTGCCTTGTCAATGAAATACAAGCCAAGCAACCTAAAACAATGTCACCTGACTTAACGAGGAAAGGGCTAACAGTTTAGGATCAGCTTCTCATGAAAATCTCAACTTTATACTATGAAAGTTTTCTCAATCAAGGGACAAAATACTCCAGAAAAACAAGATACATAAAAAGTTAGCACTGGACAGTGAATGCAGCAGTGTCTAACAGCACTAAGTAGTTCCCGAGGCTCAAATTACTTTGATGGCAAAGTGAGAAACAAAACCATACCTAAAGGCTAAAACTAACCAAGCCAGTTTATATTGTTGGCTAGAGAAAGATAATTAAAACTTTGGACATCCATTCATCTCTGACATGGGACTAAAAGGATGGCATCCTTCCGGATAAGCTGCTCCTTCTTCTTCTTCTACTCCTTTTTTTTTTTTTTTTTTTGGGGGGGGGGGGGGGGGGGGGGGGGGGGGGGGATAGTAAACAACAAAAGAAATTTATCGAATTGAAAGGAGGTACCACCTAAAACCAGACAGACTTTTACAATGCTGAATTGTGTGTAACTGATAAGTGAGCAATGCAGAATTTCCTGACCTCAGTTTCAAATGGATTCAAAACTTTAAGCCCCACTAAGAAAAATAAGCGGTACATCATCTTCTAATCAGAGGTATATCAGCAGAGAAAGTCCAACAAGGACTTCCAAATCAGTTCACTGATGCCCTCAATATATCCAATTTCTTGTGCCTTAAACCCATGCACAAATTCTGGAGGAAGAAAAAGGAAATGCAAAGCTGTCTAGTATGGAAGCAAGCATAAAGCAGGAAAGAGCCTGGTAATTTGATTGAAGATCTTCAAAATTTATTATCAATAAATGGATCATAAGTTCTAGATAAATAACTTAAAATATATCATGAAACAGGAAATATAAAAAGAATCCAGTTTAATAATTAGGACTTACCATATATTTTTCATAAGCCATTCCAACAAGTTTCTCAAGGGCATTGCGCTCAATCTCTCTACACATTCAAAATATGTTTCCATAAGCACACAAAATATTAGGAGAAACAAATAATGTGTATAGAATAATCTAATGAGAGCAGGCATGTTTGGTACCTTTCTTGAGAATCTTTTTCCTTTGAGACAGAACTTTCCAGCCCAACAAGTAACGTCTGCTTCTTGTTAACCTAATATCAAAAGTAATCATGAGACAAACATTATAAAGAATGCTATATACTAGCACTAATAGACTCTATTTATGTCATCTTTCTCTGTTAGGAGCTTAGATATATAATAAATTGGAAATGCATCATAACATCCATGATGATTACTATGGAAGAATATATGCAGTGATAAATTCATAGGGATCATTATAGTTAAATGCAATACACGCATGCATGTACGCGTGTGTGTGTGTGTGTACCATAATCATTGTGTAAATACAAGAAGGAAAAAAAAAAAAAAAAACCAGAAGGAAGGGCGAGTTTAGGACAACAGTCATTAAAATTGTGCATACATTGACCAATGCATGTTTAATGAATTACATAAATATTTGTTACGCAAATTGGGCTGAGTCATGGATTATAATATCATGGTTTGGTTCGAAAATAAGAATATAAATTTCTAGTTAAAATAATAATATTTCTGTGAGGTACCAGATCTTGAAACTTCTCCTTGTATCTGCTAATGCCTTCACTAATCTCATCATCTTCTCGCTGTGCTAAATCAGGCTGAAATCAGAGCAATGTGCAATTAAGAAGGGAATAGTAAATGCAAAGCACAGCCATCAAGAACCTTATCCAATGTTAGAAGGAAACAAATGAAACAAGGCACTCAAAGCGAAGCAGCTCCAACCAAGGGATGCAATTTCAGGAAATCCGTTCAATTTTCATTTCATTTTGTGGGTTGCTTATAAACAAGCTTGAGCATGCAGAATGACAGTGAATAAGTTGTATAAAAAAAGATACAGAAACCCTTATTAGACTATGCAGGACTACTCCATGATGCAGCACATGCATTGAAAGCGAGATCTCTAGCAAATGGAAACATACCACTCGTTCTGGGAAAATGCCTATACTCTGAAGCTCTAAGAGAAGTCTTTCATTCATGGTCATCTTTTCATACCGAAGTTCAGTACAAGCCTTGACAGGCATCAGTGCTTGGTCTGGTTGGAGGCCATTTAAAGAATGCCAAGAGACTATTCCAGAAGTTGGATCTTCCAGTACATCAACATCTCCCAGGTCACCATGTTCCATTGTGGCAGGGTATCCCCGAGTGGCCCTTATCCTATAACCATTTGAAGCAGCTCGTGCAACTGTCTGAAAGTTTCCCAATTCTGTTTGACTCAAACTACTGGATTTCAACTCTTCATCCAGCTGATAGCTGTTTCCATAAATATTGAACTTGAGGTCTTCATCTCTTCTAGAACAAGATCCTTCGTACTCTTCCTCTGAAATTAGAGCTGCAATGAGCCTTTCAGAAAGTGGAATCACATTATGATCCTTTATTCCAGGAAAGAACTGCTGTGACGAATATTCATCAGGCTTTGGTTCACTTGTAAAAACTAAATCCCTCTCACATTCAATTGATCCAACTCCATTCAGGACAGTACCACAATCATCTCTACCAATAGGGCTCACAGTTGGTTCCAGCAAACTAGCTCCGAAATCACGCTGAAACAAAAGCGAGTTATATGTATATAAAATCTCCAGAAAGGATAGTGGGCCTCAAGCAGCATTGAGTATCTTAAAGAATATTTGACAATGTTTACCTTCAAGTTTTGAGTAGTACTGACGTGCATATTCATGGCAGAGTTATTGATAAGGGAAATCTGATTACCATTATCACAAGAACAAAGTTTAAATAAAAAAATTCCTCCTTATGACACAAGAATATATATAACTTAAGAAATTCAAACATAGAGAAAGTAAAAGGCAATCACCTGCTGCTTCAAATAAGCTACATCTTCAGCTGACAAAAAACCAAAGAGAGGCTCCATTTCCCTCCAGAATGAACTGGAACAAGCATGATCTGCATTTGATAACTATGCCAATCAGTCTATCTGGATAGAACAACCTCTTCAGAAACACAGTAATACATAATTGAAGTGAGGATAGTACCGGAATTTATAGCAGCTTTTGCAGCAGCCAGTAGTTCTTCATGACCATCATCTGGTTCTCCTGGAAAAATGAAAGCACACAAATTAGAGAACAATATGAAGAAACAACGAAAGTGCCATGCATAATCTGTGGAAGATGTTCAATTAACTCAATAAGCCAGAAATTAAAATTAAACAATTCAAGAGGGAGAATCCATAAAAAATAACTAGGAGAGAGAAAGAGATGAAATACCATGAAAATTCATGACTCCACCATTCACTGCAAACCTGGGACTTTTATATGCCTTACGGTCAGAGAGCTTCTTAGTCGGTGGACGGCCTGCTTTACTGAACCAAGAAAACAATCTACTAAGAGGTTTTAACAACAGTGCAACATTATCAGACATAAAAAAGGCATACATGTTGGATAACACAAGGGTGGCTATAACATAAAGGGTAATTACCTTTCAGTCTTTTCAAGACCAAGCCTTGAACTTCTGAGCTGTTTAGCAGTGCCCATATTGTCAAGCTTCCCAATGGTCATTGGCAAGGTAGACCTTGTCAAAGTGAAACCCCGTGCAGTTCTTCCTTGTCTCCGAAGTCCATCTCCAAGATCTTCATCAGTGGACACCTTATTCTTTCTTGGTGGCAATACTAGAGATGAAACCTTTTGAACAGTCTGTCCAGTTCTCTCATCTGGCTCAACAGACTTCTTTCCCTTGTCTCTGGATTTGATTTCAGCAACTCCTGACTCTTCACTTTCTGATAATGCAGCTGAAGATAAAAGGTTACCTCTTAATTTAACTTGCTGAGAAACATTACTGGACAAGCGTCTTGGGAAGCCCTGTCCATTTTCATTACCCGCAGCATGGGATCCTGTTTCTGAAGTTGGCATCTCATCTGGCACTGGAACAGGAGGAACAAGATTTGTTCTTCTTGCAACACGAGATATCTTTTGGGGCCTTTGCCCGGCCCACTGTGCCACAGGTGGTGATGAAGAACGAGTTGATGGGGGGCGTTTCCTATTGCTCCCAGCAACAGCTGGGACCTTGTTCACGCATTGTGAAAGCTCCCACTCATCGGGAACTCCAATTCCTCGATGGGCAATAGGGGATGACTTAGGTATCATACAAGGACCTGTTCGTGGTGCCCTGGCAGATGCACTCAATTTTGTAATTGAAGTGGGACCAGCCGAACTCATAATATCTTCACGAACATTTGATCTGGATATCGTAAAACATAGAAGTAATATTAGCAATATACAACTTCATAACAAGCAAAGCAAAAGATGATGGAATTGCCCAAAAAAAAGAAGGGGGGAATTCTATTTTCCACAAAGAGAGGAAATTAGTGGATTTTGCAGCACCAGAAGACAAACAAAAGGAGGGTGAAAAGCAACAGGAATTTAATGGGAGAAAAAAAGAATAAGAAAGAATAACACCCATAAGATAGAAAGATGATGCATGTGTTTAAAAATATATTCCTACCTATTAACAGCTTTGAGATTGACCCTTTCCTTTTCAGAACCAACAGGGCGATCTCTTCTATCATTGGGAAGGGAGCCATTGTCCAGATCAGTCCTAGTGGAGGAAGAGCGAAAGGCAAGGCCATTTTGTTGAGAGGGCACATCAACTTTTCCACCTCCAGCGGCTCCGCTAGCAGGGGCAGACCTGTATAAGAATACTCATTAAATCACAAATAATTACTACCCTGTAGTTAGGTAGATATGATTAAAGTAAAAACACTTGAAAGAAACAAAAGGGAAAATTTTTTTGATATGCTGAAACAATTTCAGGCAATGACACACTAGAACCAGCAAAGAAAAAGAGAGATCTAATTTTCCCATGATTACATACAGATCATATCCCTTCTACCCACCCCCACTTGAAGAGGAAAAGCTATGCCCTCTACAGCACATGATTAACCAAAAGATCCTCATTTGGATAGGACTGTTGTGATCCCTCCCTAGACCTTTAACTAAAGGAGGTTTGAAAGAAAGGGCTGGGAAAAATGCGTCTGAGTCCTCTACTTCCAAATCGCATTTCAAGGAAGACTACTCAGATTTGAAAACTAGAGACCCAGAAAGAACTTATGCTCAAGATTATCTCTTGAAAAAATTGATTTGTACAGGGGAATTAGAAAGGAAGGAAACACAGAATAAGTGTTGGATGGATCCTTGATCAAATTTTTGGATATTGGAGCTGTTGAGTATATATATTGTTTAGGCCCTTACTTACAAGTTCAAGCTTTTAAGATAAGTGGCTTCAACACGGTATTAGAGCAGGGGAGGTAAAGTATTTGAACCATGAGAATTGCAAAAAATGGAATATCCCCGTATCTTCTCCTCTCGCTGTCATGTGCAAGGTCCTTTGTGCAGGCCGCACATGTGGGAGAGTGTTGAGTATATATATTGTTTGGGCCCTTACTTACAAGTTCAAGCTTTTAAGATAAGTGGTTTCAACTTTCAACAGCATTGTTTAAGTCAAACAGTCCGCTCTATAACTAATCAACTATAACATCATTCTCAAAACAATAAAAAAAAAATAAAAAAAAAATAAAAAAAAAGCAACAACAAAGAGTACTTCAATCACCGCATCACATGTGACTAATAAATTCTATTATGCTGCAAAATTAAAATAGCCATTGAGGGCAGATGCATGAGCCATGCATTGTAATGATTCACACCTGAAACCATGGACATTACTCAGCTTCGGTTGGGCATCAGCAATAAGCCTTTGCTGCATGGTCCGTTTGGATTCCCGATCACCATCAATGCTTCTCGTCAACACTGTATTTGTAGAAGCATCCGATTTTATCCCAGACCGTTTCTTCCTTGTCTTTGACTTTTCCCAACCATCTACACCAATAGATAATGTCCGGTCCTTTTCTTCAGACTGCACTGCACCATTATTTGCAAGTCGGTATGTTTCTTTATCCCTATCTATGGCCATAGGTGGCCTGGCAAGACCATTAGCCTGCACATCCATCTACATCAGTTAGTATAACATGTGAACCTCCAAATGAGAGTAAGGCAAAATTGATTCTTTTTTTTTTTTTTTTTTTTTTTTTTTTGGGGGGGGGCAATTGATGTGCAATTAGGATGTGCAATTACCAAAAATACAGGGTGGTGGAGGGCGGTGGACTGGGAGTAAGGGAGTTGGAAATGCATGTTTACTTTGGAAAATCCTAACTTAATAATTCTTGTATATGGGTTTTAGACAATTCTTTTCCAAATGTAAAAACCTACTTTATGCTTAAAAACTAAAACTCATGACTGGGTGATCCCAATAAGTACATTTGTGAAGAACCCATATGAACATGATCCTTGGGATAAACAATAATATTTTCATCAAACAGTACTGCAAAAAAGAATAAACAAAGATAGAGTCCAAATCTTAAGAATAGTTCAACACATGTATCACACATATGTTTCTGAAGGACACTTCATGTTACATGGACATGAAGTTTGACAACAGGATTTACAGGAAAGGAAAATAATTCATAAAGGGTGTCCCAGTGCATGAGGCTCCCGCTACTACAGGGTCTGGGAAAGGAAAATAATTCATTGTGGGAAGTAAAAAAAAAAAAAAAAAAAACAATACAAAGACCATTCAGAAGCACTATGAAACAGAAATTATACCTCAAATATATAACTGGCAGTGCCATCAATGCAAAAATCAAATAACATGAGATATCATATAGAAACCTATTTATGAAATAAAACATAAAAAAATTAAAAAAATAAAAAGATGGAAAGATGTTGACAATAATGTACAAAATAGATGGATTTATAAGTTCCAGATACAAACCCGTACATCCACCATAGAGGTCCGGATTCGTCTGTTGGGTGTAGCAGTTTTGGTTCTTAGACTTCTTTCTTCTAACTTCTGCTGATCAAGATCAAAACTACTTGACACTGCATGACTCTGGGTTCCCAATTTAGCTACATTTCCTCCAAGAACTGCCCGATCACCAAGTAATGATGTAGTGGATCGGTCACTCAATGAGACATCTACTCGAGATCGCTTCCTAGTTGAGATACTTGGGAAGCACTTATCAAATTTGGATAGAACTTCATCCAAGCTTTTTGACCTTTCCCTGCATTATGAGATAATTGTTACTCTACCTACATTGTAAGAGAATATTAAATTTTATAATTAATACGGGGCAGGGACAAATACCTAGCCCTGTCAGAACTCTCACTGATAGTAATCCTCGCCCATTTAAGCTCGTCCAGTGAGGAGGCAGGCAATGGCTTGCCATTTAAGGATACAGATGGAGAATCATCTGGTGAAACACCGACAGCAGAGGCTATAACTCTTTTAACTTCTCCTTGTCTACGGAATCTATTGTCTGGTGCCATCAATTTTGTGTTGAAAGGCGAGCCATGGAAAAAATTGATCACATCCCCTTGAGTTACTGAAGAACTACTTCTTGACATGTTAGGTAAGTTTGAAAGGATTCGATTATCCATGCCTTCACGGAAGCTACTTGATCTGTCCAAAGAAGCAGCGGTGTACATCCCACGCTGCATGCTAGTGTAAATTGGCCTATCAGGATTCCCGGAAGATAGATCAAATTTGCTACTGGCCGCCATTGCATTAATGTCTCCAAGCACTCTGAGTTAGAGATATAGAAAACAAAGCATGACTTGACAAACACAGAATAAGACGGCCAAATTTAAAATTCTAAAATTACAGCACAAACTACAACAAGTGCACCTGCACAGAATAATAAAACCCAAAATAAGATCCTACTAATTCAAGAGAGCGCAAGGAAAAAAAAAAAAAAAAAAGCAAATATTCTGAAAACTGCTATGAAAGCAACCAAAATTGAAAAGAAATCTCCAATTTGCATAAAAACAACTGAAATTAATTATAATTGGTTGACAATAAAATCCGGAGGCCCAAGAGGATCAACAATAACTCAAAGTTTCCAAAGTATAAATTCCTTAAAATAATCCAAATATGCTGCACAAGGTTACCCAACTTGCCATTTTGCATAGTTCAATAATTGAATTAAGAAGATATAGTATGCTTTTATTTAGCTGAATTAAACAAAAGAAATCGTAAAGCATCCATTCACATACCAGATTTGGAATCTTTGTTGTAACTTAAAACTGTGAAAACACTTTTCCATCAACAAATGTTTAGAAATTGTTGCAGAAGTCGATATATCAGTTGGCTTGGATGGTTCTGTTTTTGTTTTCTCTGACCTTTTTAAACATAAGGAAAAAATAAATAGAAGAAGCTTACAGACACCTCCAATATGAAAAGATTGTTTAGTTAGTTATTCCTAATTGATCCAAATCTCTTATGCTAATTATACTGCATTAAGTTTTTCCCACAAGACTTTGCTCCCATCCCAAGTGTGCTCCCACTCCAATTGAGCAATGGATAACATGGAAAAATTCCATAGGAGATTTCCCATGAACACAGCAGATACATTTTTCCCTTCCTTTTTTTCTTTTTTCAATAAATATACAGCAGATCCTTTAAATGTAAAAACATTGCCCAGGGACACCTTATCTACAAACAACGTTTGCATATAGACAGCTTCTTCGTTTCAACCAACCTTATAATTGTTTATGGATGAAGCTTTTAATATCTAATCTAATGAACAAAGTAAAAACTGGAAAAATTCTTTAAGCACTGTTATTGTAAGCACCTATGACCCAAGAAAAGCTTCATTTCCTAAATATTTACTTCAGCTTTTCCATATAGCCTTTCACCATTTAATTTGTTGATAAAAACACTTTTATAGCAGGCAGTTGCAGCTCACTGTCTTTCTATTCTAATCTATTGTCTTCATATTTTCTAAATTACTAATCGAAATAAAGACAGCTCAGCAATTGATTTAAATATCAAGAGTATGGTAACTAAGAAGCTTTTCCGGGATTCAGATTTCTTTCCCATCATTTTTGTTGTCTTATATCACTTTCCTGCAGCAGGAATATATCTTTTGCCTTAAAGAAACATGAAGGCTTTCACAAATAAAGGTAATAGCAAGTATAAATACTTATATTTTCAAACAATTGAAAAAAGGTAGTAGTAGCAAGTAAATGCACAACAGAATGAATCACAACAGAATGAATCATCTCATGTTATTAGTAACTCAATGTGAATTGCGCTATAATGATTCACAATTGAGGGAAAATTTTTTTGATGTGTTGATTAGCAATTTTTATCAGTTTGGCACAAGTTAGGGGTGTGCTAGAGAAAAGCACCCGCCCACCCAACTGGGGGAGGAGGAATCATCATTGATCACCTACATAAATTAGTCCAGTATTTGTAAGTACGAATTACCTAATGCATGTATGCATATCAAGTGCTTCTATAGGAGAAGAAATGTCTTAAGGTTACACAAGGGTTCAAATTCACGCAAGTGTTATTTGACTCACTGTATTGTCAACTTGCACGGAAGTTTGTGGAATACTGCAATGAACTCTATCTTAAATAGCACGTGATGGTGATGTTTCATTGATAAAAGAACCCCAAAATTACCCAACTGAAAAATGCAAGTATGAACCACTACAGAGTAACTACAAACGTACAGAATGAAGAGTGATAACGACTAGTCATTGGGACTTCTTAGTCAAAGGGATTAGAATTTAAGGTTCTAGTGTTGACGAAAAATTAAAAGGCATTTTTTGTTTGGGTTATCTAAGTTAAGATAGATTTTGGAAAATTGTATTCTGAAAGTGGCTATAGATTTTCATCTAAAAATATAGCTGCTTATCATCTTCATTCTGAAATGAAGTCACCACCTCATATTCAAATCCATCTTCCCTCTGGCTTAATTATTGTTAATATTATTTTGACCATTACATTTTTTGTTTTTTCCTAGTAAGTATTTTAAGTATTACAATGAGTATTGGACAAGGAACTAAATCTAGGTTCTGAGGCAGGTTTCAGTCAACCCCGAAGCCGAGACACGTCAGACTTTGTTTCGAGGTTTCGACCCTAAGCCTCCCTGGGTTAAAACCCGATGTCGAAACCTGGGTTTCAACCATAAGTTTCTACTCTGGGTTTCATTTCGGGCAGGTCGAAACCGGGACAACTCGAAGATTTCGGTCAGTTTCGATTGAAAACTAGAACCATATTATTCATACATCCATCATCATTATTATCACTACTAATAATGTTATTCCTGTTCTGTTATATTTGCTGCCATTATTGCTGTCAGTAGAAGTAGTAATAGTAGTGATAATAATAATAACGAGAATGATGAAGCTGAGAACGATAATTTTTTTTTTTCTCAAAAGAGCAATAATTAAAATTATAGTTTTTTTTCTTGAAAATTAAAGAATACTACAACTATAATGCAACACAAGCCTCACTCAACGCCTCCAAGGACATTCCATGTGCTGCCCAGTCATCGTCCTCATCATCATAATAGTACTAGTAGTAGTAGTAGTAGTAGTAGTAGAAAGCCAAATGTTTGGTTAGGTGGAGATCATGGGTTCTAGTCTCCACAAACTTAAAAAGGGGGAAATTAAAGACTTAATTTTTAACAATAAAAAAGAAAGGAAAATAATAAAAATGATATTCGTATTTACCACTATTACTACTCCTTTTATTAGTGACATTTTTATTTTTTGGCTAACGACGAACCTGTTCCTCCCATCCTTCCATAGACCAGATAAACCCCAAGTCCATGCAAACCCCCACCATCCACATGTACCAGGTCAGTCTGAGGCCCATAAGAACAATCAAACCTCAAGTGGGTGGCCCCAAGGAGTGAAGAAGAGTTGAACCTAGGACTGCATCCTGAGGCATGGTCCCTTGCCAGTGAGCTACTCCTTGGGGTTATTCTTATTATTACTAATTAAAAGATAAGTCATCTGGGAGTGCAACGCCTTATTACAGTTGTATTTGAACATCTGAACTTTCCAGAGATCATCAGAGTAACTTAACTTTCTAGAGACCTCATAACAGCACCCCCAGTGAAAACAAGACCCTCCCAAGATCAACATTTTATTCACTGATGAAAAGTATGGTATACTGAAGACATCCAATCAATAAAATAAAATAAATGTGCACGGTGTACAGTGCAGTGCAGTAACTCTACTTCACCACCATAATAACCAATTCAGTAAAATGCTTCGTTTATTAACGATTTAATAGAAAAACCTACACATGTAAATCCGATTCCGTGATTCATATGAATCAATTCAGATCGAAAATATCATCAATGAACCTAAAATTATGAAGTGTAAACTAATATAACTAAAAGTTACAACTAAATCCCTGCATGAAACGAAGCAATAGCAAGCAAATATAAAGATGAAAGTAAGATCAAAATCAAAGTCAGAACTAGGAAATAGCTCCAAAATTTGCGAATGGTACATGCAAACTAAAGCGACAGTATTGGAACTAAATGAGCAAAATCATTTCCAACAACAACAACAACAACAAAAAAAAAAAAAAAAAAAAAAGTGCATGGATGAATCGGACCAAAGCTCACCATAGAGCAGCGTATTGTGATCGTCGTCGAACTAAGAAGAGGATTAGGTTTTTGATTGAACGGAAAACCTAATGGAGAAAAATAAATAAAATCCGAAATCCGGTGATCGGACGGGAAGAGTAATTTGGACATGAACAGTAGTAGCAGAAGGTTTGTTGAAAGAGAAAGACGGAAATTACTGTGTGCATAACTGCATATATGGAATAATTTTTTGGGAGGAGTTTTCTAGGTGGGCCACTCAATAGTTTTATAGCTGACCTATGCAATTTAAGCCACGTAGACATATGATGCGGCTAATCGTAACCGTACATTAAGGATTAGCCACCTGTCAGTTTTTAAACTTATTTTAATTATATAAGTAAATACAATTTTTTTTCTTTTCTGTAAATTAATTAAAATAACTTCATTCCTTATAAATTTATAGTTTTCTATTTCCACCACATTTCAAAGTTTTGTTCTTTTGCACGTACATGTATTCTCTACGAGACTCTATGAGAGTTCTTGGGACGTAGAACCCATTAGATATAGACGATGATGTAGTCACATACGTGGAGAGTACATACGTGCAGATGATCTACGTAGTTCACCGAGCGACGTAAATGGATCAAATATGATTGGTATTTTTTATTTTTTATTTTGGTAAAAATATGATTGGTATTTGATAACATTCATATTTCACATCCATTTATTTTAATGGACAATTGAATTTTATTAGAATATTCATCAAATATTTAAATTACCTTCAAATTCGAATTTGATTTATCGAATATCTGGATATCATCAGATTCAAGATTTTTACTGTTTTGCCGTCTTCTCATTTAATCAATCACATTTTGTCTCCCGTTGTGTTGCCTAATTCGACTCTGTACTCCACTGTGCAGTTTCGACATGTTAATCCAACAAATCTCATACTTGAAACCTTTAACTTCTCCACAACTAGTTGCACAAATTCACCCCGAAATCAGTCTAACTGGCATTTATATTTATATTAGTAATCAAATATCCACACGAATCATATATTATTCTATCATGTTCTGGATTACCCGAATTCATATCGAAAATTTGATTTTTCCGAATAAGGATACCCCAAAAGGAATGAAAACCTGAATTTTCAATTTGGACTATCTATTTACATCCGAACCTCCTCCATTCGGGATGAGATTTGCATGAGGTATGTGGGCATCTAAAAGCCCATAATTGGTTTTACTTGGCTTAAAGTTTGATCATTTTAAACGGTTTAGAATTGATGTTTATCAGTTCAAAAGAATCAAAGTGATTACTTCTTTTTTGACAATAAATTAAACTAAAATCAAAGCGAATAATCAGTTTACTAATCTTTATTTAAATGGTTCACAATTTTGTTTGAAATTAACACACTTAGTATGGACATGGTTTCAAAAATCGAATTTGAATCCATCAGTCACCATTTTCATTATTCCAAAGAAGAAGTTATAACGACGCTCAATAGTCATTATTCTTCTTATGAAATTACACCCTATGTATAAATCGCCTCAGAAAATTTGGGTTGTGGGCGTAGCCCCCCAAACCCCCATCTTCGAGCAAAGGCGGCTCATGTCCCCAGTAAACCCCCAAACCCACTCAGTGGTGCATCGGACAGTCAAAATGGTGACAAAGTAGATAGTACTTATTGACTTAAGGTAATATCAAACTTCACACATATCAGTAAGAATATTTTACTCAACTTTATCATTCCATTTTTAGCTATTCATTTTCTTTTGATCATTTCTTAAGTTTTTATATTATTTAACCATATTTTTTTTCAAATGACTTGTTTAGTTTTGTCTTGCCATATGACCAATTCTGTTTAGGATAAAATTTGGCATTAAAGAGATGCTACTTGTTCATAATTGGCGCAATAACTCCCCTATTGATGAACTTCCTATAGTACACCTATTTACGAGGCCGAATGTGCGTTCCCCAAAAGGAATCAGTTTCAATGCTTATATCATGAAACACGAGCCATCCTTAAAACCCACAAATAATAGCAAAATCTATAGAACTGAAAGCACCCTTTGTTTCAAAGAGAAGAGAATGGGTTATTCACATTTCATTTGAAGATTAGAGGCGAATTGAAAATTTCCTTCTTGGAATTGCCAAATCATTTTTCATGTTTAGCACACCTACATTATGCTACATGGAAAGATAATTTGACAATTCTAATAGACTAGCTGCATATGATATGTATTCAAATCGTCTCAGGGAGGAGACGCGGCGATCCCATTGGATGGTCGCCATGTGGAGGTCGGATGAATCCGATCTTTCCATTCGAGCCAACACTCTCTTGTCGGCTCGGCTTGTCGGCTTAAACGGAGGGGTCGGATTCATCCGACCTCCACATGGCGACCATCCAGTGGGGTCTCCACCCCTCCTCCCGAATCTTAGGGAGGAGACGATTTGGATCCATATGATATGGTCTAGATTTGTCACGTCACAATAATAATTCTGCCAACTAATGAAGGTTTTGGTCTAGGTTGTTTCAATGTCGGGCTTGACAGGTGTAGCCTGAAACGATTCCAATAAGCGATCAGGCTGATAAACCCAATCTATAACCGATAGCTATCGTTTTATTTTGGTTTCACGCCCTTATTGGGGTTGGTCTATGGGGTTGACAATGGGTTGGATTCGATTTCGATTCAATGATTAGACTGACAAAAAGATGTTTAGTAACTTCCACCTCACTCTCTCCTCTCTCTTTGATGTCTCTCATCTCCACCCCACACAAAAATATGAGTGTAAACCTAAATTCATAAAGATAAGGTGAGATGGGGAGTGGGAAGAGATCGATGAGGAGAGGTGAAATGAAGAATCCAGAAAAATGGAAATTAGGTTCAGGATAAGATGTATTTTCAGTTTAAATTCCCCCAACCCCAACCCCAACCCCAACCCCAGGGGACCTACTCCATACAGAGTTCACGGTTCGTTTCTCTTTTGAATGAGGGTGTACGTGTACAGTACTAGTTTTGGGTGATACCACCACTGTAAGAGCCAACCTAGGGTCGGGTTCAGATTGGTGGTCAGGTCAATAACAGTCATATATTCATATAGAAACCTTATAGAAAATCTGATAGAAAATTTTATTTCCTTGTAAACCCTATACAAGATAGAACACTACATGATCTTAACTTTATATACAACGGAAGACTTGTACACCTACAAAAAATATTACCTGGTGACCAATAAAGTCCTTAAGCCGGCTCAACAGATGGGCAGTTTATTATCACAACTAGGCCAACAACAGGGTCGAGTTATGCCGGATATTTTAAAACCCTGACTCAAACCTGAGTCCAATTAGTTAGGCCCAGGCCCGGCTTGACCCCGGCTCAGGACTTGAAAAATCAAACCCTAACCAGCGTGTAAGGCTGGATCGAGTTGACCTTGATTGACCCTGACAATAGGGAGGGAAAAGATAGATGCAAGGGTTGAACCAGGCTGGGGAGGAGAAGAAAAAGAAGAAGGTCAAGTGGACCAGTCCGAGCTCAGCCCAAGGTCTCAACCCTGGCCTGAATCGGCCCTAACCTGACCACAGGGTCAGTCTATCTCACTCCAGGTCATGTTTGGGCTCAGGACGGACCAAGACGGGCTTGGGCCACGGGGCCAATTTTTCTCTCCAATGGGAGTGACCAAGTGGGTTGCATGTACTACCACCATGAAAGAAAGAGTCCATGGAAAACTACAATCAAAAATCTGTAAACAAAGGTTAAGAAGTAGAAACCAACTTCTAACAAAAAATAAATAATGGCAAGGTGGTTGGTCAACAGGCACGACCTCGAGGAGTCAGAATCTGCTAGGATCATAGGGTGCAAATCCCTATGACAATGATCCAGAAAGATGGTTCTAAAGAAGGGGGAAGGGGGGAGAAGTATGTTAATAGGAGGATAGAAGGAAACACAATTATTCAGCTCCCTCGTCCCAATCTGGCAAAGAAATGCAGGGTAGGCAATAAATGTAAAAATGAACAAATCACAAGTAGAAATTATTCAACCATTGAAATGGCTCCACTAGATTTTCTGTCTCAAGACCTAAGGATTTTCAATACATTAAAAGTATGGTCTCCTTAACATCAAGATATTGGATTGGAGAAGCTTTTGAATGTCAGAGAAGTTTTTTCTATAAGAAAAAGAGAAGCTTTAAAACCCAACCATAAACTGCCACAAGAGAAGGCCTATTTTACTTAGCCAACCTGGGCAGCAAGGACATCAATATCTCATTGCTCAGGAGAAACTCTGCACTGTAAAAGTACTACCAATGCTAAAGCACTGCTGCTACCACCACTATCAGCCCATCACTGAGCTTAATTGAGTACCTTAAATACCACTGTACACTTAAATGATGGCTGTGCAAATGCATGGATGTGCACATTCACACAAAGGCCTGACAAAAAATAAGCAGGCATTCCAACGATCAACATCAGAGAGGGTCATGCGTCATAAGATGCATTACATTCAGGAATCTTATGGTGACATGCCATCACCGGATGTAAGCATCTGTGTGTCTGTTTCCTCAGTTGTGGGTTTCATAGAGTAGTCCACTGCAGAGTCACCTGGAAAAGTTAACATCAGCAATCAGTGCCCAACCAGAATTAAACACAGAGACATAATAATTAGAAATTTGTTGTGAATTAATCATTACTAATGGCAGAATCAATAGACAGCCGTCTTGGTGAAGTGCTCCTCAGATCTGCAACAGTTAAAAAAGTCAAGCAAGGATCCTCTCTCCCACATCCATGAAAGAGAAACAAAAGAATTAGCACTCTACTCATATAAGAAAATTTTAAGACATACTATAGGATCTGCATACTCATTGCATACAAAAATGGGAAGAAGAGTTACACACCTCAAAAGGCATGAATCGCAGCCGTAGAGCCACGTGAAAAAGAACTGTAGAAGTTTAAATATGCTACAATTCTTTGGATGTCCATCTGGACGATGTTTGGACACATTTTGTGTCATTATTTGATCTGAAATGGAATCCTCCTCAAGGTACACCTCATGGAGTTCTGGCAGCCAGTAACTTTCTCTGGGGGGGGGGAACTTTCGTACAGATTTGTGTCCCTTGTGACCTCCTGGAGTATTTGAGAGGAGAGGAATAACAGGATTGGGGATGCAAAGATCCTACCAGAAGGTTATTAAAATTGTCATGTTGAGGATAGCAAAGTGGGCCATGACAGTTGAGGCTTACTGTCGATGAGGCACTGGGATCTTATTGTCTCCTCTTCGGTCATTTGAGATCACACCTATCACATTTACCAATATCATTATCCGGAACACAGATGGAAGATGGCAATCATGGGCAGCAGATATTGGAGGCATATTTACAAGTCATGAGGGCCTCGTAATGCTGGTGTTTCTCTGACCCCATTCCCATTGGCATTGCTCATTCTACTACAGCAGAGCTAAAGACAATCATCGAAGGTTTAGAGAGAGCTTTGACAAATGGTTGGGAACCATTGAGGTAGCAGTGTCAAGTGGACCTTCTCACTGTGGTACACATCATTGGCTGTTGTAGATAGCCACTATGTGGTGTCACTAATAGCCATGAGGTGTCCTATTGTGTTTGTGTTTAGTCTTATCATTATGTTTTCCTTTATGCTTTAGAATTACTTCGATTACAGTTATTAGAATTACATTATAATTGCTTTCTAGAATTCTACTATGTCGTAATTACTTGCTTTCATTATTAATAAATAGATGGCAGTGGGGGGAGAGAAAGATACACATGAATTCTTCTCTCCCTTTTTTGGTTCTCTCCATGCTTCTCATCTCCTTCTCTCTTTCTTTCTATTTTGTTAAGGAACAATGTAGTAGTTGAAGGGCTCCTCCTTGGTTATCACCAGTTTAAGGATCATGTTGGAGGTCCTTGGCACCACCTTCACCTCATTAAATAGGCTAGGAACTTGGTGACACAAGGTTCCTTTTCTTTTCCTTGAAAACTGAGGATTGCCAACTCAAATGCAGATGAGTTAGCTAGAGGTTGGACGGGTGGACTGTCCTCGAACATGGGCTTTTCAACCCCCCCCCCCAAAAAAAAAAACAATAATAATAAAAAAACAAAATATGGGCTCTTATCCCATTAAGTAGTGCCTCTTTTCTGTTTTGTCCTATGGTAACTTCTTCTTGTTGTATCATAACCATTTGCAACTCAATCGCAGATGAGTCAGGTAGAGAGGGGAAGGGTGGATGGTCCTCGAACGTGGGCTCTTCACAACCTCCCCCCCCCCCCCACAAAAAAAACCCCAAAAATAAAATAAAATAACATATATTAATAATAATAATATAACAAAATATAGGCTCTTATCCCATTAAGTAATGGCTCTGCAGTTTTATCTTATGTGTAACTTGTCGTCGTCGTATTATAACCGTTTGTGCCCCCGACAGGCCTATTGTTGTTAATATTCCTAGGGATAGAAGTCTATCTAATTTCCTTTTTTACTGTTTTTACCTTTCCTTAGAAACTGGGACTCCTGGTTACTCTAGAGTTCCTGTTAGTTTGTAATCATTATTATTATTCACTATAAACAAAGCTGGGACAATGGGAGGAAATCACCTCACATCGATTCTCTTCTCTTCTTCTCTCTCTCTCTTCCTTATTTTGTTACAAGTACTTTAATCTTATAAGTCATTGCCAAATAGACCTAATGTACATCTTATGAATCATTGCCTAATAGACCTAAATGAATTTTCCGAATGACATGCCATGAATACAAGCATTGAAACAGAAAACAAGGAAGAAAAGGAAAAGAACAAAACTACAGTTTGAGTGTCGAACAACAATTTCATACCAAGAGAGTGGCGTAGCCCTTTGACAGCTTCAAAATTCTTGTATGTGTAGCCAACAAAATTCAAATCTTTTGAAGTTAATAGCATCTGCACATAGAAGTATACAAAATTATAATAAAAAGAAGATAATTTAGTAAAGCAAAATAATAAGGCAAAAATAAGAGCTAGAAGGAGATGAAAGCATTTTGTAATAACAGTGTGACCATAAGAAAGAAAAGGGATTGAAATTTTGGCAAAGGGAGATGGAAAAATGACCAAAAAAGCTTAATTGGACTAATACTGATCCTAAACCAGTTGTCTCCTCCACATAGGACTTGATATGCTTGCCACCTAAGCACTGTGCTGTAACCGATGATCTAGGTGCGTAGCCCCATCTCAATCCCTAGGTCCTTAATTAAGCTGTTAAAACCCATCCATGATCTTTCTTGTACTTCCCTTCACCAACCAAATCTCTTATTCTCCCTCGCTTGTCACCCCAAATTCATCCTCCTTTTTATCGCAGTCCCTTTCTCTCAAGTAACTTTGCAATTTCATTTCTACTAAAAAAGAAAGAGAATTGCAATTTCATAGGACAGTGATGGGTACTGAAGAGTAAGAATAACGTTTGTTATGGGTGTAGAAAGAGATTATAGTTTGAATTTGGGCAAGGAAAGGAAAATAAATTGGATTGTTGGTGTTAGAATAATAGAATTGTAACCGTACACTGCTCGTTGACTTACCGTACACTGCTCGTTGACTTAATCAAAGTAGTTAGTGCTAGTTTCTAGGATTTGGACTCCTAATTAGTCTATTAGTTTACTTTATTAGTTTCATTTATCTATTATGCTTGTTAGTTTCCTTTTCCTATTTTGAGTTTACTTTATCTTTAGTTTATGACTAAGACTCTGACTTTTAGAGTCCTAAATCCTATCTAATTGTTGTTTTCTATTTTCTATAAATACAAGGAGAGGAACACACATGCTTTCTCTTTCTTTGATACATCGATTCTCTCATCTTCTCTTATTTTCCAATTTTGTTACAATTGGATTTCTTTTTTCTTTTCTTTTTTTTTTTTTTTGGGGGGTGGGTTATAATGTTATAGATTATTTAGGAAATCAAAAGAGAGAGAGAAACCAAAAAAGGCAAGCATCTTGTGTTACAGAAAAATACAATTGGGCATAATTAATTGGCAATAACCAGAGGTAGCTATGAAGAAACAATGATTGCTAAAATTAATATACAAAGATTAATAGTAAGAAGTTCTCAAAGCAAAGTGACTGTTATGGAGGATCTAGAAACTAGGGTAGCAGATCAAGAAACTACGAACAGAACACTCACATGATAGAAGAATCTCTAACTCCCACACATAAACCACAAAGGATCCCTTTCCACTATCATAAATTAATCTAAGATCAATCTATTAACATGTAATTTAGCTACTCATTATGAATAGCAACCCAAATTTTGGTGTAACAGCAACCGAAAGCCTAAATTCCCCATGGGAAAAGGATAAAAGTATATCCACAACTGACTTCAACCCATGTCCCTATAACTTATTTCTAAGCTTTTCTAATTCCACGTCATACTTGGATCACAAAACAAATCCCATGGCTAAATATATTGTCTCTATCTTTGGGGCTGTAACATGGGGCAAGTCCTGCACTTGCAGGACCCAAAGGGATGGATTGGAGCCGGTCCAACCTTCATTACCATTGCACAAAGTGGCTGCTGTGAGATTTGAAACCCGAGCTTTTTACCACCTCAGCAAGTGGTGGCCCCTACTAACAAGTTTATTTATTGTTGAATCAGAGATTGAGAATGAATGAGTGAGTTGATCTACCTCACCCCCAAATGTCTTTATTTATAATCAACTATAATGAGGTAAATAAAGAAAGTAGCTAGAGCTGACCTAGCACACACATTACACATTTAACACATGTTAAACGTGTGTACATAAAGTTGTCCCAGCACACACATTACACATTTAACAAATGTTAAATGTGTATACATGAGTTGTCATTCTTATCTTCTTATCCTAAACAGATCCACTTAAATTGAACCGAACCGTGAATCAGTTCATTACTTATAACACTCCCCCTCAAGTTGGTGCATATATGTCATGCATGCCCAACTTGGACAAAATGACATGAAATTGTTTTTCAGGTAGTCCTTTGGTGAAGATGTTCACAAGCTGGTCAGTTGATTTGACAAAAGGAATCTCAATTTGACCACTTTCCAACTTCTCCTTTATGAAACGACGATCGATCTCCACATGCTTAGTTCGGTCATGTTGTATGGGGTCATGAGCAATGCAGATGGCTGCTTTATTATCACAACATAAAGTCATAGGCTGAGAATATTGAATCTGCAAATCCTTCAACAGGCTTTGTAACCATAAAAGCTCACATATGCCTTGGGCTATAGCTCTGAACTCTGCTTTTGCACTGGATCTGGCAACCACATTCTGCTTCTTGCTCCGCCATGTGACTAGGTTGCCCCCCACAAATGTGCAATAACCAGATATGGACTTTCTATCTGGATTTCCAGCCCAATCAGCATCAGTATAACCTTTTTTAAGTGATCATTTCGAGTTAACAAAATCTCTTTCCCTGGAGCTGCCTTGAAATAATGCAATATCCTGTAAACAGCTTCCATATGTTTGGTATAGGGATCATGCATGAACTGACTCACCAGACTGATTGCAAAGGCGATGTCTGGGCGAGTATGAGAAAAGTAAATCAACCTTCCAACTAAACACTGATACCTCCCCTTATCGACTGGTGCACCATCTTTTTCCTTGATTTTAGTGTTAGGGTCTAATGGAGTATTACATGGACTGCAACCAAGCATACCAGTCTCTGTTAAGAGATCTAAAACATATTTTCTTTGAGATAGAAAGATCCCTTTAGAAGATCGGGCTACCTCTATCCCAAGAAAATACCTTAACTTTCCTAGATCTTTTATCTCGAACTCCTGTCCCAAGAATGCCTTTAACTTCGTGATTTCAGCATCATTATTTCTTGTAACTATGATGTCATCAACATACACTAGTAGTGCTGTAATAGTCCCACCAGAGTGCTTCATAAACAGAGTATGATCCGCGTTACTTTGAGTGTAGCCGAATCCTATCATGGCCCTGTGAAACCTTTCAAACCATGCTCTGGGAGACTATTTCAATCCATATAATGCACGCTTCAATTAATACACCTTGTCACTACTAATGTAGTTTGAGAGGCCAGGTAGATAATCCATGTAAACCTTCAGTCAACTCCCCGTGTAAGAATGCATTCTTCACATCTAGCTGTTGGAGTCCCAATGGTGATGCACAACACATGTTAAGATAATTCGGACAGTAGTCATTTTTGCAACTGGGGCAAAAGTCTCTTGATAGTCGATCCCGTATGTCTGAGTGAATCCCCCAGCTACTAGCCTTGCTTTGTAGCGGTCTATTGTCCCATCTGCCTTCTGTTTGATGGTTAACACCCATTTGCACCCTACCGGCCTCTTCCCTGTAGGGAGTGAAACAAGCTCCCATGTGTTATTTTTCTTCAGTGCTCTCATTTTCTTCCATTGCTGCTTTTCACCGCTCATCAGTAATTGCATCCTGCCATCTTTGAGGAATGAACACAGAAGAGAGAGAGGACACAAAAGCATGATAGGAAGGAGATAATGAATTATACGAAACAAAATTAGAGATGGGATGAAGAGTGCAAGTCCTAGCACCCTTTCTAAGGGCAATAGGGAGATCAGAAGCAGAGTCTAGAAGCTCTTTACCTGTGGGCTCCTCAGTATCTGGATCCTGGACTGACGAAGGGACATGTGGAGTAGTTGCATTGATGGTAGTGGCCCGTCCATGCTTGCTTCTGGTACGGCTATATACTTGCAACGGCTTAGGACTAGGATTAGATTGGTTGGGTATGGTAGGAGTGGATGGAGACTCTAGTGTAGGAAGAGGTTCTGGAGACTCTGGTGTAGGAAGAGGTTCTGGTATTTCGTCATTTTTACTTGGTGTACATGAGCTGTCAGAGTCCACACAACTTTGTACCCTTACTTCCTCAGGAGATGTTGATATAAATAAAGGCACATCTTCGACTTCAACTGGTGCAGGCTCCCCCTGAAGATGGGACTGGTAATACATTAAACTCTCATGAAAAATAACATCTCTTGTGATGATCATCCGGCGAGAAGGAGGATGATAGCATCTATATCCTTTTTGAGTTGTCGGATAGCCCAAGAAAATACACCGTAGACTTCGTACCTCCAGTTTGCTATGTAGGTGATGATTGCGTGCGTAACACACACAACCAAACACCTTAGGTGGCAGTGGGAAGGAGGAATCGCCAAGTAACAGCTCTAGTGGTGCCTTGTTTTGAAGAAGGTGAGATGGAAGCCGATTGATCAAGGATGTGGCTGTGAGGACTGCATCGCCCCAATAATGTGCAGGAACATGAGCATCCATCATTAAAGCGCGGGCTGTCTCAAGGAGATGGTGGTTTTTTCTTTCAACCACCCCATTTTGTGTTGGTGTGTCAACGCAGCTCGTCTGATGAATGATGTCGTGATCCAGTAAATATTGCTGAAAATGACCTTCTAAGTATTCCCGACCATTGTCACTTCGAAGTATTTTTAGTGAAGCATGAAACTGGGTTTGTACCATTTTGTGGAACTGACGGAAGCATGAGAAAACATCACTCTTGTTTTGCATCAAGTAAACCCAAGTGGTACGGGTGTGACAGTCAATGAATGTGACAAACCACCGGTGACCAGAAGTAGAAGAAACCCGAGCAGGACCCCAAACATCTGAATGAACCAAGTCAAAAATACCAGTGCTCCTAATATAAGTAGGTTTATAGGAGGTACGAGCCTGTTTAGCCAGAATACAGGCTTCACATAATAACTCGTCCTGATTAAATTGTTTAAATGAAAAAGGAAATAACTGAGATAACACAACAGTGGAAGGATGCCCTAAACGACGGTGCCACTATTGTAAAGTACTGATAGTAGAATAAAAAGAGTGCGGGGTTGGTTGGGTAATGAGTGGAGGCTGATATGTTATTGGTGATGAAGGACAATCTGCAAGAAGGTAGAGGCCACCATGCATTCTACCATGTCCAATCGTCCTTCCGCTTTCCAGATCCTGAAAAACACAATAAGAAGGGAAAAAAGTAACTTTACAGTTCAAGGATTTTGTAAGACTACTAATAGAAAGTAAGTTTGTAGAAAAATTCGGGACATAAAGCACAGACTGTAAATTAAGATTTGGGGAGCAACGGACGGACCCCTTTCCCAAAATAAGAGAAAGAGTCCCATCTGCAACTCGGACTGTATCCTGCCCAGAGGAGGGAGAATACAGAATAAACGAAGAGGAAGAATCTGTCATGTGATCAGTGGCTCCAGTATCAATTACCCATGGATGGGTGATATTGGAAGCACATTGACCAGCATAGGATGTACCTGACCGAGCAAAGAATGAACCTGATGGCCCTAAAGCTGACTGATGACCAGTGGTGGCAGCACTAAATCGTAGAAGATTCCTGAAAGCCTGAAGTTCTTCAGAAGTGAGCACAGAAGATACAACAGTTGGAGGTCCGGGCTGTTCACAAGTTTCCGTCTAATGTGCTTGTGGAATCTTTCCAAACTTAGACTTTTTCTCCTGTCTCTTGGCTTTAAAATTTGGGGGTTTCCCATGTAACTTCCAGCAGGTGTCTTTAGTGTGGCGCTCCTTGCCACAGTGAGTACAACGAATAGGTTCCTTAGGAGAAGAATAGTGTGCTGAAAGCTGTGTAGAGTAAAGCGCGGATCGCTCAACTGGTGCAACAGGCTTCATTGAGATACGCCGTAAGTCCTCATTTTGTAAAATTGCATTAGTCTACTCCAAAGTTGGGAGATGCTCACGGTTCAAAATTTGTGAGCGGACGTGATCAAAGTTAGGTTTAAACCAGCTAAGAATGTATAAACTCTGAGTTTGTCCTTAGCACTTTTCATAGCAGCAGCATCCACTGCGCAAGCAGCTGTGAAGGTGTCATAGTAGTCTAGGTCTTGCCATAAGCTTCGGAGTTCTGAATAGTCAGCCACAGAAAGTTTCTTCTGTTTTAAGGACCCAATCTTGACATGTAGGTCAAATATGATGGAGTAATTTCTTACTTGTGAGTAAGACTCCTTAGCAGCAGTCTAAATATGGGCAGCATCAGGTAGTAACACATAACCCCGACCAATCTTTGGTTCCATAGATCCAATAAGGTAGGTCATCACAATTGAATTCTCAGAGACCCATTTATTGTAAATTTTATCACTTTGGTCAAGTGCTGTAAGAGCACCATTAATATATCCAAGGAGTCCTCTGGCAGCAATGGTCATATAGGCTGTCTTGGACCACATAAGATAATTGGTCCCATTCAATTTCACAAGATTTAAAGCAATGGTAGTCAATTCCAATTTTGGTACCTCAAAGGAAGTAGCATCAGATAATCTAGACATGATGTAATAATAGATGCCACTAATGTAACAACTCAGATATTTCCCAGTGAAAAAAAAAACGACACCGCAAAATCTGAGAATTCAGAATTCAATGCACTCAACAACCATGATCATGGAAAAATAGAAATCGATTCTTCCCATATCAATTCCGTAAAAAATCCAACAAAGAGGAATACCTGTGTCGGGATGATGATTAGACACAAAAGTTTCGTTTTTTTTTTTTTTCAGAAGAAGGATTCCGCAAGTATGGGCTGCACTGAGATGGAAAAAAAATTCCAAGAAGAGGTTGCCGCCGATGGTGCTTGGTCCAAGAGAGGCTGCTCACCACAAAGAATTAATATTTCTCAACAAAAAAGGACAAACCGCAACAAATAAAAAGCCTAGAATGGCTTGCGGCATATGCTGGCTGAGAAATCTTCCCGTCTCTGTGATAAATTTAGTTTTTTTTTTTGTTTTCAAGAGGAAAAAAGGACTGCAACTTTGTCAATTTATGACATCCTCTTAAATTGCAGCCCTATTAATGGGTTAGGGGTTAAGAAAAAGAGAAGAAGGAGGATTTACAGGATGCGGTAAAGAGAGAAGGGGTCAGATACACCTTGCATTCAGGTTCTCTTGAGAAAGGAGCCTTGTGGCAAGGAGAAGAAAGAAGGGAGGGGAGAGGTGGATTGCAGTCAGGTTCTCTTGAGAGGTGGCTCTGATACCATGTTGAATCAGAGATTGAGAATGAATGAGTGAGTTGATCTACCTCACCTCCAAATGCCTTTATTTATAATCTACTATAATGAGTGAGAGGTCACAACACACACATTACACATTTAACATGTAACACATGTTAAATGTGTGTACATGAGTTGTCATTCTTATCTTCTTATCCTAAACAGATCCACTTAAATTGAACCGAACCGTGAATCAGTTCATTACTTACAACATTTATAAATAGGAAAACTGGGATTCCGAGATTTCTGAGATTACAATAAGATCTGTCCACTCTAAATTGACATCCCTACTGTAATACAAACCCTAGAAATTGACATAAGAAAGAACTAAGTAAATTCATCAGCAGACCATTGCCTTTTAGTCCCATTTGGATGTGACTGGATTGCTCCGTCCTTTATATGATATGCATTTTACAACCAGGCCTAACGCTCTCTCTGAAAATACAGTCAAAACTCTTTCCAACTTCTTTATAACATAACAATTTCAAGAAAACATATCGCACTGTCTAGATAACTAACCTCAAACCAGAGTAGGATGGTACTCGTTAGAATTGTTTCACATCTGCTTTATGTTCATGAATCATAAAGACAAGAATATATACTAATCATATCTCATCAGTTAATTTTTCGCTAAAATATGCACATTAAGATATACTAAAGCATGAAATAGTTCACCAAAAAAAAAAAGCATGAAAATCCAAATGAAGTAAGAAATCATATGGATCTTATTTTTTTCTTCTCCAGGCTTTAATTACTTATATACCTTCCTTGAGTGTCCAGAGCCAGTCCTTGCTGCAGTTGGCGGATTGAGCTATAACATAATACCAAGATTTTCTTTTCAGTAAACAGATTTATACAGGCAACATGTTGAAGTAGAGATTTAATAACCAAATGGTATAATGAAATTAGCCAACATTTTGAACCAAAAAATAAAATAAAATCAGCCAAAATGATCCTACAAGTTCCCTGTGCTTACATAATCACTATAAACTTCATGAAACAAGTCACAATTTGAGAAGGGTATGCATGTATTTCCAACTAGCATACTCTTCTGTCAAATGAAAGGCGGAACAGTTCTCCAAAGAGAAGCATACAATTGAAACTATTGGAAAAGAACATTCAAATGAAAGGCTGAACACTTCTCCGAGAAGCATACAATGAAACTACTGGAAAAGAACACGGATAAATAAACATAAGGCACACGAATTGACTACGGAAGTTATGACAGAAAAAACCAGCTTTAAAATAAACCAAAAAAGTCCTCACTTTCAAGTGATACACATGTTTCTTGCATAAAAAAACATTTTTTGCCAAAGGTCAGTTGAACTAGAAATATGCAAATGCAACCTAAGGGGTTGGCTCAGTTGGCAATGACCAAAACCTCACAACTAAGATGTCATGAGTTCAACTGACCTTGGCGCCTACCTATCAAAAAAAAAAAAAAAAAGTGCAAATGCATGCTCCACATACAATCTCATGTGGGGCTTGGTGATCACAGAACATAAATGTCACCCCTTATCATTAATCAAGCAAATACAAAATGCTAATGTAAAGTCACAGCATTTAATGAAACATAACATAACATCCCACACAAAGACTGTTGGTGCAGTGCCATACTTCATCAAACTTCAGGAAGTTTTGAGTATCTAGCTCCCCATTGATCTCTGGTTTAAAAGCTGCCTCCATTTCGTAGAGCTTGTCCCATGCTACATCTTTAAACCAAGGATGAGCCTGAATCAGTCAAAAAGAGTGAAAAATGAGTAAGAAGAAGTGACTGAATAGAAGGGGAAAAAAAGAAGAAGAATACAATAAGATCAAGTCCGTACTTTTATTTGGTCCGCGCCTATAGTGCCTAGTCTATGTTCAACATCACATAGTAATCTACAGATAAGATCCTTTGCCTCGGGGGTCAACCTTGCATCTTCTGGAAATTTTAATTGATTTCTCCAATGCACAATCTTGCAATCATTGAAAACAGAAAATCAAGCATACCCAAACACATATTATGGCCTTCATGTGGTCCCTCTAAAAATTACTGAACTAAGCAATGAACAAGGAACACTTTGGAATTTTGCAAGAAAACAATAAAACATAAAAAAAAAGGGATTCTAAATGGCTAAATCATAAATAAATATAAACATCGATGCAGATGTATTATGGTTAACGACAAGACTTGTAAAAAACATTATCTATGCCATTGTACCACACATAACCAATCTAAAATTTCTTCAGAATCAAACAATTAATTTAGAACAGAATATTTATACCGCAGTTCATACTTAGGTGCCCAGGAATAGAGAAAGTAATGTTCCTCATGAAGCAAATACCTCAATTAGTTGAAGTTAATACCTGGACCAATTTTCATTCTTGGTCCTGTTCCTCACTCATTGCCATTAGTAGATGCACACCTTATTTTGTACCTTATAAATGATTAAGACGGTACAAATGGATTGGCTAGTGCAGGCCTTTCCCAAAAAAAAATCGTGTTGGCAATAATTGATGCTATGAAAAACAAATGTCCCAGATGGTTATTAAAACAGTTTTGAGTTGTACATGGATAATACCCAACCAATTACATTGAAAATAAACTCTTCTAGGATAGAGAATAAAAAAAAACCATAGTTGCCAAGGCGTCACCTAGGCGTCCGGGAGAAAAAAATAGTGCTGGGCGGTCAATCGCCTTGTGAAAGCTCAAAAGGCGACCGCCCATGGTGTCTGGGCCTAGGGCGCCTTGGACACCTAGACAGCCTGGGCGGCCGCTGGTTCGTATGCTTTGTTAAATATATATAGTTATAAATATTTTTTGTATTTTTTAATAAGATTCTAAAAGGAACTTTTATAGTGGTTTGGTGTACAATAATATGTTGTAGACCAATACATGGAATAATTAGCTATAAAAAGTAAAAACTGGAGTCTTTCATTCTCTTTTCCTCAAACGACTCTCTGGTTTCTCTGCTGTTCGAACTCTCCAAAGTCTAAAGTAACTTCAAGTCTCCAACTACTCTCGGCTGGCGATTAGGGTTTTTTTTTCTCCCTGAAGTTCTCCTCTTCCGGCAGTTGGTGTTCAATCAGGTATGTACTTTAAATTTGTTGTATTTTTTTTTAAATCTTCGTCTTCCACTCTGCACGATGTTCTTTTTTTCTTTTTTTTTTAATATCGTTTCTTCTTCTCTGCTCTGTTCTTCTTCCTCTTCTCCTTCTTCTTCTTCTCTGCTCTGTTCTTCTTCTCCTCTCTACTCTATTCTTCTTCCTCTTCTTCTTCTTCCTTTCTGCTCTTTTCTTCTTCTTCCTCTTCTTCTTCTCTGCAATGTTCTTCTTCTTCTTTGCACTATTCTTCTTCTTCTTCCTCTCTGCGTCAACGATTTTTTTTTTCTCTGCACTATTCTTTTTCTTCTTCTTCTTCCTCTTCCTCTCTGCATCAATTTTTTTTTTCTACTCTGCAACGCTCTGTTTTTTTTTTTTTCTCTACTCTGTTCTTATTCTTCTTCTTCTTTGGTTTCTTCTCCTCCATCTTCTTCTTCTCTGACTCTGCGTCAATTGCAACGATGCTCTTCTTTTTTTTTTCTTTTTTTTTTCTTATGAATGTCAATCAGAGACAAGTCCGATTGCTTTTCTTTTTTTTTTTTTTTAATTCTCAGCAACAACACTTTTTCGAATGTCTTCTTCTTCTTTAGAGACTTTTTTTTAATTGTCTGGTTTTACTCCTTTCTCTGAATCTCTGCAACGATGCTTCTTCTTTTTTTTTCCGAATGTCGATCACAGACCAAATGCTTTTTTTTTTTTTTTTTTTTTTTTTTCATTCTCTACAAGTCCGAATGGGTTATCTCTTCATCTATTCTCTGCTACGAGTCCGAATGGGTCATCTCTTCTTATATTCTCTGCAACAATTTTTTTTTTTTTTCATTATCTGCAAGGCCGAATGGGTTTTCTTCTTTTCCGAATACTTTACTTCTTTTGTCTGCTAGTCTGTAATGCAAGTCCGAATGTTTCTTCTTCTTCTTTTTTTCATTCTCTGCAATGATTTTTTTTTGTTTTTGTTTTCCTCATGAATCATTATCAGATATGCTACTATTTTCTACAAAATCATTATCAATATTGATCATACTATCTTTTACTGCTTTCCTGCTTATACACTTGTTGAATTGGTTTTATTTGTTTCTTGTTGATAATCAGGTACTTCAATAGTTTTATTGTTATAGTATGGCTGGAACTGGTAGTAGTGTTTAATTAAGCATGGCTGAAAACTATTCTTTGTTTATTAAATAGTTAAATGTTATTAAATAGTTAAATGTTAGTTCTTAATGTAGCATATTGCATTATCGGATATCATCGATATTTTAGGCAAAAAAAAAAATACACTAGGAATGCCTTGGTCTCCTAGGCAACGCCTAGGCCGCCTAGGCACCCAGGACGGCCTCCAACGCCTAAGGTCGCCTTGTCGCCTTGACAACTATGAAAAAAATAGAAGAACTTTTCCTCTACATAACATGCTACCATGGAGGCAATAACCTTCAAATCTTTGACAATAGGATGCCTTCAAGTGTCTCCGATTACATCACCCCCTACCAACTCCTCTCCCATCATCCAACCGATTACTCATTTCTTAGAGTCTTTGGGTGTCTTTGCTATCCCTATCTCCATCCCTACAACTGCCACAAGATGGATAATCGCCCCACCCCTTGTGTCTTCTTCGAGTATAGTTCATCCCACACTGGATATCGCTGCCTTGACATGGCAACCAATCGATTCTACATTGCTCGCCATGTTTGGTTTGATGAACACTCATTCCCCTACCATCTATTTTCATATGGATCCCCTGCTGGTGGTCCCTCCCCTCCCCCCTCTTCTCGCCCTTGGGCAATGACACCCACTTGTGTCCCCACTCTCCACGATCATACCCCATTAACACCACCCACCTACTCCCTAGGTCTGCCCTACCATCTCCAAATTCTACTCCCACCCACCCACGGCTCCCATCTCCCCAACCCACACCCTCATCTCCATTAATGCCAAGGCTACCCTCCCCTCCCCCTACAGCATCCCCATAGCCTCCCTACCCTGACCCTCCACCTCCAACCATTAACCCCCCATCCCCCTCCCTCTCCTTGTCCCCACCTATCCGCACATGCCCTCTTCACGAATTATATACCTCACCTACCCAACCCTCCTTAGCAATCCCACCACAACCTCCTCACCCTCATAACATGCACCCAATGCAACTTTGCCCTCGCCAACCCAATCCTCCACACACCTACTTTTGACCAAGAGCCCACTTGTTTTATCCAAGCAAACGGAGTTCCCAATTTGCAGCTAGCAATGTCGGATGAATATAATGCTTTGATTCGTAATGGCACTTGGTTTCTTGTTTTTCGCAAGGATATATGAATTTGGGTGACTGCAAATGGGTGTATCAGATCAAACGAAAGACGGATGGGTCACTTGAAAGGCACAAAGCATGTCGTGTAGCTCAAGGTTCCATCAACAACAGGGCCTTGATTACATTGACATGTTTAGTCCAGTTGTCAAACCCACCATAATTCATACCATACTGGTTATTGCAGTAAGTCAACACTAGCCTATTCGACAACTAGATGTCCACAATGTTTTCTAGATGGACATCTAAATGAAGAAGTCTACATGGTATAGCCCCCTAGTTTTGCCGATAATACCCATCCGGATCATGTTTATAGGCTTCATCGCTTGCTCTACAGTTTCAAGCAAGCCCTGCGAGCTTGGTTCAATCGACTGTCACAATTTTTGTTATTAAGTGGGTTTCACGCCTCAAAGACAGATCCAGCACTGTTCATCCTCCACACTGGTATGGACATAATTTATGTCCTCATCTATGTTGATGACATTCTTGTTAGCAGCTCTAACAGTAATAATGCGCAAAAACTCATTAACAAACTTGCAAATGAGTTTTCCATCAAGGACTTGGGCCAACTCAGCTACTTCCTTGGTATAGCTGCTGTTAGCAACCGCAAGGGCTTCCCTCTCTCAAGAACTCTATATCAAGGATCTTCTCCACCAACTGGGATGACAAAATGCAAGCCTGTGCAAACACCAATGGCTACAACACAAAAACCCAGTATCACAGGGGGTGCACTCTACTCGGATCCTACACAGTATCGCTCCATTGTTGGAGCCCTCCAATATATCACTTTAACCAGACTGGAGTCTTTAGGGGACATGTGTCTAGCATGGGTGTTGTTGAATCTTTTGATGTGATTAGTTAGTGGGAGACCTTTTGTTTTTCTCCATTTAACTTTTGTTTATGTCTGTTTATTCATTAGTCTTGACTTGTTTTGGACATAATTATAAAAACCATGGTTATTTTGATTTAGCATTAATTTATTGCTATTTGCACATTTGCATATTTATTTGACATGTCATTGATAGAGGCGGTATTTAGCCAAATGAATGAGGCGGTATTTAGCCATAGTTCATGGCGGTGTGCCAAAGTGCGGTATTGACCAACGTTTATGGTGGTTCGCATTTGCTATCAACTGAGCATGCCAATTTATGCACTCCCCAAGTGTGGACCAATGGACTATGGTCAAAAGGATACTTCTTACCCATGAACTTCCTCCCTCAATTTACAAGGCTACACAGATGCGGACTGGGCTGGTAATAGCTTCGACCAATGCTCCACAAGTGGATATGCAATATTTTTGGGAACCAATCTCATTTCCTAGACCTTTTGCAAACAGAAAATAGTGGCCCGTTCATCCACCGAGTCAGAATATAATGCCTTAGCAGATGCAACTGCAAAACTAATATGGCTCGAGTCCCTTTTCCATGAACTTGGCATTCCATTGTGTAGTCCACCCATTCTCTACTATGACAATATTGGCACTACATATCTCTCCGCCAACTCGGTCTTCCATGCTCGCACTAAGCATGTAGAGATTGATTTTCACTTTGTCCACAAGCGAGTGGCCCAGTGCAAGCTTCATGTGCAATTCATCTCCACTCAAGATCAACTCGTCGATATCCTCACTAAGGCCTTACCCACTGCTCGAGTTCAATCTCTTCGTGACAAGCTAAAGGTCTGTGTACCGCCTCTCCGCTTAAGGGGGTGTAATGAGGAATATTGTGCTGCACCAGCTCTGCAACTCAATATTCACAATCCCACATCATTTTCCACAATCAAATCCAGAGCAAAGACACATCGCATGTGATCTCCCTCATATCACATGTGATATGATGCTGCAAATCTTCCATTTGTGCTATTGTATATTCTCTACAATATTTGGTTGTAACCTATAAATAGAGGACTCCTCTCAATGTAAAATCATCATGGAATTCCAATACAATTCCAATCTCTTTGGTGCATTGTTAACACCCTAACCAGAATTTTAGACAACACCATATGAATATGAAAATCATAACAGTACTGTTACGCATCACCACTAAAAATACAGTTAACAACAGAGAATAAAGTCAGATAAAAAATTATGACGCCAGTATTAAACCCAACTCAACTAAGACTTATCAAAATCAAACCGAGTACGCTGCACCATTCTACTTTATTTTGTCAAAGAACGATCTTTCAGGATTCATGTTAAAAGGTTTGGCTAATTGTTTTTATGATGCCAGCTTACAGCAGCCAAAATGATGCACCAACCTCCAACCCTCCTCTTCTACCCAAGCTTGGACTGGCAATCCAAAAGCAGGGCCATACTAGACTACATAGTACGTAGAACAGAAAAAGAAACTCCATCATCAAAGTAAAATAAAATGACATTAAAAATGTGTCAGATCAACTGAATAGGGTTAATGGACATAACAAAATAAGGCAAACAGTCAATTCACCTTTCTGCATGTGGTTATTGGGTCATCAGAGTAAAATGGGGGATAACCAACAAGCATCTCGTACATTATTGCGCCCAGTGACCACCTGAAACCCATCCATTGTATAAATGTTGGTGAAAAAGAAACAAATGACACTCATGTAATTTAGAAGGCAAAAGGGAAAAACAAAAGAAATAACAAAAGGGCCATAATCCAGAGCAATCTCCACTTTGCAGGGTCTCGGGGAGAGGAGGACTGGAGTCAGTCCTAAGCTTCAGCATTTTTTGAACAAAGAAATCACTTTCTAACCCCCCCCCCCTCCAAATGCACATTATTCTATGTTAAAAATATATGATTATGTTTCATTTTTTATTTTTTCAAAGATAGTAAAAAAAAAATTATAGACGACAAAATAAAAACAAAATCAGAAGAAATAATCATGCAGTTGAAAAGGTTTGCCAAAAAATTGTCAAACAAAGTACAATTATGTATGTTCTAGCAAAGTCATAAAACAAAGAGATTGGCACCTTCATACAGTATTCAAAAGACCACGATGGTGGCCTTATACAGGCATCCTCAGGCACTATTGGTGAATTGGCATAATTTATTGGTCATTGAATCCTTGATTTTTGGATTGAGGCTACAGGCTACTTTCTGCAAGTAGTCAGCCTGGATTTAGAAACCCACATTTACTATTTGGAGTTTAAGTGTCTATTGTGCTTCTAGGAGTATCTCATTCCTTTAGAGGCCAGGACCTAGCACATATTTCCAGCACAATCTAAGTAGTCTTGTTGGAATGAGGAGTGCAAAGAACTCTAGGTGTTCTTCCTACAACAAGAATCTGCAGTTAAGTGAAGCTGGTCTCCACTTACAGAACGCTTCATATTTTATAGAAAGTGAGTAATGCTTAAACTCCAAATCTCCACTTTGATGTGAAATAGAGAAAGTAATGCCAAACTAATAATATGGTGAAGAACTAGTTATTCATCAATTAATCATTGCACAGTGAAGAAAACAATCAAATTCAGCAACAATCAACAAATAAGAGAGTGCAGCATACTAATAATCTGAACTACTAACAGAAAGCCGTGATCATTTTAAACAAACCAACCAGTCACACTCCATGCCATAGCCTTTCTTCAATAGTACTTCAGGGGCAATATAGTCTGGTGTGCCCACAGTGGAGAATGCCTATAAGACAAAACTACCAATTAGGGCCATTAAAAAGGGAAAAAAAGCTATAAACTATGGACAAAAAGAGAGGGAAAAAAGAAGGGGAAAAAAAAAAAAAAAAAGATCCCAACTTCGGTGCCACTCTGGACAGTATTGAACCAGAACCACAACAAGTCAAGACATCAACATGATGTTAATCACAAAATTTCTTTATATAATCTACATGGCAGGTATGTTCTTCTGGAACCATTAGTGAACTTCTGAGGGGGAGGGGGTTCTAAACATGGGTTTGTGAATTTGAATTCATGATCTCATACCATACTCCTCCTGTTTTTCTGCCAATGCTCAAGCTGTTCATGGGGACTCTTCCACCTGCTCCCTCCATCTGCCGGGAAGCATCCATCAACATCCATTGATTCTCTCAGATTTTCATCAGCCATTGGTTCATTTTCATTTAGAGCAGATAATTTATTGCAGTCAAGAGGTTTGCAAAGACCAAAGTCAGACAACTTCATGTGACCATTTTTGTCCAACAGAAGGTTGTCAGGTTTAATGTCTCTGCAAAACGTGGATTCCACATGAAACAGAATTACAGAACAGTCATTGCAATTTAGCAATATTCAAAAGCCATTTCAAAAGATGATCCTATGACAGAAAAAACAAACCTATGAACATAGTTATGTTTATGAATGGACTCTATGGCCAAAACACTTTGAGCAATGTAAAATCTAGCCACACTTTCAGTTAAGGTATCTTCTCTAATCAACAGTGTCATCATGTCACCACCAGGCAGATATTCCATAACCAGATACAAGTAATCTTCATCTTGAAATGAATAATAGAGTTTCACAATGCAGTGACTGGCAACTTCTGCAAGTAGGTTTCTTTCAGCTCTGACATGTTCAACCTACAGTCAATTAAAAGGAAATAACATACATAAAAAGAAGCATCTTTAGTAAGAACACTAATAAAGTTTTACATAAGCAATAATGAATCCAACAGTAATCATAGTAAACCATCCAAAGAATATGATAAACCAGTAAAGCAAGAATGGAGGACCATTATAAAGATATAAATGACTTTGGGCCATCCACAAAATATAACTAAATAGAGTTAGTTGAATGGTGACACAGGATACATGTAGCCACCAGGGCTGGTAGAGTAAATAAAAAATTATATAGGACGCCAGAACAAATCCATCATACAAGATATAAAACATATAATGCATATTGCAGCAGTATAAATAATGCCACACTCAGTTCGGGTGTCCCAGTGCACGAGGCTCCCGCTATTGCAGGTCAGTTCCATTCTACAAAATCAGTCTTATTACGTTTCTGACTCCCCTTCAATCTACATTCTTTGGATAATCTGATCCACAATTTCTGGACGGGTGTTGCCCAGGACCAATCAAAACTACAATTTTCCATACAAGTCATAAGCAAAAGAAACATTATGTTACAGGTTAGTCACAAAAAAAAAAAAAAAAAAAAAAAAAAAAAAAAAACCTAATGCAGAAAACTTTATACTTTAATAAGTTTAACAAATGACAAATGAATTATGGTAAGATGATTGATCTCACCTGGCCCCTGCTAAGCATTTCTGATTTCTTCAACTTTTTCATGGCATAGATATTGCCAGAGGACTTCTCCCGGCATAATCTAACCTGTAGTATAACAAAAATAAGTGCATGCAGTTTCTGACAGAGACTAGAACTTATACCAGAATTACAAGGTAAAGATTCCAGCTTCCTAAGCATCATTGAATTAAAAGACCTAAATAAGAGTCCAGTAATTGAACTTGCACTTGAGAAGAACAGAACATCAGGAAATCCAAGTACTAAAAAGTTACCTGTCATAGAATAAAGAGAAACAGTAGTTTATTTTCTTATGGAAACCATGCTTTTCTTTTACTTTAAACGGTTACGGCTTACGAGGTTTTTCAAACATGCCACACCTTTCACTCGTGGGTGACACAAAAAACTGGCAATCTAGAATGTGACAGCTTAAAAATAAATCAGATTTCTTTCTAACCTCTCCAAAAGCTCCTCTCCCAATTATGGCTAATAAATCAAAGTCATCAACACAAATCTTGTGCCGTTTAAGTCGCATATACTCAGTTTCTTTCCGCTCCAAATCCTTAATTAAATTGAAATGTTCCTCCTCCGAAACATCTTTAGAAGCTAATTTCCTTTCTAACACCCAACGTCTGCAATAGAAACAAATTATGTCAAGCAAAATGTTCAGTTCTGGCAATGAAAACCAATATTTCTAATTAACGGCAGTTTATTCCAGGAAATTAAAAAAAATCTCAGCACAATGAACAAGCATCACACGAGCACTTGAAAGATGAGAATACAAGATGAAACCTATAACAAGATGTTGGCCAAGTAAGGCCAGAATAATATAATAAAAGAAATAGAATAATGGGAATTAATGAGCACTTATCTTGAGGCCAACAAAAATTCCATACATTAAATGTATCACAGGAAACAGCTATAATAGTGATGATATGTTTTATTAAAATCAATTTAAAGGTATCACAGGAAATAGCCTATACAACTAGTGATGATATGTTATTATTTATTAAAATCTTACAATTCACAATTTGAAGCCTACAATTAAATAATTAAAGTTTGATCTTAACCTAAATTATCAGTATCTTAAATATGCATTCATTTAGTATGATCTTAACCTAAATTATCTGAATCTTAAATATGCATTCATTTAGAAAGAACCCCAAGATTTTTTGCTCGCTTCACCACATCCTACCAAATCATAATTTGACTATGTAATGAAATATAGTGAAAACTATTTACTTACATATGCATTGATGTTTTATTGCTGTAACAAGATCTCTCTTGTTATGGCTACAGCACAAGAACCTTTACAAGAATGCATGGCAATCATATATTGCGACCTCAATAAGAGGAGCCCCTTTTATGATTGCATTCAATTCAACCCCAAAATAAAATTCATCCTTAATTATCATGTATTCAACAATATTCTATCCCCTAAAATCCAAAACAACAATAACTGAAAAGACGCCATCCTTTTCTCTTCTTTCACCACCCAATACACTGAGGGTTCATTTTCTTCTAATATTCTAGCATATCTTACATTCCATATAGACCAACACACTACAAAAGGTAACATTCTCCAAACTCCACAGTTTTCTTACCCCCCCCCCCCCCCCCCCTCCTTTTCATCCACCCTCCCCTTCCTCCAAAGATGAAATAAAGGAAGCCAGGAAACCTATCCGATCCCCATACTACTATCAAATCTCTCATACAGCATCCAAAAGTTTGCACCTTAGAAGCAAGTCATTCACATTTCCTCCACATCTAAACAAGTTTATTCAATACTCAAATATCTACCCTCTATTAATGAGCTCTCTCTAATTGGATAAAATGCAGTCACGCAATATTGGTTGTCTTCTTATTCCATACCCTGGATTAAAGTACCCAGAGCTTTAAGGTTGATAACCTTGCAATCATTTTAATCCCGATTGATTTGCATAGAATCTTCTCGAATGAGCAAATTATCCCTTTCAAGGGTTTCAGTTGTTAAGTTAACTGAACTTACATGCTATCGTCTAGGGTGTATCAACATAGCTGACCATGTAGGGTCATATTGTAATGCTGAAAAAGCAATTCCACAATCCTACAGTCAATTAAGAAGCTGTTTCCTTCTTTCACCCATGTCTCAATAAAAAATAAATGTTATACTTATATCCACTTCAGCTACAAATTAAAGTTGCTACACATCAACTCATGTTCATGCTATGGAAATACTTTGTGGTGTAAAAATGAAAATATATAAAATATCATTTTTTTTCATTGGGAAACTCTCTCTCTCTCTCTCTCTCTCTCTCTCTCCCCCCCCCTCTCTCTTCCTGTATATTATTTCATATTTACCAAATATTAAAAGCTCTCCTGAGAATCCTATAAACATAACTGCAAGAAGAATAAGCTGAGTTTTTTCTTGATTCTAATCACTTCTAAATGTAAAATAGTCACATCCAGACACATGTACCATTACAAGTCTAATTTTTTACCTTTTTTACAAGTCTAATTCTTTACCTTTTTTAAGCTTAATATGTCCAGTCATTTATTATCTTTTCATTTCACCTAAGCATATTAGATAGGGTAATGATCTGAGCAATACATACGTCTAAAGAAAGTTGTTTAATGAAAAATATTGCTACATGTGAAGATAAGGACTCGGAAAAACTACAACTGAACTCCTGAGCTAGGGATGTTATTAGCATTTACTTGTGTGTTCTACATAAATGATTAACAGCATCTGGCTTTATAGTCTATCAGCATGTCCCACTTGAAATAACTATTGTTTTTCTTATTACTGAAGAGCAATACATGTTTCCTTTGGCCTCCTAATCTTTACAAGGATCCTATTACTTCAGATTACTTCCATAATTATTTCTGATTCCATAAGGATAAAAATTTGGGAGATCTTTATCTAAAACATTCCTTTATAACCAACTACCTTCTCTAGAGCAATCGCAGATTCAAACAGTAATGCATAAAATGCTAAAACCATACCAATAAGGAGCAACAAACAATTAGAGCAGAACTAATTTTGATTTCAATTTGATGAACTAATTCTACCAGTGATTGTGGTGTTCAAATGGCGTAAACCATATAAAAGGGAATATTGACTCAAAAAATAATAATAATAAACCGATGCTTGTAAGCTGTTCTGTGAGCAAGGAATGGTGAAACAAAAAATAATAATAAACCAATGCTTGTAAGCTATTCCGTACGCCATGTAAACTCATCAAAAGAAGAAACCAAGAGGGTATTGCCGACCCACACATATTAGTAATGTCACTGCGATCATAAGTCACCATGTTAAAGTACCAATGCCATCTCCCAACCACATAATCTAGCTCAAATTGCCAGGTCTAGTCCGTGGTACGGTCCGATGCAAGGTCATGTTCAATCAAAATGCAAATAAACTTCAATGCGGCCTTGAAGCCATATAATCTAGCTCAATGCCAGGTTACATATCCATTTAGCTCGGTATTTGAGGTTATATTCAAATGAAATGTGCTTCGTGGAACTGGTATGTTGAACAAATTCCCAAAAAAAAAAAAAAAAAAAAAAAAAATATGAACCAACAGACGAATGGATGGGATATCACAATTATAGCTCGATTAGATTTGTAATAATAATAAAAAAGAAAAAAAAAAGAAACGAGATCAACTTGAATGAAATATTAAAAATGGAGATAGAATATGTCCAAAACTTTTTCCTTTTTCTCTCGGTTTACCTCTCCTTGCGGTCTTGTATGTTCCTCATATGCGAACGGTAGTGATTCTCAATGAACTGCTTGGCCGCGGCCACTCTCTCCCTGGTTATACTTGAACCCAGCTCCTCCTCCTCCGGCTGTTCGTCGACCTTGTCTTCCTCCTCCTGGTCCTCCATCTCTGCACCTCTCTCTCTCTGAGCTTCCTCTAAGCTCTCTCCAACAACACCAGAATCTCTCTCTCTCTCTCTCTCTCTCTCTGTGTCAAACTTTAAAGCGAACAAAGAAGCAAAGTTAGATCAAAACAAGAAGGAAAATGGATGGAAGCTGAAACTCTCTCTCTCTCCTCTTCCTTCACACTAATACGATGCCACCTCCACCTTCCATCACCACCTCCTCCGCTCCTTCTCTCTCTCCATTTCTATATAAATCCCCCAATTATTTCAAGTCTATTGTCATTTGTCAGTCACTGAATCTCTCTCTCTCTCTCTCTCTCTCTCTCTCTCTCTCTTCCGTCAGATGCGCACGCATGGATGCGTAGATACACATGCAGAGATGGTGGGCCCAAATTCAATGCTCGAATATCGATCTCAGCCATGCAATACGTTGATGACAAGATGAGGTGAGTGTGGTAACCGACGACTTTAAAACAGATAGGATCATACAGGCCAACGGTAACAGTTACCAGGTTTAATGGTTGGACCAGAATCTTCCTCTTGGATAACTGTTGACAATTCAAGACAAAAGAATGATTGATTGTCTTTGAGGCGTGGTCATGGTCTGACCGGATGGTCTGGTTTATCTGTGTCCATTAATCATCGGCTTTTACAAGACCAACCATTGATTATTATGATAGGAAATGATGCATGCGATGAATACATATCTGAAATAGTATTATCCGTACTCAAAATACCGCTTAATTCTAGCTAAATCTAGCTGTGCTCCAACAACAATGTCCCTTCGTTTTTCTTAAAATTTCACCAAGGTCCCTTGTAGTTTGACTTATTAACACCCATCCACCGTTTTTGAATAATTATATTAACACCTCTTACTTTATAAAATATGGTTCAAACAGAACCCCTCCCCCCTTCCGTTAGGAGATAACGGTTAACTGATGATGTTTCACCATCCTAAATTATTTAATGGTAAAACTACCCTTATTAACATGTTAACTTACCATTTTACCATTTTAACAACAAATTCATTTCCCTTTTCTTCTTTGGTTCTGTGCATTTTGAAATGAACACCATCAGCCTCATTCTCTTCGGCTCTCTAGCTACTTACCCCTGCAACTCTCTCTCTCTCTCTCTCCCTTTGCAACTCTCTTCACCCCTTTGAATATCATGTGCATTGCTTCCCTGGACTTCTTCCTCCTTGCCTTCCTCTTGTGCATCACCATCATGGTAATAGCTGGTGTTACCTCTAGCACTTGCTCCTTCGACAGCAACAGAAAGCTTTTATTATTGTTGTTGCACACCACTTGCCAAGCATGGATCAAGAACTTTTGCAACTTCCATGTAGTGCGAGTCTAGGAGCACTACGAGGATGGAATTCGAGTTGATTTGGCTTGTATTCGTAGAAGACAATCTCTTGGCACCTGAAGTTGATCTATCCAAGAAGACTTTAATCACTGTAGAAACCTCAATCAAATTTCAGTTGTTAAACACGAAGGAGCACCAGTTAACCCCATAACCCACCGGCTCAAGTCACCAGCATCACCGGTGCCAACACGTTCGCCACCAGTACTGCCAATCTACAATGCAATTGGAGGGAGAAAAAGTTGTTGCCGTAAGGGGGTAATGTATCAGTGGAGATTCAATCTCGAGAGGATCGGGGTAGTTTTGCCATTTCACAGTTTAGGAAAATTCCAAAATCAAAGGGAATGTAAATGGTGTTAAGTTAAAAAAGTTTTTTTAACTTTTCTATCAATCAACTTAACGTTTAGGAGTCAACAGAGGGTGTTCGTGTAATTATTGTGAAAAAGGTGAACGCGTGTTATTAAGCCAAACCACGAGGGAGGTAGCTGAAATTTCCCTTTTTTTTATTATTTATTTTTGGATAAAATTTAATATGCGTTTTTAATATATTGTACCAGCTTCCAACTTTGCTGTATTCAATATACACCGATAAATTCTCTGTAATGTGTGCTTTCTTCGTTGTAAATTCTCTGTAATTTGTGCTTTCTTCGTTGTAATCTCTATAATGTGTGCTTTCTTCGTTGTAAATTCTTTGTAATGTCTGCATTATTTGTTGTAAATTCTCTCTCCTCTCCTCCACATGTGGTTTAAGTTCATGGTATCAAAATGGGCATCAATCGCTCTAGAAACTGATACAATATCATATATGTATCGATCGTATCGGGTTGATACACTGAGTTAGCATAAATTTTTTTCCAAAAAATTCGAAAACGTAAATCAAATTTTCGTTCTAGTATCGGTTAGTAGCTTATCACCAACTGCCAATCCAATCCCCTTCCCCCTATTTGATGAATTGTCTCAGGTCCCATATTGATGGGATGTATAGATATCAAAGTACTAGTCTGTCAGTCAACATAACGTTTGGGTATCAACAGGGGGTGTTAGTGCAATTACTGCGAAAAAGCTGGGCGCGTGTTGTTAAGCCAAACCACTATATGGGTGAAATTTTCCCTTTTTTATTGTTTATTTTTTGTTAAAATTTAATATACGTTTTTTAATATGTTGTACCAACTTCCAGCTTTGCTATATTCAATATACACCCATAAATTCTCTACAATGTGTGCTTTCTTTGTTGTAAATTCTCTCTCCTCTCCTCCACTTTTGGTTTAAGTTCGTAGTATCGAAATGGGTATCAATCACTCTAGAGACTGATACAAGATCATATAAGTATCGATCATATCAGTCTGATACACTGAGTCAGCATACATTTTTTTGCAAAAAAATTTGAAAACCTAAATCAAATTTTCGTTCTAGTATCAACCTGTATCCTTATCACCAACTACCGATTCGATCCCCCTCTCCCTATTTGATGAATTGTCTCAAGTACCATATTGATGGGATGTATAGATACCAAAGTACCAGGTCGGGACTCAAATCATCTCATGTCGTTGGACAGTGTCCAGCTTTGATCCAACGACTAGAGTTCACCCAGTGGGTATACCAATATATCGTTATATGCGCCTAGCGAACTCCAACCGTTGGATCACGACTGGACGAACTGGACAACATGAGATGATTTTTTTCCCGTACTGAGCACTAATTCTTTGCGTGATTGACATTTTTTTTTTGTTACTTATGAATTGTCTTCTACCTTCATTTAGATAATATTAGTTTTTCATTCAATTACTTAGGAACATCGCTTACCACCAAAGTTTTATAAAAACATCACTTATCAATTAGAATTTCAAAACATTTATCAAAAAGAGTCAAATCGTTCAGACGGAACTGTTAGATGCTGATGTCAACTCAAAATCAATTTTAAAATGATAATAATACCTTATTGGAAGTGGAAAAATCAAGTTTACCTTTTAATAATTTTTAACCCACTCTCTCCTTCCTCTCCCTTTCTCTCTTTCTCCAAGGGCGTCTGCTCTTCCACTCCGTACTCCGGCTTCCATCTCCACCAAGATCTCCTCTTCATGTACTACCCAGACTTCAATGCCCAACAAAACTTAATTTCCCTCGATTTCAACTCCACAGAAACTCATCGTATCTTCTCCTCAGGGAAGAAATTGAACAACGATGGAAAGTAAACCTGTCTCTTCGCCATTATTTTAGAAATCCATATTGATTTCGGAAAGAACAAAATTGCTGATAAGCAAAGATGTTGAAGACACGTGTCACCTTGTTAAAGACATGTGTCACCATCTGGTGTAATATAATCTCTTGTGGTGAGATCTGTAATATTTATATATGTATAAATACAGTGGGTACTGGGTGTACTGGAAAAGTTGGAATATAGAAGTGAAAAGTTGTTTCTCTGTTTTACCATTTAACATGGTATTAGAGCAAAAACGCTCCGAATATTTTTTTTTCTTCTCTGTGATTGCTTCCATCTTTTGCTATGTTCTCAAATTTCTGTGTGCGTTTGCTTGAATCCTTGGTGGTTCTGTGTTTGTGTTTACTTTACCATCGTCTTCAGAGATTTCTCGGTTAATTTCTTGTTCGCTGCTTTGTATGTTTCTTGTTTGTTTGGTGGTTCTTGATCGAAGTTCTTGGTTGCTGATCTGCTGATTCGGTTGTGTGTTTCACTGATTTGCTGGTTTGAAGCTTTTCGGTGCTCCTTGTTCGCTGATTTTGTTATTCAGTGTTGATTTTCAACGCTTCTTGATCGCTGTTCTTTGGTGTTTGGTTTCTTGGTTGAGGTTCTTTGCCCTAAATCTGGTTCGTGACTCAAGTTTTTTTGCGATTCTTGGTCTTCTTGGTTTGATTTGTCCAAGTCTCTTGTTCATGGCTACATCTCGTCCATCTGTTGTGCTCTGTCCCTCTCCATTATGTTGCATTCGGCAGACAACCCTGGCTATGTCTTGGTGACGAAACTGCTGGACGAGGATAATTACTCCTCCTGGAAGAGAGCTATGCATGTAGCTCTTGGTGCCAAAAATAAATACATCTTCGTAGATGGTTCTTTACCGAAGCCAGATCCATTGACTGATAAAGATGGCGCTGCGGCATGGGAGCAATGTGATCTGATGGTAACATCATGGATCTACAATTCCTTGAAGCCTGAGATTCAGCAGACCGTTTTGTATGCAAATAGCTCTAGAGAGCTCTGGCTAGATCTTGAAAGACGGTATGCTCAGTTTAATTGCCCTAGAATTTTTGACCTGAAACGTCGTATCAATCTTCTTCGTCAGGATCACCTTTCAGTCTCTGGATACTTTGCGGCTTTCAAGGTTCTTTGGGATGAACTTGGCTCCCACATTCAGCGACCTCAGTATTCTACAGAAGTTCTTACTGTTCTTGCAGAGCATATGGAATCTGATCAGTTATATCAGTTTTTAATGGGTCTCAATGATATGTTTGCTATAATTCGTACTCAAATATTAGCTATGGATCCATTGCCTTCCTGCATTAAGGCCTACTCCATGGTGCTACAGGAAGAGCGATACAGGGGTCTGTGTGTATCTGTTGTGCCCTCTGAGAATATTGCTTGTGCTGTGGGTCATCCCCAAGAATTTCGTCGGAAAATTCAGACGTGTACCTACTGCAATCGTCAAGGCCATCTCAAGGAAAATTGCTTCTCATTAAATGGATTTCCCCCAAATTTTTCACGCCGTAATTTCAAGTCTACTGGTTCGGGTCCGAAGAAGTTCCAAGCTCACACTACAATATCTGATGGGGATATTTCTTCTAATAGTTCTGCTATTCTGACTGAGACTCAAGGTGTGTCTAGTGGAGATGTTCAGTCCGTTGCTCCTCCACTTACGATGGATCAGTACAATCAGTTAGTATCTTTTCTCGGTACTTCTTCCCCAACTGTTAACTTTGCAGGTAACAATTTCTGCTTATCTACCTCTGTTCGACAAACCCAACCCTATATTATTGATTCAGGGGCCACCAACCATTTCTCTGGTAATCCTTTGTCTCAGCCTACTCGTGTTCCATTTCAGTGTGCCCCTGTAATCTTACCGGATGGGTCTAGATACCCTGTTACTCAGTTCGGCAAGTGTGTTCTGACAAAAAATATTCGGTTAAACAACGTGTGTCATGTTCCTAGTTTTTCTTTTAACTTGCTTTCTGTTAGTCAGTTAACCTCAGATATGAAGTGCTCTGTTACTTTCTTCCCATCTTTCTGTATTTTTCAGGACTTAGCAACCAAGATGGTGATTGGGCTGGGTCGGCTGCGTGATGGTTTATATCACTTTGAAGCTTCCACCTCTCTCCCGGTTATAACTTCTCCTGGTTATGCTCCTTCTGCTGCCTCCATATCTGTTGCAGCCACTGTTGTATCTCCTCAAGTCTGGCATAATAGACTCGGTCATTCTTCTATCCATTTACCTCGTATTACTTCACATATTGAAGCTTGTACTGTCTCTCCTCTTGCAAAGCAATCTAGGTCTCCTTTTCCTCATAGTATGACTCATGCTACTACTTGTTTTGCACTGATTCATGGAGATGTCTGGGGGCCATATTTTACGGCCACTCACACGGGCTGTCACTACTTTTTGACCCTTGTGGATGATCACTCTAGGACCACCTGGGTCTACTTGATGAAAAATAATCACATGTTTTCTTGTATCTTAATCAGTTTTTTAAACTAGTTTCTACTCAATTTTCTACTGTAGTAAAAATTTTTAGAACTGATAATGGGTTAGAATTTCTGTCTACATCTATGCAACAGTTATTACATTCCCTGGGCATCATTCATCAGCTTACATGTGTCTATACACCTCAACAAAATGGTGTACTGGAACGAAAACATAGGCACTTGTTACAGGTTGCTCGATCCCTTAGGTTTCAGTCCTCTTTACCTTTGACGTTTTGGGGAGACTGTGTGTTAACTGCTTGTTTTCTTATAAACTGGCTTCCCTCCCCTGTTCTTGGTGGTCTTTCTCCATTTGAAGTTTTGTTTCACAAACCACCTCTTTATGATAGTTTTCGAACTTTTGGCTGTCTATGCTGTGCAAGAAATTTGTTACCCTCTCAACATAAATTTTCTCCCAGAGCATTACCATGCATCTTTGTTGGTTATCCATTCAATCAGAAAGGATATCGTTTGTTTAATCTGTCCACAAATACTTATCTCACTAATAGAGATGTTCTTTTTTTTGAAAATATATTTCCTTTTGCTTATGCTACCCCTGGTTCTACATATTCCTTCTCTTTACCTGTTACTAATGTTGTCACTACTGTTCATGAAGTTTCTAGAACTGAACATATTATCTCGCCATCAGACTCTACCACGACACCCATACAACCCATTCTTGTGTCACCATCTTCTTCTTCTTCTGGCATGTTAGTTCCCACATCCTCTTCATCCACTGGGCCTTTAGTTTGTGTCTCTCCTTCATCATCTGAGGTACAAATTTCTGAGACTGCATCTTCCCCCCATGGGCCTATATCTGAGGAAATTTCTGGTCCAAGGAGATCCTTGAGAGTGCGCCAGCCTTCTACTCGGTTACATGATTTTGTGTGTAATACTGTCGCAGGCCCATAAGTCCAGCCCATCTCTTCAAATCAGTCCAGTTCAGGTAAACCTTCATACCCTATTCAAGCCTATTTTACTTTTTTCCAAAACCCAGCATATAAGGCTTTGTTAATCTCTTTATGTAATCAATCTGAACCCAAGACTTATAGACAGGCATGTAAAGATCCATTGTGGCAGTCCGCTATGCATGATGAACTGACTGCCCTGGCCCAAAATAATACATGGACTGTACAGAGGCTGCCTATTGGTAAAACTCCAATTGGGTGTAAGTGGATATATAAGGTCAAGCATAGGGCTGATGGTAGTGTTGAGAGATATAAGGCTCGCCTTGTCGCTAAGGGTTTTACTCAACTTGAAGGTGTTGATTTTCACGAAACATTTGCTCCCGTTGCAAAAATTGTAATAGTTCGAAGTCTAATTTCCATGGCCACTTATCGAAAATGGTCCCTTCATCAACTGGATGTCAAAAATGCCTTCTTGCATGGGGACCTAGAGGAAGAAATGTATATGACTCCTCCGGCTGGTTTCCTATACAATGGGGGCCCATTACCTTCTGATATGGCTTGTCGGTTAAACAAATCCCTATATGGACTGAAACAGGCCCCTAGACAATGGAATAAAAAATTGGTCGATGCTCTTCACAAGCTTAGTTTTAAACAGTCGGCATCTGATGCGTCACTATTTGTCTATAGAAATGGCCCTATCTATACTGTTCTACTTGTGTATGTCGATGACATAATCCTTACCGAGTCTGATACTACACATGTTACCCATATTAAAAGTCAGCTCCAACGTTATTTCAAGATTAAAGATCTTGGCCCATTAACGTATTTTTTGGGTATTGAGGTTGTCTCTACACCAAATGGGTTACTATTGTGTCAGCAAAAATATGCCTTGAACATATTGGCAGATTCAGGTCCTTTAGGATGCAAGCCCAGTCCATTCCCCATGGAACAAAATCTGAAGTTGGACAATGAGACCGGTGCCTTTCTTGATGATCCAGCTTCATATAGAAGATTAATTGGTCGGCTCATTTACCTCACAGTTACAAGGCCTGATTTGTGTTATTCGGTTCAACTCTTGAGTCAGTTTATGCACTCCCCCAGACATCCACACCTACTTGCGGCTAATCGTGTGTTGAGGTATCTTAAGGGTACGGTTTCATTTGGTATTTGTATGACTCCAACTAATAATCCGGTGATCACTGGTTATTGTAACTCCGATTGGGCTAGCTGGCCCTTTACTCGCCGGTCCACTACTGGATATATTACATTTTTTGGGAATTGTCCGATATCATGGTAGACCAAAAAACAACTTACTGTCTCCCGCTCTTCTGCAGAAGCAGAATACCATGCGCTAGCTAATTTGGCATGTGAGCTTGCTTGGCTGAAAGTGTTATTTTTGGACTTGGATTATGATCATATCTCTCCGATTATAGTCTATTGTGATAATCAAGCCCCGATACATATTGCTACTAATCCGGTCTATCATGAACGGACAAAACATATTGAAGTGGAGTGTCATTTTATTTGAGGAAAAATCCATAGTGGTCTTCTTACGCCATCTCATATTTCCACCGTCACTCAAAGGGCTGATATTCTTACAAAAGCCCTTGGTCAGACCCAAGTAAATATTTTACTGGGCAAACTGGGCCTGAGGGATCCTCAGTCCGCTTGAGGGGGGCTGTTGAAGACACGTGTCACCTTGTTAAAGACATGTGTCACCATCTGGTGTAATATAATCTCTTGTGGTGAGATCTGGAATATTTATATATGTATAAATACAAGCGTCCAAATCGTCTCCTGCGATCCTGCCGCCTATCAAGGACTGGATTTCAGCTGGCCCATCCCTCAATGTATTGACAGGCGGCCAAACTGATCCCAAACCCTTGGATCAGGGGCAGGAACCGCCTGCGGCATGAGACGATTTGGTTTCTAAATACAGTGGGTACTGGGTGTCCTGGAAAAGTTGGAATATAGAAGTGAAAAGTCGTTTCTCTGTTTTACCATTTAACAAAAGAGAAACCAGGATTCTGCCATTAAAGTCGTTTCTCAAGCTTCAATTCTATCTTTTTTTTTTTTTAATCTCTGTTTAACATTGGTTTTTCTGTTTGGGTAGTTACGGTTTTAGTTTTTTCCTTGCGGCCATGACCACCAGTGGCGCAACCTCTTGTAACGGAAGTCCGAGAATTTCTGGACCCATGACGAAACGAAGAGTGGCTGATTCCATGGATGTAGAAAAACCCAATTTGTCCGATATCTCAGATGGAGAAGCCAATAGCAGTGGTAATGATTCAGGGGATCATCAACGTAACCCTGTGATACGGTTTATGCTGTTTCGCCTTAGACTGGTTCGTTTGCCAGAGCCATGGCTGCTTGGTATCGAGAGCACGATTTTGTGGTTGGTCTCAGGTTGCAGTCCTTGAAATTATGAAAGAAATGGGTCGTAGGATTTTCCTTATGCTCATGAGTTTGGCAGTCTTTTCAGCATTTTTGAAGTTTTTTGTTCTCTGCAACTTTTTTATTTTCAGCATTTTGAACATGGGTCATAAATTAGGGTAAAACAAACCTCCCAGTTCTCTGCAACTTTTTTTTTCAAAAAAATGAAAAGACGGAAACCCTTGAACGATCTTTCTGACAATAGGAACCCCTGCCTCTCTATCTTTTGAAAACCCAGCAACACTGAAATCGCCCTCCCTTTCCCTCTCTTTCTCATTGTCAAAGCCAACCCCTTTTTACTCTCTCGTCCAACTCTCCTCTTTTTAACCTGATACCGATACAGATGGCCAATAGAATAGGGACATGTAACCAATATGATTAAAAAAAAATTCAATAAACAAAATCAGGCCAATTGTTCTGATGGTAAGTATCTTCAAATCTGGTAAAATCCCTGTCTTGGGAGCCAAACTTGAATGTTGAAATGTAAAAAATCAAAGGGGTGCCAGAAGATCATCAATGGACATCAATGGCACTCCCAAAGAACCCTTTCCATTTAAGCTGCTAGACAGGGCAGATGATTGGACTTGAAACCTTGAGATGGGCAAAATTGGTTCTAAGGATATAATATTGCAAGAGGACGGATTCAATGAAGTGGAGGCAACAACAGCCCTAGCTGTTGATGCTTTTATTCTAATGATAATAATGAATGGAATAGGTCTTCCACAACGCCAATGTGGGGAAATCTCACACGTCACACAATGAGGACATGGAAATGGTATCACTAATGAGAGACCCATAAGATTAGAGAGGAGGGAGAAAATATCGGAATGTGAAAAGGAGGGGGAAGGAATCCCCACACTGGCGTTGTGTGGATCTTCTTCCCTGAAAAAGTACTCGATGATTCTTAGATGCTTTCACAAAAATCAGAAAGGAGCAGAATTGAAACTTCCATAGCATAAGAACCAAATTGGAAATAAATTGGAAATAAAAGAGAAGCCAAAAAAGACAAAACTGAGGGTAATAAACAGAAACGGATGAATCGATAGGCAAGGTGAATGAAGATTTACAATTTAAGAGCAGCAATGGCTTCAGGTTTAAAATCAACCCTAAGGCCCAACACTCTCCTCACCTCAGCCGGAGTTAACCTCCATGTCATGGGCCCTGAATTCTCGCCCCAGAAATCCAGTATCTCAGAGACCTTCTCCAAGTTGAGGATGGTCGCCATCTGAGTTAGCCGAGCAAACTTGTCCCTCACAGTTCTCTGTGTCATGCTGGAGAAATGACTCACCAGAGCCCTTGCATCTCTGTCAAGCTGCAGGCCCCCAAGCTGACTGAATCTCTTCTGCATCATGATGACTTCAAGTCTCCTTACGATGAAATCGATTATCAAGTGGACAAACGAATCATAGTTATTGGCTGTCATCAGCTGCTGGAACCATGCTGCATTGGTCTCAACGGAATGGAGGAGCCTGTGGACCCATGGATCATTAACCTCATTCTCTGCATACTCAGCCTCAGAGAGCTCATAGCTGATTGTTGCCACACTATCCAACACTGGACGGATGCGAGGAGTCACAGTGGCCACTAATTGCTCCATGCCAGCATTCCAGGTTTGCTTGAAACTGTTGCTCATCTCTCCCAATAAGGATAAACAAGATTTCACCTTCTCCCTATCAGCTGGGGCAGGGAACACCTGATGATAATGACTATTTAATATGTTTAAAAGATAAAGTTTAGGATGACCTCTCGAAGCATGCAAGGCATCTAGAATGACAGCATGAGAATAAAATCTGGTGATGAAATTTTCAGGAAGATGGCACACACGTATAACCAAGGAACCTTTAATCGACTCATCAAGTTAACCACCTACCTTGCTGGTGCAGTGAAACACAAATGCTTTAGTTTTATTTGTTGCTAGACAGAAATACCAGTTCTAGCAGCTAAAGAGCCCTTCAAGAGTCGATCAAGTCCGGAACCTTGAAATTTTTTTCTGAGATGAAACATTTGTCAGAAGAACCAAACAGCAACAAGAGTCTTGAGGGACAAATGAGAGAAGGCACGGGCTTCAGTTAGCACTCTACCTACTTAGTATTTGGCTGTCTTTGCTTCTCAAAATTCAAGTAAAATTTTGATGGTTGAGAAACAGCTTCCCAGTAAGTTGGGGCTTTATTTTACATCTGGCCTGGATTTTAGTGAATTAACATAGCCAACATCAAATATCTAGCATCTGCAGGGACAACAAGTAACAATGGAAACTTCTAAAGTCCACTCCCTCAATAGAACAGCAACTGATCCAAAGAATACAAATCCCAGGGCAATTTGGCTCCATTTTTTCATTAAAATAGAATTCAAGAATTTGGAGGACAGCTTCAAACTAGGCCTAGTTTGCATTGGTAGTGCTTTACATTTAATTTGGTATCACAGTAATGATGTTTGATGAGTAGTACAGCTGGCAGATTGCATTCCCATTAAAGCTACTAATACCCACATGGCCACATATAAATAGAAATTAAACTCCAAAATTTAGGTGGAGATCTCGATTCCTATTGGTCATGGAAATTGAAGCATGAAGTTGAAGACAGAAAGATGTGATTCATATGATGCACAGGTATCTGTACACTATCTAATGTAAATCTAGGTAATTACTGGCTGATTGGACTCTCACAATGCTTTTCCTTTCTTTGAGGTAATATATTATTTAAATAAGAGAACGATTGAAGTTTTCACACTAGCTCAGTTGGCAAATAGTCTGCTTCACACAGCACTATATGTGCTTCCCTCAGGGTCGCCCCAATCAATTACTTCTCAAGGGGGGGAGAGAGAGAGATATTTAATTTTAGATAATTGATGCAGGACATTGGGCTGCTCCTACTAGCCCTAGCCCAGGCACAAGATACTATCTCAGACCCAAGACAAGTCTTATCAGCCCTGCATTTAGTTTTTCTTATTTCAGTTATTGCAGTTTAGTTAGTTTTATATTAGTTTATTTTATAGGAGCAGTTTCATTTTATTGTGTGTAATTCAGTTTTCATTTTAGTGGTAGTGTGGCACTGTGGTAGGCAGTTATTACCACTCTACAGCAAGTATGTAGACATATCTTTTCTTTTAAAAAGGTTACTGCAGCCTCTTTGATGGGAGGATGGAATAATAAAAAAGCATTATGAATCTTCTTGTCAAACCCCCTTTTCCCTTTCCCTTCTATTGGGTTACCCTCTCTCCAATTCTTCTTCTTTGTCCCTGTTCTTGTAGTCCACGACTCCACCCCATCCCAAAGAGTAGAAAAGAAGGGAGCTTAAAGAACTAGACAACAAGGAATTATGGAACACACAAAACTAGAGCGAGTAATGACAAATACTAAAAACTGATCGTTTATATGTGGGTAGTCCAATATAATGTCCGTACGATGCAAATAATTAGCTTTTCTGTCAGTAGATATGGTTTCCTTTAATTATGGGACTTGTCTTCTATTTTTCACTTTAATGTCTAATTAGAACAGGAAAGGTTTTAAGTCATGGAGTCTGTTTTAAACTTTTAATCAAGACTAAGCATAAGGGGTCAAATAAAATCTAAGAGTTGTTTTAAGTTCTTAAACTTGAAGTTAAAGAGATTCTATATCTGCAGATTATAGGCTGCATCATAAACCTGATCTTATTGAATGTAATTCTGCATCAGATTCTTGCAGATATCTACCCTTTTATCTGCAGTTGTAAAAATTTAGGCAATACCTGATAAGCTACTTCTATTGCTGATTAGGGGTCTGGGTTGACCTTTCATCTCTTCAAGCCTTGCTATATTTAAAGTTTCATCACATTTCAATAATGTTTGATAGAGTTTCTTTCCTCTTTTCTCCCTTGTATCCCTAAACCTAAAATCTTTAATTTCTCCCTTCAGACATAAAATTTCCTCTTGAATCCTTATATATCTCCCTAAATCCTAAACAGCTCAATCTTAGTTAAAGAAAAAAAATCACAGAAGTTCTTAGATAACCTAGAGGTTTATTTAAGGCCTGTTACTAACAAGTTTAATGATGCAGGAGTATCCTAGGGAGCAATTGGTGTGCCTTGATGCAGGAGCATTCTGGATCTGGCTTTTGTCCTATTCTTTCTTTCCTTGATCTGGCTGGAAATCAGATCTCAAAGCTTGTCACCTATATTATTCTAAATCTGAGATCTAGTTGGCCCATTACAGCAAACTGTTTGGGGTCTTTGATTCCCTAAGTGCATCACTTAGGATCTCAAAGTCACTAAAATTGCAACTGGGGTAAATTTATGAGTTTTAGTTTATCCAGAAATTAAGTTTGATATGGGAGACGTATCTAAGTTTATAAAAGTCAAAATTGAAGCATGATCAGTCAATAGGTCGTATATGAAAAAGTCCAATTTCCCCCTACCTGCAGTTAACCCATTGTTTTTATGGTGGTTCTTGTCCTGCGGCTGTTCATCTACAATTCTTGTTAACTGTCAGTGGTTTATTTAAATATTCTCTCATCTTTCATTAGTTCTTTACCTGCAGCTACAATTTATTATCGTTTTCATACCAACCACTTAGCTTACATTTTTTTTTTCTTATTGCTCTCTGAATGAATCATATCAAGAATCAGGTTTACCCCCTAGAAACCAACCATACGAAAATTACATCTCTAAGAATTGAGATTAGCAAGTTCTCTCTCAACTCGTCGCTTTATTGTTTTAAGATATACCCTTCTTTCAAATGTGAATAAATTTCAAGTTCGTTCAACAAAGGTTCTAGTGAAAATAATTTAAAACGGAAAATGACGACTTTATAATCATGATTGTGTAATAATGTAACTAATTTATAATCCTATTAAATATGATGGTGGGAAATAAGGACTTTTTGAAAGAACCCATATTTTCCAATTCAAATCCAAGGAAGTTGGTTGAAAAGTAATACTAGATATAGAAAGTTTTTCAGTTAGTTACACAATCACTGTTGGTAATGATTATATGATTACAAAATTTCTGCTTTGTTTTTGTTCTATCCTTTCATGTCACTTCCAATCAGATGGAACCTCTATCTTTCCCTCCTTTTTTTTTTCGAATGAATCTTTTTTCTTTCTTTCTATTATTCGAGTCAAAAGGAAGAGTCTTAATCCGTAGAGAGGGGTTACCTAAAATAATTTATTGAGACTACCATTCAAAGGGATTGGTTCCTTCTTCTTCTTTCTCCCCACATAATCAAACAATTTTCTGCATTCTGATTTATATCCAGATCAGAATTCACTAACTATGATTATCCACCATGTTTGAGGGACAAAACATATGGTTTTTCTCTTCTCTAATTTTTACCAAGGAATATCTTTCTGGATCTGCTTTGCATTTCCAACAATCATATTGGTTGCAACTAATCTGTTCTGTTCAGCAAATGCAGTTACAGCATTCATGTAATTCAATCAAATCAGTCGGTAATACTTTTGTCTTCCCAATTTCATTTCTGCATGTTATTCACTGATAGAAAGCAGAATTTTGATTCTTATAATTCACTCGTTCAGCAGGGCTTGCTTGATTTTGATTTTTCATTAGCACATTTAAATTAATTTACTCCTGCTATCGGTTTTCATCAATTATTCTTCTCTCCAAGCCCAGATGGCACTAAAATTGAAACCTGTAAGCATTTTTATTCTGCAAATCAGCCACCATCTCAATCACACAGGTCAAGAGAAAAGAGAATCTCTATTTTCTGAAAATGAACCCTTTGCTTGGAATTTCAGAGCATTTGTTTCGAGTTTGGCGAAGTTTCTCCTTTGGAAATTGATTTATTTTTCAAAATTTATCTATGTAAATTATCCACTGCGTCAGCAAATTGTCTTGAAAAGTCTTTAGACAGGTATTATTTCTATCACAGCTAATCAAAACAAAAGCTAAAGAAAATTGATCACTCACCTCAACGCATTGCTCCTCAATCTCATGGCGCAGTTTTATCACGTAGTCACTACTCACGTCCATATTGTTTAGAGCTGTTGCAATCTCTGTGCCCGTCTTTAGCACACCAACACCACCTAGGAACAGCTTCGCACCCAGGTTTGGCTCTCTTATTTTTTGCTGCAGTGCCTCCTGGTATTCATTGCTCAGCAAATTCATTGCACCACTAAGAACTGCAAGGACTGAGTTGATATTTGAAGTTGATATCGCCCTTCTGCAGCAACTCTGTAAAACATAGAACACATCATCCACCATCGAAGTTGTGAGGCTGTCAGGAACATGCTCGTCAATACTTATGGCCTTCCTAACATTTTCTACCATAAAGAATTCCTCTAGGATCACATAAAACCCAGTAACATCTTGAACGACTTTACTGAAGCTTCCACTCCTAAATGCTTTTGTGGCTCGAGGACCCAGTTCTGGATCGACAGAACTCAATCCCCTGATCTTTGATACCATGAATTCCGTGTAGTCCTCACCCAACTGTGTTAGTGATAATATTTCTTCCAGGAACAACTCAATCTCCCTTGGATCTGGCCCTTCTGCAGCTCCAACTGAAAGCAGGCTTTTACTGTAGGAATTTATCTCCGATGCTAACCTAGCCAGTTTTCTGTAGTCCATATACTTCTTTAATATGAGAGAACCTCGGGAATCACACTCTTCTTGAAGCTCACAGATGGCATAGACAATGCCGTCTTCCCCACAGAGGCCCCGAAGGATCCCATCGTTTTCTTCAACAGCCAAGACAATGTCTTTGAACAGGTTTGTCAAGCAACCAACGAAATCAAGCTGGCTCTGCCCACCAGGATTCTGCTCCATAAGCTCTACCAAATGCTCAAATTCTAACCTAGACCTCAAAGCAATCACTTTCCTCAGGTATGCAACATAAACCTGCAATCCTTCGTCTTCAAGGCCAAGCGGCGAAAAGAGCATAACGAACCGCAGGATTGTGGGATGATCACGGTGATCAACAGCGGTGGACAGTCTCCTCCGAACAATTCCTTCGAGCTGTCTCTTTGACGCAAGTAGCTGCTCTCTCTGATCCGACCTTGAGTCTTTGTATTTTGCATCGATCTGCAGGAACGTCCGAATGTACTGGGCGGCTGCTTCATAATCCTCCGTTTCAAGAGCTTTCTTCACTCCCTCGATGCAATTATCCCGCTCAACAATGGCATCTATGCGTGATAGCGTGGACTGGACACGAGATTGCGCAAGATCGAGCTCCCTAACCTTACCGCTAACTTGGTCGGCTAGATCGCATGTGGAGCGGACGTTTGCAAGCATGTAATCGGAATCTGCCTTAACGATCTGAAGGACTTCGGAAGATTTCTGTAAGTTGAGGAGCTGTCTATCGAGATCGGTGCGTTGAGAGAGTAGTTTGTCGAGTTCGAGATCAAGGCCACGCTGATAGGCGATGCACTCGTGGAGAAGACGGGTCATGGCCCCCACATCTGTAAGCTTGCGAACCTGCTCTAGTGCTTCAGAACTCCCGAAGTCTACAGTCGAAACAGCAGACTCTTGAACTTCGTCCGTAACTGAAGAAGATCTGTTCGTCGAAGACATTGCCCTGTTTCTCAAGCCCTAATTTACTTCAAGGTACTAAACAACTGATTTCTTCAAGCCAAACCCCTTTTTAATATGCAGAGAACTTCCATGATCAACATATTCCGATTCTCAAACCGCAAGCAATGCCCCAGAGACCAATACAGAAGATCATTCCTCAACGATTTAATCTTGATTGATTATAATTGGATGCCCGCCTTCGAAGACGATGAAAAAAAAAAAAAAAAAAAAAAAGGAAAATGAAATTCTGAGAAACTCACCGAACAAAACTGATTTCTTTTTCTCACTCGCGCCGCCGCTCGCGCAAAAGCGAGCACATAAGCCAGCTCGGTATGCCCGATCCGTAACGGCGGGAGATAAATATGACGCGACAAGTGTAATTTGGAGGTAGGGATGTAAATACATAGTCGAAAATTCAATTCACATCCGTCTCCGTTTAGAGATAGCTGTATCTGATCGGCAAAAAAATCCTCTCCCGTGCTCCAGCCCGCCAGCCTAACATCTGACGGGCTGGAATACATTGGCACACATATCGATGTATTCCAGCCCGTCAGATGTTAGGCTGGCGGGCTGGCGCGCGGGAGAGGATTTTGGTCCATCTGATCGTGGGTATCTGGATTTGAATTTGAATAATCCGAAACAAGTAATCTATGAATAAACATCCAATTATGGGTTTGAAAGGTTTGTCAAATTTAAAAGAATGAGAGGCATAGTTTGCATAGATTGAGAACAAATCATATCCAATACGAGAAAAGTCTGGATTACATAAGTCAGAAGGGTAAATGGACAGTTGAAAATCTGAATTGATCGACACCAGAATCTCTTTAGGGATACCAAATTCGATGATCATGAGTTTGAGTCTTTGACCTTAACATTAGCCCCTCCTCAAACCCTGTAATGACATCAACCTCTTGCACTGGATACACCTTTTATTTCCCATCAAAATCAAAATACATAGATGAGATGTGCTCAAAAGGATTTCCATGGATGATTGTATTGATGAATGGAATCTGAGATAGATACTTAAGTCTGTTAACAACTCTATGATCAATAAACAAAGCTCCAGCCTAAAAAGACCATCCTTTTCTTTCCATCTGTGTTTGGGGGAAAAAGAATGATATAAAGAGAGAGCAACTCAAACGATTAAGAATGACATAAAGAGAGACCAACTCAAATGATTAAGAATGATATTATTCTTTGACAGCAGTAAAAAATAAATAATTTTGTCATCCTTTTGTTCAAAATTTGAACTACAAAAAAGCAGTGCCTGCAAGGCCATGGTGCAGGAGATTATGAGCAATGCTATCCCTAGCAACCATCGAAGTCATGGATCTAATACAGTTCTCAGGGACAACCTCGTCGTCATTGAGCTCAAAATTGAGCTCTGGATCCATTTCTTCATTCCTCATCTCACAGATGTTGTGCAAGACACAGCAAGCACCAAGAATCACTGGCAATTCCTGGAGCTTCACCTCGGTTCGTTTCTGTAGGCAGCTCCATCTCCCCTTCAATCTCGAGAAGGCATCCTTAGAAATGCGTTGAATTTCCCCAATTTTCTCATTGAAGGCATGTTGGGTCCAAGTTAGATGCTGGTGGGTATAGGGCACCAACACCCAATCCATTAGAGGATACCCAGAGCTCCCAACAATCCAAACACCCTCCAAGAGCCCTCCAATGGCCCTTTGATACAGAGCAGATTTTTCCAGTACTTTGTCATCAGACAATGAACCAGGCCATCCAATGCAGACATCCGTAAAAACCCCTTTCTGATCAACAACCCCCTGAACAGTAATCGAATAAGAAGTCTTCTGGTTACGCTCTGTGTGTCTCTTATTGAAATACGCAGCCACACTGATTTTGGGAGCGATAATTGGGATATGGGAGGTATACATAGATCCAACCACATTCGGAATCCCAGAAATGGATTCATAATCATCCTTGATCTTCTTCAGAGACTCATCATCAGGCCATTGAAGATACTTGGGCATCAAAACGGTTTTAATGGCAGAACAGACCTCAAGAACCAGTTTATGGCAAGTAGATATCCCCAACCCAAATCGCTTAGAGACGAGACGAAGAGGCTCACCAGTGGCCAATCTCCATATACAGACAGCAACACGTTGGCTAACAGGGATCGCAGGTCGAAGCATGGTATCCTCCTTGGCGACGACCGAATTCAGCTCGTCACATATCGAATCGAAGGTAGCTCTGCTCATCCGAAACGCGCGCTTAAATTCGCTCTCTGGGAAATCGGGATGATTACACTGATCCCACCAAGCCCTAGATCGGTCCTTCACCCAGAGGCGGCGCTGGTGACTGGTGGCGGAGGAAGGGATGGAAGCGTCAGACTTGGAATTAGAGGAAGCAACAGCAACAGCAGCAGCGGCGGCGGCAGAGAGGCGGGAGCGCTTGGTTCGCGAGTGAGCATCGGATTCCTCCATTTCTGAGTAAGAATCTTGAAAGTGAGAGTAGTAATCGAGCATGGCTTGGGTTTTCTTTTTGTGATTAGCCTCACAGATCTGCTTCTCGATTTGGGATGCTTTCGCCCACTCTATCTTGTCTGCTCTCTCTTGTTCTTCCAACAAGAGCAACGAAGTTAGGATCTCCTTCAAGCTTTTCTTCCCTTTCTTGATCTCTTCTTCTTCATTGTTGTTGTTGTTGCTCTCATCTCCATCTTTCCTCCTCCGTTTGTTGTTGGGATTCATTTCAGTGAGGTTTTGAAATAGGCTGTAGAAGTAAGACAAGTCGTCTTGGATCGGGAGAGGGATGGATGTGACTTTCATTCTTGAAGAAACCTGATCTGAAAGTGAAAGAACGAATCTCTCACTGTGTCTTTATGGGAAGAATGTTTTTGGTCAATTACAGGAACTGAATGTGAACACAGAGACGATTCCTGCAAATTTATATCACAGAGAGAGAAGAAAACCATAGGGTGTGTGTGACAAAGTGTGAACGCAGTTGAAGCCTGAAGGATGGTTCTAAGGAAGATGGGTCTTCAGTCTTCACCTTTTTTGGTTGGGACGGAGACTTTGGATAACGCGGAGGGGGAGATGGGTTTCCTGCTCAGATTTCGGCTAAAAAAGTTAAGAAAGAAAGAGAAGATTGTTTGACAAAAATCCCATTTTTTAATTATGGAATTGGAACGCGTGAGACATGAGGGAATCTTGCAGGTCAACAAAAGAGGAAGACAAGATGCACGACTTAGATCAGCAGGAAACTGGGAAGGAAGCTGAGGAACAGGGTTGAAGCTCGTCCAAGTCCTGTCACGGAAGATATGGCAGCAAAACTGATTCATTTCATACATCAGCACACTGGATCAGTCACTTATCAATGGGGATGCTTTTTTGGTCACCAATGGTGAATCAGAATCTCTTCATTCATGGTCTCAGATTAATTAGATTGGATTTTGGTACGATCTGAATAGATGCAATGGAAACTAAAAGGAAGAGAGTAAAATTTTTTATTTAGAAAGGAAACTTTCATAATCATTAGAACACATGTTATTAAATAATTATATAATTAATTCTAAAATTATTCAATATTTAATTATTAATTTATACTTCATTTTGTATAAAAATCTTTTGTATTTAAAAAATAAAATAAATTTTATATCTACTAAGTATTATTAATAATTATAATTAAAAAATTAAATAGTTTATACAATCATGATATGTTATACTTATATTACAAGTTTCTTTTTTAAATTTAAAATTTTCACTTGCAACTAAACTGAGCTTATAATTGTTTGTGTACTTTGATAATCTGTATAGAACATAATATTTCTGGATCTATTCGATTAGTTTTGGAATGGGGAGAAGAGGTTTCAACTGTAAAATCACATTGCTTTTGTACTAACAAATGATAAAAATATCTCTTTTTTTTTTTTTTTTTTTTTGATGTGATCAGGTGGGCACACTACCGTGGGGACCGAGGGAGATTGGCGCCAATGGAGCTGGGTAATGGGGGTGACACATACACCAAATGAGGCTAAGAAAGTCGATCACTTAATCTCCCGAAAGACGCTAACGCTCAACAAGCAGCTCCAATCAGGCGAGGCAGTGGTCTTCAATCATAAAAGTATCTTGCTTTTGGACCAACTTTTTCAACTAGTTTTGCCAAGTTTTAATTTTTCACGTGACAAATTTTGTGGTTTGAAAGTTGATGATGGATAAAAGATGGATTTCCTTATATAAAAGTTGGATTTCTCTTCATGTCCACTAAAATTAGAATCTCAAGCAACGATAAAGTGTCAATTATAGATTATCCACTGTCCCACCCATTAACAAAATGGTTGATTTTCATAAGAAATAATGTGTACCATAACGGCATTATAGCAAGACCAAACAAAGGACCAAATTTTGTGAAGAAAGAGGTGCCCAAATTTTTGGATCTAACTTTTTTCTATAAAAAAAAGTTCAGATTATTTTATGCCTTCTAGTATAACCGGTTTGGCCAGTCAGCAGTTCTTGGCATTTTAGAGGCAGGAGACTCCACTGTTCTGGGAAGTACATTTTTTTTTTTGGGACAAATCAGAAATTGAATTTGATACATTTTTTTCACACTTTTTTTTGGGGGTGTGTTTTCCTGCCAAATTCTTTCCTCTGCCACGCTTGTAACCTTTCTAATTACAAAGAATGATACTATCAGTAATACACCCCATTTGGAATCCACACCCCTCCAAAAAAAAGAAACAAAAAAAAGAAAAGAAAAGAAGAATGAATCTGAAATGACAGTTTAACAGTTTAGAGATGTATTACATTACAGGGATAGAGGTTGGTCCAAGCTGTTAAAGTTCTTTCTTCCGGCCTAGAATCCCCTCCGTTTGGGGCCTTGGTGACGATTGCATTCAGGGCAAAAGAGAATTGCATTTGGAATCTGGGTTCTTCTTTCTTTTTTCTTTTTGATTTATTTTCTTTTATTCTTTCTTGAATGTAAGGAGGTGACATTGCATCTCGGCCTTGCGTCCAATAGGATAGTTTTGATATCTAAGGGGAGGGGATGTTAAGATCTAACGGCACAAATACCGGTGAAATGTCTGGTTGTAACACGAGTTGGTTCCAACCAGACAAAGCCATTACAATAGATATAGTGATATACATTAATCCACAATGCTATTACAATCTGTATACATTAGTCCAAAAAAACTAGTCTGAGTATCAAACCAGAGCAGTTTCAGTTTGGCTTGGTGCTTGACCCCAACCAGGACTGTTGTCACATCTTTTTCATCCATGCATTCTCCTACTCATGTGGACAAGGTAATTGTACTCAGAACCAAAGAGTAATCCCCTAAAACAAACCTGTTGTAAAGGGTACATCTCTCCAGTTAACTTGGGGAGATTACACGTGCTCTCCACTCTTGTATGGCAGACCGCAATGTTTTGTTTGGGGTTAGCATGGTATGGGGAAGTGTAAGCCCTGTCACAGGAGATAGAGTATGTCTCTCTAGCCATGCCTTAATTGCTCTGTATTCATAGGTGAAACCATCGGCTGCAATATAAGGATCCTCCATTATTTCCTGTATTTGCATGAAAAATTGTCAACATTAGATGTAAAATAAGAAATCATCCACAACAAAAGACACTAAAAAATTTGCATCAAAAGATCATCTTGGAGAAGTTAGAAACTTAGAATGTAGTACCTGAAGGATTGGGCAGAAGTAATAGCTTGGTGCATAAATATTGCTTCCTTGTAAGTTGACACTAGCAATTGCCATATCTGAAAGCATTTTGAGAATTGGCAGTACTTCTGTTTCAAGATCTGGCCTATCCCTGCATCTGAGTCTGGAACATTTCAAAGCAATTTGTGCTAGTTCTTGTGATTCAACAAGCGGCCAATCTGTAACCGAGTTGTCTAGTATGTGTGCAATGGAACCATTTTTAATGGCATTTTCGACAGCTATCAGCAGACCATTTGGATGGCGAGCTGTCAACAATTGGAGGGTGATTATTCCAAGTGCGTATAGATCTGATTTCGGTCTGATGGTACCTGTTCTCTGGTACTCAGGATCCATATAATAGAGGGTACCAGCTAGAATAGAATCCCTGTACTGTGTGACGTCATCAGGCACAATTTCAGACATGATTTTAGCCAGCCCAACATCACCAATCTTGCTCACGAAATTCCTGTCCAACAAGATATTTCCTGGTTTCAGATCCCGATGAATAATTGGTTCTGGCTTTGTGCTATGTAAGAAAGCGAGCCCACAAGCTACTTCAAAAACAATCCGGAACCGAGCAGACCATGGGAGAGGGGAGACACCATTGCTTTGGAAAAGACACTCCTCAAGACTTCCATTTTCCATATATTCATAGACAAGAGATCCATTTTCAGGACAGGCTCCGAGAAGTAAAACCATGTGTGGATGGCGTAGCTGGCTAAGAACTTCAACCTATAGCACATTAACAGTTGGAAAATGCAGCTTACTTCACATGATACAATATTGGACCATTGGGAATAAATGGAACAAAAAATATGTGCCACTAATGAAAATAATTCTAATATAAAATATACCTCCTTCAGGAACTCCTCTTTCTTATCAGATGCATCTGGCAAAAGAACCTTGACAGCTACTGGAGTGTGATCAATGCTGCATCTATATACTTTTCCGTACCCTCCCTCACCTATCAGCTTATCATCGGAGAAGAAACCAGTTGCAACTTCTATTTCATTCTTTGTGTACCGTCTGTACCTTTTGTCACTTAAGAGTAGTGTGTCCATCATTTTCAGTCTCTCCGCAGACTCTTTGAGGGCATTCTGCTCTGCCACTTGTCTTTCCTGGGTCTCTTTAGCAAGCAATTGTCTTGCCACATCAACTTCTTTTACAGCTTTTAAATGCTTGGCTCTCTCTTCAGCAGCAATTTTTCTCAAACATTGTTCCCTCTCTGAGACGTCATTTACTTTTCTTGCTTCTTCAACATATTTAGAAGAAAGTAACCGGACCTGGAAATTAGTGGGAAAGTTTTTCTCAGAATCAAGAGTAGGATCATAATACGTAAGGGTAATATATAATATGATGGCTCTCAAGCCCATTACATGATTTTTAAATATGTGCAAACGTATTCACAATGGTTTGCATATGTACATTCAAATGCACATCAATCCTATTACCTTGCTATGGGTGTAGATAAGTTCTTTACAAGCTTGATTGTACATCGCTACTGTAGTTTGCAGTTCTAACCGAAGTTTCTCTACTTCATCCTGCACCTCAGACTGCAAAAGGAATTTCAATATAAAAACGTAAACATTGACTTGTTATATCTGATATATTTGTGATACTTCATGCACATATCATGTCAAATTGGGGAGTCATATTTCTTGGCTTCAGAATTGAGTTACACCAAAACTTCAATATATAACCCATGCAGCTTTAAGCATAGAAAGCAAGAATTAATACCTGCTTGGCATCTGTAACAGAAGTTATGAGATTATGGTTTCTATTTCCAATGTTTTGATGAGTTCCCTCTTGATGATCTTCTAGAGTGATGTTACTTGAAAAACTGCCACATTTATATGTTTGAGAATACAGGTCACTGTTCTCTGCTTCTGATGACATTTCGGAGGCTTTGTTAATCTTCCCTCCCATTGAGGTATAACGAAGCGGTTTATAAAAACTAGCAGATTCTTCTCCATGTTCTCTCTGATTTAACAATCTTTGCCCAGCATAGCTCCCTGATAGGATAAAGCAGATAATAATGATGAATGCAATGAAAAAGAAGCTGGTAAGTAGAAAATGACTAACTACTTTACAGTTTAGGGGTTTCTTAGCATACCACAAGTTGAGGAGGGATTGGCCAATTTTTTGATGACTCTCTGCTTTGATACAATATAGATATCGCAAGTGGCTGAGGAAGAATTCAGAATAGTAGATGGTACATCTGCGCCCTTTAGTATCCTAGGATTGCAACTAGATAACTTAGCAACTTGTAACACACATGGTGAACAGGTCGAGCATACAAATGGTAAAATGGAGAAAGAAGGTTGCAATCTTAAATCCTCTATCCCTTAGTAAATAGACTTTATCAGTGATCTCCGCAAGGGGGAGGAGGATAGAAAATTGTTACTTCAACTTATGGGCTGTTTGATCACCAACCTAGATTAAACAAGTTGAGGAACTTCAACAGTTCTAAGAGTAATAAGATCTGTCACACTTTTAAGGTCTTGCAGTTACAATTTCTCATGTGAATCGCGCAGCATAACCACAATTACAAGGGAAAGTGAACACACTATAAAATTTTCAATTTATCTGAGTTTCTGATGGCATATTTTGGGTCCACAGACTTCCAACAATGTGTATGTATTTGTCTTACAACTTGCTATCATCGACAATATAAAAAAGGCGTACCCAGCGCATGAGGCTCCCGCCAAGCGGGGCTGAGAAGGGGCTTATGTATTTGTCTAACAACTTGCTATCAACGACAATATAATACAGTTATATAATGAAACAAATTTGAAGGGTCACAACAAAATGAGTTACAAGTCATTCTTGACACTCTTGCTCATACCTTGTAATACAATTTGAGGAGGAGGATCCGAGAACTAAACTTTTAATACCCGATTCAGATACATATCTCAAAAGTGCAGCTGCAGGATTGTCATCTTCTAGCACCAAACTTTCCACCTACACAAGTTTGGATTCAAATCATTATACAACTCTAATTCAATTTGAGCATAGTCTACCTTGAAGTACAAGAAGATACCCACCTCTCTTGTTTTGCATAATCTCTTGGAAGGAAGGAAAATTTTTTCATACTTCAACCTTTTGTCCTGCATATACATGGCTACCACATCTTCCTCCATTTGCTTGATTGAGATATATTTCCCCGCTACATAAAACACTCGCAACAACAAGGTCATCATAAATAATTGACCATAACATAAAACAAGAAAAATCAAATACACCAAACGTTAGATTAAGACTGCATTGATGGCCACCTGGACATTTCATTTTTGAATTCCCATAACCTTTAGGTGAACACGATAACACTTCAAAATGGATTCATCTCTAGTCAAACTGTTTGCTGATAAAAAGCAGAAATGAGAAATTTATTTATTGGGATTTTCTTATTGACACCTTCTAAGGGATCAAATAATTTGGCAATTTAATTTTTTGCCCTCTTAATATAATACATTTGTTTTTAAAAGAAGGTAATACATTTTTTTCCTCTTATTAATTAGGGTAATTCTTGTGATTTCACATGTTCATTAGAAAACCATGCAATATAATGATAACGGCATTAATGCAACATATGAAAACCCATTTTACCCCTGACTTAAAAAACTTTCGGGAATAAGGCAAGGGGTAATAAAAAAAGGTGCGATGTTCTAAGAACACCTATAGAGGTGTCATTCAAACACTCCCTTATGTACTTTCACAATGAATGTAAGAGAGTACATCATCAGTATACAAAAATGGAACCATCTACATTCCAAGTGACAATTTAATATTTTAGCACCAGTGAAAGTGGAGAAAAAGGACAGTCCAAAGATCATCAACTAATATCCAAGGAATAAAAAAGTAACTTTAATAAAAAAAATGAAGATATATTGGGATCAAAGAATAAAAGAAATGAAAATAGAGCAGAAGATAACTCAAGAATAACTATTTAGGAACTGTGATCATCCTACAGGCATACTTGGATTAGGAAGAAAAGCATTGAAAACAGAAAATGCTTGATCCTATCATTGAACATTTTAACAGGATTCCAATTTTCTGTGGTTGGATAATTGGCATTAAAAGGAGTGCTACTGAAAAGGTATGGGAAGAAAATATTACGTGCCTTTGGAATGAGAAGGGACTATCTGTTCCAGAAATCTTGTCTAATGCCAAATGGGACCTTCGACCCAGGGCCACCTGTTACTCATCATACACCAAAGCAAAACATAGTACTAAATCTGTCTAGGACTTTTTCAGAATCAGCAATTACAGGATTCAATCACATTTAGCTGCAATGTTTAGAACCACATCCCAAGGTAGTGATTTTACAATATGGAGAATTTATGATATAAGAGTAGCTGTACGAAAACACCATAACCGCTAAGTTCGTTTCACAAGTCTCTGTTGCGTCTGGTAGCAAAGCTGAATGTGCTCTAATTAGGTTATCGTGGCAGTAGTATCCAGACATTGTGCATATAAGAGGTGGTCAATTTCTAGAAGAAAGCTAATCAAGCGACATATTTATAGTAAGCTTCTATTGGTTCTTTCCTCTAGAGATTTTGTGGTTACAGTGTGAAAAGCAGATGTCCATGAGTATATGCATGTTCGTGTCTATTTTCTATTTTCAATGAAACTAAATCTTTAGTTCCTATCCAGAAGAAAGATAAGAGCAACTTCTAATCCAATTTCTGGATCACTGGTCATAAATTGGAAGATTATGAAACAGTTGGGCTGATGAAATAAAATTGATTGAGTTGTTCTATTCGCCAGTTTGAGTTAATGTTAACCATGCCCAAAATTCATATTTTATAATCCGTTCAAGGTTTAGAAGATCGTAAACGATGACTTGGTTCATGTTGCGTAACAGGAGATCTGTATTCGTCTCGGGAGTTTAGGGTCCAGAATCAGAACATCTTATAAATTTAATACTACTAGACCACTGATTCCTTTCTTATTCATCATATAAGCTCTTGAGAATTGTTGGTGAATAGGTGCTTGATAGGGTGGAAGAGGAGAATAGGAAGGAAAGGAAAGAATCGTCGGAGCCATTACAGATCAACAACATCCAAGGACAACCAGAGAATTTTATTTCGAGCAAAATAAGCTAGTAAAAGAGATGAATCAAAAAAGGAGAGAGAGTAGTAAGTACATGGGGTGGGAATTGAAGTGACGACGGGCATAACGTGTATGAGCATGAAGCGATCAGCATGAGACATCAAATTCTCCAAAGCCCAACGGACGGCACGTCGGCTTCTGTGGGAACTTCGGCTGCTCACCGCCACTGCAACGGTGGTCATCTTCGTCTTCGTCGTCTCCAACAATCCACAATCGCTGCTACCCATTCGTGATTCGAAATTCCAGAGTTGACTGCGTCCGAGGACTTCGAACTCGTAACTACGGAAGTCTGACACTGAAAGGAAATTGCCGAAAGCCGTGTTTATTATCACCAGGGTCTGACTCTGACCTCTATATATATATGCTCCGGTCCCGCTACAACAGGAACTGAAAAATATCACTTAGGTGTGGGCTCACTGGCCCACCAGTGATGACTTTATGATTAAAATAGTCACAATATACGGTATATGATTAAAAAACTATTTAAAAAGGGAATCTGCCAATGTTGATACCGATCCGTATTAGGGCCAGTTGGAGTACATGATGAAAAAAATACTAAAAAGGAGGATCGGATTGGGTATTGGAGTCGATCCGAATTCAGAACCAATATGAATCGGTTGACACGGCCGATTCAATACCAATTACTAAACCTTGCCTGCACATTTTTTTCTGTAAGTATCAAATTATATGAGTATCAACTGTATATACAAGAGGATGCATGCCGATAAATAGGTATAATAACGTGTGCGGTATTTTTCTGCCACATGGGTACGAGTCATATGGACTGATCCGTGCTTGTCAATGAGGTATTTATAATTCATGGCAACTTAAGCCATGATTGGTTACACTCTCGCTCCTTGATTCCATTGATATTTTAATGTGCAGATTGATTTGAGAGTGGAAATATGGTTTGCCGAATATGGCTTGATTTTATTCTCTAGAGCATTAGACCGGCCAAATTGTTGTGTTACAATCAAGAATTCAAGCTCCCGATATACAACCTCTCTCTCACTTTCTTTGTCACTGTTACACTCTCTTCTTATCATTTCACATTAGCATATATAACAAAGCAAAACAAACCATGATTCTGTTCTGTTGTTGATCCAAAATCAATTACAGAACAATGTATATCAAACCTTATTTCTTGATCTGATTATATTTCGAAATCCATTTTAGAGTGGCATTGCCAAACATTGATTTGTCATCGAAGAATAAAAAAAAGTGATTCAGTCGGGAATCAAGGAATTGGAATCAGGGAATGTTACCAATCCAGGCCTTAATGTTCATCTTCCTTATTATTTTCTTCATCTCCATCAAGTGATTGTAACTACTATGCTTTACAGTCAATAGTTCTTGACCAACCCTTTATTGCTTTTTCGGCCGTAGATCAGCTAGGTGGGGCTTGCTTGTTGACTCCCTTGTATACAATCCATAAAACTTGCTTTATAGTTCTACTCATCTTTGGTTTCTGTTGAGTTTTGGTTCGAGACCCAATCTAGCCTTCTACCTGCGAACGACTCCTTGGTGGGGGTGTAGAAGTGCTCCTCTTCGGTCAAGTTGCTTGTGCATGTTGTTACCTACCATAGGATCTCTGTCCCCATAGCAAAGAAAGGGTAGTTGGCATGGGCATGTTAGCGTAAAAGTTTGATTGCAGCTGATTGTAAATCAATCTGATTTACGAGCCGCCTCTTCCTTTATTCAAAATAAAAGAACGTAAAAACTAGGGACTATTTTGTTTTTGAGAAAAAGTTCTTTGAATTTGGTTAACCCTTATTGTATCTGTCCTCATTAAAAGAAAAGTGGACCATATGCTGACTTAGTCCCACATCAGATGTGTGAGTATTTCTCTAATAAATAACATCGTGTAACCCTAGGGTTGATTAACTCTTTTGATATTGATGTGTGTTGTCTTGAGTCCTATCCTTACTTCTTATCATCAAAACAGAAGAAGTTCTTTGAAATACAGAGTGGGAACCATGCTAGCACTTCCTTCTTTTATCTCTCTTTTATGAAATTATCTCCTCCTTATTGAACACTGAGTGGGTGCATAAAACAAGCATCATTCATAGAAACCTCTCCCTTTGTTCCTTTTCCTAATAAAAAAGGTCAACTACTCGATTCTTGACTTATGGCCAACAATAGAGTTCGACGGGGCATGGATTAGGCCGATGTTCCCAATCTGATCGGATCGAAATTGGCAGGGTCTGATCCCTTGAACTTAAACCCGTGGTTATATAGGTCAAGTACTTAAACCTCACACGACATACCATTGTATTGTGAAATTAATTAAATAATTATTCATAAGAAAAAAGGTTCTTCCAAAGGTGGAGTGGGAGTTACGCTAACATTTTTTTTTTTTTCCAGTAAGTTATGTCAGCATCGTTTTTTGGGGGTAAGTTCTGTTAGCATCATTTTTTTTTCTCTTTCCTCTCCTGTTCCTTCTCATGCATCTATCTTCTTGGTTCAGATTGACGAGCACAAGCAACAAAACAGCTAAGAGAACAACTACCTTAAAAATTAAAATTTTTATTTTTTAATAAATAGATATTTAATTGATCCAAGAAACAAGAACACAACAAACTGACCCACGAGAGACTCTGATAAAACAACACAATATAAATAACAGCAACTTGGACTAAAAAAGTAAAAATCTTCCCTTTCGTTGGTCTGCACAATAGAAAAAAAAAAAAATACCAAAAGGCATTTGCAAGAAAACACAAAGAGTAAAAACGTGGGCGAATAGATGCCATAAAGTGTGGATTAATTATGTCTGAAGAAAGGCATAAACACTAGGGTTGTCTTACACGTTTGGCCTTGATACCTTCGTCATGAAATGAAAGTCATGCAATCTCCAGAGACACCATTAAATTATATAAATCAGTTGCGTGTATAACTTGCAATTAGATCCATTTCATTTCCTTTGAGTTTCGGCAGATCAATCAAAATTTAATGGCAAATCGTCTGACTCAGGAAAGGGTCGAATATGAATCACCCGTAATGAGATTCTATCACCGTCTATATTTTATGATTTCATACTTCAAGTTTGGGTTTCATATCTTATGGATGGTTTACTAGATTTCCATGACAAGTATATATATGTGCAGAGGATCCAGCCTCGAATAGATTCCCCAAGATGGGACCCATAATTCTATCTCTACCCTTCTGGTAGATTAATAAGTGATGCTTAAATGGAGTCCATAGCCTAAGACACTCACTCTCTCAATCTCTCTCTCTCACATAGTCTAAGTTGGGGTAATTAGCAAATGTGATTAGTGATAAAAGGTTGTTGTATCATAGGGGGGCGACTATGATTTTTAAGGAGAGTAGTTTTGACTTCAACTCAATCTTATTGTTTTTTGCCGCTCATGATATATCAATTTAACGATGATTTTGATACCCACTTTAGTGGATTAGTGGTTAAATACAGAGAGTTTTGAATAAATCATTTTTAAGTTTATTTACAAATCTATATCTCATGTCCATCTCATATATTTAAAATGATGTTTGTGGCTCATATTTTACAACAAATGTCCATTTTTTTCTGCCACAATCATGTACACTTGAATGTATCACCACCCAACTGAAAGATAAAATTGGAACGCTAAGCAACATCTAATTTGGAGAAAATTTTCCTTCATCATGAGTGAAGAGTCTCGTACTCCCATCCATGCATAATTCATAATGACCTGTCCTTGTATATTAAATGTCCGAATTATCCTCCCGACTCTTCTCCGAATCCCTTCTAAACTCTACGACCTCACAAGTGAATAAGGTGAACAAAAGGTGAACCCTCTTAATTTTAAACCAGTCACAGCTTTACAAGTGAACAATTGCCTAACATGGTTGGGTGGTGACCTATCCAAGTCCCATTGGATAAATAGAAAGATAGATAGAAATAATAAAAATAATAAATAAATATTAAGGACACTAATCTTTGAATATTCTTTAATTAAATAAAAAAAAAATGGAACCGAAATGCCACTTTTTCCAAAGATACATCAACAAGAAGATTGGGACCTCTCTAATGGGTATAAAGATACAAACCAAATCAAAACAGCTGATTTCGAGCAAAGAGCTAAAGCCACACTGTCTCAGCTGGTCTTGGCTTACGAGACTCTAACTTGAGATGGGTCATAGGAAGGGTTTAGTATCAGTAAGAAGAGAATGGCTTTCATGGCTTTTGTGGATTGAGTTGTTGGTGGAGATCATGTCTTCACAGTTAACAATGGGAGATGAAATTGGGATACCTGCAACAGGTTTGCTATGTATTAGTGAATGCTCAACATGTCCAGCCATCTGCCCACCACCTCCGACATCTTCTTTTTCTTCTTCGCCACCACCACCACCTCCACGGCCGCCACCCCCACACAATTTTCCACCCCAACCATACAATTTTCCTCAATCACCACCGCCACTGCTGCCGCCACCGCCACCGCCACCGCCACCACCGCCACCATATGTGCCGTCGTCATCTTATTCAGCATCACCACCTTCTTACTCCTCTCTGTCATCATCACCACCACCTTCTTACACTTCTCTGTTATCCCCACCACCACCTTCTCCATCAAATTATATCAACACTCCATTTACTCCATTGACGCCTATGAATGGACCACAAAACTCCTCTTATCCTTACTATTATTTCTACGCCTCACCTTCTGCATCAAAGGCAGCTTCACTTTCTCTTCCAGCTTTCTTTTCATGCTTCTTTATCTCCCTAATTTGCTTGAGCTTAGTGTTTACATTTTAATGATCACAATTTTACAATGTTCATTTTGGGTTTTCATGGTTTTACATGGATTTCTGTCATAACCTAGGGTTTCATATATGTGCTTTATTAGATTTTTTTTTTTTTTTTGGTAAGATGTGTTTTATTAGATCTGTAAAAGAAAAGGGTATATAATCTATTGTTAAATATTTCTATTTCTTTAGTTTCTGCTTTCTCAGATGTTTTCCTAAGGTACCCATTTTCAGTTTGGTAATTACTGAATGACTTAATTAAATTGAGGCTTCATTTCTAAAATTTACCACATGGTCTCCTCACCAGGGTTTTAGGGCATGGAATCAGGCAAGGCATTGGTCATGTTTATCCTGATTTAGATTGATATCAGCTTAGGATCGGACCCAAAAAACCTAGATTAACACTCTTTAACCTAACATGGCTATCTGTGTTGACATCGAACTCGATCCAAATCGGACAAACCGATCCTAAAACACTGCTCCCCACTATGGTTTAGTTTTAGATATTAGACAAAGTATTGGTCATGTATGTCCAAAATCAATCGAATACAAAACCAATGACCGAGTGACACATGACAGATACTTTATAGATATTATTAGAAAATTTCTTTCACTTAGCATCTTGCTACGATGATTAAGATTTTTTTTTTTTTTTTTTTTTTTTTTGCTAGTTGAGCTCCAATTGGGTTATGATTCCTCAAAGAATGTAAGTTTGTGGCCATTAGAGGAAAATATATGAATTCACCTAGAATGATTAATGGTGAAATCTTATTGTCACGGTCTCAGAACGTTATCAATTGCTTTTTCAAATGTTGGAAGGCATTAACTCTGCTATATAGATAGATGATGTGTCTATCCGTTCACATAATCTGGGTTATGAATGTGTCAAATTTCAAAATCAACGTATTGGGTAGAGAGCTCCTTAAGTCAGACTCAAATGTCTTCTGTGGTTGAAGAGACTCCAATCAAGATCCAACAAGATGATCCTTTTACACTACCTACAAGCTTAAGGTGGACCCACTGCCAAGAATAATAATAGAATTGATCAAATATATTAAATAACACTTTCAAGCAAAATCCAGTTACCCCCCATGACACCAAACTAAAAACAACGTACTAAAATCTAGTTGATCGAAATAAGTAACAATCATTTTCCTAACAAAATCTTATGGTAGAAACAAAATAAAAAAGCTACTCATTTTTCCATCAGAAACCAACCCATATGACCTCCGCTAGTACTTAAACTAAGGAAGGTCAGGAGGAGTACTCATCTTAATCTCCCTTCTCTTGAATGAGCATCCTTCTATGTATGATTCTTACTCCACTAGCCCTCTGGCAGCTCTCACAAACCACAACAGTTTGCGTGTGGCTAAAAATAGTAGTTCTTCTGAGATCCACGAGAGAACGTTATAATACAGAGTGAAGGGGAAAAAGATCCTCTGTGGTGAGACTGAAGTGGCAGTGATGATCCTAATAACTCAAAGTGCATTGAGACTTATCCGGGTCGAGGCCAATAAAATTTATGCGTTGGGATTAAGTAATCGAAATCAAATAAAAAGAAGAATCAAACTCACATTTTTTTTTACATTCTTGGCATATCACGTCCTTCAAGAGAGGGAAAAAAAATACATCATCAGCCGTATTTCTTCGTCAAAATGATCTAACACGAAAAATCAATTAAAACAGTGTCTGTGTTACCATATTCTTCTTCTTTTCAAGCTCGGTGGGAGGGTTAAGCAAATCAATGTCGTTGGAGAGAGGCTAGGTTTGCAAAATCATCTTAGGCATGAGAGATGACCAAGAGATATAGAATTGTAAATAATAATAAAAATAACTTACTCAAATACTCTATATGCAAATGAACTGATCACCAGAATAGGCATTAAAATCACCATTAAATAAAATCATAATCGTCCCCTATGGTGCAAACCAGATTCTATCCGAATCAATTTTCAAGATAAAACAACCCTCAAAAAACCAGAAAGTGTTACTCTTACTCTCATGATTTTCTCAGAAATTCATAAAGCTCCGCTAATCAATAGGTAAAAGTCAGATTAACACTAAAGGGATTGTCAAAAGTAAGTAATATCTTGTTCTTATCAATGGGTTAAACCTTCTCTCTATATATAGGCGAGACACCACCAAGCGTTTAATGCGAAAATTATTCTTTTTCGAATTACTAAACGTATATTTACATATTTTTACGAACTATTACATAGATTTTCATAAAATCATAATTTTTATACTAAAACGTATTAAACACATTTTAAACGCGTATTGCTGTGTTATACATGAAAAAATAAATAAAAAATCCTGATCCTCCCCCCCATCCTAATGTTTTCGATTTTTTTCCACCAAATCCTTGAAACCCCACTACCAAATAAATCCTCCCAGATTTGATTTGTGTTTTATATATGTTAATGAAATGACGATTTTATGTTAATTTCATAAATTGCAAGTTTTGTTTATATATATATATATATATATATATATATATATATATATATATATATATATATATATATATATATATATATATATATTGTTCTATTTGTTAAACGATGTAGATGTCTATCACTCTATTGCTTATTGAATATACGTTTGTATTTTTAGTAAAAAATTGCATAGTGAATATATGTCTGTATTTTTAGTAGAAAGGTTATCGTATTAAACATGTACATATTAATGTCGTAAGTATTTGTTTAACTGGATTTTAAATCCCTATATTAACATCTAATTGCGTTTAATATATATACATATCCATACTCGAAGATTTACTATTCCCAAACTTACTAACTATGATCCAAACATCATGTCTCTCTAAAGAACATTGCCTATATTGACCATTTAAAAATGTCACCTATAGCCCACTTATTAGTCATTTACAGATCTAATAGGAAGAGACTCACTCCACCCACACCCCTTGTAAAAATGCTTATCAGGAAGAAACACACCTCGTCAATTCGTTTGTAAAATAATATTATATAAGAAGCATGAGCAGATTGGAGAGGAATAAACTATAGGGACTCAGGGAGTGAACCAATCCAGATTCCTGAACCGAAACATTGAAGAAAACAATTCAGATTTAAATAATATAAGCAAAAAGGAAGAGAGAAGATGGCGCTCACCATGTTTGCAGAAAGACTTCCGCTGAGAGCCCTACAAAACCCTCGACTACACCTTGGGCGCGCTTAATTGCTTAGAGCTGCTGCCAACGAAGGTAGAACCGTAGAATAGAAAAAAGCAATGAGAGAGCTACTCTATTTATAATGGAGGATAGAATATTGTGAGCCGTCCGATGATTTAAAATGCTCATCTCAACCTATCTGAGGGTTAAGGGCAGTCTTATGCACAAAAGGAGTGATCTTTCCTAAGGTAATGGGAGGGCTGAATCGATGGCTTCACTACCCGATCCAATAAAAATGAGAACTGCTTTGGGAGAGGAATCAATTGGTTCATAAATGGTTTATCGATTCGGTTTGATTTGAATCGAGGTTATTAATAATAGAAATCATAATCAAATCAATTAATAATCGGTTCTTATGTTTCCAACTTAGACCGAACCGATTAACAATGGATTTATCGATTTATTATCAATTTTAATTCATTAGTTAATAACTTGTATCATATATAATTTATGTGGAATGGGCGAATATTTTATGATTCTAATTGTTCAACAACAAAATATTAAATATTAAATAATAAATTAAAAATATTGTATCACATGAGCGTGATATTATATCAAGGAATCACACATTTTGTTAGGCATTTATCTGGTTTTATTCTATTTCCTAACTAGTTCTACTTGGTTTACTTTCGTTTTTATTTGATTAGTTTGTTATCGAATAATCAACAGTTTAACAATTCTAAATCACAATCAAATCGATTAATTATATGTAAAATCAAAACCAAAGCGATTAATTTTCGGTTCAGGATTTTATCGATTGGTTTCAATTGAGAATTGACACTCTTATTGGGCTCTTATTTGGGTGTACTTGGGCCAGATCCTATGAGATCGGGTTTTGAGTTAGCTTTAATAATTGGTTGCCGATTATTTAGGAGAAAATTCTCTGTTCGATACCGATTATTTAAATCCTGTTTTTAATGTCAGGTTTGGATTATATTGTTATAAAATATTATTTTAGAGGTAGTCTGTGTAACATTTGTCCTGTGAGGATAATTTTGGATAATAAACCAATTGTCAAGGGATATCTTGAATAAATTTCCAAAAAAAAGAAAAACCCGCGATTAAATATGGAAGCAGTTCGCGACACAGAGATAAAGACCCGCCATTTCTATCTATATCTAAATAGCAGTTCCTTCTTGTCGGCGTTCCGATGTTATTTGCTCTGTTTGCGTTGATCGATTTCGATCTATGTGTGACTGAAATCCGAACCTTGTCTGAGGCTTGATTCATTCAAGAAGTCCATCTGTCCATCCATGGAGTGTGAGAATTTAGAGGAGGCAACGATGATTGCTGGCTTCCTCTCCCTGGGTTCCACCTCTCAGCAACCCTACGTTTCGGGACTTCTTTCCTTCACTCTTGATCGCCTCCACAAGGTATTTCTCCTTAACAATTGCTCATGTTTCGTTTTTTTATCTGCAAGACTGCGTAATTTATAAGATCGTGTCTGTACTGGTTTCAGGAACCGGAGCTTCTTTCTGTGGGTGCCGAGCGTATTCGGCGGCAAATGCAAGAGGTGGCTTACCGCGCATTCATTGCCTCTGCCGATGCGTTGCTCTCAATTAAAGTGCAGGTCACTGCAGTTGACAGACATCTTGAATCTCTGCTATCTTCTTTGACTCACTTGTTTGGTTATTTTTTACTTGTTATGAGATAAATTCCCTGCGGCTTATCCACATTTGGTGCAATGTGCACGTCTAACTATATATTTGTCATATTTTCTTTACTTTCCTCACTGTTATTGGCTTGTTTGACTTTCGGTGGATAAGCTCGATTTGTATGGACGCGTGCCTGAAATGAGCAGAAAAGGTAAAAATATGCAGTGTTCTTGTTTGCCTTGTCTAACAATCACTGTAGGCCTCTTGAATACAGAGTTAGAACTGGTATTATGATACATCGTTTCTACGTCTACGTTACATCAATTTTGACTTTGCTACAGGTTTTTAATTCAGTTTATTTGGAAGATTGATATTTAGTTTCTGGCATAGGAACATGCCTCAGAGTTTGGATTGAAACCATTTCGTGAATTCTTCAACATTTATAGAGGAAAAAGCATTTGTTCTCAGTGATTTTAAGTTCAATATTAGTACACTACTGCCTTGTTTTCAGATAAATGGAGCAGGCATGCAATCTACATGCCTCACATATAGAGAATGTGTATAACAGATGAGTATCTTCAGCCGGACATGTTATCAGAACATAACCATGAATGATATACTGTTGCATCTTCTGGAACGTAGGGGGTGGCACTGGCAGGTCAAAAGATGAAGGAAAGTCGAATAAAATTGTTTTCTCATGTGTAGTAAAGAGAAACGACAAGAACTTGATGGAATGATATGGTGCAAGTTGATGGCTCTAAAAGGACAAGGGAAGATAAAAAATGATGTGGTCAAGATAGTAAGAAAAGACAGCAGCCTAAGATTTTTAACCGAAGGGATGGCTTTAGCAAGAGTGGAATGGCAATTGGTAACTAACCCCAAGTACTTGGTTAAGGAGTTGTTGAAGCGAGTTGAATATTAGCAAGCGTGACTGCCTCCTTAACCACTCTGATATTTGGGAATCTTTTGTTTCTTTGACATTAGCATGCAAAGCCTTATCTATGAACTACTGATAAGTTAGCCTTTTAGGGGTTGTTTACTTGTAAATTGGAACCTAACTTTCTCTGAAGTATATGCATCCATTTATATGATTGTGTCTGTGTACTATGTTATTCCTATTGTTATACAATCCATTCTAGTCTAACAGACTTAGAAAACTGACCTTTTTTTTGTTGTCCATTTTTTTTTTTTTTTGCAGATAGCTTAGATTCCAAACTCATGTCAGGTTGCACTGAGTTCATTGACTCTGCTCAACATATTTTGGAGAAGAGAATGTTGAATCAAACGTTGCTAGTCAATCATAATACTTTGCTTGACTCGCTTGAAATCCTCAGCTTATGGACACGTATGTGTTTGATTAAGTAGTAATAATTTTTTAAATTAATAAAAGAGGTCCCCCCCCTCAAAAGGCTTTTGTTTTTGCAGAGGTTTTACTGTAGGATTCTCTTTGTTGACCTGAAAATGAATAAGAAACTTTTTGGAGATTAATGATCCATATTAACATGCATTTGATTGTGGATGCTGGGTTCCAATATTTGTCTAAGAGTTGAATCTTTTTGGTGGTAAAATCTACAATGCTTGCAATAGGCTTAGATGGCCAATTGGGTACATATTCTGGGATATATATAGTAGCTAGTTAAGGAAAAATTGAAGAAATAAAATTTCCAAGCTAGAAAGTTTATAACCTAGATGTGTTCATTATTGGGGGTCGGGGATGAAAAACAGTTAAAACCAAAAGAATGTCTTCATGAACCAGCAACATGACATTAACTCAAATGGAATATACGCATTATGCTTGAAGGACATGGTTGTAACTGTTTGGTTGTTGTACCAACTATGAGTTGGTTTTTCTTAGCAGTACCATTTCATAGTTTATGTTGGGTGTACCATTGCACAAAATTCAAACTCAAAAGAAAATTAGGGAATCAGACAATGATGCATCTCTTATGTCCTTGTCCTGTTGCATAAGATCGGTACTAGTAGAATAAAAGATCAAGGACTTCCATGTATCACAAATACAATGACTAATGATACACTAAGAAAAAGAGATACTGTGTCCTACATTGTTATCGCAGTAGCATTCCTTAGAAAATTTTTGCATGAGAATCTGAGTGGTGCATCTTTTGGGTCACTGAATCATGGATGGGTTGATATTATAGTGACTTAGTAATCTCTTCTTCTGTTGATGGCAAGTTTTGTTTTTCCATTTTGCATATTGCATCCATATTTTTAGGATGACTGCTTAGTAACGCCTCGGATGTCCTGCTTCCCACAGATGTGTAAGGAATGGAAATTACGATGAAGCCCCTGATTTATAAGCCTTTGTTTGCAAACTGTCACCAATGCATCCAATGTGAGTTTCACTTTTTTTTTTATCTTTTTTTTTTTCCGACTGTAGACTTGTCATTGCTTAAAACCATTATACTAGCTAACAGTCTTCTTTTCATCTTGTTTTCTGTTTTTCCTCTTTCTCTTTTTTTTTTTAGGCTATCTGTCATTCAAGCATTAGAAGCAGAAGTCAGACAGACAACCCAATCTCTTCTTTCCCAGCTTATCCAGAAACTTCAATCAAATATTGAGGTATCCTCGGCAGCCTTATATATAGGATGTCAGAAAACTATTTGCCATTTTCGATTTTAAGACATTTTTATTTTAACTATGATGGATTCATAAATAATTTTTTCTTAAATTTGTGGCATGTCCTTGATAAAAATTTATTGTTCTGAATGTGTTTAGTGCTGGAAAAATAACACTCCTTTGTAAACTGGATCGGAAAATTTTATAATATATTGAGTATGTCATTGTGTGTGAAGTTGCCAGAATGTCTTCGTATTATTGGGTATTTACGGCATATATATAGTGAGTCAGAACTGCGTCTTCAGGTATGGTTTATGTGTGATCTCTACGCATTTCAGATTTGCCTGTTTCAGTTTCTGAGTTTATAATTTTGCCTAGGTGAAACCCCTACAGGCCCTTCAAAGCCAGCTGATGATGATATGTTGAATGTTCCTCTTTCTAACAAAGATCTTTTGTATCCTGAGTATGACTTTCTGTTCTTCTTTTGTTTCTGACAAGGTTCTTTGCACTGAGAACAGTTTTTGAGATGCAGAGAGGCATGGCTTGATGGAATTCTTGTTGACATGGACCAGAGAAATGTCTATGGGTACTTGAAAGAAATGGTGAATCGTCGTCGGGGGCATCTCATAAATGCAGTTAATCAATACAGAGCTTTATTTTCTGATGATAAATCTGAAAGTGAAGAAAACTATGACAGTGGGCTTCTTTTTAGTTGGGCTATGCATCAAATTATCTCACAACTTAAAACTGTAAGGATCGTGCTGCCCAAGATTACTGAAGGTGGATCTTTATCAAACATACTGGAACAGTGTATGGTGAGGATGTCTCCCTTTAACATTTCCCATAAATTAAATGTGGTATTCTCAATGAATGCTTAATCTGAAACTAAAGGAGTTACTGTTTCTCTGATGTGTAAAAGAAGGGTGTCCGAAACATCTTCTGTGGAGTGTCTGTGCTGAAACTAACACGCATATTTTTCTTTTCTCCCTTTGACAGTATTGTGCTGTGGGTCTTGGTTTGGTTGGACTAGATTTTAGGGGCTTGCTTCCATCACTTTTTGAAGGGTAAACAAAGATTTAATTTCTCCTTTTACCACAACGTGTCCACCATCCTAAACTTCAACTAACTTTATTTGGCTGCTTACACAGTGCAGTTCTCAACTTATTCTCAATGAACATGAGTACAGCAGTTGAAGATTTCCAGGTCTGCAAAATATTAGCATAAATTTATTTGACTTGTATTACTGTATAGAATCAAATGGTTACAGTTTGCGGAAACTTTTTTTTTTGTGGGAAATGATTTTGTTGCCATATGAAAATTGAATTCAGCTCAGCAAATGGACAACTATGTTGGAGTTTTTCACGGAAAAGACAAACTTATTTGCCTTTTCGAGTGCTTTATAATTTTCAACTGTTATTATTATCGTTGTTGTTATAATTATCATTATTGTCGTTAGTATTGTTTTGCTGATCAGATAGTTGCAAACTGTTGCAAACTTACAACTGTCATTGTTCTCTATCAGATAGTCCTGGATTCAAATCGTTGGGTCCCATTACCATCTGTTGGCTTTCCAGCCAATAGTGCAACTGAGGAAAGTCAAGAGGATGTGACTCCACCTTCTTATTTAATGGAACATCCACCTCTTGCGGTGTTTGTTAATGGTAATTCTCGTTGATTTATAGTTATTTATATTATGATATCCATTTTTTGCACCAACAAGTCTTTATAAGTGGAGCCACGGTGGCCTTTGTTGTTCCTTTAATTTCCATTTTGAGGGGGTGAGGACTTAACGAAAGTTAAAATGATTAAAATATTAATTTGATATGACATTGGGTACCGGTTTCTCATTCTTCTCCTTGAAAGTTGAGACAGGATCAGGCTAAAATCCTACTTTATACCATATAGAAATTCTTTTGTATATGCAACCATTGATGTCCTCTAAATAATTCCCAGAAGTTGGTTGGGAGATTTTAGGGAGCAAGAGTTCCTTTCATGCTTTTTTGCCATCTCTGGTGACATGGTCTTAATTACAGTAACTATAATTTTCTTGTTTGCTATTCCTAGCATTTTCTAGACTCAATTTTTATAGAATCTGATGAGAATGCTTTGAGGCTTGAGCTGCTTCTATTCTGGTAAGTTAACCAGTTTTGTTTAATTTGAACTTGTTGATCTTGGCTGCCAATGCATAAAACACACAACTGTCGTTTTGTGGATCTCCAAATTTCCCCATTTTGGTGGGTTTGAATTTGATCATTCAACCCAGCTTCTTCTCTAATTCTTAAAAATAATTCTGAAATAAAAACCCAAGCATACGCGCATACCAGGAACAGCAATCACAAAACAATTATGTTTTAGGATCCTGTCTATGCATTTACTTCATATGAAGGACAGAGAAGGAACCCCGGCCTCGATCATCAGAGAAAGGAAAGCAGCTTAAGAACATGGTTAGGCCGAAGAAACTAACTTCGGCCAAGAGGACTGAGGATCGTCCTATGGAGCACGCCGAGTTGAATCAACAAGTTAGCGAACTTTTGAAGAAGGGGCTGATTCGAGAGAGTATGTCACCATGTCCTGTTCCGGCCCTCCTGAACATTTTGTTCAGTTTGGATCATTTCGGATGTGTGGACAGCCGTGCCATCAACAAGATTAGTAAGAAGTCTCGCTTTCCTGGCTTGACGATATGCTCGACATCTTGACCGGGGCAAAAATCTTTTCCAAGATTGATCAACAGAGTGGTTATCATCAAATCCGGATTAAACCTTGTTGTCTCATCCCATCTTCAATGAGAGTTGATTGCCTTGCGTTTGCAATTGATCGAAGAAGGCCAACCGTTTTTCTTTCTTTCATTGCTCGCCATCTCCCCAACTTTGGGACTCTAACAGAGAAATGGAGTGATAACTTAAATCATCGGAAAACAAACGAAAACTCCGTTGGATCCTCTGTTCTAGCATTCAAAAGGTGTCAGGTTCGTTCCTTGGTAAAGCTTATTCCTGATTTCGTGCTGAACCCGGTAAACAAACAAATAGGTGGTCTTTTCGGAAATGTTAAACAAAAGTTTTCCCCTCGCATCTAGTCAATGAAGCATTTTGATAGATTTTGATAGACACTAAACCACAATGCTTGGTTGGTGATTCTCAGCTGAAAATGTTGCTTGTAACACCGTAACAACATCCCTTTGGAAATCTCTTGCATCTTTCTCACTCATTTTTTCTCTTGTTCGTTGCAGGTGTCTCAGCAGCTATGAACGAATTACGGCCCTGTGCGCCGGTGAGCTTGAAACATATGCTGGCACAAGAATTTGGAAGGGGATTGCAACCTGTTTCTGATTCCTTATTGAGGTACAATGCAAATAAGATGCTTAGAGCAAATGAGTCTAATTTTTCTCACTCTGTCGGGCATTTACTGAGGTAAGATTTTAACTAAAGACTGAGTTTGGCTTTCAATCTGTTCTTATTATCGGTAGTGAATAGTGATGTCATCCTGCTTCTTCTTTGAAACACTTAATTTAATGGTTGTCTATCCACATTGTGCAGCTTGTTTTGGTCGCTGTTACCTGGTGGAGCTGCTTTGATCACAGACTTGAAGAGTTTATCTGATGGAGTTAGTCTGCTTTTGGCAGTCTCTCCTGCCAGAGAACTACCAAATCCAGTTGAGCATCTAGAGGAAAAACATGCTAGTCTAGTCTGAATGATGGAGATATTCCTGCCGTGGACAATGGAGTTCTGCATGTAGCTGGGCAGAGACTGATGTAAGTAATGTATAAATGCTTGTATGAAGAACTGAATTCATTGATTTGTGATTGTAATTTTTAAGAAGTCCAAAACCATAACTTGTTTTATAAGGAAAAGTCTCTGAGCAAGGGGCATAGGCTGTGCCCCCACACATGACATGAATTTTTTTAATTGATTCTTTTGCGCAGAGACAAAAAAAATGAATAGAAAAATCTTTGTGAGGGGGCATAGGTAATCCCACTGGCTTTGAGAACCCTTTTGCCATTTTTCCTTGTCCATCACAAAGGCTCAGTTTCGTTGCAAGGGAGTGAATTGAAAGGTTGAGAAGTGAAAATTTTCAAAACTAAAAAGGAAACTTTTATAACCATAACTTAACATGATTATATAAATTATTTAAATTTCTTGTCATATTTAGTAATGATAGATGTAATTTTTATTTTATTTTTCAAATGTAAGAGATTTGGATGCAAAATAAATAGTAAGTTAATCAAATATGAAATGATTTGGACTTAGTTACATACATTAGTCATGTGATGTATAATGATTACAAAAATTTGTTTTTTAAGTTCAAAAGTTTCACTCCCTTTCTATTTAATTCCTCTTCAACCCATCAGAGCCAAGGGAAAGAACAAATAATGAAAAACTGGAATTGATGGAAGAGAATCGGAAGGTTTGAAAGGGCTGGCTTTTTAAGTCTACGTATACGAAGACCAGATTCTCATCGAATTGTTTTGGACAACAAGAAAAAGAGATTTTGAACAAGAGGTTGGATAGAAACCATCAACCTTGAGTTCTATTTTCATAATTTGAGCCTTTGCATGGATCTGTCTAATAATTGTTCAAGTGAAGGGAACTAATTTATAACAAAGATTAAATGGAAGGAGATCAAAGTTAAAACAAAAATAAAATGGAACTCTTCTGATCATTGCCAACTAATAATTATGTAACATAAACATCCTGCCTAACAATGGAAGGCCTGCTCCTTGAGTGCTTTTGCTCAAAAATCCTTCGTGATGTGGAACATGCTTGTGATCTCAAGGCTATCTGAACTCATGCCAAGTACGAGTAACAAATGAAAGGTAATTCATCTTTTGGGTACATTCCCAAGAAGGCGAGGGAGTATGGTCAATTAATCAGTATCGGCTAGGCCAGATTGTCTACGATCCCCAATCTGATCCTGTTTTAATATTGTTATATATACTATCAACCACGAGTCAACATAGTTTGATACCGTATTTGATGCCTGGATTTAGAACCTTTCAAGGAAACAGAAAAAATGAGAGATTTGAGTTCCCTAGGTTATTTGCTTGCAGCTGGGAAGAATTTTCTTTGTTATCTTTCCCAGCTGTCCCATAGAACCCACTTTGTGGGAAACACATTTGAAAAGTCATCTCTCAAAAGCCTTCTCCTTTTACTGGAAAGACTAATGGAATGGATGCACCAAAAGTTTAAGAAATGAATTTCCCTTCCAATCTTGTAGGGAAAGCAATCAAACGTAGCCTATGTTTTACCCCATATTCTAAAGATGATATAAGTATTTCTATACTCACAAAAGTGGTATCTTCCCTTTCAAGCATTAGATAGCATGTGTTTCCAGCCACAAACTCTCAATTAGGTGGCCAGAATAATGAACCCAGCTGATTGATAGGTGGGCCATGTTACACTTACATATTAGTCACCACCTTCATCCCACAAAATTGATGTACAAAAAACTAGGGCTTCAACAAAGTAAAAAAAAACAATTGGAAAGATGAGGAAAAAAATCCTACCAATGCTTTGAATGTGCATGCGTTGGTTCTTCCAGCTTGTCTGGAAACAATAGTTCAAGCTGCTGCAGTTATTCATTGATTCATCCAAATTTCAACCCGCCAACTGCCATTTAGTACACAAACCTGATGAAAGCAATAAAAAATATTTCACCTTGAACATGATAAGAGGGTATCCAATATTTTTAATGACAAGTTGAGAGACAACAAGATCTATCATATCAATTTTATGAGGTGTAATGCGGAGTAAGCATGAATCAACACATCCACCAACGAGCACTGCTGATGCTGTTGAGAATGACATGGAGGACATGAGCAGAAAATTACTTTCATGGTGTCAAGACAAGCCACCATGGCACATAGGCAATGCCTAGGAGGGGCCGGGGAACTAATGCAAGTACCATATTTTATAACCCACTCCATTTATTGGGGGAGTGGAAATGTTAAGTTCTCAAGATTAACATGTGGTGGGTCAAAGTGGGTTTTTGGGTTCCCAAGGCCTCAACATGAGAGTAGCACCAATTGTTGGCAAAGATGAAGAAGGATAGATGGCTGAGATGGAAAGCAATGGAATTCAATGACTACCAGTGAAGAGTAATAAGGTGCAAGTTGAAGTTACATGACTAGCCAAAAATCTTACTACCACATCACTTCTCTAAGACATTTAAAGAATACTGCTACATGATCAGAGGATATACTACACACCAGATATTCCCATCTCAACGACTTGACAAGAAAAGAAAAATCCATTGTACAAGAATGCCACATGGGAGAACAGTTTACCTACTGCAGATGTGTCTATTGCTCCTCCCTCGGCAGTGACGTGCTGATTGAGTTCCACTACTAAACCACCATAAAAAATTTTGATGCAAGTAAAATCTAGAATCAAAATGTAGTACCCACTCAATTACCAGATACGGTTAGGCACTCAAACACTATACCTGGCTGAATTTCTTCTGCAGGCCAAACCAGGTCACCAGACTGTCATCTTGACTCTGGAATAAGAGTTGGCTGAGGATAAAGACAATCTAAGGCACTAAATACAGCACGTATCCAACGCCTACCAAGAGATGTCACAACCACAAAATCAGAAAATTGAAAGGAAAACAGAAGGATCTTGAATCTAGAGGAGAAAATAACACGTCCTGAATATTCTGAATGCTTACAATTGAGAACAACCTATTTTTCTAATTTGTAAAAAAGATGATAATTTAACAGCCAACAAACACTTTCATGCAATAACCAATGCCATTCTGTGGTAGAAATGAGAATTAGAAATGTAGAATCCAGGATCATCAGCATTTAAACCAAATCAAAATTTGTCAATTAGATTTCATAATTTGAGATTTCTAACAGAAAATGGAACTCTTACGCAATAGGAGTAAGTTTTAACACAACAGCTTAACTGGCCAAAAGTTACACATTTAATATTTCATTGTGCCTGTTCTAACAGTCTATGGTAAGTAGCTATTTTCACGTATGTTAAACCAGAATCCACAAACTAATGTAAAGTCGAATACATTCTAGACATAATCATGGAGGAAAAAGAAGAAAATAAACTATCGAATGAGGGAATTATTTAGAATATCATAAAGAACTGTAATAGTTCGAAATACTTTAGGAAGATTAAACGCGCCGATCCATGACAATGTTCCGAGAACGATTTGTTATTCGTTTGCAGTATACATTGATTTCCATGGTATTGAAGCCTTCCCTTTTAAACAAGGTAGACAAGAAATCTTCCGAGAAATAGAAGACACACTGAATCACCAAATTGAAGAGCTGTCAAAAACTCAGGTAAACACAATGATCTTGCTTTTTAAGACACTGCAACTACTAGCCACCATATACTTACAGTACCATCTCCTCGAACATAGAAGTTCTCACCAATCATCTGATTTCTGCTGGTAAGCTTCTCCTGTAAGGCTAGCCCGAAGTCAATTTGACAAGCCCAAAACCATAGTTGATATGCCATCAACCAACATTAACTTTCTTCAACAAAAACTGAGATGCTTGAAAATACAATACAGAAATCTAGCAAATAAACTTATAAAAAACTATATTTATTTGCCTACTGAATCAATGCATATATCAGTATTGTTTCTCAGGTGTTACCCCCAGAAGAGTATATTAATTTGATGGGCCTTCTTACACTTAAGCAAGTAAGATGTTCCAAGAACATAACATTGAACAGTAAAAAGAAGCCTTGAAAAGAGTTGTAATTGTGTTTTTCACAATGCTAACATAACCTATAACCTATGTTACAGATAGCTTAAAATTTGAGCAGAAAATGTTAGCCATGCATTTTAATATCCCCAATATCGCCCAAAGAATGAGTAATTATCACAAAATTAATCCCCAAGACTGCAACCAAATTTCCACAGCAAGGTCCAAAATGAACAGATGTGCACAAATCTAGAAATAAACAAGCTGTCTTCACTCCTCAGAAAACAACTTTCAACTAGTCTCCTACAGATGACTGTAAAAAAATGAGGCAAAGGGAGGACAGGGAATTATTGAAAAAGAAAAAAAAATTATGAAAAATGCTGAAAAGAATATCAGAGTAGTAATTGAAGTTTTCCTAGTGTATTTTAATTAGGGGGAAAAAAGATACAATGGATAATACCAGTTGATGCAGTAGATACCCTATATAGTGGATAACCAATCAAAACAAGAAATTTGACTTTGATTAAGGATATTGTAAAACTATGACACGGTGGACTGTAAAGAAGGACATGTAACTGGGGTGGGGTTACATATTTAGGGAATGGTAACTGGCAGACTCACTTGAGCGAAATCTCCAGTTGCATAGTCTCGTACAAGAACATAACCATTTGGCTGCAAAAACACAAGAATGTTATATGGCAGTTTTTATATAATAAAACAAACAAGGGATAACAAAATTAAGCCTTTAAATTAATATTTTGTCACCTCACCTTAAGTATTCTTTGGATGTTCTTCAATAACAAGGACATTTTCTCTGGTGAAACTGCAGACAACATAAAAATCTGCTTAAGATGTCAGCAGATCATCTTGTCAGTATCTGCATTTATTTGCAACAAAGTTCAATGTTGTTAAGGAGGATAAGGAAAAAGATCAAGAAATCCAAATATTTAGGGCAATTCCATCTAGCACAATTTTAGTTGTCGAATGAGTGCACATGTTTGTCATATTCAATAAGAGATAATTTGAGGTGCCACCCTAGGCTTGGTGGAAAGATCTACAGTTGTTGACAGTAGAGACCAGGGATCAAATCCCACCTTGGGAAGGGGTTGGATTGTCGGGGGAAATCATCCTTGTGTCCAAAAAAAATAGGGGGGGATAATTTGGTATTTCAAAATAGATTTGGGATGACATACTTTCATAATTCATTTCAAAGTAAAATATATCAATAGAGAGAAAAATAACAAGCCAATGAATAGGAGTGAATCTGAATCAAGGAATGCAATCTTCTTCTTCTTTTTTCATCCACAAAACAACAACAAACCAACGTTATTAAGTGTATAATAGAAGATACGTATAATAGAAGGGTAACTGCTCCTAAACCATTTGTATCCAGGTATAGAATGAAAGCAGGTAAAAATTTTAATATTCCAACAAATGGACAATTAGCACCAAAGGACCAAATATCAATCTCATCAACTTAAAATATGAAGTGAGGCTTGAAAGAAAGAAAGAAAGAAAACCATCATGAGGGGCTTGAGGTTGGAACTTAGCATCAAATATTCTTCTAAATCTCTTCCTTTCTTAAGACTTATGATACTCCATTGGTAAACTTAAATAGACACCTACAATAAGAAGGCAAAAATTAAATAAGAAACCGTCTTTTCAGAGTCATGTTTATAACTGTATTCAACTCCTCCAAAACCACTTAACATCATTAGTAAGGCGACACGTCCAGGCGGCTTGGTGGTGCCTTGGAAAATAGGCCGGCTTGGTCGCCTAGGAAGGCGCCTTGGGCGTTTGTTAGGCCTCCAACAACACCTTGGCACCTCGACAACTATGGCGATAAGGTTCATATATGTTCTCCATAATCCCTTCATTTTCCATCTTTATTTTATGCGCTATCAGAATCAATGCCTCCTAAGAACTCAAATATATCAAATAACCTTCTTGTTAGTGATATATTATAATTCTTCTTAGCAATAATTACTAAGTGCCCTGACTTAGTGATGCAGATCAGGGTTTACACAAAAAGGAAGAGGAAAGGCCACAAGCCATGTGAACAGTACCCACGTGAACAGTGTTCCTAATAGTCGTTATACTATCTCTACCACCAGCACTTAATCTGTCCTATACAGTACTATTAAATAGTTAGTTTGTTTCCTAAATCTCTTGTTTAGTTAGTTTCCTAATATATGGAATGGATAGTTGGAAAGTCTAATTACTTGGAGACCAAGTCATAACTTTCTATTTTTCAGATTTAGAAACTTTCCTTTTGCATTGTATTAGAACCTTCCCATGTTATAAAGGAGGTTAGTCTTTCCTATTTGCTTGTAAGATCTCAAACTATAAATAAAGAGAAAGCAGGCTGGCAGTAGTAGAGTTTTTCCAGAAAAATTGAGAATCAATTAATTTCTGGTTGAGCCTCACCTGGTTGTGAGACTCAACCTCTTGTTCTTTTCTCTTTCCTTGCAATTTCTATTCTCCCTTAGATCTAGGTCTACTATACCTTGGCTGACGACACTGTTCCTACAAGCTCCTTCAAGTTCTGTGGCTGAATTGAAACCAGATCACAAAAGCTCCAGAACACTATCCAGAACCAGGCGCTACCAGGTCTAGCAAGCTTTGGGGCCTCATATCTTTCTCAGTTTTGTTCTGATCTTCTTCAACTTCGGAGGAGTGTTCATACCTATTATAAAGGCCATTCAACCCAAGTTTCATCAATTTCTGACGGTTGGATTTCTAGATAAGAATTTTTTTTCTATTACTTTTCTCTGCAGATTTTTGTATTGGACTGAATTAAAATCCTGTAGCAAAGAGGGTTTATGAATTTGTGTTGCCCTAAACCCCTTTGCCATCAATTTGGTATCAGAACATGGCTGAGAAGAGTTTTACCTCTCCTAATCAGTCCAATAACCTCAATGACCTTGTTAATTTGGTTCTCTAACGATTGACCAAAATGGATGCCAAGATAGATAGCATGGATGGGAGAATGAGTAATTTGGAGGAACGAAATAATCCTAGGCCGGCTAGAATAGAAGCCCCCTAGAAGAGAAGTTTCTATGGTCAAACTAATGCCAAGAAGTGTTGCTAGGGCTTCCCAAAGAGTCCCTAGAGAGGAATACCAAGACCCACCCTATGAAGACTATGATGAACCTGTCTGTCCCCAAACCCATAAGGTACGGATAGACCTCAAGGAGTTTCATGGGAGACAAGACCCTGAAGCCTTTCAAGACTGGCTGAATGCCTTAGATGACTATTTTGATTGGTTTAACCTTCCCGAACCTAGAAAGCTGCAATTGGCCCGCTCCAAACTAGTGGGGGGTGCTCGTGATTGGTGGCGTAACTATGAGTAGTAGAGAACCCACTACTTGGGAGGAGATGAGGGAAGAATTGAAAGAAAAGTATTTTCCTCGGTCTTTCCAAAGAAGATTGCATAACCAGCTGAACAATCTTTGACAAGGTAATATGAATATAGAAGACTATGTCTATCAATTTGATCAATTATGTGCACGGTCAGGTTCACGAGACAATGATGATCAAATCATTGCGACCTGAAATTAGAGAAAAAAAATGGGAATGGTTGATATTATTAGTCTTAACGATTGTGTTGATAAAGCTTTCTAAGCCGAGGACCTTTTGAAGTCAACACCGAAGCCCACCTCTAGTTCTTATGAAGTGAAGCACCCCACATCAATCAGCAAAGCCATTGAGACTACATCTCATGCTACTCCAACGACAGATAAAGGTAAAACTCCCATGGTAGCAGCTACGAATGTGCAATGCTATCACTGCAATGCATATGGTCACTTTGCTAGAGATTGTCCACAAAAATTAAAAGTAAACTCTTTATTTGCTGCAATCGAGGCCAATCGAGATACACAGGTATGTGAGCCGCAAAGTGATGACACTCCTGTTCCTCATACGGATGATGGTAAGGATTCATATGAAATCCATATAATCAGCAGTATGGTTTTGGTTGCCTCAAAAGTGGATATGATTAATTTCGATGCCTCTACTAAAGCTCCATGGATTGATAATGGTGACCACAGTTCTGATGAGGACAACGGTGTTATGGAGAAAATTGCGAAAGACGAAGAATTGAATAAGATCGTCCCCATGGATACTATAATTCCACTTGACTTTCCTCAAGATGTTGAGCATGTTGATTTCGTAATACCTTGTAAATATCTTAAAGAAAGTGGACCCAAAGTGATGGATTTTCTTCCAACGTTGCAAGCACAGTTAAAGTTTCAAGATCAACATATGCTGCCTACCGACCCCTCTGTAGTCATTCTTTACCATTACAAAACTCGTGGACGAGTTTATTTTATTTTAAGTGAGGGGGAGCTGATGCAGATCAAGGTTTACACAAGAAGGAAGAGGAAGGGCCACAAGCCATGGGTACTGTTCACGTGAACAGTACCCAGGTGAACAGTGTTCCTAATAGTCGATATACTATCTCTACCGCCAGCACTTAATCTGTCCTATTCAGCACTATTAGATAGTTTGTTTGTTTCCTAAATCTATTGTTTAAGTAGTTTCCTAATATATGGAATGGATAGTTGAAAATTCTAATTACTTGGAGACCAAGTCATAACTTTCTATTTTTCAGATTTAAAAACTTTCCTTTTGCATTGTATTAGAACCTTCCCATGTTATCAAGGAGGTTAATCTTTCCTATTTTCTAGTCTTTCCTATTTCTAGTCTTTCTTATTTGCTTGTAAGATCACAAACTATAAATAAAGAGAAATTAAGCTGGCTGCAGTAGAGCTTTTCCAGAAAAATTGAGAATCAATTAATTTCTGGTTGAGCCTCACCTGGTTGTGAGACTCAACTTCTTGTTCTTTTCTCTTTCCTTGCAATTTCTGTTCCTCCTTAAATCTAGGTCTACTATACCTTGACTGACAACACTCTTCCTACAAGCTCCTTCAAGTTCTGTGGCTGAATTCAAATCAGATCACAAAAGCTCCAGAACACTGTCCAGAACCAGGCGCTACCAGGTCCAGCCAGCTTTGGGGCCTCATATCTTTCTCAGTTTTGTTCCGATCTTCTTCAACTTCGGAGGAGTGTTCATAACTATTATAAAAGTCATTCAACCCAAGTTTCATCAATTTCTGATGGTCGGATTTCCATATAAGAATTTTTTTCTATTACTTTTCTCTACAGATTCTTGTGTTGGACTGAATTAAGATCCTGTAGCAAAGAGAGCTTGTTAATTTGAGATGTCTTAACCCCTTTGCCATCACTTAGTCAAAGCAATTGGCCAATACGTAAGGAGAGATTAGTTTGTTTGTTAGAGTCCTTTGTCTAGTCTGGTTGTTAGATTCCTTCGTCTAATCTGGTTTACTTGTTAGAGTCCTTACTTGTCTTTAATTTCTATTTTGCTTTCTCGTATCTTTATGTAACTAAGACTTTCAATTTTGCTCTGTAGTCTTCTTATTTAACTAGGACTGCTGGCATGTAGCAGTCCTATTTCCTTAAGTTGTTTAGTCTTCTACTATTATAAATAAAAACCGCAGGGAGGAAGAGAGCACAACTCTCGATTCTCTCTCCCCTTTCTTCTTCTTCCATATTTTCTTTACTTTGTTACACTTCTCATACAATAATCAGAAGCAAAACCATCCATTCAAGTTAGATTTATCAGAAACTTCAATTCAAGTAGCCAGACAATAAATCAACAAATTCTAAGTGATATTGTTTGAGGATTCAGATGATATTCATAATCCCTCCCAGTATTTTAACAGGAAGACCGGTGGATAGGATACATGGAGGGGATTACAATCATAATATTTGGAATTGTTTTATGGAGGTAAAGCCAATGTTATTATTTACCAAACATGAACCGGATCTTGGATTGTCTAGGGCCAACAATCAGGTTTGAAGCAGTTTGAGCCATGAAATGGCCAGAAATTAAAAGTTAAGAAAATAAACTTAAATATGGAACATGTAATCTACACATTCATATACTCCTTACCAAGGTCACAATATCAACAGAAGAAGGTACAATTTTCTGACAGAGATCATCACATGTGACATCACAGACAAATGCATTCACCAGGTCTTCTCTGAAATCTCCATGTGACTGCATGTTTGGGCAATCAAAAGTCAGGGCTATTGTTTGGGCAGTTCACCTTTGTACAGATTGAAAATGGAAATAAGGTCAAACAGGTTATAACAAATCAAAAGATGCCACAATAAGAATGCCTCCAGCCCTCCATACTCCTCACAGTTCACAAAGATCACGGAAGTGGTGCTTGAGTATTTGACTGCTTACAAGTATGGATACATTAAAGAAGTTAGAGGAGAATCCAATATTCCCTAATAAATGCCTCTACCTTAATGAGATTAGCTCAGATCTCTCTCTCTCCCTGTCAGTACACTATAATTAAAGTGTTAACAGTGTCATTGTTCACAACACATCAGCACTCTGCCTGAAGCCAGACAGCAGTGGCAAGTCGGATGTGTGACTGGTAGTGACTAATTCTAGCTTTTATTCAGTTTTGGATAAGTAATCTTCTTTTTTTCTTGTGATAAGGCAACTTTATCTTCACAAAATTGAACAAGATAGTTAGCCAATAATTGATGCCAAGATCAATATTATCAATATTATCAGATAGAACAAAAAGAGTATGGAATTGAAGATTATACTGCTTGTCTCTGAAAATCCATAAATGGTATAGTAGAAAGAAAAAACTACCATCTTTTGCAATTACTACAGCCCTAATGTTCCAAATGAATATCCCCAAAATTTTCTGGCCCTAAGATGTTCATGTTATAACTTATCACATGAATAATAATGTCATCAAGAATCTAGAGTTTCAAAACACTGTTGGACATTTCTCCTTGGGGTTTTCCACATTCTATCCCTCTAAAGGTGTTAAGGAGTGTATTTTATGCACATGCTGCTCTTTCATTAAGGCATTAAAAGTTTGATGTGATTAAGCAATCTTTTGAGAGGCTAGATAAGCATTTTTCCTTTTTAGAAGCGCCAGAAATCAAGACCAAATTACCGATAAAAAAGGTTCAGTGTAAGCATGGTGACTGAAGTTGCATTATGATATGCAATGACAGTAGCATTCAAATTAGAAATTTGGTAGACCCCAATCCCGAGTAAATATTAGATCAAATTGACTGCAATAGCAAAAAAGGAAAGCATCAAAAGGCTAGTTCTAGAAGAGTCAAAACAATGTAAAGCATACTTTTGTGGAAGGAGAATAGCTCAATAATACGTGGAATAATATATGGTGGTTCAAAAAACATGTCCACGAGCACCAATGAAGCTCTCAAAGGACTGATAAAGAGAAAGAAAAAGACTTGAGACATGAATGAAGAGAACAGAGAACAAACCTTAATAAGTGAGATTGCATGGGCTGAGAAATCACAAGCATGGACATAAAGATTGGGAAATGCAGCAATAAGGGGAAAGATTGTGTTGCCAGCTCCACAACCAACCTGTTACTAGAAGAATGTCAAATTGGTTTGAAACAGGAATGCCATTAACGTCTGACAACAGCTTATGTAAACTTCTCAGTTCAAAGAAAATATGTTAAAATAAGAGAAGATTAGAGAAACGTAACAAATAATCTTTAAGAAAAAGGAAATTAGAAAGAATTGCTACTTAGACATTTCAAGATAGAAGCCACACCAATGTGGACATGGATTAAGTTGCGTTTAATTGTAACACATCATCGCAACGCAGAACGAATGGTTGACGACGTTTTCAGGCCAAGGTAGCATGTCATTCCATGAAAGCATGTTTACGACGGTCCAGAATGTATAGAATGAAACGGCAAAGGTTATTTATTTAATTAACATGATTTCTATCAAAAGCATCAATTATTTGGGGGGGGGAAATGGCATGGCAACAATCTATCTACCTCTAACACAACCTTCGCCTCCTGATTCTTATCAGCAGAGAAATAGCGTCCCCATTCTTTCTCCAAGTAATGACGGTCCTTGAAGAACTACAACGGCTCAACAAGAAGATATCAACAAGACAAAACAAGTTAATTACAGGCTTGGTGGCGTAAATGAGAAGAAGATATCGACCTTGTTGTGATGTCTCTTGTAGAAATTATCCCAGTACTTGGTGGCGTTTACTTCGTAGTGGTCCGATCCCACAAGTAGAACCCGCTGCCGCTGCTGCAATCGGACATTAGAGAGAAAGCGATGAGTGATGGCTGAGACAGATGACGGCCGCAGCAGATCAATTGAAGTTGAGCTTGAATGGAAGCAACCAAAGGAGTAGCGCTGGCCGACGAGAGCGCGAGAGAGTGGTGCCACCACCGCCATGGCCCTTCCTCTCGTCTGTTGCTGCTCTGATCTGAACCTCTGACTCCTTAACAATCGCTGCCAACTTGCCCGATGGGTCCTCTGGCTTGAGTTGGTTATATGGATTTCAGCTTCACAGTATATTCTGAACCGTAAATGATAAACCGAACCAAAATTCGCCGATAAACAAACCAAATCAAACCGAACCGTATTTTGGTTTTAAAGCCTAATAAGTGTTTTGGTTTAGGTTTTAGCTGTACAACCATTGTTTGCAAATCAAATAAATGGTTAAAATGATTGAATGTTATAATCTCTCTCTCTCTCTCTTCTCTTAGCAACGGTACTTTATTTTTGTCAAATTTGATAGATTATTATATTCTTTCAATCAAAATTTATAAATTTTCTAAATTGATTTTTCTTTATGTGTTTGGATGAGTGGGAAAAATATTGTATCGTTACATGAGAAAATGCTAGAGAGGAAAATTGATTAAGAATTAAATAAATCAAATCAATTACTAATCAATTTTAGTTCAGAAAAACTAACTAATTACATCTCAAATCAAACTAGAACCGAACCAATAAACCAAATCAAATAGATTGATACCCGCACCTAGGGTGCTATATGGATTTCAGCTTAACAGTGTTTTAGAAACCGGACTAACCAGTCAAACCACTTAAACCAGGGTCACCCTTCTCTTTCCATTTTGGTTCTTTGGGTTGGTTCCCGGTTTTGTGGATATCTAGTGGTAAAAGTAATCGAATTGATATAGGAATGAACCTTGATTTGAAATGAACCCAATGCCCTTTTTCGAGTCCTTCTCCTAGCAGAGGTACACTTACATTCAATATTCTCTCTATTCTCATGCCCCATGAAGAACTGCTCCTTTTGGCGTCCAGTTCCATCTCTCATTGATCCCACAATAGGCCAAAGCACCAAGAAATACATTCCCAAGGCATATAGAGGAATAATGAAACCACCAATCATTAGAGGACATGCATCCTATGAAGGCCCTCAATTAAGACAAGATACATGTGAACATACCTGTAAACTCATCACAGGCACTGCCTTTCAAGTCGGTTATATGAAAGGGTTGTCCCCACGATCTCAGGAATAATTACAGATTTGCCCTAACTGAGGAGGATCCCTCACATTACGACCATGTGTCAGCTAGCGAGGACGTTCCTGAGCTGGAATCTCAGAGCCGTTATGGAAAATTAATCACAAGATGATCATCCAATGATCAAGGATCTCTCTTTGTTGATGTCCGAGCCTATTTATAAGGGATTGGATCGTGGGCACACCAACTTTCTTGATCCAACCGGCACTCCATGTACCTCAATAAATAGAGCCCATAATGAAGCAAACCATATCGTATTTTTACTACTCTAACTCTCCCCTATCATTTTGCTAAACACCATCTCTACAAAAGCTCGTATTCCTTCTTTATAGAGCTCTATTACTTGTTACCGATTATAACTTAGGCATTAGAGTGGTTACAGGGTTTTCAAACCCGATATCACTGGCTGAATTACTTCCTCTTTGACAAGTGTCGCCATCATAAAATCCCGAGTAAGGACCAACGGCAACAACATATGATTAGTTGATAGTTGATTATTGATAGTGTAGGAATATGCTCATCCACATTGTGGGAGTACTACATATATCTTTTTTAACTCTATTGAGAAACAATTCTACTAGCATCCTCAAATATCAATGAAAGATGACAGGTTTCAATGAAAAATTATAAGGTCCATCTAAATGTAACAAGAATATCCAATGAATGTGCATTAAAGAGAATCATCAGAGGAAACAGGAGGTGAGTTTGGGACTGAGCCTTGTTACAAGTGGAAAATTCCAAAATTTTATGATTTTTATTTCTTGGCTATTACCCAAGCCTTGGTTGGCAATGGTTTGTGTGGGGTCGGTTATATCTGTTTTGTGTCAGTTTTTAATAAATGGGTCGGATAATGTTAAATTCATATCATTTGAATTTCAAGCCAAATGCGTAGAGATATATAAACTAGAAATCTATTAAGTATTATATATAATGGAGAGGTTTCTTACGAGGCCATTATGGGAGAATCTCTCATAGTTCTTCAAAAGGTGTAGGAAATGGTATCTCTATTTGTGGTTTGGGGGGAGGGGGGAGAGGGCACATGATCAAAAAAGAGAGAGAATCAAAGAGGAGAGAGAAAATACCACAATGTATGAGTATGGGGGAAGGAAACCCCACGGTGACATTGTGGGGATATTTTTCCCTATTAATTTTTAGGGAGAAGGATCCACACACTGCTGATATATTTGGGGGGTATACATATACTATCGGAGGAAATGGGAGTATAGGGGAAGTTGTCCCTCGTTCATTGGGAAGGATCCAGATTTTAAGGAGAGAAAAGAATAGAGTTGTGTAATTTTTTTTTTCCTTAATTTTTACTATTAAAATATTATATTCCCAAATGATTAGAGAGGAGAGAGAAAATTTGAGAATGTGAGAAGGTGAATGCGAAAAGGATTCCCCACATACCATAGTCACCACCGTGCCCTTTTGAAGATCTTAATTTTTACTATTAAAATGTTACATTCCCCATGTTCTCAAAAAAGAAAGAGAAATATCAAAGAAAAAAAGAGAAAATATCAGAATGTGAAAGAATGTGTGAAAAATCCCCAGAGTAAGATTGCGGGATCAATTTTTATTATTAAAATCTCACATTCTCACACATGTTGGGTGGATCACAGTATCATACACCCTCAACAACCCTAACACGACCCATCTATGAACCATAATGTGCAGTTTGGCTGGTCGTCATACGACTCATTTTGGAAATTAATAAAATTTCAATCCTGACTTCCAAGTCAAAGTATCTCTTGCCCTAGAAGATCATGTCAGATTTCAATTTGATTTGATGATTGGTTCAATTTACAATGGGTGTCAGATTCACCAAAAATTTCAAACCTCTCCAGTTGTGATAGAGGCACTGGTCATATTGGCATGTATATCAATATATTAATATGTATACTGAGTGAAGTTCAGTCATACAGTCACATTGATACAATTGGACGATAGGAGACAATTTAAATCCCAAAAATTATGGACTGCATGCGCATATGATTCCAAAAAACTAATTGGGTCCTTAGTCTGAGAATCTGAGATCCACGTCTGAGCCGACACCCCCTGTCGGTTCGGCTTGTCGGCTAGGTGTCGGCTTGAACGTGGGTCTCGGATTTACCGAGAGCCACGTGGCGGTCATCCAGAACAGGTTGCCACTGTCCTCCCAGAACCACTGGTAGGAGAGGATGCGGATCCTTAGTCCTCCTGATAGTCATGACGTCATTTGGTTCAAATTGCTTCATGCATCTCAAAATGGCGAACTGATTCACATCAAATCAAAATACGAATGGAGTAAGGATTCTTCCCCACTTTCACACGTCTTCTTGCAAAGGATTTGGTACTTTGTAGTTACCGAATGCTCATAAAACATCAAGCCTCCACAGCCCCATGATGCATGACAGCCACATTGAAGAATCTGAGCTTCACTGCTTCCTTTGTAGCGAGCTCTTTCACTACAGAGGAAACTGATCCATGGAGTAAATTGTTCAGGAGCACTAGATCATACAACTAGAATTTGTTGTTTGGTTTCAATTGATTGAGATGATGTGCATCGGCCATCACCCACAATAAGGGAGTAGAAATACTCTAATGAATTTGTTATGTGTGTCTTGAATTATTCGGCAACTTTAGATTTATGACCCGTTTTGAAGATTGACCTATTTCAACAATTTATGTGACAATCCGAATAAGAATTTTTCTGAGATTTATGATGGTAGCAGAGGGCTTGGGCTGATAAACCCCCGTGGTACGGTTCGAATGAACTGATGGATCTCCTGACTTGGAGGAACCCATTTATAATGTTCTTTTCAAATTTGGGACTTGGGAGAGAATTGTTCTTGAGAGATATCCATTGTAACCTCATTTTGACATAGTGAATTAATCATATTCATCTTCTCCTGTTAACGTAGCACATCACATTTGTGTGTGAACTATGTTAAATCTCTGTGTCATTTTGCTTGAATCATCATTTTCTATTTTCCAATCATGTTTCTTTGTATTTGTTCTAACAGGATTAATATTCAGCATCCATTAATAGTCCTAAGAAATTATCAAAAATAGAAGTTAAAACAGTTCATGAGAATTTATGCATGGAATGCACTATCTATTCTTGATTTTTCTTCCTCTCTCTCTCTCTCTCTCTCTCTCTCTCTCTCTCTCTCTCTGGGTTAATGCATCAGTTTTTGCAGTATTTTTTTTATCACTGATTAATGATAATTAGACTGTGAATTTAAAAAGAGACATCACCTTGTACTGCACTAACATAGCTTGCTGAACATAAAATCATTAGATCAAGGAAAGCAAAGAATCCTCTTTAAATTAAAAACGTGGGGGAAGAAGAAGAAGAAACACAAGGTTTACATAGTTCGGCCATAAGCCAACTTCCATGGTTACAAGGGTATATATATAGAAAGCCTTCACCTCTTTCCCTTGAGTACCCTCCTTAATTGACATTATCAATAGCTGAGTTGATCATAACCACCCTCTCCACCTGCAAAATTTAAGACTAAAACAAGAACAGAAGGCTAACATATGATGATGACTTGATTATAAAATAAATAAAGAAACCGTCTGAAAAATACTGACCATAGGACCCAAGAGTAGTGATGATGTCATAGCTAGGAAAGGGCATATAATAATATGGGTATTATACCATACATATATTGTAGTAAATTTGCAAGGATCTCAACTCATGTATTCAGAATACTGATTTGGTGGGGCCAAATATTAGATAGGGCATAAGGCAAAAGCTTGCATGCATGAGTGGAGGGTAGGGGAGTCGTCTGGCTCCTATTCAAAAGGTAAGAAAACTTGTAATACTTTAGGGTAAAGGTAACCATATATAATCATGAAAGTGGGAGGGAAAAAAGACAAGAAAATAAATAAATAACATATTTTAGATTAACCATGGAATAAGGTGATCAAGGTAGATTTTAAAATCGTCCCATATTTGAACTAATAAGGTTCTAAATCTCAGTTTCAAGGTCGATTTCATCCAGCCTTGAAATTGAGATATCTCGATCCGAAACCAGGTTGAAACCTATGATTCTTTCTGGATTGAAACTTCAACCTAGGTTGAAACCTATGTCAAAACTTATGTCCAAACCTGTAGAAACTTATCAAAACCCTCAAGTTCTATGTCAGAAATTTGTTGAAACCTAGGGCACCTGCATGTTTCCACCGAGATTCAGAACTATGATTTGAACACTGTTGACACTAACTCTAAAACTGATTTTCCTAGGGCTAATCTTTGAGACAAGCTACAGACTCAAATATGTAACAAAATGAAGTTGGATTTTTAGGAGCAAGAGCTATCATGCAAGAGATAAAACCCAGATAAGAGAAAAACTAAAAAGAACAAGGAAAAAAAAAAAACCAAGTTGATGGTGGGGTGACAGGAAGAGAGTGAGCACGCAGAGCTTCCAGCATGACCTTCATACCAGAAAAACCATGTGTGCTCACTCTCTTCTGTCACCTCCCTTAGTAAACCAGGTAAAGATAGGAAAAGAAACTTATCACCTACGCAGAGAGAGAGAGAGAACTGAAGCTATCAACTCATCGTCTTGTCAAACTAGTTGTATGATTGAGCTAGCTAGAGCTTGTGTTTCTGAAGAACAAGTGAAGGTTGTCGTAGGGTTTATATAAGACGAGAAGGGCGGTGGTAGTGATCTCATTACGTATGGAATAAATGCGGCTTTATCTCCTATTGGTTTCTCTCCTAATAGTTTATTTTTAAAAGATCGAACCATTAAAAAAAGAAGATTATCTTTTTTCTCTCTATCCCAAGATGCAGCAATCTAAATAAGGCCCACCAGCTTTCTCCGAAGAACATGTTCTCTGCTAAGCTATTGAATTGAAATGAAGTCTCTACTGCAATTCAACTTAATACAGACATGTTCCCTAGACACATGCAGAGAGAGAGAGAATATGGCATCAAAGAGGCAGGATCAATGAAGGAGGCATGATTGGAGGGTCTGGAGGACTAGAAATTTAGAATTACAAGGCGCATTGGTAAAAGGAATTGAGTAAATGAGGCTGCAGGTTGGTACTGATCAGTTTTGGCACCACATGTGGTTAGACGTAAGTATACAGGACCCATCTCCAACCTAATCAATTCGGAGATAGAAAAGTATACTATAGCAATGGGCCTACTTATGCATGTGGAGTATTCTAACCTATTCGATTTTCAGTTGGCGTGCTGGTCAACAGGAGAGAATCTTTTTTCTTGCACCAATAGGAGGATCGGATTTCCACCAACCTTCTTTTATATATGTAGGGAGGGCGATCATGCTATCATGCTACATGGTCTCTGCATCAGCACGGGATCAATGAGAACACATATGGGGACATCTAATAGGGATGAGATTATTCATTTCACAAGGGCATGTGGCATTCATTTCGTTCTTTTCTATGTCTAGGCATAGGCTCCACGCAACCTAACTGCAGCCTTATCTTTTTCCCATATATATTGCAGAAGGATATGCTGTCCGACGTGGATAATGCGAAATGACAACCTTACCTCTTGTGAAATGACTGTCCTGCTCTTGTGAAATGAAAATCCCCATTGTTTCCAATATATACTTAAGACATAATAGGGTGGATGAAATTTTCATCCCCAAGTTGATTAGTATATACTCTTCTAGAACAATTAATCTTAGTCAAAGTATCAAACAGTAGTGGTCCCAAAATCAATGGACAAGTGGATTCACAAGCTCCCTTCATTTTTAGATAACTAGAAAGACTATTACCTTCCAATATGGCTGGTGACGCCAAGGAAACCAAGAGAAAGATTAAAAAAATTTTGATTTCTTTCTTTATTTAAGAGTATGAAACAATCAGCCAATCAGAGATTGGCAACTTATGCCTATTTTCTACACACTATAAGATTTGCAAGAACTCAAAAGTAGCTTTGAGGATATATGCTTCATATAATTAAACCACCAAAGAACCATTAGAAATTCATTCCAATCACAAGATAAAGTGTTGTTAGGGGGATTTTTTTCTTTTTTTTTCCCTTTTTCTTTCTTTTTATAATGCTTTAAAAAAAAAGGTAAAACATATAAATGTTCTAATGATCAAAGATGCATGCATCCCATATCATGCAATGATTTGAGGATGATAATTAAATTAATTCTTGATATTATCTTAATCCACTCCTATATGATCATCTACACATGCATGACTCACACCTCATAATTGAGACCATCCAATTAACTACCACCTTCTTAAATCTTTTTCTAAGCTAATATTTAGATAGAAAAGAAGCCAATTAAATTCCAATATTGGTCTGATGCCCTTTTCTGGTTTAGCTGCAGTTCATAATGGCTGTTTGGCTCAATTGAAAATGATGAAAAATAATCTAAAATATAGATCAATCACTTATGAGAACATAACCTCGTCTCAAATATTTTCAAGATAGATCCTGATTTTCCATTTTGCTTTTTCTTGGGGGGGGGGGGGGGTGGTGGTGGTGGGGGTGCCGCGGGGGTTCCACATTTAGTCTTATTTTTACAGTTGGTTAACTACAGCCACTAAATATAATATACAGCAAAAATAGAAGGATCACTTCAAATGAATTCAATCTTTTATACATTTTTAGAGGTACCTAATTACTGTAGCTAATGACAACAACAATAAAGCTTTATCTCAATTAAATGGGTTGGCTACATGAATTCTTGTTATTAGGGGAAAATAATAGTAGATACGAAATCTGGCCGTTGGAAGAGAACTTGGATGATCCTCGGGAGAGGAACACGTGGCGTGCATCCAAGGGATTAAGTATAAGAAGAAAGAAATGATGAAAAATGTCAAAAGGAACTCATGTTCGACCCCCTATGCTGACTCAGATAAGATGTGACGGATTGATGTAGGTAGTTGGGTCATTTATGGTTTGTCATTAGTGCTCATAAATGCTGACAACAACCATAAATGCAAGGCATGCTGACTTGACCAGCCAAGTCACCCTAGCATGGACCGAATCAGCATGAAAGCCAAATCGATACTTGATAAAAGTGTCAAGACAGAAACATGTATGAGAAGGAATGGGAGATATAATTCAAAAAGGGGGGTCGAAGAGGATCAAGGGGGGTCGTAAGCGGCTGACAGGACGTCCTAGCGCTGTCCTAAGGGGACGTAGCCGCACGAACCTACTATTCTCTAGGTAACTGATGATTGAAATAGTGATAGGTATGGAGGAACTTGCGGAGGAAGTCTCCTATTGAACCTATATATGTAACAAGAGGACATAAATAAAAAGGACCGAGATTTTCTCTAATCACTAAGAAAAACTTCTCATCTTTGAGTTTGATATACCTGTTGTCTTTTATTCTTTTCTTTTGGTTCCTATCTCAGCGGAAGGGAAGATTGTACGTTACAGTTGACAGTATCTCAGGGAACCCTTATTTCTGAAGGAACTCCAGTGTTTCACTGAGAATTTCATATTGTATGTTTTGAGAAATCTAGTCTAACGGATTCCATCGACAACACTTGTAGTCCAATTATCACGAGTCACGACCTTTTTTTTTTTTTTTTTTTTTTTTTTTTTGCAATGTTTTCATTACGATCGCTAAAACCGCCTAAAAAGTGGACAAACACCCATACTGGCCAAAACCGCCTCTAATAATTTGCAGTAGTACATTTAAAGATTTTACAGCAGTAATTGAACCGTCACTAAAAGTGCAATTTCTTGTAGTGATGAATAGCTACAATGAGTTTTTTTTTTTTTTTTTAATGAATAAGTTACAATAAGGAGATCACCGATGAGTGAGTAATGATTTAGACTAGGGTCTTCATTAATCATTTAAATCCCTTATTTATATAGGACGAATGATGATAAATGGTGGGTTTCAAGCAGGCCTGATAATGTATCCCTTATTGGAGGTAAAAGCTTTTATTTTAGCTTTGGATACCAGTTTCCATTTTAGGAGGTGTTTCCACCAACCTTTCATTTGATTCCTTAGCTTTTTCCTTTATTGGTATGTGATTCATTACAAGACGTTAGAAGACCTAATTAATCAAATTTCAGCTGGATTTGGGTTACCAATGATGATACGCATCTTCTCTGGTTGTGCCCCGCCAACCTAGTTGGGCTTGACAAGTGGCTCAACCCTACAACCCATCCCTTAAAAGTTGCAACTTGCTAATTAGCCTGGCCCATATTCAACTTTTATTCTATGGTGGCCTATGCTGTGAAAAAGTGAAAAAGCTCAAGGGAATTACGGCTGATTCTTTCTCATCCATTCACACGTCTTTTAAGCTTTTCTTTTCTCTTCTTTTCTTTTTTTCTTCCAAACTTATTACAAATCAAGCAAAGGAATATCATTTCTAAAGATCATTCCCGTGTACATGTGATTCAGTTAATTATTATCGGATTGCGTCTATTTTGGACATAATTGATACTGTGTCCGATACTTGGATTTTAGAACCTGAACGGTAACTGAAAGGTTTTCAACAATATTTATCACTAATAAGCTAACTCTTATCATTTATTATTTAATCTCCATTTTTTACTTCTTTTCTTCCTTCTTATTTTGGTCAGTTTTTTCTTTTGGTGCTCCAATCTTTTCTATAAGATATACAGTGCAGCTGCTCTCAATCTTTGAATTCACACCCGTGAATGTAAAGAGTGTCAAATGGTTTTCTTGGTCGACTCGTGTAAAATGTCGGAAAAAGAAAATTTTTCCATAAAATAGAATTTTCTATTGTTTATCTTTATGTAAAATACAAAGATGTATTGAAAAAATAGAAAAATGTTATGTGAAAGAAAATTTTCATGCAAAATATTATTTGCATGGAAAAATTTACAATGAATAAAAAAGGCCATAATGAAACAATACATAGAGCAAGCAGAGTTCTCTATTCTCCCCATGGATATATGTCTTCAGTTGAACCACATAAGCTGTGTCTTCTCTCTCTCTCTCTCTCTCTCTCTCTCTCTCTCCCCTTGAATGCCATAATTAACAAGGGTATTTGGATCAATCTACCTACCCAAAAAAAGGTATTTGGATCAATCTAATTATTATGCTACCCCATACATTAGGGGTGTGTAAATGCAATAAATTAAATTTATATTTGGTATGTATTCTTAGAATGCTTTCTAGGTCAATAACACATTCTGGAATAAACAATGTTTGGTATGCATTTTCATTCTTGGATCATAGAATATATTAATAGAACATGGATTTCTTTTGCACATTCTGCATTTTGACTCCAAAACCAAAGTTCATCGCACTTTAACTCATTATCATTCTACAATAAGAATACATTCTTTGTTTTTATAAATAAAAAAAATGCATTCCTTATTTTGAAAATACATTTTTAAGATTATATTCTCAGAATACATATCAAATACAGCAGCCGTTGATGATACGGGACTGTAAATTCAACAATTACCAGACCTTGTACACAATCCCATTTTTTTGGACTGTAGAGAAAAAGGATGAATAAGCTAAAAGCAAGGAAGAGACAATTCCGAGTGTCCCTTGATCACAATCCATATTATCTTGATGTAAAAATGTACATGCCTTCTGGAAATTGAAGTTTTTCAAAGTTACACAATGACGTTTGGTTGCAGATTCTCTCAGAGGTTAATAAAAAAAATTCAATCCGGGTAATCCTTGGAAGCTACTAACTTGAATTTTGAACTGTTGAAGGTCCCGATTAACGTGAAAATTCACTGCCAACAGAGTGGATCCTGCTTCTATCATGAACCAGGATCCTCTCTGAGTAGATCCTGCTTCTATCATGAATCAGGATCTATTTGCAGTAAAATTCCATTGAGTAGCAAATGTTTAGATCAGATACAGCATGAACAAAGTGTCAATAGTGTTCTGCAGAATCCCAAAAGGTTCTCAGTATGATCGTCAAAAATTGGGTTTGAAGTAATAATACCTTTCTAGAGTAACTGAGAAGATGAGTTAGTCCCACACCACATCATGTAAAAAAAAGTTACATCAGTAAGGCTCACTTGGTCAGGGAAGAGAGAGAGTGTCAGTGCAAATCCTATATGAAAATGATATAAAAGGAAGTGGGAAAGTATTCCACGCTAATGGTGTGGAGAGTTTTTCCGATCTTTCACATTTTGATCACATGGGTTTGTATTGATACTCTCTTTCCTCTCTAATCAGGTAGGCTCATTGAAGAAACTATTTCTTGTGCCATGATTGGTGTGGTGTGAGAGATTCCTCCACTCAAATTACGTCGAACCCTTCACCTTTTTATTTCTTCTTGAGAAAAGACTCATCTAAGATGATTCATTCAAAGACTCCTGATTCATTCGGTCATTGAATGACCACAACTCAGCCCATCTTCCTCCATTCTTAGTTCAAAGGTTAAGAGTAAAGACAACCATCAAATATAAACAAGACAATCTGTTTTCCATTAACTAAAAGATCGGAGACAAGGAGGTGATAAAAGAGCATGGAAGGCAATTAAGTTCATTGCTGCATTACAAGACTTGCGAGCCAGATGCACCACCAGAAAATTCTGTTAGTGTAATTACTCTTCTATCATCATGAACTGAAGTTTATGCTATTTTAAAAGTACATAGATAATATACAAATGACCTCCAATTTGTTTGTATCACGTAGCCTACTCTAAAACTGAAGGAAAGCAGAAAATGGGTGTTGAAATATGAACAATAACAACTTATAATGCAAGATAAGTTCTAATCATGCTTGCTCCTGTAGGATCACAAAGTAGATGCCTAATTAGGCACACTTTCATGTTGTTTGGTGCAATAATAAACATATAAAATGCAAACAATATCAGGTCAGTCGATGAAAGTGCGGAGCCAAGAAAGCCCTGCCACGTCCTGCAAGAAAGAAAACCTGGTTATTCATCATTCTACCCCATCAATGTGCCAATAAATCCAACAGGAAGGGTTACTCATTTGTATATATCATCTACGGATAGGATTGTTCAGAAATACCCTAAGAATCCTTTGAAAATCAAATACCCATTTTCTGCTCATCGACAAATCAGGTGCTAGGGATACCCCACCATTAAATCTCATTAATTATAACCACCAGTAACCCATATCCATCATTGCCAGGCTGCTACAACCTGCCATTGCCACAAGCGATACAACCAACCCCACCCGCCACTGCCATAATATTACAGAAATAGATCAAGCAAATCCATTACAAACCTACACTCCACTGGCATACCGACCAGGATTAAAGGCAGGGAACCAACACAGGGGCATCACTGACTTTTGATAAACAAGGAGGGGACTGAACCTCAACATGTTGCCATGATAGAAGTTCCAGCAGATGTCTTCTTAGAAGTCAGTGTAATTACCGTATTCTTGGAAATAAATGCACTATATGATAGTTTATGCATGAGTATATGATGGAACTAACACCAACATATGCATGAGTATATATAAGTAACACAATCATGTCAACCACAGATGTTCATCAACTACACAAATTCAATAATTTTTTATTTTCAGTCAGGATATCTGTATCCATCTCCAGCATGGACCCATTATGCTCACTTTCATATTTTCCTGGATCCTCACCGAGCATAACTGTAGCTGTAGAATTAAACACCCAATTTTATGTTTATGTCCTAATATATATATATATATACCTGGATCAATATCTCAATTTATATTATCTGATCAGTCTCTGGTTCTAACTTAGATTGATGTGTTGTTCCAGAACTGAACAAAATATCAAAATGAATCAGAAATATGAAGTGGCCAGATCATATTCAAGATTGTAATGTGAAAACCAGTTTGCCTAGCCTTCTACAATGATGAATTAGATTCAGTTTTGGTTCATTGTATTTTGGTTCATAGTTCACAAATGTACCTTTACAGAACCAAGGGGAATGCTCAATCTCACTCAACCCGGATCTGACCTGTACCATAAAAAGATACATGTCTGAGATCCAATAAAAGGGAAATTGGTAAGGATCTGGTGGACTCCAACCTCGGCAGCTTCATTTCATACCCTAACAAAGCAAGGATAGTGATCAGATGTATCTTCAATCAGGGCCATTATGTTTCATACATGAATCCTGGTAAGAATTTCAATTTATCTTGTGTTCTACTCAATCATAACTCAGATAGTCTTTCCCTAACCAGGGAACCATGTTGCCCCCTTTCCTTCCTTTGGAGACTTCAAGAGTTCAAGTTGCACCAAACCACCCCTCACTACTGGCTGTCATGGATCTTTGTTGCATGACTGAGACACCTTAATCAGTTATCCCTCATAGAGTTACTTATATTTTTAGAAGCCTATTGACTGTAAGCCCCAGGAAGTGTGTATTTCGAAAAGGCCTGGACCCTAGAGGGGAGTTCATCCTCGGGAATCAAAGTGTTTGTGAGGCTTAGAGCTCAAACAAGGCATGCTATTCATTCACGCCACTAACCCTTATGATTTGGAGAGTCCAGCCTTAGCGATTCTCTTTTTAATTTGCACATTTTCCATTTCACATACTTTGTCTCGCAAAATGGTAGACTGCTGATAAATTTACAACCACTGCATAGAAACTGACAACTACAAGTTTACAGAAGATAACTCATTCAAAGTATGAACATGTATGTACACTAATAGAATGTAAGAGTGAAAAGCTGGACGCTCAATCATACCAACTAGGTAAGCGAAAGAAAGTGTGGAAGAAAGTTCTGATGCCTTCAATGTCCAACTGTGAAATTAGAGCTAATCCAAAGAGAAAGAATGCTCTTTGACGTTTCCTTTCTTCCAACCAAAGCGTATTCCAAGCTGTGACGTAGAAAAAATAGTAATAGTAAGACTAACATTTAAATCACGCATTTAATAGTGACTTAATTATTTTTAACCAATTGCACATGAAACCAAAAGCAAAAACCACAAGGGCAACATTTAATCAACATGCTGAAAGCTCACTTTGTATGATTGAGTCAATAGATCATTTCTTTAATGATTGTACACCTCTAAAGGTGCTTATGTTCAGGAATATATATCAGTGAGTTCTTTAAATTCACCCCAAATGTATTGCTATATTGAAATCATAAATGCATACGTGTATATCAAATTAATCATCTCCTTCACAGAACTGATTCACATAATCAATGCTCATATTATTTATGGATTATATGGCTTCTGTTTTCACTTATGTTATCATATACATTCTCATCATCTCATTCTTCAGTCAACAAAAACTTCAACCCTGGGGTTGGCTACAAGAATCCTGGTTCACCCATCCCTCAAAAAACAAATTTTTGGAAGCACGTCTTAAGGGTTTGGCCAAAGGCTTTATGTCAGCTGCAGACCTGACAAAAACATCATCCACCTAAGCTTGGGACTGGCAATACGGGTGACTGAGGCAGAGCCATTCTTTAATTCAATGTGATATGAAAACAAACATTTGCTTCTGGATAATTAGAATGTAATGTCTGTGCCTATTGCTCTGCCAAATTCCAAGCTATCTACACAGTAAAAAGGTAATCTTCCTAGAGCATTCTAGAGTTCATTCAACTTTCTTTTTCCTTGCAATCTTTTTTATCTCATGTTTATTGTGGACAAGTCAGCGAACCATGAAACTTGAATGAAAATTGTGATTGAAAACTTGTAAGAGAGGGCTTCTAGTGTTTCAATTTTTTTTTTTTTATCACCAAGTAATATATTTTAATCTACATGGATCATGAATAGATATTTGTGGACTTGTAGCAGAATATCGCTTTACGGTTACTGCTTTTTTATAGTCCCGTGACAGAATGTCACTAAACACACTCGGCATCATAGATTTGAGCGCTGAATTATGACGAAATTGATGATGAAATCATGGATCTCTAGGTCCTTTCAATGAAACAAACAACGATTAATATAGCCAAAAATCATGGCAAATGCAACTGTACCTTGAATTGAAATGTTCCCAATATTCCTCTCATAAGCAACTGTGTCCTTGGAATTAATACCTTGGTTCAAAATTCTTGCAATTACAGAAGCATATTTTGGAGCCTCTGACAAAGATCGCACTATGGAATAGCCTGTTAGATGAGATTACAACAGAAAAGCCACCACATTTAATTTGTTTTAAAGAGGAACAGAAAAGAAACAGCAGATAAACTTCTTCCTTTCTTACCTGTAGTCGGATGCACCATGCAAGCTGCAGCACCAAATGCTAGGTTCTTATGCTCTGTATTTGGTAAAGATCCACCAAGGGGTATACAAGACCACTCCTACAAAAATTATTCACGATTACATCTTCTCTCATTTAGTTCCCAAAAATATTATAATACTACAAATATGAATTAATATTTTAAACACCAATCATCATTAGCAAGAACTAAAATCCCTGGTATCCAATTATAAATAGAGATGTGATTGAAGAAGTACATCATTAACTGTATATGTAGAACACATTCAAAAAGGTCCAGCTACTAGAAGAGGAGGATGGTCTAGACTAATAACATCTGTCGACCGACCTCCCATTATTAAAGACAAAATAATTTTATAAACTTGTGTTTCCAATAAACTGAACAAGGGATAGATACCCCAATTCATGCAACGCCAGGCAACAGCAACTTAAAGGTATGAGTTTTCAAACCTTTTAAATATTTACAAACTGGAAGCAAGTGAAAAATGCGGAACATAGATGTCTAAAAGTGGAAGACAGTCATCATTCTGACATTATAATGTCAATTGCCTAGTTTTTCTCATGCATTTATACCATGGTATGATGGTAGTGACACCTAAATGAAAAATATTGGTAGTTCATCACTTTGATGCCTGCTAAAAGCTGAGCAAGGAATCCATAGCTTGATAGCAGGACTTTCACAACCACCTATATTATATCCAGTTTTCATATGTCGAAACAGTGTCCCCCCTCAAATTTGTGTTTGAGACAAAGGACTTGCAATTGCATGAGATGGTTCTCAGGTTATCTACATCCCATGATTTAAGACTAGAGCCCTCAGCCCATATAGACTTCAATGGTAAATCTATCCAGTGTAAGCATGATTTCAAATATAATATCTGTGGTCATTGTTCGGAAGAGATTTGCCATGCTCTGGCCCACCACTGCCAATATGCAGAAAGACCAATACATGCAGAAAATAGACTTATTATACATAATAACAACCATAACTATTTGTAAGTTTACTATCATTACATTAAAGCCCAAAAGAAACGCATTATATTAAACAAAATTCCTCTAATGTACAAACTGATGCACATTGCAAATAAAATACAATAATAGAAAGCAGAAATGCAAAAACAAGTACTTCTCCATCTCATCCAAATAATAAAATAGGGGCACTATAACTCAAACATCAAATGAGTGCTTTTCAGAAAAACCAAATATGCTAGTAAAATTAAAGAGGGAGGGACATTTTACTTTGAAGGTCAAATCCAATGATGTGATTCAGGTGGCTTATGAGACTTCAACCAAGCAACAGTCAGTCGGTTTTTGAATATAGTTTAGTATAAAAAGGAGCGTTTGTAATACTAGTTTAGAAGACATCACAATCCAGATGGTATATTACCTCTTCATAAGTCTTTATTACTCGGACACCCATCCCATCCAATCTAGACATCAATTTTTTCTTCAACAGTTCAAACGGCATGGCATCTTTTGAAGCTAAACAAGTTTCCTGAGATAAAATTTTGTAAATAATATAATAGTTGAGACATAATAGGAATACCTAAAACAAATTATAAACCCAGTGACCTCAAAGAAAACTCTTGTTGGTGACATGGGCATGGCATACAGAAATGTTGGATATTCTGCTTCCAGACATCGAACTGGTTGCTTCCTGTAATCTCTGTAGTCCATGAATACCATTAGACTGGGATCATATGGGTTGTTTTCCACCTGAAAGAAACAGAAGAGGACAATTGGAGCAATAAGGCAGGACGAAGTCACAACCTCAAATGAGTCTTCTTAGGAATATAATATCATGAAGAATGGCTTCTCATGGGTGAAACGAAGGAATAAATTCATATCAGAAAGCACCATAGTTCCATCTCTAAAATGGTCCCAATTTCATTATATTGAAAAGAACAACTTCAAATGAATCTTCTTAGGAATATAATATCATAAAGAATGGCTTCTCACAGGGGAAACAAAGGAACAAATTCATCTCAGAAAGCACGATACTTCCATCTCTAACATGGTCCAAATTTCATTATATTGTAAAGAACCTCAGAAAAAAACTTACATCGTGCGTGAAGGGAAAAACAATACCAGAAAGCAATGTACTTCATGGCAAACATTGTTAAAAAAAACCCCTGAAATTTCCTGTCTTCAACGATGATATGTGGAAGTAAAGAGGATTTCTGAAATTAGGGGGGAGGAAAAAAAAATGTTGGGAAGGGAGTAGAAGAACCAGGAACAATGGGATTACACCAAAGGATACGTAGACCCACGACACAGTCATGCATAACTGTCAGCAGAATCACCCAACTCATTCTTGAAGTAGTAGATGCAACTAGGGGAAGCGGTACTGAGCCAAATTGGGCGCCACTGTAAGCATTTCTAGGAGCTGAGTTGGGTTGAAGATGCAACTAAACAGATCCGAATGCCCACAGTTTCACACAATGCCACCCTAAAATCGGATCCACATCCTCTCCTACCAGAGGTTCGGGAGGAGGGGGACGCTCCTGTTGGATGGTCGACACGTGGGGTTCGAATGAATTCGAGTCTTCCATTCGAGCCGACATCCCCTGTCGATTCAATTTGTCAGCTCGGATGGAGGGCTTGGATTCCCCGAACCCCACGTGTCGGCCATCCAACAGGGGCGTCCCCCCTCCTCCCGAACCTCTGGGAGGAGAGGATGTAAATCCCCCTAAAATCAACCTGAGCTCACTTACGCCCTGTTTTTTTTGCAGTAAAGTGAAGAAATAAAAGTTTCGTTGAAAAGTGGAAAAAAAAAAAAAGGGAATAAGTTCGCCACACACCTACACCAATGGTGTTGAGGTATCTCTATACCAGCATCGCATCCGAAATAGTGGTAGGGTGGTAAATGGGTCGGGTCGGGCCGGGCCGCTTTTGGTTTGTGCCAAATCAGTATTAGGTTTTATGGGGCCTAACCAAAACATGTCTATTAAGAGGTGGGTGGGCTGCACTGTGCACGTTAACTAACATGCTGGTTCGGTTTCGGATTGTTCTCAGGCTTAGCTTATGGGGTTGGTTCGGGTCAATTCGGGTTGAAAACCTATTAAGGTCATCCAAAAGGCTGAAGTAGCGAAACTAGGGTTTAATATTCAGTTTAAATCAATTTGGTCTAGACCATTATTGGGTTTAGCCTCATCGGTTTGCTTTTTTGGACTCGGTTTCGAGTTAGACTGCACTGGACCAAGACCGCAAAGATATGCCATACCTTAACCCGAAACATGTCTGCTATCAGTTTGGTCCGAAACAATTTCAGCTTATTTCGGTCTGACTCAGTCTGACTTACCAGTTCATCCCAAAATTGACACCTAGCTCTCCTTACATATCAATTTTCAATTCAAATGGAGTCTACATGGCAAAATAAAGCATTGTTTAGGTCTGAATTTTGATTTGTAACCCATTCACGCCATTACCTATATTATATATGGTTGAAATTACCACATTGCCATCCTAAGTGGCAAAAATTTGGGTGTTTGTATAGAGATGATACCTCAACCTCCACTCCATAAGCCGTTTGGACAGAAACACTCGGACCTCCCACTTCATATTGCAAGAGTTTCCCTGAAGCTGCTCCAGATGCAACGGTAGCAGCCTATAGAAGCACTTAGGATGTTATAAAAAACATTTAATGGTGAAAATTGTTATGAATTAACAATGTAATAGAAGAATGATAGTAAAATGAAAAATGAAAGAGAAACATAACACAATGCTTTACATGGTTTACCTACAAAAATATGTATGAAATACGTTTATTGCAGAGCAGTCAGAGCCTTTACTACTTTAATGAAGAATCATAAACCCTCAATATCTTTCCTTATAAGATTACATTCTATATAAAAAAATAAAATATATCTTAAACCCTAAAAGTATAAGACTGCCCAATCACTACAATCTGTGTAAGATGTTATCTTATTATGAGCTTAATTAATTATCAGGCCTCTTGACTAGTGGGAGTTCGCATTATAGGTTAGACCAATTTTGATCTAGTTTGTCATGGGTTAGGGATAAACCAAGCTGATCCATTGTGGGGGTGGTCTATGATTTGTGATAGTATTATAAATACTAAGTTCAGAGTCCCTACAGCCGAAGTTGTATAATTCCTCTCTCTACTCCCATACGAAAAGAATGAAAGAGGATCTCATGTGGACGGTAAAAGACTCGAATCAGAGCTTAGACTGGAATATACAGAAATCAATCTCCAATGCACAAATATGTTTTAATTATTAATCAATATAGTTTGTTAAGGTTTGTGTGAAACCCTAGGACAGTATATTCAACCGCAATCCCTAAAAAATGTGGCAAGTGAACAATACTTATTGATAATATCAAACTTCAACATAACAAAAACTTAAAAGAGTATCCTATTGTACCTGCAAGGAATACAAATCCCTTTTTTACAAGCTATAAGACTATGTCCATCTGCAGCTTCAGTGATGCTTTCAACTTTTGAATCAAGGTATGAAACACCTAACTCGACACACCTTGAAGAGATTATTAGGCATCATAATCTATTAAACTAATGAATCTAGAAATGGTGATGAACTAGAATATGCAGCAAAGGTGAATGAAAAGGAAAGATGAACGGCCATTTTTACCATTTCAGCAGCTCTTCATGTAGCAGGTCACGACTAACTCGTCCATAAGCACGTCCAATTGTGATGGGATCATCACTCTCAAGATAAACAATTGTATCCTGCCAAACATGCTCTATACACCCTTCAAGCCCAAGACCTGAAAAGAGTAGATATTAACTTCAACTTAAACCCCGAACCAAAGTAGGATAAAAAATTTAAGGGAAAAAGATTCAAGCTCGACTGTGTGCATCTGCGCTCAGACACAAGGGGCATGAACGATCACCCCGTCTTTTTGGTTGGATGCATCTCCGTGCACTCTCATTGGTCCTTGTGTTAGGGCAAGAGCTACATAGCCGGACACGGACAAGAAACCCTTACCTGAATTTTAAATGGATCAAAAATCTGTCTACCGTGATGTTTTAGAGTCTGAATACCCTCTGCCCATGTGGTCACCACCCCACACTCTTGAAAACCGTGAATATGATGTGAGATTAGCTTCTAGTGTGGGAGTAACATCCAACAAAAGTGTTGGAGCTTTAACCACGAGTCCATGGTTCAAGTATTGATACTGCCTGGATCGACCACATCATCTGATAACTATTATTAATTTTTTAATATTCCATATCACTGGGTTACTAAGAATATAAATTATAAATTAATATTTATTTTTAATAAAATAATAATCTATTCATGTTATGGGATGAGATTGATTCCAAAAAAATGTCTTTCAAATTGAATCAGTCATGGGACCAATACCGGCCGATACCAACTGATCTAGAGATAAACATTGCCATGCCTGAAGTTTGATTCAAAGGCAAACAAAATGATTGTATACAAAGAAAAATTGCATTTAAAGTTGCGATCATCATTCTCAAAAAGAAATAGGCTGACCTTCAAATTCATCCTTCCACACACCATAATTATTTGTAAATGGAAGATCAGGCCCAATAAGACCAACTCTTAAGCCTAATTTAGCTGATTCTGCAGCCAAAGAGAGCCCAGCTGGACCACAACCTATCACCACTAAATCTAGCACAGAATCTTCTTCAAGAGATATTGGTGATAACTGCATTACGAATTAGTAAACAGGAATGTCATTAAAGAAAAAAGGAAAAAAAAAAAATAGAGTATGATTGAGAAGTATAATAAATCATATTCTATCAAATTTCAATGTGGATAAGATTTCGAGAAAAAGGTCATCCTATTGTACAGTTTCTTCAATCGTGTATGTGCTGAGTGAACGCTGATAGTTGAATCACGACTAGAATCCCTCCAAAGGGACGATTCAAACCTAGGATTCAGTGTGTTTTTTTTTATTATCCTATTGTATATCCATTCGGGTTAGCTTTTTGGGTAATTGGTTTTGTTTCTCCCTTGGATTTTTGTAAATAAAATCATCTATTCACAACGACCAACAAATGGCAATAAAATTTTTTTGTTTTGTTTTGAAAAAGCCACCCATATCTAGAGCATATGGAACAGTTTTGGATCCCATCTGAGTCTGTTTTAATATTATTTTAATGAAGATCATGTACGTAATAGTTTTCATGCGTTAGATCCAGAAAGTTAGCCATGGATGGGTGTGGGAGGACACACATCCCTCAATGGCTCCCGTAAGGGTGTGGGGTGGTTACCACATGAGGAGCCGATCCGAACTGAACATGGGATCAAATCGATTTTAGAAATGACCAGTACCGTATTCAATACATGGATTTAGAACATTGATTAAAATGGACAAAATATGGATCCCAGGGCATACTGAAGCATCAAAGAAATGGTTGGAGTTCTTTTCCAACATCAACATTAAAGAGAGAAGATAAAAATGAGAAAGACACCTTATCAGCAATCTTGGATTGGTTCTCCATGGACTTCTTCTGCTGCATTTGAACAAAAAGGAGGTTTGAACCTCCAGCTTTAATATAATCCTCTTCGTTAGAGAACTCTTCCTGAACCGCCATACTTCTGCAACTTGGCCCTGCTCGTAGAGTCGGTAAACAAGAATGGTCGTGATGAAGCCACCGAGTCACCCGTTTCCCACTCAATCTCTTTGTGGGGGATGGAAAAGCCGCCATTGCTGGAATGTTTCGAGCTCCAAAGTTAACACACTCCATCATGACTTCAAGCTCAGACAAAGAAGATGGGGGACGATGGTCAAATCTTTATGGGAACATCCAAAAAACAGACAGGTTCTTCATACTCTTTTCGAGTTCAGAGGGCCTGCATGTACTTGTCTCGATCTTGGGATTCCATCAAGGTCAATGTGGTTGTGGCAGGACACATTTGAAGTATTGGACAGACCGGACATATAGGGTGATGGAATCAAGAAGGATACAAGTACATGTGGTTGAATTATTCTCCACTCTTTCCCTACTTCCGAAGGACTCAAGCTAACCATTGTAGTCATCCTTCCGCTCTTCACAGGGCAAATTTTCATTGATGTAATTTTAATGAAGAAAAAAAAAATGCTCAGTTGAGATCTTCTTATGTACGCGTATCCTCTTTGGAATTCCATCATCATCATCGATTCATCCATATGGTGTGAAATCCACTTCTGGAGTATGGGATCCATTGGATATATACAATAATCAGATCTCAAGCCACCATCGATTTGATGTGGAACCCACTTCTAGATTATGGAATCCATTGGATACCTCCCCCCTTAGATTATAATGAGATCGAAATAAGATATTTACATTGCATTGTATATGAAAGTATCATTGCACTGATGATATTGACCATAGAGGAAATAAAATCTCCTCATCTCGGCCAATTCCTCTGGTTGTAATCCAATGACTGAAAGTCATTCGATACATATATCAATGTATTGGTATCCACATTAAACGGTCCCAACTGTTAGATCACAACAAGAAAAGATTTTGATCCACCATATGGCAAGTTTAAAATATCTAATAATTTAAATAATAATAATAATAAATCATTAAATAATAACATTTTCCCAAGCTTGAGGTTAGAGTGCTCCTTTCAATACTTTACATAGCTGTATGAAAATACTAGACGGAGGACCACAACATAAATCAAATTCAATGTATCACACCAAAAAAAAAAAAGGATGGGAGATCAAATCAAAATGAGATGGAATCTTTTTTTTTTAGCTCGATGCTTAAAACAATGAACCTTTGTTCTGGAGTGATTAGAATTATCCTATCAAATTTTACTTGGTGACTGTTGAATGGACGAAGATGCCATAGTGAATTAATGTTGGTTTTTAATGTTTTTAAAAAAAAATCATAAATTAAATAATTTAGGGGAGGATTCTTACAATGCCACTTGGGGAATCTCCAATAATGCATTAGTTAACGTAGAAATCAATATTGTTGTCAATGGAATCTGTTAGGCTAGATTTCTCAAGACATACAATATAGAATTCTCAGTGAAACACTGAAGTTCCTTCAGAATTAAGGGTTCCCTGAGATACTGTCAACTGTAACAATCTTCCCTTCCGCTGAGATAGAAATCAAAAGAAAAAAATAGAAGACAGCAGGTATATCAAACTCAAAGATGAGAGGTTTTTCTTAGTGATTAGAGAAAATCTCAGTCTTTTTTATTCATGTCCTCTTGTTACATATATAGGTTCAATAGGAGACTTCCTTCGCAAGTTCCTCCATATCTATCACTATTTCAATCATCAGCTACCTAGAGAATAGTAGGTTCGTGCGGCTACGTCCCCCCAGGACAGCGCTAGGACATCCTGTCAGCCGCTTATGACCCTCCTTGATCTTCTTCCACCCCCCTTTTTAAATTATATCTCTCATTCCTTCTCATACATGTTTTTGTCCTTGCACTTTTATCAAGTATGGATCTGGCTTTCATGCTAATTCGGTCCATATTAGGGTGACTTGGCTGGTCAAGTCAGCATGCCTTGCATTTATGATTATTATTAGCATTTATGAGCACTAATGACAACCCATAAATGGCCTAACTACCCACATTAATCCGTCACATCTTATCTGAGTCAGCATAGGAGGTCGAACATGAGTTTCTTTTGACACTTTCTGTCATTTATCTATTCTCATACCACGGTGTCGGGTTGTAAGCCAAAACATGTCCATTAAGAGTGAACAGTGAGTTTGTTAGTTGGGCTTATTGAGGTGATTTCGGATTGGTTCGGTCGGCCGCTTATCGGGCCTATTTTATATGTAAGATATATAGCATATTTTATTATTTCTATCTATAAAATTAGCATCATTCATTCTATTAATAACCTCAATTAAGCTAGCGAGTGTTAAGGTGGCTGGGGTTTGCCTTACTCATACCTAATCCCTTGGATGCACGCCACATATCAGGTGGGTGAATTATTCTCCACTCTTTTCCTACTTCCGAAGGACTCAAGCTATCCATTGTAGTCATTCTTCAGCTCTCCACGGGGCAAATTTTCATTAATGTAATTTTAATGAAGACAAAAAAATGCTCAGTTGAGATCTTCTTATGTACACGGATCCTCTTTGGAATTCCATCATCATCAATTCATCAATATGGTGTGGAATCCACTTATGGAGTATGGGATCTATTGGATATATACAATAATCAAATCCCAAGCGACCGTCGATTTGATGTGGAACCCACTTCTAGATTATGGGATCCATTGGATACCTCCCCCCTTAGATTATAATGAGAACGAAATAAGATATTTACATTGCATTGTATATGAAAGTATCATTGCACTGATAATATTGACCATAGAGGAAATAAAATCCCCTCATCTCGGCCAAATCCTCTGGTTGTAATCCAATGACTGAAAATCATTCGGCACACATATCAATGTATTGGTATCCACATTAAACGGTCTCAGTTGTTAGATCACAACAAAAAAAGATTTTGATCTACCGTATAGCAAGTTTAAAATATCTAATAATTTAAATAATAATAATAAAAAAATCATTAAATAAGAACATTTTCCCAAGCTTGAGGTTAGAGTGATCCTTTCAATACTTTACATAGCTGTATGAAAATATTAGACGGAGGACCACAACATAAATCAAATTCAATGTATCACACTAAAAACAAAAAAGGATGGGAGATCAAATCAAAATGAGATGGAATCTTTTTTGTTTTTTGGCTCGATGCTTGAAACGATGAACCTTTGTTCTGGAGTGATTAGAATTATCCTATCAAATTTTACTTGGTGACTATTGAACGGACGAAGATGCTATAGTGAATTAATGTTGGTTTTTAATGTTTTTAAAAAGAAAACATAAATTAAACAATTCAAGAGAGAATTCCCACAATGCCACTTGGGGAATCTCCAATAATGCATTAGTTAACGTAGAAATCAATATTGTTGTCAATGGAATCTGTTAGACTAGATTTCAAGACATACAATATAGAATTATTAGTGAAACACTGAAGTTCCTTTAGAATTAAGGGTTCCCTGAGATACTGCCAACTGTAACAATCTTCCCTTCCGCTGAGATAGGAACCAAAAGAAAAGAATAGAAGACAACAGGTATATCAAACTCAAAGATGAGAAGTTTTTCTCAGTGATTAGAGAAAATCTCGATCTTTTTTATTCATGTCTTCTTGTTACATATATAGGTTCAATAGGAGACTTCCTCCGCAAGTTCCTCCATACCTATCACTATTTCAATCATCAGCTACCTAAAGAATAGTAGGTTCGTGCGACTACGTCCCCCCAGGACAACGCTAGGACATCCTGTCAGCCGCTTACGACCCCCCTTGATATTCTTCGATCCCCCTTTTTGAATTATATCTCCCATTCCTTCTCATACATGTTTCTGTCCTGACACTTTTATCAAGTATGGATTTGGCTTTCATGCTGATTCGGTCCATGCTATAGTGACTTGGTTGGTCAAGTCAGCATGTATTGTATTTATGGTTATTGTCAGCATTTATGAGCACTAATGACAAATCATAAATGACCCAACTACCCACATCAATTCGTCACATCTTATCTGAGTCAACATAGGGGGTCGAACATGAGTTCATTTTGACATTTTCTGTCATTTCTCTCTTCTCATACCTAATCCATTGGATGCACGCCACATGTCCCTCTCCCGAGGATCATCCTAAGTTCTTTTCCAACGACCAAATTTCGTATCTACTATTATTTTTCCCTAACAAATATTTTTAATAGGAGCCACAAGATCATATAAAAGGAGAGAGAGTGAATTATAAGAGAGGTTATGGAAAAAAATTCTCTAAGTGGTATTGTCGGAATTTTCCCCTTAAAAATAATTACTTTGGGTTTTTTTCGTGGCTCCAAAAGGCATGGGGGTGGTTACTATGTGGGAAAGGATTTTAACCTGGAGTATAGGGATTGTCTCTTTAAAAGTAGAGTAGCATAGTACTTCCTATGTACATTATAGAAGTATCAACATCTCCTTAGAGATTTTTTGGTGAAGACATGACCTTTTATAATAACATTAAACTAGTGTTTTGAATGTAGGGGTGTCAATTTCTTAGACCAAATCGGTTCGAATCGACCCGAAATTGATTTAGACCGAACTAATAGCGGACATGTTTCGGGTTAGCTTGTTATAATACTTCTCAGTTCTAGTCCGGTCCGGGCTAACCCAAAACCAAACCATTAAAGCATACCATTCGAATTTCTTCCTGACTTTAATGTCAATGATTTGGACATTTGATAATCAACCCCATCAGTACCAAATTAAATATGGTATCCTTCACTGGGCCAGTAAATGGATTTGAAACCAAACCAACCCAATAACAAATCGATGCTGGATCGGTCCGTTAGTTAATGTGCATAGTACAGCCCACTCAACCTGAAGTTAGGCCCTATAAAATCCGACACTAATTTGACCCAGACATAAATAGGCTCGGCCCATCCAATTGACACCCCTGTTTGCACATGCATGACTATTGGCACCACTCACACATTTTTGTTTGCACGACTTACTCCTACTACCTCATTTGACATGTATACCTATTACAGTGTATAATGTGTATGTTATGTGGTTGGTCATGTGAAACAAACAATGAAATTTTCTTTGCATTTTTTATGTATGTCGAGCGCAACAAAAAATAAATTACTCTACTTACAATGAATAACAATGGTAAATAAAGATCGATCCATAGAGACTAATTAATCAAATTGTATATTTACCAAGGGAAAATTGGGGTTTTTTTTTTCCTGCAAGTTAATTGACATAAGAATAATATTTAAAAATAAAATTGAGTTAACAAAAATTTAAGGAAAAACGATATCGATTCAAGGAAGTTACTCACGATTGCAAATTGATCACTGACCTCATATATATATTATTTTCTATTCAGATGTTTAACCAAGGATAATCAAAAAGTTAGACAATCATTACCTTCCCTAAGTTCATTAATTTGAGCCCAGTATATAAATTAATTATTATCAATAAATTAATTGGTATTAAACAATCCTCATGAATTTACTGATAGTATTACACTTTCGGAGAGAGGTTAAATATGAACAACAATCTAACAAGCGTTAGATTATTTAATTCATTATATGTTTTTTTAAGCAAGTAACAAAATTTTGGATCATAATTGTTCTACTTAATTGTTATTATTCTTGAATACCATGATAATTACAGATTATGGATTCAGATTAGCTACAACTCACATAATTCAATCAATTAATAAGTCTCTTAATTAATTAAATCATGCAGTCATTAATATGAAAAATCAAGAAACACAAATATTTAATAGAATAATAATTAAAATTAAGAATAGAGTCTCACAATTTTACTAACATAATTGAATTCTCATTGAATCAACTAAAGAACTTAACGAGACATGATAGAAAAAAAAAAACACAAAAGAAATAAAACTATCTTCTCAATAATTATTGGATGTCATATTACGTAGTATTTACATTGCTTAAAAGTCATAGTATAGAAAATTAAAACTGGTATGTCTAGAATTGACAACTTTATTACATGAAAATAAAGATTAGGCAAAATCCTCTTGCATAGATTATATAGAGAATCATTCCATTATTAACCAAATGTCACCCCTAGACCTGTCAATCTTAATTTCTAATATTCCATAAAGATATATATTCTCCTCAAGATTATAACAATCAATCAAGGCCTTCTAATAGTGAACCTTTTGTATATGAAAACCTTCATTCTCTCGTTTGAATTCAGATCAATTTTTCATATCAGATTTTTAGACTATATTTAGTTGCTGAAATTCTTTCCACGTTAGAAACTTGCATGAAATTCAGAAAGTCATTATTAAAAATGTCATAATTTTTTTATTTTAAATATAAATTACTAATACTTTTCCATTAATGTCTTATATATAAGAAATCATCACAAATGAGTACAATAAGACATAAAACATATTAAAAAAACTAAATAAAAAGAGAATAAATTTATAAAATTATGAATCCATCAATTTACATTAAAAACAGACAATGATTTTTTTTTTAATTGTAAAATGAGATTTTCCATTGTTTATTTTGACATTAAATATGATGAAATGTATTGAAAAGTAGGAAAATTTTACACATAGGAGAATTTTAATATTAAATATCATTTGAATAGGCTCCGTTTGATTTAACATAAATATTTTACATTTAATACTTCTTAAAAAAAAATTCAATTTTTGCTTCCCATAAATAAACGAAACTTTCTTTTCCTCTCCCATGGACATCACTATGTTTTACTTATTGGAAACAAGTAGTGGAAATATTTTAACATACGCCAAATTTTACAACGAAACACTCTAAACACAATATTCGTCATATTTAATTTATCAATTACTTTGTTAGAGCCCTTTCCTATGGGGCTAAGTCCCTATTAAGATTGTAAATCTTAGTATCAGATACGGTATTAGTTTTGTCTAAAACCAATCTACATCAGTATACGGATCTAACGAGAAATTGACACATGACTGATATCGTATATAATAACATTAAAAAAGAGATCCAATATTAGGATCATTGGGATCAATCAGATCCAAAATCGATACGAATCCACCAATTCGATACTGATACCTTGCAATTCGATTTCGGTTCAATATGTAATCATTAAAACCAAAATCAAACAATTTATTAAATGGTTTAAAATGTCGACCAAAACAGATTATTAATCGGTTTCAATTTTTTTGATTTTAAACGGTTTCATTATCGAAAGGGAGAGAAAGAGAGTTGGGAACAAAGTAGAGAGAAAGCCAATGAAATCATTAAAATTATATAATTTTAATCAAACATGAAAGTGGATTTACGATTTAAAAATGTATTATAGGAAAAACTAAAATATAATTTATTTATATAAATATAAATATTTAGCATTAAAGAATTAAATTAAATATTTAATCGATTTTAATGATTTCAAATAGTTTGTTTAAACTATTTTATTGTTGAAACCAGAAACGAACCGCTTAATTAAACTTTTAAAAGGTTTTATTTCTTAAACTAGAATTGAATTATTTAATAATCCACTATAATTTAAACGGTTCGATTCAATTTCCATACACGCTTCGGATTTAGTATTACAATCTAGCACGGTCTGGAGTCTCTGGACTCTGGACTCTGGACTATCCTCTCGTTATGTGACGGCGACGGCAAAGCCTCTTGCACCGACGATTTTACAATGAAACACGCAGGGCGTCGATGAACTCTTCCACCGGAGAGAACAGAAGAATCGAGGTTTTCTGTTTGGGAGTTCTACAGGGGCTCCAAGCATACACGAATGCGTATAAATTAGAGAAGGATCAAAATTCAGCGGAGCCCGTTCCGCATCCACCCTTGAATCCCCTCTTTCTTGGGTCCGACTCAAGATTTTAATTAGTTTCATTGCAGTGAACTGCATTTATCTCAGGGAGAGAGAGAAGCAGCGGCAGAGAACGATGGGAAATCCGAAGCAGAAATGGACGACTGAAGAGGAAGACGCTCTGCGAGCTGGTGTAGACAAACACGGCGTCGGGAAATGGAAGAACATCCAGAGGGATCCAGAATTCGGTCACTGTCTATCGGCGCGTTCCAACATCGATCTAAAGGTGTTTGCTTTCTAATCAATACTTCTCTCTCCAATGTTCTTTTTTTTTTTTTTTCCGCTATCCATTAACTCCTATGCCTCAATTTCTTGATGCTTTGTTATTTTTTTCTTCTAGAAATTGTCTGCTCTTTGTATTCAATCGGCCAGATATATCACTGACGTAGAGGGAGCGGGGGGGTGTTGTTCACTTCACGATATGGGTTCCCCAATTTTGAAATTTGTTATAGCCTACTTGGCAATATGAATCCCAATGAGATATATGCACACTATATAGTTCTCTGATTCTGCGTTGTTATGCCCAGGATAAATGGCGGAATATGAGTGTTAGTGCAAGCGGCCAAGGTTCTAGAGAAAAATTAAGGACTCCAAAGGTAAAGGCTAATTTAGATGCAACTGCTCCTGCTTCTACGGTTCAGAGTTCTGCTTCCTCTGTTCCATTATCACAGGATGCACCAGCTGATAACGTCATTGATTCTGGACGGGGATCACAAGATGGCAAGGCTGCTCCTCGGTATGTACGCTTTTGCTTTAACCCTTATACAGGTTATCTATATGGAGTTTGTGGTGATTTAGGTGTTTCCTTAAGCCTCTAGTCAGTGTTATTGTTCCGAATGGGTTGTTAATGGTTGTTATATGTTGTAACTGAATATGGCTAGTGTAACTGAATGTAGTTAAAGTAGCTAAGTATAAATAGGAGTCTAGAGAGATATTGTAACATTCAGTTAAGTAATGAAAAGTCTTCTTTTGTAAAGTCTGGAGGCCATCCCCCTCGAAGCGGACCATTCTTTCCCTCTTCCTCTCTTCTTCTGCGTATTATTGATTCTTGTTTGTATCATTTGGTGCTTTCATTGAGAGCCTTCTATGGTAGAAGGAACTCACTCCTGTTTTTCCATTCACGCCATTCACATGGAGCAGCAACGCATTAAGCATCAGCGAATCTTGTCTGAGCTTTCTTGGCTCATGACCTCCATGGAGGAGAAGGTGGACAGATTCTTGCAACAGCAGCTGTCCGTGTCCAACCAACCCCCGGTTCCTTATTCCCACATCAGTCCAACCTGCAACCTAACCACCGAAGACTCCTCTGCTGTGACATCGGCCGTATTCTGCCTTGAAATCAACACGGGCACTGACATCATACCTTGTGAAGAACCACTGATTGAGATACCATCTCTGGTTTCGCCCTTTCTGCCGAGCTTCTTTAATGTTGAAACAGAGATTTCCATTGATTCTCTGGAAACACAGCCAACACATCTCTCTTCCCGAGCTGCAACTTCTACAGAGAAACCATCACAACCAGACACCTTCCCACCCTCCATCGCCGTTTCAATCCCAACCCCATTCGTTAATCCTACCAACACAGTGGTTGTCTCCAACCATCCACAACTCTCTATTAATCCTCCAACCAACGTCACCGTCAGTAGCAAGAACAGCGGAATCTCTGCGAAGGTCACCACAACGGTAATCAATGACGGCAACAGAGAACTCAAGCCTGCGTTCTCTATCTTCTTGGTCTCTGACCATGGTATTTTCTCTGAGAGTATTGGTCAGATGATCGCCGGTATCAACGCCTTCAACGAGCAACCTTGCTCAGAGCTTAAAGTGCTTCACTGCAACCGCAAGATCAGCTCTGACGCCTCCTGGATTCTGTAGTTGATTTCACCATGGCCCCCTCCGGTTGAGGCACTTAAGATCAGATCTGGTTTTGCTCAGTTTTTTGTTTTGGGGATTCTCACTTCCACCTGCAAACCAGCCATTTTAGTCACAACTTCGGTTCTCCTACATGGCTGTCCCCCTCCTCCGATGGTTACTCGTCATCATCTCAGTTCGTGGGCTCACTTGATGCCGGCATGGCCCCTTCCGTTTGAGGCACTTAAGATCAGATTTGGCTTGACCTGTATTTCATTTGCAACATTCTCTGTATATGCATCCAAGAATGACCATCCTTCTAGTCTTGAGATCCATTTACAAAGAAATGCCTTCTTAGATCAGGTAGCAGCGTTTCTTGAGAAGAAAGAAACGAGATCATAGACATGGACCTCTGCCGAAAGATTGATCATAGAAATGAAGCCAGTAACAGCTCTGTTCTTCGCCGGAGAAGATGGAAACGGAAACCCCTTTTCTGAAACCACTGTTTGAAAACCCCTTTGCTGCAACACATTTCGTTTTCCTTTTGAAACCCTTTCGTTTTCACCCTTCTTTTGTTTCTGTGAACTCTTCCTCTTTGATTTAGTTTTCTGCAACCCTTTGTTTTTACCCTTTTGTGAAACCACTTTGATTTGTAAACCACTTTTGGCATTATCCCCTGTTTCTTAAACCTGGTTTTTAAGCCTTTACTTACCCTTCTTCTGAAACCACATGTCTACCCAAACCACTTTTGATTCAAACCACTTTCTAGATACCTGTGATTATCTCCACGTGTCTCCTGTAACATTTGTCCAGCTTCAGTTCTTTTTCTAGAGTTTTTTCTGCTATCCATTAAAATCACTTTATCTCTTTAATTTAAATGAACTTTCTTTCTATCTCTCAGTGAGTGACACCTTAAGAACTCCAATCCGAGAACTCCAATCCTTATTACGGAAACGTGTTGTCCAGCAATTGGAAAATGATCACAAGATATATAATATTGGCAATCCTAATGTTGAGATGATGGAGTGATGGGTTCGTACTGGACGATCAGACTTGCTATGTTTGGTTACCATTCATGACATTGCGATTCTATTACAGCCGTAGGTACCATCATATGATCAGAAACTGATGCAGTCCAAGGACCAGCCAGTAGTGGACCAGCCCAAGGTACCGTCAACATGGGCCCGGGCCCTATTTACCCAAAAAAAAAAATGGGCCCGGGCCCAGCCCACACTGTTCACGTGTTCACGTGAACAGTACCAACAGCAGTAGTTAGGACTCTTTTGATTAGTTTCCTAATTTTTAGTTTACTTATTTCCATTATTTAGTTTCCTGAAAATTAGGCTAGTTAGTTTAGAAGTCTTAGTTGCTTGGAGACTAAGACTTGCCTAAAATCTAGTTTTCTAATTCCAGTTTTTAGAGACTTTCCTATTTTTATGTTTTAGAAACTTCCTATGTTATAAAGGAGGTTTAGCTTTTTCAAGTTTAGTTCTTTCCTATTTTATTTGTAATGTTTCAAAGCTATAAATAAAGAGAAAGCAGGCTGGCTGCAATAGAGTTTTTCCAGAAAAATTGAGAATCAATTAGTTTCTGGTTGAACCTCACTTGGTTGTGAGACTCAACCTCTTGTTCTTCTTTTCCTTGCACTTCTTGTGTTTTCTTTGATCTAGATCTGCTATCCCTTGGCTGGCGACACTGTTTCTAGAAGCCTCATCAATTTCTTTGGCTGAATTAAAATCAAATCACACAATTACGGTGGAGCTGTCCAGAGTCAGGCGCTACCAGGTCCATCCTAATTGTGGGCCCCATAACTTCCTCAACTTTGTTCCGATCTTCTTCAACTTTGGATGGTTGTTCATAATTGTTATAAAGACCATTCAACCCACGTTTCATCAGTTTCTGACGGATAGATTTCAAGATAAGTAATTGCTTTTCTCTGCAGAATTTTGTATTGGACTGAATTAAGATCCTGTAGCAAAGAGGGCTTGTTAATTTGAGATGTCTTAACCCCTTTGCCATCAGAAACATCAATTGGCGATATTTGTGAATATTAAGAACCTATTGATGGTACGGTATTATGCACTGGATGTTAGGAGATGCTTTGGAGATATTGGAGATACTTTGGAGATATCTCTAATGATCTGAATTTTAGTTTGAACCTTGAGGACAAGGTTCTCACCGAGCAGATGGCAATGTTACGAATGGGTTGTTAATGGTTGTTATATGTTGTAACTGAATATGGTTAGTGTAACTGAATGTAGTTTAAGTAGCTAAGTATTAATAGGAGTCTAGAGAGGTATTGTAACATTCAGTCAAGTAATGAAAAGTCTTCTTTTGTAAAGTCTGGAGGCCATCCCCCTCAAAGCGGACCATTCTTTCCCTCTTCCTCTCTTCTGCGTATTCTTGATTCTTGTTTGTATCAGTTATCTTGGTTTGGCCTAATCAAAGCCCATTATGGCAGCCAGCACAGAGGTTGAGTGCTGCTCTCTAGAGCCTAACATATTAGTCATTTGTAGTTACCTATCATATCAGTCATTTGTTAAAAGTAAAAACACAAATGGTCTTCAAATTAATTGAGACAAGTTTTTTTTTTGCTCTTTGTTTCTTTTTTCTATGTCATATTTAGTTTCCGAAAATCAAAATCGACCACGAGATGTTCTGAGATTCGTGATGTTCAAGGCTTGAAGTTTAGTTGTCAATCTTCAAGCTCAAGTTTTAACAATATACATTGAACTTTGCATGTTTACATTTATTGTTATATTCACTATGTGGCCTGATTGGTATCTAGTATGGAAATTATGGCTTTGGGGGCTTAAAATATGCCAGGAGTCTGACAATTGCCTCATCATGTTGGTTTTTATTCTGAAGGCTTTCTCTTACCATTAATCTGCCAAGGCACTGATGGTTCCTTCCACTGAATCATGTTGGATTATGGCAAATTGCATGGCTCCATTTAGCCATGTGAGCAACATGGGCTATAACATACAAATATGGGTTTCTATGGTGCATGAATTAGCATATTGTTGATTATTGAAGTGCTTGTGGAGTTGCCATTAAAAAAATGAGAAAGTAAAAGTGAAACAAAGAAATGTGAAATCCTGAATTGGTACCGAGGAAGCTCAATTGGGTTGTGGCAGGTTGGATGTTTGTACTTCAACAATATAAGAGGAGTTGATTGTTTCTGTAGGTCAAGGAAGTGGTTTCTTTTTGTAGGGAAATTGGATGTGGGGTGGGTGATTTGTAATTAAGCATGAGTGCAACATGATTGTATATCCATGATGTACATCTCTTCGACAAAATGATACAAGACTTTTACGTATTGTGTCATTTCTTTATTTACCAGGTACAATGCAATGATTTTCGAAGCACTGAAGGATTCAAATGGATCTGATATTAATTCCATCATCAACTATATTGAGGTAAGATATCGTGATATGTCTTCTCATCTTTGTTGTCTTGTCTAGTCTTTCTTCGGTTAACTTTAGATTGGGTGAAGCTTTACTATGCTAGTGATGAGAAAAGGGGAAAAAAAATTTATTACAGCATTGTGAACACACCCACCCAATAATGTCTTGGAAATGAGCTAATCATGATTTCAAGTTGCAGACAAGAATCCAGGTTGTAAAGTTTAGTTCTTTTGACTGCTTCTTAGTAATGATGTGCAATATAAATATCTGAATGATGGTTGATTATTATGAAACCTGCAACCTTTCAAGATGAGCTAGTGACGGATTATTATGCTCCTTAATGCTAACAAATATCTCCACAAAATTCATTTGTAATCAATGGATTGGAATCCATGCTTGGAATTAAAAGAGTGGTATTGTTATTTGGACTGATCCTGGATGATATCAATCCAGATTGTTCCAGTTCGGACATTCGAAGGAGAAAATATCTGATATACACGGTGGATCAATATAATATTGGATTGTTCTGGTTCGATACTCATCTGGATCTGATGGATGGGGATGATGAAGTCATGCAAGTTGAATTTTTTGCAGTATTGGCGATTCACTGTATTTTAGATTGATTATGTAGTTGTTAAACCCTAAGTCCTTAAAAAGAAAATGGGCTATTCTTTCATGGCCCCACATGGGTTAAAGGTGCCACCACCCTAGTCAACCTTTTTGGTCAAGTAAATCAATGGTGGCAGTTATAAACCCATGATCTAAGTTGGGGTATTTTGGTTTAGTTTTCTCTCTGCTCTTGTTGTCGTGGGCAGATTCTATATTCTCCTATTTTGGTCTTGAATTGTGTCTTGCATTAGTTTAGCTAGACTGAATCGTTTCTTGGATTAACCTTATTGTGTCTTCCAAAAATCTATAACTTCCTTTTTTTAACCAATTGGTTTATTTTAAGCTGGTTTTTTTTTTTTAATACTTAGATCATTTTTTCTATGGGTGTCAAATCTGGGTCCAGCCCGGTACCACAGACCGAGCTGGCCCGATATAACCCGAACCCAACCCGGACCGAGCCCTTAATTTCACCCAGACATATGAGATAGATTATCAAGAAACCTTTGCTCCAGTAGCCAAGATGACCACCGTCAGGATTCTTTTGGCATGTGCTGTGCATCACAATTGAGATTTCAACTCGATGTGAAAAATGTCTTCCTTCACAGGGAGCTCAAAGAAGAAGTCTATATGGACTGTCCACCTGGTTTTATAGATGCAAGCACTGAAGGGAAGGTATGCAAGCTGAAACGCTTCCTTTATGGTCTTAAGCGATCTCCTAGAGCATGGTTTGGACAGTTTCACGAAACTATGATAACATTTGGATATGTTTAGAGTAATGCTGATCATACTTTGTTTATCAAGCATGCTTTAGGAAGCTTCATGGCACTTCTTGTAAGTGTAGATGATATCGTTGTTACTGGAAACAATGATGATGAAATAAGGAAATTGAAGTTGTTTTTGGGAAAAAGAGTTTGAAATCAAGGATCTCGGAAAGCTTAGGTACTTTCTTGGGATAGAGGTTGCTCGCTCTACAAGGGACATCTTTCTCTCTCAAAGAAAGTATGTTCTTGATCTTCTCTCAGAGACAGGATTATTAGGCTGCCGCCCATGTGATACTCCTTTGGATTCCAATGCAAAACTCAAGGAGAAAGAAGGAACTCCGATTAATAAAGGACGGTACCAGCGATTAGTTGGGAGGCTGATATATCTTTCACATACTAGACTTGATATTGCATTTGCAGTGAGTTTGGTGAGCCAATTCATGCATGATCCCTATTTCACTCATTTGGAGGCAATCTATAGGATTCTTCATTTCTTAAAGGCTGCTCTTGGAAAAGGGATTCTTCTCTTACCACATGATCACCTGAGAGTAGAGGCTTATACAGGTGCTGATTGGGTCGGTAGTCTAGATAGAAAATCAATTAGAGGATATTGCACATTTGTGGGTGGAAATCTGATCACTTGGCGCAGCAAGAAACAAAATGTAGTGGCTCGTTCCAGTGTAGAAGCAGAGTTCCGAGCAATGGCTCAGGGAATATGTGAACTCTTGTGGTTTAAGGGTCTACTTGGGGACTTGAAAGTTAAAAGTTATTCAACTATGACTTTGTTTTGTGACAATAAAGCTGCCATCAGTATTGCTTACGATCCAGTTCAACATGATAGGATCAAACATGTTGAGATTGACCGTCACTTCATCAAAGAAAAACTAAAAAGTGGCCAGATTCAAATTCCATTTGTCCGATCAGAGGATCAATTGGCAGACATCTTCACGAAAGGATTACCTGGGAAATTATTTCATACTATATTGTCCAAGTTAGGTATGCTGTATGCATGATATATATGCACCAACTTGAGGGGGAGTGTAGTGCTAGTCTATTTTAAATAGTTTTTATTTGTTATTTTTCTGTTCTGTTTAGTTTCCTCTTATTATTAGAAGAGGCTATTGATGTAATTTCCTTTTTTAGTTCTCATTATAAATAAGAGGTGTGAGTGGAGAGATATACTCTCTCCTCTCTCCACATGTTGCGCTAATAGGACTGTACAATAATTAGATAGGAAAGGACATCTAAACTAAATAGGAGTCTTATCTAAATTGAACTGTTTATTGAGTAGGATTATAGAGTCCTATCCTAACTCTACTATCGAGGACAGATGTCACGACCCAAACCCGTACAAGGTAAGAGTGCAGCTCCCACAGGCACTGGTCTAATAACCGGTCAAAATAATTTAAAAATTTATAATTAAACTTCAACTTATCACAAATCACACCAAGTCAAATCCATAAATTAAAGTAAAGACATGTCCAAAAACCTACTGGTGGCAGTTTAATGTCTGTAATATTCAAAAACAAAGTACTTGCCCCTGAAAATAAATTTAAAACCCCATACAACCATTTTAATAAAATAAAAACAAGCTATGCCAAGTTGAGGAATGATCTGACGCCGCCTCTATGCTCCTTCCTGTTCTTCGGCAACCTCCTCCTTATCTGAGATAGTTATGGTAAGGGGTGAGTTCAACAGCTCAGCAAGAAAGAAAATACAGCAGAAATACATCACCACAATGATCATTAACACTTCGATTAAATTACTCGAGAAGATAAAACTTATTTATTTGCAAAACATTTTAATAATTACTTTTGGCCAACACGTAGGAATAACCAAGGATCAAGGTGCCGGTTTCGAGACCTGTTTCGGTCAGGCTCGAAACAGGAACAACTCGGCGAAACCACCGAAACTAGGCTGAAACTTGGTATTTTCTACCAGCTTTATTGACTCCATGGTTTCGAGGATTAAAAATGTTTTTTTTTTGTCTGATTTTTTTTGTGTACCCTATTTAAACCATTTTACACCTATTTCTAATGTTAGTTTGCAAAAAAGACATAGAAAATAGCTACATGTGGTGTGGACCAATGTTTGGTAGTGTACGCTGAAATAATACACAAATGTCACAATGTAGTAATGTACAAAGCTACTAACTACTAAGCCACTAATTAACAACATTCATTAAAAATTAATACATTGATGATTGAACTTAGAAATTAGAAATCTCACCAATTAGTTCCATGTGGAGCTTTGTGGTACATTTAAACCACATGCAACATACCACTGATGGTAGTGATAACGCTCCTCAGATTGCAGCACGTATGTATCCCAGGACATGTTATCACTCCAATTGTTCTGATAGTCTCCAACAGTCCACCAGTAGATAGAGTCATTAACATAATATAAGTACCCTTGTCGAGGGTAAGGCTGATGGAGTGTGTGTGGGTGGAGCAGGAGTAGGCATGAACGTCGGAGGAGGAACATACTGAAATATGGAGTCAATGAACGATGATCCAACAGTGCCACTGCCAACACCTGAGGCTGAGTCATCTCTAAATTGATTGCTGGGATAGGAACTAGAATAACCCCCATACCCACCACCTCCAACCCCACTAGCCCCAGTAGTAGACCATCCAAATCCACCATGTGCCGTCGAACCGATACTTTCGCTGCCACTTTCTTCAGGAATTGCCGGGCTCGAGGTCCGTGTGATCATGAATTCTGGTGCACGCCAATGCCTAGTCCCTCCAGTCTGAGAACTTTCCCCTAAATGCATCCCCTCCATGTTGCCAGACTTGGTCGATATATCCATGGGATTTGTTTAATCCATCTCCTCCTGTGGCATGAACCGCTGGCGTGATCCTCTAGTGTACCCTCTACTACTACTACTAGGCTGGGCTCCGTGGTCAGTAACCTGTGTAGCATGATCATACTGAGTCTCCCCTGTGAATCTCAAGGGAGACGACAATGGATCTAGCTGCAATGGCTGGTCATACTAATCGGGCTCATTGCGTAAAGCAGCATATCTGTCATCACCACCACCATCATCATCATTACCACTAGGTCCACTAGTACCAGTACCACCCTGGGTGGCAGAAGGTAACTGTGTTTCTCCAGAAGAAACCGGCCAATCACTCTTAGTCTCATCACTATCACCACTCTGAAATTGACGTCTTGCCTGTGAGTGGACTCTATCCTCAGTAGCCATAAACTCGCCCACATCAGCCTCCAAGGCTCCAGCAATAAGACGGCTTGGTCGACCACCAGCCTCATATAATTGAGGCTCACCACGATCTATAACCTACTCGTTCAAAGGATCAACTTCCTCTCCCTCCAACTCGAAGATCTCACTCAACTCAATGGGGGGTTTTAGCATCTTTGTCCCTGCTTAACCGTATGTGCTCCTCTTTCAGTCTTAAATTATAGTGCACATACACCAAGTCCTCAAGCTTTTTTACACCTAACCGGTTCCGTCGCTTAGTATGTATAAGTGAAAATGTGCTCCAGTTTCGTTCACATCTCGTGGCGGAGCATGTTTGTGATAGCACCTTCACTGCTATTGCATAAAGGTTGGGTGATTTCGACCCATATAGGACCCACCATTCAGCTGTAAAATAGCATAGGAAACTGATATTAGATGATGAAAAAACCCACAATGGCATATTGGCATCCATAAAGCAAGTATACGTACCAGGGGGTGTTGATTGTCAACCATATTCAATCGTTGACCTACCAAAACTCCCAGTAGCATCTCTAAAGCTTTTAAGCTGAACCAATTTTGATGGGTAATAGTCTTAGTAAAAATAGAATTCTTAAAAATTATGTTGATAACAAAGTAAGTAAAAGTCTTACTTCTTGCAAAACAATAGACTGCGCTCTTGCGTTTGGCTCAAGCTTGGCAACCACTTCTTATACTGCATCTATCAATTCTTGACGCATTCCCAAGTTATCTTTGTATTGATACTTAGGATTCAGATAATATGCTAAAAATTGACAATTACGTCAATGCAAGCTGATGTAATTTTAATCAGTTGAGAAACTGAAGTACATTAAGACTCACTAGCCTTGTGTAGTGGGTGCTTGAGCTGTTGCTCCCAACGATCTTTGATGATGGCAATATATTTTGAGTTTCCGCGTCTGTAAGCTTCCTCTACTTGCATCTTCATCATATCTATGGCAGCCCCACAAGTGTGGTAAGGTGGCCTTCTTCTGTCCATCAACCATTTTCAGCGCTTTCACAATGGGATTTAATATTGCCACAACTTTTTTGACATCATCCCAGAATTTATCGCTGGATATGGTTGCCTGTGCTGTTCTACCAGCTCGAGGACTAGACTGAGGCTACTCAAACCACTCCTCTGAAGCAAACATTGATCTCAAGCTTGACTTCTTTATGTCAAAACTCTTGAGGGTAATGTAGTTTGTTGCAAAACGCGTTAACCCTGGCCTCACCAAGTCTCCACCACACTTGGTTTTCATCATCTCTAAGATATATCCATGATTATAAACGAAAGTGGTTACTTGTCTTGCATTTTCTACAGTCTCTTTCACCAGTTTTATTTCCCCATGCCCTTTAGCATCAAATCAATACAGTGGGCTGCACATGGTGTCCAAAAAAATTGGTATTTTTTATTATTCATCAACCTTTCCCCTGCTTTTTTAAAGTTACTACCATTGTCAGTAACTACTTGTATCACATGATTTATCCCCACTTCTTTCACCACTTTCTTCAAGAGACCATAAATGTATTTGGAATCCTTGATATGATTGGATGCATCAACAGACTTCAGAAACACTGTTCTACCATCACAATTCACCAAAAAGTTGATGAGGGATTTTTTGGTAGGTCCGGTCCACCCATCAGACATCACAGTCACCCTATATCTTTCCCATTGTGTCTTTAAAGAGTCCACATATTCTTTCATTTCTTTCTTATGTCTGGGTAGGTAGGTGTTGTACAACTCTCAAGCTATAGGCCCTTTAACTCCTGGACCTGCCCTACCTATTTCGTCCAACATATTCTGATAGTGAGGTCCTGTGGTAGCATTTGCTGCAATGCCATGGTACATCATCCACTTGGAGATTTTATCTCCTACCCTCGTCTTGACATTAGTCCAAAAATGGGGCAATTTTTTTTGTTTTCTATCCTGTCTGACAAATAGATTAGGATCCTCCCTCAGGACCTCAAGATTTGGGTCACGAAAAGGTGGTGGTGCATGTGCAGTAGCTGGAGTCCTCACACTCTGAGTCCTCCTAAAAGGTATCTCAGGGGCACCCCTATTTCTCAGCCTTGGCCTCCTCCCCTCATCTTCTGCTGCTGCCTCTCTAGATGACCCAGCTCCTCTAGTCCTCTCAAACTGTATTTGTCGATCGATCTCTCTTTGCTTTATACTTGCTATCTTCGCTCTCTTCAGCTGTCTCACCTCTGCCTCTGTCATTTCTTGGTCTACCTCATCACTGTCAAGGCTAATGTCATCTTCATTAACCCCTAAATTGCCCTTCAGACAAACCTCTTCGAACTCCTGTCTATCTGCCTTCTTCTTATTTCTTCTATCAATATCACTTTTCATTAAGCTTGCCACAACCTTCTTCACTTCACTTGGTACGTTGGGGCATTCCATAACATCCTTGTTACCACGAACAAGATGCCACTTCAATTTAGTGGCACCACCTCCTTTTATCTGTTTGCCACAATAATTACATTGTGACTGCTTCTTATTGGCAGTCAGTGGTATCCCATGCCTCCATGCAATGTCACCACTTGGAGTTGGTGCATCAGCCATTTCAAACACTTGCACTGTTGGAACAAGAAGACAACAATTACCACATTTGAAACAAACTATATTTTCATTTCTAACAACACTTTATTATATAAATAATATCTTATAACTAAATAATATACCTTAAAGTAAAAAAACAGCATAGATTTATCATTTTAACACTGCATTATTACATAAAACAACAATATAATATAATTTCTAAAGCATTTATATTTTTTCCATAAGTTAAAAATATTTTATTAGTTTTTCAGTAATTAAAATGCCCTTAAATCAACATAAATAATTAGTTCACATTACTTTTATTACATAAAACAGCAACCCACTATAAAATAGCAATACTTTTAAAAATAATTTTATTTATCAAGATTTTCAAAGTGAAAACAGAAATATTTTATCATTTATTTATATTTATTTTCAATTTAATTAATTATTTTATCAATATCCGAAAATTAAAATAATTAAATAAAAACAGAAAAATAATTCTTCTCCATACAAAATGTAGATTATCCTATTTTGTTTAACATATATTTAATTCAATGCCATACAACATATGTAAGAAATACTTTTTTCAAAAAATAGTTGTAGGAAATTTTTTTTTTTCAAATAGAAAATCTAATAAATAAATTATTTGTCAAAAAAAAAAAACTACTTCCACGGATTTATAGATTGGGTGTTTGAATCAAACACATAAAAAATTGGAAGTCATCCATGATGTTTGCATACCATTTCATTGAAAAATATACGAAATAGAGAGAATAAGTTACCTTGAAGAGAGAGAAAGGAGTTGAGAGATGAAGAACCTTGAATAACCTTGACAAATGTTGAGATTCCTTGAAGAAATGAAGTTTTAAGAAGAAAAATGGAGAGAAATGAGGTTGAAGAGCAAAGAGGGGAAAAAATCAGAGAAAAGAGCCGAAACCTACTGATTTCGAGTAGGTTTCGACTCTAAAAAGGGGATGGGGGTTTAAGTCATGGGTCGGTTTCGACCGAAACCTGGTCGAACCTAGTGGTTTCGAACCGAAACCATGTACTGGCCAGTTTTGAGCCTGGGTTTCGTTTCGCCTAGGCTCGAAACCGAGTTGTTTCGGTCGAAACTTGAAGGTTCGACCGAAACCTCGAACAGTGGGAATAACCAAATAGCAATGCTTTAGTAGATGTCATCCATAGCTCATTTCACATTTATTTATGGTCATCTGTCCATGACCTATTCTCACTTATCTGTCGGGGTCACGGATCTGACCCAGGTGGCACTCCACCCATAGAGTCTATTTCCCTCTGCTAGATACAATGTAATTGCTTACCCTCACTTCACATTTTCCACACCATTTCTTTATCCAGAGTGTGACAATATACAACTCGAAATACTCTTAAAACATAAGTAACAAAAGATGAGAAAAATTCACAATCACATTTTATATTTAACATACATAAGCATATCAATCACATAGCATGAACAAAATAACGATTAATAAACATTGACACCAAAACATAAAATTAACACATCAGAGTCACTCTAATGGTGTTCTCCTGTAATATTTCTCCTTACTTTCTTCCAATTTAGAACGTCCTTTTGCAGGTCAGCAACTCAAATCTACAAGTATTAATAAATTTAACATCAATTAATATGTACTGACTACCCAAACAGTATCGTAACAACCTCTAAACTCCACTTCTAGGCCCTTTGAGACTAGGTCACTAAAAGTGTATGAATTTGTCCATAAATTTGAGTTGAATGTCCTGATTATACAACTTGAAACTTACCTATTTATATTGGTATACCACTGGTTATATGAATCTGCTATACTGATATGTGGACTGTAGATACTAGTATACGGATATCGACATATACTGATATAAATCTGGTATGGATTCGAATTCTGGCGTATATACTAATATATATAAATTTGTATTGATATACTATCTGGACTGAAATTTATAACTGATATAAAGAGGTACTGGTATATATAAAAATATGGATTCAAAGCAAAATTTGAACTGAACATGAAATCTGATTTGATATACATAACTAACAGAATTGGAAATGATAAAACTATTGAGTTTCAAATGTAGCATTTTATCTGATATAGAGCAATACTTTAAGTAAAACTAATACTAATATGGATTGCAAAGACACGTACTAATCTGAGCTAACATATACGCATATAACCTGATATGTAATCTGGTTTAAGAATTGGTATTATATATATATATATATATATATATATATATATATATATGCTACTGTAAAATCTGATCGTATAAAATCTGAATTGTATAGGTAAATTTTATTTGCAAAAATCTGAACTGGTTATAATAATGGACTGCATACAAAATCTGACATGATTGTTATATAGACTGTTAAATGAACCTGGTGTATACATGTAGAAATTTGGACTGGAAACTTGGTTGCACCCTACCCTAATCTGTTTCAATAAAAAAGGAATCTGGACTAAGATAAAAGAGAAAGAGTTTAAAACTCACCTAGGAAGGATGCCGCTGATCTTTCTTCTTTTTCCTCTTCTTCTTCTCCTTTCTCTTTCCCTTCCTTCTTCTTCTCCTGCTCTTGTTTCTTTTCCTTTCTCTTTCTCTATCGTTTTTCCCCTTTTTTTTGTTTGTTTCTTTTCTTTCCTCTCACTCTCTCTCGGTTTTGGACTCTATCGTGTTTTTTTTTCTTTTCTTTTCTTTCCTTTTCCCTCATGTCTCTTTCCTCTCCCTCTCTCTCACGTTCCCTTTTTCCTCTCCCTCTCACTCACATTTCCTTTTTCTTCTTACTAATTTAAATTTTGTATTTTATTTATTGTTTAATAACTAATTAGATAGTCTACTACTGGATAGGATTTGTTTCCTAATCCAACTCTATTATCATATGTAGTGGGTTCCACCTACAACAAATGATTTAATATTTTAAGAAACTTATCTCATTAATAGCTCTAATGTTAATTAATTAACAAATAAGATTCTAATCCCGTTTTTGGTCAATATTCTGAATTTAAATTATGATATTTTAATCCAAAACATATTAAAGTTCCATTATTTTAACCCTTAGGCATAGTAATATGGATATTTTTTTATTATTATTGTATTTCTTAAAAAAAAAAAAAACCCAAACTTGGGGCGTTATACATCCTCCCCCCCTTAAATAAATTTTCGTCTTCGAAAATAAATGTACCTTAATCTTCGAAAAGTTGCGGATAGCGAGATCTCATCTCGTCCTCACGCTCCTAGGTTGCTTCTTGTACCGTCTGATTTTTCCATAATACCTTTACTAAAGGTATACTTCTGTTCCGTAGGGCCTTTTCTTTACGTTTCAAGACTTGGGTTGGTGTCTCTTCATAAGATAAGTCTTCATTCAACGCTACAGCTTCATAACTCAAGATGTGCGAAGGATCTGGTATGTACTTCTTCAACATGGAAACATGAAAGACATTATGTATGCCAGACAAGGCGGGTGGCAAGGCAATTTGATACGCCACCGGCCCAATCCTTATGAGGATTTCGAAATGTCTAACGAATCTGGGGCTCAATTTACCCTTCTTACCAAACCTCATGACTCCCTTTGTGGGAGAGACTCGAAGGAAAACTATGTTTGCAACCTCAAATTCAAGCTCCTTCCTTCTGTGATCGACGTAACTCTTTTGTCGACTTTGAGTGGCAGAAATCCTCTTCTGGATCAACTCTATCTTTTCACAAGTCCTTCGTAATATTTCAGGACCCAAAAGTTTTTGTTCACCAACTTCATTAGTTCATCCCAATATACTGGAGATCTACACTTCCTGCCATATAAAGCTTCATACAGTGCTATACCTATGGTAGCCTGATAGCTGTTATTATAAGCGAACTCTGTCAGGGGTACTGGGTACATGGTTTTCCCAGCCACTCTTAAGGTCTTAGGCACAAGCCTTAGACTTGGCAGAGGTCTATCCAGCTACCCTTAAGGTCTAAGGCACAAGCCCTAGACTGCGGCTAGTTGCCTTAGACCTTAAGGGTAGCTGGGAAGACCTCTGCCAAGTCTAGGGCTTGTGCCTTGGACCTTAAGGGTAGCTACAAAGACCATGTACCCCTGATAGAGTTCACGTATAATAACAACTATCAATCTACCATAGGTATGGCACCGTATAAAGCTTTATATGGCAGGATTGTAGATCTCCAGCATATTGGGATGAACTGATGAAGTTGGTGAATGGAAACTTTTGGGTCCTGAAATATTACAAAGGACTTGTGAAAAGATAGAGTTGATCCAGAAGAGGATTTCTGCTGCTTAGAGTCGACAGAAGAGTTACGCCAATCATAGAAGGAAGGAGCTTGAATTTGAGGTTGGAAACATGGTTTTCCTTCATGTCTCTCCCATAAAGGGAGTAATGAGGTTTGGAAAGAAGGGTAAATTGAGCCCCAGATTCATTGGACCTTTTGAAAAGGATTGGGCCGGTGGTGTATCAAATTGCCTTACCACCCGCCTTGTCTGGCATACATAATGTTTTCATGTTTCCATGCTGAAGAAGTACATACCAGATCCTTCGCACATCTTGAGTTATGAAGCTGTGGCGTTGAATGAAGATTTATCTTACGAAGAGATGCCAACCCAAGTCTTGGAACGTAAAGAAAAGGCCCTATGAAACAGAAGTATACCTTTAGTAAAAGTATTATGGAAAAATCAAATGGTGCAAGAAGCAGCCTGGGAGCACGAGGATGAGATGAGATCTTCCTATCCGCAATTTTTCGAGGATTAAGGTATGTTCATTATCGAAGACGAAAATTTATTTAAGGGGGGAGGATGTAATGCCCCAAGTTTGGGTTTTTTTTTTTTTTTTTTTTTTAAGAAATACAATAATAAAAAAAAAATCCATGTTACTATGCCTTAGGGTTAAAATAATGAAACTTTAATATGTTTTGGACTAAAATATCATAATTTAAATTCAGAATATTGACCAAAAACGGGATTAGAATCTTATTTGTTAATTAATTAACATTAGAGCTATTAATGAGATAAGTTTCTTAAAATATTAAATCACTTGCTGTAGGTGGGACCCACTACATATGGCAATAGAGTTGGATTAGGAAACAAATCCTATCCAGCCGTAGACTATTTAATTAGTTACTAAACAATAAATAAAATACAAAATTTAAATTAGTAAGAAGAAAAAGGAAACGTGAGTGAGAGGGAGAGGAAAAAGGGAACGTGAGAGAGAGGGAGAGGAAAGAGACATGAGAGAAAAGGAAAGAAAAGAAAAAAAAAGGATAAACTCTAAAACTGAGAGAGTGAGAGGAAAGAAAAAGAAACAAAAAAAAAAAAGAAGGGAAAAGAAGAGGAAGAAGAAGGATCAGCATCATCCTTTCTAGGTGAGTTTTAAACTCTTTCTCTTTTATCTCAGTCCAGATTCGTTTTCATTGAAACAGCTTAGGGTTGGGTGCAATTAAGTTTCCAGTTTAGATTTTTATATGTATACACCAGAGGTTCATTAACAGTCTATATAACAAAGTCACATCAGATTTTGTATGCAGTCCTTCTATAACCAGTTCAGATTTTTGCAAACAAAATTTACCTATACAATCAGTCTATATACCAAGTTAGATATCAATTCTTAAACCAGATTTCATATAAGGTTATATGCATATATGGTAGCTCACATTAGTACGTGTTTTTGCAATCCATATCAGTATTAGTTTTACTTGAAGTATTGCTCTATATCAGATAAAATGCTACATTTGAAACTAATAGTTTTATCGTTTCCAATTCTGGTATTATGTATATTAAATCAGATTCCATGTACAGTTCGGATTTTGCTTTCAATCCATATTTTTATCTATACTAGTACCTATTTATATCAGTTATAAATTTCAGTCCAGATGGTATATCAATACAAATTTATATATATTAGTCTATACACCATAATTCGAATCCAGACCAAATTTATATCAGTATATGTTGATATCATTATACTAGAGTCCACATATTAGTACAACAGATTCATATAACCAGTGGTATACCAATATAAGTAGTTTAGTTTCAAGTAGTATAATTAGGACATTCAGCTCAGATTTATGGATAAATTCATACACTTTTAGTGTCCTAGTCTCAAAAGGCCTAGAAGTGGAGTTTAGGGGTTGTTACGATACTGTTTGGGTCATAGTTGTCAGGGCGACAAGAAGATCCAAGGCGATCGAGGCCATCCTGGGCGCCCAGGCGCCTAGGCAACGCGTTGCCTAGGTGACCAAGGCGTTCCCAGTGTATTTTTTTTATTTCTAAAATATTAATGCTATATTAATGTTTATATATATGCAGTATTCTACATAAATAATCAACATTTAAAACATAACTTCATTAATATGAGAAAATCAACAAGGCAACAAATAATGAATAAAGTGTAGGACAAAAAGAAACATATTTACGATGAACAAAAAATCACAAATCAGTAAAGTAAGAACTTAGAACTTAGAACATCATAGCATATAAGTAAGAAGCAAGACTGCAAAATAAATGCTTGTGATGCCAAAATAAATGCTTGTGCCTCTATTCCTCTAAAAGTAATAAATCCTGCAATAAAAATATATGCAACAAGATTGCAAGAAAGAAATTCTCATATATCTAAAATTATCTTAGGTATTAGACAACACAATAAGAAATAATAACTCAATAAAAATCCACATCCAAATTCAAAAAATTCTATAAGTTAAAATGACTTAAATCAATCATCAAATAAACTATTGTCTATTGCACGTTCTTGCTCCTCTCCTCTACTATGATCCTCATGCCTCTGTCCAAAGTTATCCTCAACATCCTCATCATCATTAACAGTAACATCTTCCACTTCTTGATCTTCATGATCTGACTCATCTTCAACTGAACCCCTCCTCTTCACACGGTGTGTAGTGGACATTGCTTTTAGAAGCTTGGGCTCTTGTTACTCTATTGTGTCTCTCAATAGATGTTGGCGCCCCAACTGCTCTATCTACATTAGCCCATGTGAGATCATCATGGACGCTATCCTCCTCTTCTTGGCCGATCATCCACTCACAATTCCAGTCCAATTCATTTAAGAGCAGGGGATCATAATTCCGGTTTTGTTAACGCTTTTCATTAAATCCTGCTTGAAGGCGTCTATTATATTGGATGTATACTAGATCATTGAGGCATTGATGCTCTAGCCTGTTCCTCTTATTCCGGTTTGTTAACGCTTTTCATTTAATCTTGCTTGAAGGCGTCTATTATATTGGATGCATACCAGATCATTGAGGCGTTGATGCTCTATCCTGTTCCTCTTCTTGGTGTGTATCTGAATTTATAACAATACATATTATGACATCTCTAAAAGAATAAAACTAGTACATAACGAAGAAATATAATATTTACAAAATAAAAATTATAGTTAGTACTTACAAACTCAAATGTACTCCAGTTGCGTTTACAACTAGAAGAAGAGCAACACAAGCCTAGAATGCAACATGCAATATTCGTAAGTTCAGGGGTGTCACATCCATGACTAGTCCATCATTTGACTACAAGTACAAAGTATAACATACAATAAATAATAAAGCTAAAACTTAACTGAACTTTTTAAATTAAAAAAATACTTACGAGGACTAAAGATAGCTCGTTGTCTAATTGCAGGTGCACTTGCAAATATGCCTCGAACAAATGAATAAGAAGCTGCCTGATCCATAATTTTGTCTTGCACATTTACATGAGGCACCATTCTTTCAACTATTTTATTGAATGCATGCTGAAATTTCCCTAGGATTTTTCTTTTCCTTATCGCATCAGGCTCATCATCAATATACTTATAGAATTTCCCAGGATTAAGAAATAATGCAGCAAGATATAGAGGCCGTCCCATTTGACACTCCCAACGGCTATCAATGATGTCGATCACTTTCTTCAATAATCTTCCTTGACCACCAAAATGTTCTTTTATTTTTATTTTTTGGCCTCTTCTATTGCCAAGTATATTTCTGACATAACAGGCTTCTCATCCCCGTCTACAATTCTCAATACAGCTACAATAGGCTTCGATGTTTTCAAGCAATCTTGTACTTAATTCCAAAGCTGGACAGAAAGCAATGTATCAGCCACTTGTTTTCCTGCCTTTGTCTTTGCTGAATTGCTTCTTGTCCAATCATTTGAAACAAATAATTGCTTCAAAGCATCTCTGTGTTTCAACAAACTCTGAAGTGTCAGAAATGTTGTTGCAAATCTGATTACTCTAGCTCTAATAAGATCTTGACCACCAGTTTTAGCCCTCATAGCATTAAGTAGACGGGTGTTTCTATAAATAAAAGTTGTCACTTTTCTACCCTTGACTATTGAACTCTTAAATTCATTCATGTTTCCCACTTCTTTCAACATAAGGTCAAGACAGTGAGCTGCACAAGGTGTCCAATATAGGGTAGTTCACTTCTTTATGATTTTTTACTTGCTGATTTATAGTTGACTGCATTGTATGTAATCACTTGGATCACATTTTCTTCTCCCATCTCTTGAATTTTATCATCTAGCAATTTAAACAACATGTCAGCATCCTGAATATGTTGAGATGCATCAATAGATCCAAGAAAAAATGTCTCTTCTGGACAGTTAACAAGAAAATTAATCAAATGTCTTCTCGTTTATCTGTCCATCCAACAAACATCAGGGTGCAACCATACTGTTTCTAGTACACTTCATGCTATTTTTTCATTTCTGTAATTTTTTCTTTTTCAGACATTAATAAAGGCACTCTCACCTCATGGTAGCTTGGAGGCCTGTACCCTGACCCAACCTGAGTAATGGATTCAACCATTATCTCAAAGCTCCTAGACTTAACAACATTAAAAGCAATCCCACACTCATACATTCAAGCAGCAATGTGACTATCAGTTTTCTTTTTCTGCTCATATGATATAATCCGATTGTGCAATGTAGTTTACATGAGCTCCTTCATTTTTGATGTCTCTCATTAACAATTTCTTCAGGAGCTTTCCTCACATAAGTATCCATTGAACCTCTTGATTGTTGGAGAAAAACTTGCTTTCTTTTAGAAACTGTTCCAGAGCTTGGAATTTGGACAGTTTTAGATTCTTGAGATGGATGGGGGGAAATTCCCTTATGTATCCTCAACAGGTATATCCAAATCATCATTGTGAACAGGATCATCTAAATCATCTATTCTCCTCTTCTGATTCTTTGCTATGTATTGTTGCATCTCTTTTGATATCTCAGCAGATTCCTTATTACACTTGACTGCATCACCAAAACTACTTGCCAAGTGTTGCTTCAATCTTTTGAACCCCTGGTTCAAGTCTCTACCACATAGAGTACATCAAACTATATTTTTATTTGCCAAATCTGGCCAACATCCATACTTTCAGTTAGGATCTTTTGACTTAGCCTTCCTGGCTAGATCTTTACGAGGATCACAGTTTGTAACACTTGGTGTAGAATTACTACCAGTGGGAGGATCCATATTCACACTAATGCTACACAATGCACAAATAGAAATATACAACATAAACATTGAACATACAACAACATGAACTCACATGTTAACAAGTTACACAACATTTAACTGACAATAGCATTAAGTCATTAACATTTAATGCTCAGCATGAATAAGAATTTAATAGCAGTAACGAAACATAATGACCCTTCCCAAACATAATATTTAAAACAAGGAAACCAAGGGTAGGGGCAGGATCATAAGCTTTACTGATTCTGAATGCTAGTACTACCACATTCTTGGATCCTAATACCATATTCTTGGATCCTAATCTCAACACCACCACCATTAACTAGTCCTTAAAATTTTGCAATGCTTAGCAACAGACAGTCAGACACAAAAATGATTCATAACCAACTGCTAAAAGCCTAAAACCCAACTGAAAAAATTCATCTCAAAACAACCGACATGCCAGCCTTAATAAAGAATAAAGGAAAAAAGAAAGAAGTAAGCAGAGAAGAAGAAGAAGGATAAAAAAAAAAAAAAATTCAGACATTCAAAAACTCAACAGTCGACATTCGGGGGAAAAAAAAGTCGACATTCGATAAAAAAATAAGTTGCAGAAGAAATGAAGGTGAGCAAAGAAGAAGGATTCAAAAAAAAAAAAATTCAGACATTTGAAAACTCGACAGTTGACATTCGGGAAAAAAAAGTTGACATTCAAACAAAAAACAAAAAATAAGTTGCAGAAGAAACGAAGGTGAGCAGAGAAGAAGAAGAAGGATTCAAAAAAAAAAAATTTAGACATTCGGAAACTCGACAGTCGACATTCGGGAAAAAAAAGTCGACATTCAAACATAAGATAAGTTGCAGAAGAAGCGAAGGTGAGCAGAGAAGAAGAAGAAGGATTCAAAAAAAATAAAAAATTCAGACATTCGAAAACTCGACAGTCGACATTCGGAAAAAAAAAAGTCAGACATTCAAACAAAAAGTAAGTTGTAGAAGAAACAAAGGTGAGCAGAGAAGAAGGATTCAAAAAAAAAAAAATTCAGACATTCGAAACTTCGAACAAAATTTGCTCTGCAGAAGAGTCGACATTCTTCGATAGAGAAGAAGAAGAAGAAGAAGAAGGAGGGAGTCTGAGACTCTGACAGTTGACACTCGACATTAAAAAAAAAAGTCGACATTCTTTTTTCGTGTCTCGACTCTCGACAGAGAAGAAGGAAAAAAAAAACAGATAACAAAATAAACCTATAATAATATTTCTTACCTGAAATACGACTGCTGGAATGGGAATAATACCGCCGGAGACTTGGAACATAACCGTCCTCGACTCGTCGGAGACTCGGAAGAGGAAGAGTAGGAGAGGAAGACACCATCGCTGACTTGCGAGTTTGGAGAGAGAGAATTGAGAAGCCCTAATCGAGTTTCAGGCTTTGAACAATATTCAAATTTTTTTGAGAATACTCTATTCTTTATTCCAATTTTTTTTTTCTTTTGGTGCTTATTCCACATGTCACTTTTTTTATTTATTTTTTAGAACCACATGTGACGTTGGTTAACTTGGTTTTATTAAGAAAATATATAAACATAAATAAATTAGATTTATCTTTTAATTATAATATAAGTATTGTTATTTGTTACATAACTTACATAAGTATAATTATAAAAATAAATAACTTAGATTTATTTTTTGATTATTATATAAGTATTGTTACATAAGTATAGTTATAAAAATAAATAACTTAGAATTAATTTTTGATTATTATATAAGTATGGTTACATAAGTATGGTTATAAAGATAAATAATTTAGATTTATCTTTTGATTATTATATAATTATTGTTACATAAGTTTAATAATAATAAATTAATAATATAATCATCTATGCTTTACCAAAAAAAAAATAGTATCTATTATCTAATTGTCTATGCTATTAGCCTATCACTAATGAATTAATAATGTAATGTGAGTAGTGAGTATATTTATTTAAGTATGGTCATGCCATTAAACATTATATGTTATATTATATGAGTACATTTATTTAAGCCTTAAGGTCATGCCAATCTCACATGCTTGAATCTTACGCGACGCAAATTAGGTAACGAGAAATGGTATTGCGAATAAAGGCCCTCATGGTTATCGATGTATTTCCCTTTGTATGTACCATTTTTTGTTGTTGTTTCTGGATTATATCAATTATCGCCATATGTGTTGGAACTTGGAATTAAAAAAAAATTGAATGTAAAGGTGATTAAGGTAAACCTAGATCATGTCATTGGATTATTATTATTTATGGTAGTGCTCCCAACGCACTAGATATATATGTTATATACTTATATATATGAGTACAACTATTTAAGGTCATGCCAACCCCACAAGCTTGAATCTCACGCAATGCAAATTAGGTAACGAAATATGTCCTATTAGGGAACTTAATAACTTGTGGCCGGTAAAAGTGGATGGTTGAAATTGAATTGCAAGTAAACGGAAACCTTAAGGGGACGGCCTTATCCCCATAACCATCTTATTAATGTTTTATAATTTATACACAAATTTTTTCCAAAAAAATAAAAAAATAAAAAAATACAGTCATAAGCAATTAGGCGGTCTTCCAGGCACTCTGGGCGTCCAAGGCGCCCTAGGCGATGCCTAGAGGACTTGGGTGAGCACCTTTCTCACTTTAGTAAGGTGCTCAAGCGCCAGGCTCTAAAAAGCGCCTAGACGCCTAGGCGACGCCTTGACAAGCTTGGTTTGGCTAGTCCATACATATTAATTGATGTTAGATTTATTAATACTCGTATGTTTGAGTTGCTGACCTGCAAAAGGACGTTCTAAGTTGGAGGAGAGTAGGTGGAAATTCTACAGGAGTGCACCATTAGAATGACTCTGATGCTTTAATTTTATGTTTTAGTGTCAATGTTTATTAATCGTTATTTTGTTCATGATATATGATTGATATGCTTATGGATGTTAAATGTAATATGTGATTGTGAATTTTTCTCATCTTTTGTTGCTTATGTTTTAAGAGTATTTCGAGTTGTATTTTGTCACACTCTAGATAAAGAAATGGTGTGAAAAATGTGAAGTGAGGGTAATCAATTACATTGTGTCTAGCAGAGGAAAATAGACTCTATGGGTGGGGTGCCACCTGGGTCAGATCCGTGACACCGACAGATGAGTGAGAATAGGTCGTGGATGGATGACCATAAATAAATGTGAAAACGAGTTGTGGATGACCTCTACTAGAGCATTGTTGATTGATTATTCTTATGTGTTGGCCAAAAGTAAAAATTAAAATATTTTGCAAATAAATAAGTTTTATCTTCTCGAGTGGTTTAATTGAAGTGTTAGTGATCATTGTGGTGATGTATTTCTGCTGTTTTTTCTTTCTTGCTGAGCTGTTGAGCTCATCCCTTACCATGACTATCTCAAATGATGAGGAGGTTGCCGAAGAACAGGAAGGATCGTAGAAGCGGCGTCAGATCATTCCTTAGCTTAGCATAACTTGTTTTTATTTTATTAGAATGGTTGTATGGGGTTTTAAATATAATTTTAGGGGCAAGTACTTTGTTTTTGAATATTACAGACATTAGACTGCCACCATTAGATTTTTGGACATGTCTTTACTTTAATTTATGGATTTGACTTGGTGTGATTTGTGATAAGTTGAAGTTTAATTATAAAATTTTAAATTATTTTGACCAGTCGTTAGACCAGTGCCCGTGAGGGCTGTACTCTTACCTTGTACGGGTTTGGGTCATGGCAATTTGAGTTCTCCTATATCTCTACTACTGAGGACAAGAGTTCTCTTCCAATTTTGCTACCAAGAGGACAGAGAATCCTCTTCCAATTCTGCTAGCGAGAGGACGGAGAGTCAATTAAAATCTCGATGAGATCTTGTCAAGATCTTGAACTTCTCGAATTGGTCGAGACGAGACTAGGTACGAGACAAGATCTCGAGATTCTCGGCCAGTTCTGGAGCTGTCTCGACCAATTCTCGATTGATCTCAACATTTTCAACCATTTTTCAACAGTTTCGACCAATTTTTGATCACTCTCGACATTTTTGACTAATTCTCAACCAGTTCTCGGCATAATGTATGAATTATAATTGAATGGTCTACTTGATTGCTTTGAGTTTTTTTACTATGACAAAACTAATTAAGTGCTATTATGTTTATTTTTTTCCTAAAATATAATTTTACTGGCTCGTTTGATTTTCTTTGATCTTTTATTAGCATAACATTATGTAGAATAACTAATATTACCCTAGGTTTATATCGAAATTTCAAACCGACAATACCAAACATGGGTGTAAACCCAAACAACCACAATGCGTGATTAGTGTTTCAATTTTATGGTTTAAATGTGTTTATATAAGTTAAAATATTGTTTCCTTGGAGTATCAAGCCTTAAAATGGTCATTTAAGGCTTGAAACACTAATTTCTAGCATTTACGGCTTTTCAGTATGTTCTCGCCGAGATCTCAACCATTATCTTGGTCTGGCTCAAGGTCAAGACGACCTCAAGACTCGAGTTTTAATCCTTGCTCTTATAATTCTGCAACTGACTTGTGGAGTCCTACTCAATGAGGACAACTCCTTACGTTGGAGCAGTCCCAATCGAGTAGGCTGCATACCGAACACCTGCTTAGCTTAACAGGGTAAATTTGGGTCTTTGTTCATTATTAACATCCCCACTAGTAATACTTTCTGGTTTGGTTCTACTTGTAAGGGTAATATTAGGAGGACTTAAATAAAATATTTATATAGGCTTATATTCACAATGTAATGGAACACAAATCCTTAAAAGCCTTTAAATAGTGTTGAATGGAGAAAAAGGATTTGTCTAGAGGGAGTTCATATTGAGACTCAGTTGCATGAGTTGCATTCATCAATTTACCCTGTTAATTTTGCTGAATAAAAGTGAAGTTTGAGTCAATGTTCCGGCTTATGAAACCTTAGATAAGTTTCTAACTCGTCTTACTCTTGTTCTTCCTACTTCTCCAAAGTGCATGCTATTTTGATGGAAATGCAGTAATGCATAGAGTTCTTAAACCATTTGTGGTTAATAATGGTTGTGTATTTTAAATAAATGATTTTATTATATCATAATTCCTTAATACTTAATGCAGCAAAGGCTTGAGGTGCCTCAAAATTTCAGAAGGCTGTTGAGTTCAAAGTTGAGAAGACTTATTGCACAGGACAAGCTTGAAAAGGTGAGTGGCTTTATTAAGTATTTTATCTAGCTTGTTTCAAATGATGGTTCACTTCCCTCTCATTCTTAGCCGCTATGATCTACTTCCCTCAGATCTCATGCTGTAATTACAATTCTAAGTGCTTTTTAGTTTGTTGCTATAGCTAGCCACATTGGGTACCATATGTACATTTTGTGTTGACAGTGTGATTAGTAAGATTTACATCTTTACTGAATTAGACATACCAATGTGCTTCTGTATGTACCTGCCTTGGTTTTCTTGAAAGTTCATACCTGTAGATCTCCTTCACTAGTTTTAAAAAATTAAAGGACTGGGCAATATGTGATTCCTGATTTCAATTGATTTTGGTTTGTTATGTTAAATGTAAAAGTGTTTGCTGGAAATGTGCAATTTTTTCAGGTACTCTAAGCTTACTGCATATGGTGGATTAGGATTAGATGTACTTATCCTATTTCCTATTGAATAATGGGTGGAATGATTATTAAAAGCTGCCTTATCCTAGCCTTATCCTATTTCCTATCCAATATAGCAAGCAGTTCATCTTCATTACTTATAGCTCGTGCATATTAACATTCATTTTGGTTGGTCACTCATAAGGTAGCATCCCTAGATGCACAGTTGCGCTCTTAGTAAAATTTTTTCTATAGTTGGCCAATTTGGGACCCTCTTGGTTGTTCTTTGTTAGACTGGGAGTACTCTTTGCAAGGAAGGGTTGATGGTAGGGATGTAAGTGAGCTAAAAGGAGTTGATATTAGCTCATCTTGACTTCTAAGATATGATATATAGTCTGAATATAATATATTTAAGCGACCTGAATTGACCGCATTTTGCTGAGGCTTATTTAGCCAAGCAAGTTGGGACTGCTTCTTCCTCTTCACTCATGAGCCACAAATGAAATTTTCTCCTCTCATTCGCAACTCTACTTGTTGACTAACTTGTGATGGACTATTTTTAAAGGGGGGCAGTTTTCCTTCACCCACGGTGAAGAGAGTCTGTTCACATGGACACTTATTGCTTTTGGATTGTAGTCTGGAAACAGTGAAGGGCATTTTGGACCTTCAAGAGATTTGTGGATGAATCCTTTACTTAGGGTAAAGGAAAACCTTCCCCACTTTTAGACTACCAATTAATAATCGATGTATCTTACCAATCCAAATACCCTAGTTCCAATATTATGTGATCTAAATTTACTTTAAAGAGTTCCTTAAACCTTGGCTTCACTGGCATACCATGTGGAGCATGTGTAGGTGTGTGTTACTCTACCATTATCCTCAGGTAACAGGAAAAATTAAATCCTCACTCCAGCCAGGCTAAGATGTTATTTCAATTGCTTTGCGAGAATGATTTGAACCAGTCACTGGTTTATCTCTTAGTATTTCCTTCGACGTATTTTAGCTTCAATCGAGAGAGGAAATAGAAGAATTGCTCATGCAAATATTGGGCAAGTTAAGAGCAAATAAAGATGAGTAGTCAATTAGAGGCAGATCAGTCCATTATGATGGTGATACAGACCAGAGAGATGGACCTGCAAGTGATGGGCATAAGAGAGAGGATAGGGAAGAATAAGAGAAGATAGGGGGCTGTTCTGTGTACTGTTCAGTAGCCATGAATAGTGCATTGGAAAAGAGTGGAGAGAGAGAAAAGAGGCTCCAACCTCCACAAAATAAACTAAACCAAACTAAATTTTCATTCAAATCATAGGGAGGCTGTCAGCCTTTACATGTATTTATAGAATCAAATCTTATCTAAAAAGGAAATAAACAAAAGAAAAGATAAATAAAAGGACTCCAATGTGTGGACAGCAATAAGAGTAACCGGTAAATAAAGACATTGAGATAACACATGACTTAAAATTTTACCCAACAACCTAATTTAATTAAGGACTCCATGAATAGCCCAAATGTGATGCAGATAAACTTCCTGAAAATCTGGAAACCATCAAAATGCTTAAAAAAGTCTTCTACTGGGCCCACCAGAAATTCCCATACGCAAGCTATGATTAGGGTATTCATACTTGGATAAATCTTATCTAAACCTTATCAACTACTAAAACTGAAAGAAGACTCTAACTAACCTTATTGACTATAGCATGGGATCCACTAGAATAAAACATTTAATTTAATATGACCCCTCTGTCCCCCACTTTTGGACATAATAAATTAGGCCCTTTAAAATTATAAAACCCAAAAATTAAAGCCCTACCCAAACCTATTTAAAATTCTAGCCCAAATTTATACTGGGCCTGCATTAGATGGCTTCAGTTTCCTTGAATGCAACGTCCTTAATAATTGCATGTATAAAGTTATAATTTAGGGGAGGTTTGCTGGTTGTGTGCAGCGCAGACCCAGTCATATGGATTGGTTGGTCGCCCCTTGAGTGGTCTGAACTTAAGCCATGCCCAAGCCCAATCAAGGGTGATCTTCTATTCCGAAACTCCACCAACTTGAACCTGCAAAATTGTTTATTCTCTATATGGACAGTTGTAAGTTGAAAATCATGTCAGTGTAAGCTAGATACTTAATAATTTAAGAGAGGACTCATCTAGTTGACAGGTCGGTTTCCAACTGTGATTTGAAATTCTGTACCACATACAGAATTTGAAACTTCTCCAGCTTGGATGTATGTTTGGACACCTGAAGTTGTCGGGATTTTGTTAGGTAGGTAACATAGTTGTCAAGGTGTTGCCTAGGCATACAGGCGCCTTGGAAATAGGGTGCCTTGGTCGCCTTGGGCGTCTGTCAGGCCTGGTGCCTTGACAACTATGGTAGATAAAGCATTAATTCCCATGAGGCATATCTTCTCCACCTGATCCCATGTAAATCAGAAGATCTGCAGCAAATTGGACTCTTTTGAGATCCAAGTGCTGCGTGGTTGATGTTGCTATCTTGTTGTAATTGTCTGGTATATCATCAAAATATAGGTTCAGAACTGCTACAAGATCAAAGAAGATACCACCTTTGGAACTAGAGCACCTCCCCCAAAAGAGAAGGATATCCGACCAAGGCAATCTCAACCCCCTAGGTCTGTTCCTTTGGTTGACACAGTGGAAGAAGCTGCAGCTGCAGCTGCCTACAAAATTGCTGAGGCAGAAAGCAAGTCATTTGTGGCCTATGGAGCAGTACATGAGGCAGAGAAGATGGCAAAGATGGTTGAAGAGGCAGAGTCATTGGTACAGCTAGCAAAAGAGATATTTGAAAAATGTAATAAAACAAGCAGATCATATTCCTACTTCCTCTCTCTCCTCTCCCCTCCCCCTTTGGTCCTTCCCCTCTTTCTTCTTTACCATTCTCTGAATCATTGCTTGATCATGTTACTCTTATTACAGGTTCACGAGGTGAAATTGTACTCATGGCCTAAAGCAATGGACTGATTTGGGACAGACTGAAGGAAATGTGTCATTGTATATCACTCGGCAGAATTTTGTATATGATGAGTAGCAGTACATCAACCAGCCAAACTATTGCTTGTCAACTAAATTTTTCTCCATCTGCTTTGTAAAATATGTATCAGTACCAAGTTCAAATCTTTGTGTGGAATTCACCGCAATTGTATCAATTTATGAACAATCTTCATTTTGACTGAAATTAGAATTAAACTGTAATCCATCACCATGGGCCTTAGCTCACTGACCTTATCTACTGTCATCATCTCCCTTGGCTGGCGCACTGCTGTGACCTGAGACAAACCGGTTGAATACTGGTTGCCTTAACCATTTGTAGTAGTTCTTTGGAGTTATACATGATTTGAGATCTCTCTCTCTCTCTCTCTCTCTCTCTCTCTCTTTATAGGGCTTCAATCCTAACTAAGCAACTCCATGGGCCCTTATTTGAGTAAGGCGCGTGCCAGAACAAGCTGAAAAACTTTAGTGCGCATGTTAGCACAACGGTGCTTTACGATCAGTTTGACTCCACCCAAGTGCTTGCTGGATTCACGTTTTAGCTGGTCTACGACCACCGTTGTGCGTTAGTGATCTACGAATTTGAGTAGAAAAGATGCATAATATTTTAACCCCCTTGACCAAGATTAAAGTAATTGGTATCAACTCCACAATGCCCATACTGATCTGGATTGGTGGTACAACCAATGAATATCGATTATAACATAAATAAATAAAGGGAACGGTAAACCTTACCTTTAATCCTCTCTCATGATTTTGGTTCTTGGTATCGGACACAATATTAGCCATGGCCAGAACTGATCCAATACGAGATCGGATATGGAGCCAATCCCTAAGTGACATTTGGTCGATACTTAATATAAAAGAAACTAGGATCGAGCTTGCTAGTAGCTTTGTTCATGCACTATCAACAACAACCACTTTCATCAAGGTTCAAGAACCCAAACATGAGATCTACCTCCATTGAATCCTAGAAACTGAAACCATTAAGATGAAATTAAGATTTTCCAATGCATAAATTTTTTTTTTCTTTTCTTATGAAATGATTTTCTACTATGTTATTAAATATTAATACAATTTTTTTTTAATACTTAAAATTGGATAGAAAGCCACTTTCCAAAAAAAAAAACCCAACTCATCTTTTCCTTCTCTTTTTTTGTCATTATATATATATAATAACTGTTTTTTGGAAGTACTGTTTTTCTGTTACCATTTCATCTTTTTTCTCCCTTGATCGTGTCTCTTTGCATGCACAGGCGCACTGGTTTCTCCCCCGTGTCTCTTTGCATGCGCAGGCACATTGCTCTTTGTTTTTCTCTGCAACTCATCCACGTCTTTCCATGGCGATCTCAAACTCGCCAGAAAATCTCGATCACAAACGAAACATTCATCGTGAATCGAATCTTTGCTTTTCTGTTCGGATGATACCAAACTTTAAACGTAGCTAACGCCGCACCTGATTTGTCTCATCCCAAGGTCGGCATGCTCGAGAACGAGACCAAGCATTCTGCAATCGATTCCACTACTGAGATGAGCCCAAATGATGATAGAAATCGAATTGGTAATGACGGTGATGATAGGATGGAGGAGGTAAATTCCTTGAGTAATGGAGAGGTGTCCAATGATCGTATTGGAAATGGCGAGGGTGGAGGTCACCATGTCGATGTTCCGTGGAGATTGGCTTTTCGCGCTTCCTCTCCGGCTCATCGGAGACTAAAGGAGAGTCCTCTCAGTTCTGACGCTATCTTCAGACAGGTTAGTGCTGTTTTTGGAGCTTATTTTCAGCTCAACCTCCTTTTAAATTTTGAATTTTCACACCACTTCTTTTTAATTTTCGGATTTACGATATCCTGAATTTGTGGTCTTGGTTGCTTTTTTTACTTTTTTATATCGTTTATGAGTTCGAAATTTACGCTATGATCTTGAATTTCTTCTCTCTATTCATTAGCCTCTCGTACTCAAGGTTATAAACTCTGCTGATACAACACGCTCTGCTAGTATAATGTTCATATAATGAGGGTACTCTAGTCCGTGAGATTTTTCATCCAGCAATAAGTTATGTAGAACTTGAACTTGCAACATTGTGGTCGTACAGCATCAAGTTGTCCAATTGAACTACTAGCTCAGTTTTGGTTTTTAGTCAGTTCTGCTGCATTTTACATTTCAGACTTAAAGTGAGGGGTCAAAGGTTCAAATGGATTATGAAGTGATTGTTCTTCATGTCATACAGTCATAGCAATTAAGCTGCCACCTGAGGAGTGAGCTTTCTTCGGGTGTTTCAATGCAGGCATTTTCAGTATTGGACTTATTGTATTGCTATCGGGTGGTTTGGGATATAAAGTGTACTTGTCATTGTGCAATTGCTTAATAGCAGGTTGCCACCTACAAGGAATTAGTTGTCCTTCAAGTATCTCAATGCAGACGTTTCATTGAAATGGGCCGGTTTGTTTTAAGGAGGAGTTAGGGATTTAAAGAGTACTTTTTATTGGAAATTTCTAAACTTGTTATGAATTTGCATAAACATTTGTACGCATGGCCTCATTGCAGTACTTACCGTGAGCTGTCTGTGTAGCCATGGGTCTGAAGAACTTTTGGGAATTAACTTTGGTTTCTTATTATTTGGTACTTAACCCACGCGATGTGCTGATCGTTAATTCACTTTTTACGGCAGAGTCATGCAGGTCTCTTCAATCTCTGCATCTTAGTACTTGTTGCTGTTAACAGCAGGCTAATCATTGAGAACTTTATGAAGGTTTGCTTCCAATTGACCATCCTATTCCTCAATGACAGCAATTTTCAATCTGCTTGTTGACAGTGGTTCTTTTTCTTTCTACTCATTTTCTAAACGATTGTTTTCCTAGGAGTTACAACTTCTATTACTTACGCTTGTTTATCATTTGCAGTATGGCTTATTAATCAGAGCTGGTTTTTGGTTTAGTTCAAAATCACTGAGAGATTGGCCACTCCTAATGTGTTGGTACTGATTATCAACATTCCTCTTTCCTTTCTCCTCCTTTATGCAGAAAAGAAAAATTGTCTGAACTGTATCACATTCAGGCCTGCTCAAATTCATTGTTTCTCTGACATGGAAAAAGTTGTTTCTGATCTTAATTTGCAGTCTTTCACTGCCAATTTTCCCCCTTGGTGCTTTCATGGTTGAAAAGTTGGCACAGCACAAGTTCATTCCTGAACCTGTAAGTGATTTTATGGCATTCCTAGTATTTCCTTCTCTTTGTGATTGACACTGCTGAGAGACTACCTGTTCTTTCTTGACTGGTGCTTGTATTCTTTTTGTCACTGTAACTTGTTCTGAACTGTGGACTATTATTAATCATAATTGCATGTTGAGGTTGTTGGATTGAATCGACCATGTTTTCTGCTCGCTTGGGATCCCTAACACATTGTAATGTCTTCATCAATCAGGATTGTTTCAATGTTGCACCTGCTCCAGGCAGGGTGCAAATCAATCAGAAGTTCATACATTTCCCGACCCCTAATTGTCTGATTGAGAGCATTTGTAGAAAATATGATAATAAAAACAATAGGCTATGTTTCAAAGTTAACCTGACTCTTGGAGGAAATGAAGCTGCATCATTTATCATAAGTGTGGACCGTCAAAGTGATAAGCCCCCTGAACAGGCCAAACTTTGATTGGCATTGGCTATTTGGGTTAGCGTAAGGGCCAACCCTAGCCCAATCCTGAAAACCAAATGGTTAACCTTTAACAACCAAAGGGGTAGTCAGCTGAAGGTCCAAACGAAGCCAAATGTTACTCTTGAACTGTTCTATGTAATTTATTTTTAAATGTTAATATGCAGTATACATCATTGGGTTTGGGTTGGGCAGGGAGCGTGAGCTCTCAATTAAGCACAACCAGACTTTCCAGCCCAAGCCCAAAGTTAGACAGAAATGCAATATGATTTACTTCGCTTTATAGAAAATCTTGCTGGGGTGGTCAGTTGGCTCAGGTCAAGGATACTGCATCTTTGTGTTGCTCCTAGTGGAGGTTCCACTTGCAAGGTTTTGTTATTCTGCTTCATTGGTCAATGCTGTCACGGTTAGGTGGTTTAGATTGTTGGCTTTTGGTCTATCTTAAGTCCTAACACAACAGCTAAAGTTGAGACTCATGATCATCTATACTTCATGGTTGGACTAGGAAGGCCTACATAAGCAGTGAAAGTTAGGAAAGCAAATTTATATACATCTGTCAATCTAGAATACCTTTTCCCCGCTGTAAAAAGTATTGAATTCCATGGTAGCTTATACTGCCCTGTTCTATCTATTTAGTGTTGTTTGGATCCTGCATGGTGTAATCAGTCTTGAACTTTCTCTTTTTCTAGATAACTTAAGCTATAAATTTTTCTTAGGAGACTTCTCGGTGTTATTAATAGTACAAGAAAGGGATATTATTTGACACTTCTAGGTCTTGATGACAGCCCCAGAGTCAAGACATTATTTGTTTCTTCTTGTGGCTGGCCTTTAATGGTTCTTTTTCTTGCAGGTTCTTGCATCAGTTCATGTATTGATTTGTATGGCTTCAATACTTTATCCAGTTTTTTGTGATACTGAAATATTATTTGATGTTTCTAGGGCTTGATCACAGCCCCCGAGTCAAGACATTATTTGGTTCTTCTTGTGGCTGGCCTTTAATGGTTCCTTTTGTTGCAGGTTGTTGTGTTACTTCATGTATTAATTTGTATGGCTTCAATCTTTTATCCAGTTTTTGTGATTCTCAGGTCAGTTTTATGCGATATTTTTTTATATTTTCCTCCCATATTATTTTCTAAGGTTTTCACTTGTCATTATTGTATTATGTATGTTACAACATTTGAGTAAGCATGTGGGTGCATAATTAATTTTCTGTGAAGGTATTATCAAGTGGTTTGACATTTTTTGTAATATAGATATGCTAAGCTTTTTGTCAGCGTAATAAAATTGTAATCATACACTACTTTGACTTAGTCAAAGTCGTTAGTGCTAGTTTCTAGGACTTGGACTCCTATTAGTATATAGGCTCCTAATTAGTTTATTAGTTTGTTTTATTAGTTTCTTTTACCAATTAGGGTTGTTTATTTCCTTTTCTATTTTGAGTTTACTTTGTCTTTAGTTTGTGACTAGGACTCTGACTTGTAGAGTCCTAGATCCTGTCTAATAGTTGTTTTCTATTTTCTATAAATACAAGTTACAAGGAGAAGAACAGGACACATCATTTGCTCCATCTTCTCTTATTTTTTATTTATTTTGGTACATGGTATCAGAGCAATCATTTGGGTTGCTGTTTTGAGAGTCATTTAAGGATCTCCGTTAGGTGTGTAGCCACCACTATTGTTGCTCCTACTACTGTTGCTGCTACTACTACTTGGTTTACAGTGACCTTCATTGTGCTGTTACTACTATTTGGTTCACAATACCTATAATGTGCTGCTACTACTACTTGGTTGACAGTGACCTAGATTGTGCTACTATTATTACTTGGGTCACAGTGACCTATACTGTACTACTACTACTACTTGGTTCACAGTGACTTATATTGTGTTGCTACTACTATTACTGTAACTACTACTGTTGCTACTACTACTACTACTACTGCTCTTATTACTACAACTGTTGTTTCTGTTACTATATTGTTTCAAGCTGAAGCTCTCACATTTCCCCATGCTCCAGCTTGAGAGGGGGGTATTAGCGTAATAAAATTATAACTGTATACTGCTTTGACTTAGTCAAAGTAGTTAGTACTAGTTTCTAGGACTTAGACTCCTAAATAGCTTATTAGTTTGCTGTATTAATTTCTTTTACCAATGAGGCTTGTTAATTTCCTTTTCCTATTTTGAGTTTACTTTGTCTTTAATTTGTGGCTAGGACTGTGATTTGTAGAGTCCGAGATCCCATCTAATAGTTGTTTCCTATTTTCTATAAATACAAGCTACAAGGAGAAGAGCAGGACACATCGATTCTCTCCATTTTTTTTATTTTTTTTTTATTTTGTTAAACTTTGTACATAACCAAATCCGTGGTCGCAATGTTAATTGCACACACACAATGACTGGTGTTAGAATTGGAACTCCCTAACTAATCGAATTTTCTGTACGTGTCAAGCAAACTTTTGGGGGATTAGGATGTTAAATTCATTAGGTTAGGATTCAGTCACTATTTTTTTTTTTTGGCTACTGATTATGTGGATAATGTATGTACACAAAAGTTGCATTAGAAAATGCTTCTATATAATACTTTTCTGTTTATACTTACTCTGCCCATCATTATAAAATCTAATCTTCATTTCAAAAGGGGAGGAAAATAGAACTGGCAATTGGTTGCTTTCATGGCTTCCCCCTTTTTTTGGTTGGCAACAAAGAAGGACTTTCATTGAAAACGGACAGAGAGAACGAAATGAGATACAAAGTAAATATCCAAAAGAAGCCAAGACCTCTAAAGGAAAAAAAATTTAAAATATAGCGAACACCTATCCCAAACTCCATAAGAAACTCTTAATGTACATTTCATATACATTATATTTTGTTTTTGTTTTTTTTTTTTTTTTTTTTGGGGGGGGGGGGGTTGACGGTGGGTTGATATTGCTGGGTATTTATAGTGGTGCGTCTAGTGACAACCTTAGGAGGTGAAGTGCTCGATCTTGGTTTCTTTTCATTACCCAAGCCTTCGAGAGGCCAACCCAAGACAGGGATTTTGTTGAGCTAAATACAAGTGAAATGAAAGTTGAGAAAACTAGTAAATGGTAAAATATAAAAAAAAAAAAAAATGAAACAGAATAAAACATTTGAGAGGCCAACCCAAGACAGGGCTTTGTTGAGTTAAATACAAGTGAAATGAAAGGTGACAAAATGAATAAATGGTAAAAAAAAAAAAAAAAAACAGAATACACTTTAATTACTGCAGAAAAGAGATGGTAGAAGAAGAGGAGCACATGTAACCTTGGTCTTCCGAATGCTCATTCTTCCTGTTGCAGAACAAATCAGTACCCAGCAAGAAGAAGAGAAAGTAGAGAAGAGAAGAGAAGAGAAATCGATGTAGGGGCAAAGGAGTGTCTTGTTCGGACTGTTCAATTTCACTGAGACACCCTAAAATCCATTATATAGAAGGATGTACAAGGACTAAAATACCCTTAAGACTTATACAGCCATAAACCAGAAATAAAAGAATACAAATAATGCCAAATGCCCCTGAAAACATAAAGTAAACTCAACACTCCCTTTGTACAAGAGAAGCACCTAAAGAAGAATACCACCTTTTTGTCAGGAAGAGGAAAAGCCCCATGTCCAAAATTCATAATCCCTTATATGAAGAGAGCTATTGGAACAGACCCCTTATAAAAAAATGTCATCCCTTATGAAAGATGCCCCCAACACTGAAAAATTGCATGAGTGCCGACCCCTAAACTTAGTATGTACATACCCCTTTGTGATCTTGAAACGTTACACATATTTCCTTATCAACCCATAAAATGCAAATAAACAAGTAAACTTAAAAATATGTTGGAAAACATTGAGTTTAACATGGAAACTGCTGAGGCAGGCCAATTCCTTGGTACAAGATCCATCATACAAATTGAGGTGCCTTAATTTTACCCTCAACATCCATATTGTAAATTACTAAGCTTAGGATTTAATCTCTGTAATCTTTGTTACTGGTTTTATAGGTACTTCTTGTACACAAAAATTGCATTGTTGAAGAATTTGTAGTAAAGAAATTCTGAGCTGGATCCATTTACATCTTGTGAGAGACATAAACATGATGCTTTATCTTTTTATTTTCTTTCATTTGTGTTCCATCCACCAACTTTTTGGGGGGTGGGGGCAAGGTCCAACAATATGTATGTGATTTCTTTGAATGATTATTTGAAATTCTTGCAGGTGCGATTCTGCTGTTATATTTGGCATTGCATTAATGCTCTTTGCATGCATTGTGTGGTCAAAATTAGTATCCTATATACATACGAATTATGATATGAGGGCACTTACCAAGTCTACTGATAAGGTAACCTTGGTATTCTCTTTGTGCATTTGTTTTTTTTAAATTTAGTGATAGGTCTATGCATGTAGTTAGAAATTGATTTTCTAGACTTATATGATTGCATTTAAATTAAAAAAAAGAAAAAAGAATCAATATGTTTTAACTGATTGTAGTAGGTCAGTTATTTAGAGAAAATTCTCAAGTACATTTTCTTCTTGGAATTGAGAGTTGGTAACAGGAAATATGTGCAGTGATCTAGATCATACATCATTTCAAATAGCTCTTTATATCAATTTCTTATGCAGTCAATATTCATTCTCCAGTTTTAATTATTTCATTAGTGAGTGATATATTTTCTTCTTTCTACTAGCATCAAAACTTCTTCTTATCTACACACCTAAATTAAGAAAAGAAAAGGACATTTTTATCCCCCACCAGCCAACGGGCTCAATCGGATATTATTTAACTCTCCTTATGCAATATGAAGCCATAATTGCTCAACTCATTGGAAAATAGTTCTCCTGTGATGTTAGGGGGCTTCCAAATCTTCAAATATGGAATACTCTTATGATGTTAGCTTCAAGGGCTTGGCATACTTTATGGTGGCTCCCACATTATGTTACCAGGTAACCTCATTACCTCACATTCCCCCGCAAAAAAAAAAAAAAAAAAAACCTAAAATATAAAAAGTTAAAAAGGGGGGGAAAAGAGGGCATGCTTCCATATAACGCATTCCATATGTGATATGACTACATCCATTTTAAAGCATAATTACCTTTTATTATTATTATCATTAATATTGTTGTGGGGCAAATGGTTTTGTGGATGGCAGTCTAAAAAAAGATCTTTGGATTTTCCAGCTAGTTCTTCCACATGGTAGGGTGATGTGAAATTCCCACAACTGGGTGTCTAGGGAAGATCTGAGAATTTTCCATGTGTCAAATTTCAGACTCAAAATAAATCATATATCCTCTAATGTATTGGCACCTCTCCTTGTATTTTCCAGCCATCCATGTATTGGTATGCATCCTCCCATATTCCTGGATTTTCAAAAGCTTTATTTTCCCACTTGGCCAACTCCCTTTGGGATAAAACTTGACATTTGAACAGGGGTTCTTGGGGTCTATCTGTTCACAAATTGTCAGCCTCACCGGACCTGCCATGTGGCAGAAGTAGGTGCCTCTGGAAAGATCTTTGGACTGCCATCCAGTTGGAATCTAGAGGTTGCAAGAGAGCAAGAGGGTAAGAGACGAGATAAGAGTAGAAGGTTGAAAGAGGAGGAGAAGAGAAGTGGCAGTAGAATATTGTGGGAGAGAAAGGTTCTTCTCTCCCCTTACTCTATATTGATTCGCTTAACATAATAAATCCTTACCCCCATGCTAATATATGGTATCCAAGGGAGGTAAAAGGTAGAAAAGGAAAAAACACATTACAACCTTATGGCCTAGTGCGCAAAGTACCCTTATAACAAGAAATTACATGAACTCTAAGACATCCATGTAACTATTCCCTTAATGTGATTGAAAATAAACAAGTCATTGTGTCCTTGTTTATTTTGTGCTTAATCATGTGGTTCACTCCGTAGTAGGTTAAGATCCTCCATATTTTTGTGTATGGCTTGTTAATTATTCCTCAATAGATTGTTTCTCACTTAGATCATATATATTTTATGGTATTTTGAAGCTTACACCTACGTTAATTGTTGCTTTTGTCACAATGTTTTCTGATCCCTTCAATCTTATCACTATAACTATTTGCAGCCAAGCTATCCTCGTACTACATGCATTCGGAAGGGGTGGGTGGTCCGACAACTTGTTAAATTGGTAGTATATACAGGAGTGATGGGTTTTATTATAGAACAAGTAAGTTGCTTCTTTTTATGTTTAAAGTGTTTCTCTGATTATTGCCTTTTGGATTTCAAAATTGGTATAACTGCAATATCTCTTAGTTAGTTTTGGTGGAAGAATTTTGCAGTACATAAATCCAATTGTCCAGAATTCTCAACACCCTTTGAAAGGCAACCTTTTATATGCTATAGAGAGGGTCTTGAAGCTATCGGTTCCAACCTTATATGTTTGGCTCTGCATGTTCTATTGCTTTTTCCACCTTTGGTATGTGAACCTCTATTGATATAGTAAAGCACTTTTAGTTTCTTGAAGAAAAAGGGAAGACATATCTATGTATTATTTTTCCTGTAATGTAGTTTTATTTTGTTATCAATTTTTAGATTTTTTTTTTTTTTAGCTGAACCCTTTAGTTGGGACTTGCTATTGTTTTATTTTAATAAATATCTTACCATCTTCATCAAATACAGTTTTTTTATCATATTTTTTCCATCTCCTTCCAATTTGTAATATTTAGGAATTTCTATATGTTGGAGTGCATGCCTACACGTTCTATTATTGTTAACTATTGTGGATTGCAGTTTTTAATGCCCTTGGCAGTACTTTCAGGAAGAAATGCTTGTAGCCCCTATTGTTCATTGCTTTGAAAATTGTTACTTTCTCTTTCTTGAATGGGACCCATGCCTACTTTTCTGCAGACTTCCTATCTTCTCCTTATTTCTTTTTTCTTTTATCCTTATTGGTTTTTAAGTTTTCTGTTGTATCTATAAATCATTCTTCTGTGACTCATTTATAAAAATTAAACTTTCGTTCTCAAGAACAGTCACATTAGCTTTCATTTATTCTGAACTTTCTGCTTGGAGTTAAGAGTTTAGCTGACATATTATTTGCATTTTAGGTTAAATATACTTGCTGAACTCCTTCGTTTTGGTGATCGTGAGTTTTATAAAGATTGGTGGAATGCAAAAACAGTTGAGGAGGTAACTTTTCTAATTTGATAACTTGTGGTTTATTCAGTTGACTTTTCCACTTTTTCATAGCTGAATTGAGTTTTCTGGTTTTAATTTGTCTTTGCTGCAACCTTTCTTTATTTGGAGCTGTCATCAGTATTGGAGAACGTGGAACATGGTACATCTCTTTACCCTCTCTTTTGATTTGCTGTATTCATGTATCAATTTAGGCTGTGTTTGGATGTCAAGAAAAGAAAAAAGAACCTAGAAAAGAATAGAAAAAAAAAACTATCTTGGTGTTTGGTTGCAAAAGAAAATAATTTTTTTTTCTTTGTTAAAAAATATATTTAACAATAAAGGGTTCCGTACAAAAGAGAGAGAGAGAGAGAGAGTGAATCTCTTGTATAATCTTAGCAATGGCGGAACCACAAACCTAAGGAAATGAAGAAGAAATTGAAGACTACCCTTCTCTATCTATTCCTTATTCATCTTCCTTACAATGATAGTCACCTTTATTATCGCTAACATCATGGGCCTTGGAATTCAAGAATGATACTATAACTGCGTCAAAAGAGCCATCACCTTGAGAAGTATCTGGTGATTTAAACCAGGTCAAATTGAAAGGTTTGTTTTCACCTACTAGTTTGGGTCAGATGAACTCTATCCATAGCCAATATTTGTAATTATTGCTTATGCCTCATTAGTAGAGAAATTTCGCCCTGCATCACTGTATATGGAGTAACATTCATAGATATATTCAGCCTTGATAAGCTAATACAAAAAACTTGATGATCTCAAAATGAGAAACTTGCAAACCAAGCTGAGAAGCCAGTTCAGACCAATTCATGCTAAGGAGAACGTTGAGGAGGAGATGATCTAGCGTAATTAGAGCGTAATTAGATAAAATACATTTAGGTTACCGAAGGAAAAAAACACTGATAAAACAGAATGCAATATTAAAGCGACACATTCCCACTAAGTTTCTGCATTACATTTTCCAATTGGGTACCTTCGATGAATTCTTATAAATTGCAAATCAGCGACAGAAAAATGTTGGGTCGCTAGTTTAAAAACCCGTAAACTTTTACGAACAGAATGCCAATACAGTCCTCAATACACGCAGGGTTAAAGTGGTTCACATTGAAGGGTGCTCTGTTGCTGTTCTCTCCTCTAATCGATGCTAATTTCCTCGCCATTGAAGGTATTGTTCTGTCTCTCCCTCCGCCACTACCTCCCTGTCTCTCTCTCTCTCTCTCTCTCTCTCTCTCTCTCCCCTTTTGGCTCTGTGATACAGCCAAATTGCATCCATGTTCAACAATTATATCATTACATCAAGGCCTAAGCCCACCAAGCCCATTTGACCCAAAATCATTTGGCCTACGACCAAGGTATGAACCATGCTATAAAAGAACCAAAGAATCTAGCCCTAGCCACCTTGAAACCAATCCCTTTTTGGTAATCTTTCAAGTCTCTAGTGGAGAGTGAGGTGGCATTTTCTATTCAATGATTCTAGAGTCTTCTCTACATTGGAGCTTGCATCATGATATTGAAACTTACATCAAAACTTTGAAGCTTGCATCAATGCACATTGGGACAAGTTTCAAGGCCTTGGAACAAGAATCAACACATTGGGACAAGTTTCTATGTATTGAAAATTTTTAAATCATTTATATTTCTTTTTTATTTTCTCTATGTACAATCTCAACCTTAGGATTATAAAAGGAGGGTTAAGATTATTTTGAGTTATTTAAGGTTTGTTAAGCCTATAAATAGTGGCTTATTCTCATGTAATAGAAGAAGATGATTTGGTGAATGAAATTTGGATTGAAGTTTATCTTCTCCTTTGAACCTTGAAGAGTTCATCTTGAAACCTAGAAGAATTTCACTTCAACCTTGAAGAGTTGGAGCTTTCCTATCCCTTGAAACCTTGAAGAAGTTTCATTCCATCCTAGAAGAGTTGGAACTTTTTTCTTCACCTACTTCCTTGAAGAGTTGTAGGCCACCTTTGGAGTTGATTTACATCCTAGAAGAGAAGTAAGTCACCCTACCTTCACTTCCATTAATTGTTTTCTTTTTACCTTTAAAAAAAAATTCCAAAATTTATTTCTGCACTTCACGGCAATCCTTTTTGACCCATTTTGTCATATCTTTCACTCTCCCAATCCGTTATTTTTCCATAAGTCCGAAGTTGGCTTACATCACTCTGTCGCCGATGACTCTCCTCTCCTCTAACCCCCTTCCCCCAAATCCCCTAGTGCCTGAACACTCAACTCTCCCTCTCCCCATCCCCCTCAGCTACCCCCTTCTCCCCTGCTCTCTCTCCTAGCACACATTCTCTCTCCCCAGAACTTTTCTCGTAAAGAACCCAATTTTCTCGCCTCGAGGCCGGGAGTTGTTTTTAAATTCAAATGAAAGACTCTTCCATCAATCTAAGGATGCCAAACTCCAGGATTAGTTTGAAAGCCAAGAAAACCATACGGATTATGTACGGTTTTTTTTCTATACATCCAAACACAGCCTTAGTGTCAAGAAAAGGTTTTCCTTTGTTTTTGTCTCCTATGATTCTCATTGCATTAACTTTGGAAATTTTTTTGTAGATTTGTCTTTTGATTAATGCTAGAAATTATAAGACATTCATTAGGGGAAAAATAAGATTTTGTAAGAACCAAGATAAATTAGAAGGAACCGATCAAATAGAGAATCAGTTCCCCAAAACAGTACATACTATCAAGATATACAAAATCAATGGGCTTTCGCATAGCCTATAAACCGATATTTTTTGGATGATTGTGGACCATCTCATTACCTATTTACTGCCATTGTTGGAAGTGGATATTTAGCATGGAAGATTTGGGCCTTCGCCTATAACCAAATTTTAGCTGCCGCCAGCCGGGAGTCTCCATAATTCACCATTCCCAGAATAACATGTGGAGTCAGAAAGTTTTGAGTCCTTGCTTGAGAGCTAGTAAATCAGATGGAGTCTCCATCAGTAGGACCAAAGCAAGGAAAACTATGTTACTTTCCTGATCTTTAAATACGCTTTCTAACCTACTCAACTTAACAAATCTTTGGTCCAACTACTTTACATCGGTTATATGAATCCTGCTCTGAAGTCTAATTTATATATTGCATTAAGTCTTAAAACCCTGTTGTTACCATGACCAAAATTATTTTGGCCTTCCACTTGTTTGTTATCTTCAACTTGCGTAGTAGGAATCCTTAAACTGGTGCAGTCATTGTTCTTTCATGGAAAACACTACAATAAAGAACTTAGCTTCATGAAAAATAGGATTCTAAATATATATTTTTTAACAGTTCGTTATTTTCCCTATAAATTATACCAGTGCAAGCAGATTGATCCTTTTCTTTTTACTCCGTTTCTTGTCAATTTGCATAAAAAATGGCTTGGATATATATATATATATATATATATATATATATATATATATATATATATACATATATATAACCGCCAAGGCAAACCAAGGTGTTCGAGGCTTGACGGGGTGCCAACTAGGCGATCAAGGCGCTCGCTTAGGCGATCAAGGCGTCACAAGGGCGCTTGGGGCAATGCCTTGACAACTATGGAACTCACACAAGGATTTCTAAAAGAATTTCAAATGTCTCTATTTTCTTATGTTGCCAAGGTGTAGACAGACCTCTGGAAATTGTCATTTGTCACCACAGTGGGATTGAAGAAGGGAATTGTGTAGTTTGTTCTTTAATATCTAATTATGAAATAACATACTGAAGCGGAAAAGTAGTAAATTCAACAAAATAAAAATTGTCTGGGGATTTTCTGTTCAATTCTTGCTCTAGTTAATTTGTTAGGCAGGTCTTATCCCATGCTTGGTCTGGGCCCTCTGAACATGAGGCAGAGTGCTACTTACAGGGGCTCAAACCATTGTTAGGAATATGGTCTCCAACCTGAGATAGTGCTGAATGAAATTGTAATTGGATTTAGTGGACATGAATGATTGGTAGAGCTTGTAACTAATGACAACTTTACTGACTACAGCCTGTACACAAATGGATGGTTCGCCATATCTATTTACCATGCCTACTGAATGGGATCCCCAGGGTAACTGCTTCTTTTTGTTTAAATTTCAAACACTGCTTAAATAAATATGATTTTGTTGCAAAGGTGAAGTTTCTTTTGCTTCAATTTTGGCTTATGCTGCTGTTCCAAATTCTTCTTCTTCTTCTTCTTCTTTTTTTTTTTTTTTTTTACTTAACAATTTTTTTTTTGTTGGGTGACTAAATAATTGTATTCAACACCACACAAAAGAACACTGCCCCCTCTCCCCGAGGAGGGGAAACCAGAAAAGAAGAAAAAAAATAGAAAAATAATGGAGACGATAAAAGTTCTCAATGGGAAGTCCTATCCACTATTTCTTATTGTATTTGCTCAATGACAAAGATGAAATTTTTTTGATTTTCTTCAAGTGATCCTGCATAAAAGAATATGTACTTGGTTTAGAACTTCTAGGACAAGGAAAGCCTGCTTATTTTTGGTAAAACAATCCACCGTGTTGTCTCTAGAACTAATTGTCGTTACAGTTTGGAAAGACTAGAATTTTGTCTATGGAAGAATATGAAAAGATAATCTTGTGTTGGAAAAATAATTAACGAGTTTCTTTAGCATGATCTAAAAAAAGTGGAAATAACTACAAGAAATCTCTTAACTGATTTTGAACCTCAAATTTATCTGCTGGCATTTAAAAAAAAAAAAAAAAAATCTTCTTGTATTTGTTTGATGTTAGAGTTGGCTTGAGGATTTTGTGAATCTTGGTTTCGTATACATGTTTCTTTAATTCTTCATGGATCCTCGTGTACATATCAATAGGCCTTTATATTGAATTCCTGGGATTCTGTATTTAGGGTCATGTTGAAAAGCTTTATTTGATAAAAGGTCAACTATATTATACAGGCCCAAGTCAGACCAGAGAGACTGGACAGCTGCACAAAAAAAATACTTTCAAAAAGATATGATCTGAGACGTAGAAAAAACACTGTAACACTTGAGAGATAAAGGCCCAAATTATTGTACTCTCCTTTGCCTTCATAGTTCATAGCCATCCTCTAGGGTTTCTGCATGATTTTCAGAAGCTCTGTTCTTTGTTTCAAGTCAACTCCTAGCAATGGCCGCTGACGTAAACCAGAATTCTTAACCTCTCCTGAAGTGGTGACCTTTCCAACTCCAAAGCATTGGAGACAATGTTTAGCCAAATTTGTAATCTTTCTTACTGAAGTGGTGACCTTTCCAACTCCAAAGCATTGGAGACAATGTTTAGCCAAATTTGTAACATCTCCTGAAGTGGTGACCTTTCCAAAACCAAAGGATTGGAGACAATCTTTAGCCAATTTTATACTTTTATTTGTATTAGATTAACTCGACAAAGCCTTCCCCAGCTATTTGGGCTATGGTACATGAAATTATGAATCTTGTTGAGCACTTCCCATTCCCTATAGCAGTTTGATGTGAACAAAACCTTTCATTGTGTAGAACTAAAAGAGCATATCTTGTGGATTTCTTCACCCATTGGAAACATATACAAGTTGGGAAGTCTTTCTATGGGTTAAGAGCTGATGAAGTTTCCTAAAGCTTTGTTGTACAGATTTAGTGGGATAATGGTGAAGTGTGGCTCCAAGCAAAGCCAGGTTGATTACATGTTGTTTATCAACACAATCAAGGAAAGTCACCCCGTAATTTTTGTGGATGTTGTAATGACATCAAATAATGACTAAAAAGAAATGATAAAATTGAGGGTTAGATCATGAAGGAACTTATAAATCCTGGAGTTGGGAAACTTGAAGCCCTCTCTAAGAATTGATCTCCTTAGTGAGAATGGAACCATGGGTTGTTAACCATTGGACTCATCTAGACATCAGAAATGCAGTGAGTGCAGTCATTCAGTTTATGCATGCTCCCAAACTTCCCTTGGAAATTGTATATTGAATTTTTAAATACGCAGTCAAGATCTTGAAAGGGTTTTTTATTTACTAAACATTGTTACATGTGAGTGGAGCTGTGACTATGCCATTGTTTTGGATATCAGGACTTTGCTGTTGTGATTGTCTTCTTTGTCTCTGCCATATTCCATGAGGTATATTGCTGTTTTATAACTTTCTTTCTTTGGTATAACTATTTTCAATTTCATTTTTGTGTTGGGATATACACTGATCTCATGATGTGGCATGTATCTGTTTCTGTTACCTTGTATTTCATCTTTTATACCTGGTAATTGTAGGACGAAGAGTAAAGACCCTTTCTTCTCCTTTTCACAAGGATGAGTGGTGAAATGGGGTTTCTGTTTGGTTGCTGACTGCCTGAGTTTGCAGTGAAAACTGGTTTTTATAGTTCAAAGTTCACACACCCCCGGGCAAACTGTGCTTACCTTTCTTTTTCTTTTTTTCCTGGACTAATTCATTTTTTTTTTCTTTTAACAAACATTATGCATATAAACACCTTCTGAACTTATTTTTTCCCCTTTTTAGCACTCATATCTACCTTGAAACCTTTATGTTACTCCCAAAAAGTTAAAATATACAAAAGGGTAAAGAAGAAGAGGAGAGGAAGCACAAGATCCAAGATGAATTGTTAATAAGGGGATTCACTTTTTATTTTCCCCTATTATTGTTATTTTTAGCAGATATTTTGTTTTGTATGTAAACAGTTATGTATTGGGGTCTCTTGCCACATATCCAACTTTTGGGCTTTCATGGGAATTATGTTTCAGGTAATTTTTTCTTTACAGTATTTTCTTCTCTTTTTTTTATTATTATTTATGCAACAAATTTTTGTAGTAAGGAGATCTGAATCCATAACTTCATCTTAAAACAGGTAGCCCCTACCTACCTATGAATTGGATGAGATTATTTGCATCCTCTTGCATGAGACCTGGACTGTTTTTTACCAATTGTTTTTTGAATTGGTTAAACTCAATATCAGCTATAGTATATTTAGAAAGGAGGGGTGGGGAAGTGAAATTAGACTTGTTCTGATCTCTCTCTCTCTCTCTCTCTCTCTATTTTATTCCTTATGTCAACTTTTCTTCCCCCTTCCATCTCTTCTCGAACCACAGACCACCAGCTCTCAATGATTGGTGGTGCAAGGAGGCAATTTTTCAGAAACCAATGGTTGAGAACTCAGTCTACCATGGCTCTTTTTCACACAGATGTTTTTCATTCTTGCATCCCTCTTCCTTTGCTTGACTGAAGATGTGATCCCGATCTCCCTAAAGCAATCAACGTCACAGGTTTTTGCTACAGTTTTTAGGATTAGTGCTGATTATCTTTCCTCTCTGACACCTCCTTGATAGGAAAAGAAGAATCTCAAACCTCCTGACCAGAAAGGAAAAACTTTCTGAAAAACCTTATGCAATGTACAATGCCTGGCACTTTAAAAATTCCAATTTCGAAAGTACAATAACAATGATTTTCATTCTCCATCCTCTTTCACTCAATCAGTTTTTCAAGGACTAAAATACCCGGGGTGGTGGAGGGAGGAGGCAAAAATCGATCAAACTATCCCATGAATTGTCCACCGCATATAGAGATAAATTCTGTATCTCATTTTCTCGAGGGTGTCATAAAGGATGTTTTGCTTCTGAGGTGTGATTCATTAACCAATGGATGACCCTGACAAGTAACATGCACACTGAAATCACTGATGATCTATAACAAAGAGAACAAGATCAAGATTAGGAAAAGAACTGATTGAGTGACTGATGATCACCGGTAATCTTTATTATTTCTCTATTACCTGAGAAAGAGATTGCTGGTACCTTGTCATCTTTTTCTTGACTGACATAATTGTGAGGATCTTCTCCTTTCTTTTTCCTCGTAATGTTTTTAGTTATTAGTCCTGTTTCACAAATTCAATAAGTAACAAGAGTCCAGGTAGCAGATGACTAGTGGTGTGCAATCTCTTCCGGCAATGGGTAGGACTAGTGTTCATCATGCTAAAAGTTATCATCATACAATTGCAGGATCTAAATAATTTGTTCTAGTTAACATTGGTGATTTAATATTAGATAAGAGATTTACTGGTGCTTTTGTTGTTATATTGTTGTCAGATTCCCTTGGTCCTCTTCACAAATTACCTACAAAATAAATTCAGAAATACCATGGTACAGACTTTCTTCTCAACTATTTTATCTGAGCTTGTTATTCCGCAAATTAAAGATGCCTTGTCTCCTTTACTTGATGTGAGTCTGTAAGTGCAGAGCACTGGCTAGAGTTTGTTGTCGAGACATTTTGGTCGCACTGCATGGCCACAATTTGGAAAAGCTGAATGAGTAGCAACAGGCCACCTCTTTGCCTGTTGCATAACACTTAAACCACTCTAATTAGATCATCCTGGTTATCCTATTTAATTGACCTTTCATGGAACACTGCTTTTGTTCCAATGCCTAGCCGAAATAAATTCCTTTAAACTCATTGATTGGTTTGGCTTTAGGGGTCTTCCCATGTGCAAAAGTTGGTCCATCTATTAGAGGGCCTGGAGTTCAAGACTTCAATTACATTAAGAGGATGGATGGGTTATAGCTGACATGGAACACATCAATGACATTCATGGTCCTGGACTTTATGTTAGTTCTATGTACGGAGGGCAACTAATGCGTGCATGGTGCTTCCCTTCTTGGTAGGTTTCATATACACCCTAAAATATAAGGGGCAGTTTGGCATGCAAAAACCTGAGTACCCGTCTCAGTCTGCATCAATCTGTGGTCTCCCACCCTTTCACATTGTAAATTCAGTACTGTTATTCACACCAAAAAAAAAAAAAAAATTCAGTACCGTCAGGAGTTCATGGTGTAGGTGGATCCAGGTTCTGTGTGTAAGCGATCATATTGGAAAGGGGAAAGGGGAGGATTCTGGTCCTGAACACAGCTTGGCCTCACATCTCAGTTTTAACTGATATCCTGTGTGGCATCTTTGCAAGTTTTGTAGTATGCAAAGCACAGCTAAATTTTTTTTTTCTATTGCTGATCAATGCCAGGTTGGGAATATGATCTTCTGGTTCTTCTTCAGCATTCTCGGCCAACCCATGTATGTCCTTCTTTATTACCATGATGTGATGAATCGGAAAGACAATGAAGTAAACAAGTGACCTATCTGATATGTTTCTCATTGTCTGGCTGGAAAATCGGAAAATCGGAAAATCAGCAGAATTGAAGGTGTGGGTAACTCTCGTAGCAGTTCCACTTTATGATGCGGGAGTAGTAATGTTCATCTTCTGATTCTGTGTTGCCTCAGTCTTCATTTCATCAGATCATGATCCTCATTTCTGAACGCTTCTTTGACGAAAGACATTGTTGATCCATTTAATGTAAGCCATCTCCAGCAAAGGATGGCACATTGACAACAATGTTACACAAAGCTGGGGATTTTAACGTATTTGGATCATTGTTGACTCGTAAATATATCAAGTATATTGTATAGATGTTTTGATAATTTGTCATTCTCCATGTGTAACATCACTACATTTGATGTTCTAGAAGAGGATCACCAAATGATAGGTTACTTGCATGACTGTTAGTCTGCTATTACTAATTTTTTTTTCTCTCTGTGTCTCTCTAGACTAGACCACGGGCCTTGGCACAAGAGTAAGGTTACTCCATTATGACTTGGTGGTCACGGGTTCGTGCTGGAAACAGTCTTCCCATAGAACAGGGGGAAGGCTTTGTACATTGGCCCCTCCCCAGACCCCACGGTTGCAGAAGCTTCATGCTCTGGGTACGACCCCTCTCTCTCTCTCTCTCTCTCCTGTGCTCTGGTCAACCACAACCAGCCACGTGGAGTTCAAAAACTGTGCGGTTAACCGTAATGATCAGGATTTCTCCCAAAAGATCACTCGAACAGCTTGAGGGAAACATTTTGTGAAGGCTGAAAGTCAAGTGTTAGTGGAGTTATGGATCTGGATTCTGGGTGAGTTTAAGATAAGTCCTTGTCTTTCTATGCTGTAAAAGAATTGGGTTTATTAAATTTTGATTTATCATTCCGTTATGTGGGTGACAACTATCCGGCAAAACAAAACATATTAGAGGTGATTAAACCCATTATGAGAGAAAGAGAGAGAGAGAGAGAGAAAGAATCTTGGCTTTATGAGTGGCTATTATTCTTACCTCAGTCCAGATTTCATTGGCAGACGCTGGTTGACTAAATGATGTAGGTTAATTGTTAAATAGATATATTAGTTTCCTCGATAGTTGATTGGAGGGAAAAAAAAAAAAAAAAAAAACCCAGATAGCATTTGGGATCACGGTTATGTAATTGGGTTTGGATTGGCTAGATCGATCGATTTGTATAGATTTTGGATCTGATTGTTATTCGATTTGATTCAAGTTTAATATCATTATATATAGTATCAATCACGTGTTAATTTTTCATTGGATGTATATATGGAACCAAGCTGATCTGATCTTTACCGGTTTTAAACATGATCGAGTTATTGGGTTGAGCTTCCTCTCTCTGTTCAATGAACTTTGACATTTTTACCAACTTAAAAAAAAAAAAAAAAAAAAAAAGAACAGAACTTTCAGGTAGCGGCCTTGACTATAATATTTGGTCTGTTTTGAGGAAGATATCATTGGCCCCTGCCTCTATCATTGCCCCTGCTTCTATTGTACTAATGGATTTTGTTTGCAGCGTGGAAATGGAATCAGCGGTCATCTTTGAATAAGTCTTCATAGCTACTGATTATCTTAAATACTTAAAGCTAAAGAGAATTTTCAAGGGCCCTAGGGTAACGACAGCTTGACACGTGGATTCTATCTTCTCAGATTTTTAGAGGACGAGTAGACAACCACATAAAAAATCAAAAAAATGAAACGTTGACAACAGAATTGATATGCCCGCATTCGACTTGGTCCAGCAGTATAAGAAGACCACATCGACCATTCTCTACCAATGCACATTGAATAATGTCGAAATTCGAGAATATGTCCACAAAGCCAGGCTAATGATAAACACAGTGGGGTTAAAAAAAAAATTAATATGAAGGAAAATAAAAAAAATTAAATCTTAAAGTATGAATTGTTCAAATTTTCAAAAAAAAAAAATTTATCATATTATTAGATGAAAATTATATTTTATTTTTAAATGCAATAGATTTGGATGTTCAAGTATAACATAGGCATGTGAGAGTATTTGCTGTAATGACTAAAAAAGTATTTTTTTTTAAATTTTAAAATCACTTTTCTTTTCCTTTAATTCCCCTTACAACCAATATGAGTCGATAAAAAACAAGAAAAAAAGAGTTTCTACCTTTCGAAAACCAAAAGATAATTCAAATGTCAAGTTTCATCCCAAATGGACTTTGTCAAATGGAAAAATTGAGAGATTGATGACTACTCAAAATGTAGAGAAAAAGGTTCATGGCATATAGGGGAGAGTACATGATTGGATAGAAGTTTCACATCATTCATTACTCATCAAAATTGCTACATCACCTTCAAAGTTGCAAAAACTTGGATGTTGAGTGATACAATATAGGAAGGAAAAAAAAATTAAGTGAAAATTTTCTTAGAATATTAAAATGGAAAATTAGGAAGAAAGGGGTAACACTACATTGCAAATCATATGGGGCTGAATTTCTTTGATATATAAACCTCAAGATCTAGACTTACATGTAAAGTTTCAGCCAAAACAATGTTGGTCGTGATTAAACCGAAGCTTTGAAAAAAATCCAACACTGTAGTGAGGATGCATATGTGGATAATCGAAGAAGTGAATATCAATACATTGAGAAGATTTAACTGAGTTTTGAGTTAAAAATTTGGCAAGTAACATATTCAAACCATTTTTTTAGATAATAAATAGTAAAAATACTATTTTCCATGTGAAGAGAGATATCCCTCTAGAGTATTCTAGATTGCAGAGACTAAACAAACCTACTCTTGCCAAAAATAAACTATAATTCCAAACAACAACATAAAATAATACTGGAATACAGAGGATTTGATATGTCTTAGGTGTTCAAGTATTTTCTATTGACTATTAGTTTTAATTTTCTTTTGATTGTCTTTTGTCTTGTCTTATTTTCAAAATTACTTTTAACGAGAGATTAAAAAAAAAAAAGATTAAACAATTTGAACATAACTAAGGGGTTTGGGAATCCAATATTTATCTTTGCTACATGGCATAAATAAATAATTCAATCGATATGTTAATTTTCAAAATTAGTGGCCTATTCAATTATTATTATTATTATTATATGGGTTTTTTTTTCCTTGTCACTCAACTGGTTTTATTGTTTAAACATCATCATAACATTATATTTGATTGAAGATCAATTATCCAAGAACAAAAGAAATTGAATTGATGACTTAAATAAAATATTTGCAAAATTTTGACTTTAATAAAACATCATAAAAGTATTAAAAATAAATTAACATAGATGTCTTTTTCCAACCATAGTGTGACCGAACGAGCTAATTAGCTCATTTTTATTTATTTTTTGGTAAAATAGTAAAATAGTTAGCTCACCTTTGATTGACTCAGATACCATCCATAAAGTATCATGCCATAAACCTACCACTATTGGTGATGATGCTAGGTTCATGCCCCCTTTAAATTATTTTATTTCTAACAAGAAATCACAATAATATCAAAACAAGGTATGCAATGGAAATGATCAATCTAATATTGTTAAATAATGTTGTCGTATTGCTATGAATCACGTGTATCAATAATAAATTCCTTGAAATGTAATTTAAAATAATGTGATATTTGACTTGTTGTTTTAATTTCAATTTTTAAAATCCTATAAATTATATACGAATCTAAAGAAAACTTCCATTAAAAAAAGATGACTTAGTTTAGCAACCAAAAGAAAGTAACATTATTATTATCTGGAGACCAGAGAAATCTATAGGCGTTGAGATGGGCCAGTGATAAGGCAAAGGTTTTGCCTTTTAGGCAAAGGTTTCTTATCCACTTAATAATTTTAAAAATTTACCACTTGCCATAGTATTAACAGAAGTACCCTATGTGTGCATGGACATAGATGGGAAAATCTCTATCATTAAAACCTTTTTTTTTTTTTTTTTTTTTTTTTTTTTTGATGAAAGTTCTCTGAACTTTGCTAACTCGAAATTTTAAAATACAAACTAATATTTGGAACCTGAAGAATTAAGTACCAAAAAAGTTGAAACCTTGAACCTGATCCCGAATGGAACCTAAAACTGAAACTAAAACATGATATAAAATAAATGTGAATACGAGACTACTAATGTAAAGTTGTCATATTGTAATCTGGTGGTCATTGGTTCGAAATATGAAAACAACCTCTTCATGTTACAGGAGTAAAACTGTGTACAATAGCAAGAGCTGCAGTAAGACACCCTTTTTTTATACTATCAAAATGATTACTAAAACCACCTATAAAAAAAAAAAAAAAAATTGGATTTGTGAATAAGAAGACTTAAGATCCAAGCTCACCTTAAAAAAGGTACAATCAGACTTGAATTTTCTATAACCGTGCAACCCTTGCTACATCCATGCCACTGAGAGGGATCCAAATTGTCTCTTTCTTGAGATTCGGGAGGAGGGGCGGTGATCCCACTGGATGGTCGTCATGTGAAGGTCGGATGAATCCGACTCCTCCGTTCAAGCCGACAAGCGGAGCCGACAAAAAAATGTCGATTCGAACGAAGGGGTTGGATTCATCCGACCTCCATATGACGACCATCCAGTGAGATCACCCTATTTTCTCCTTGAAATACAGAGACAAAATGATTTGAAACCCATTATGAATGCTTTTACACGTTCATCGAGCACTCCAACAAGTCTGATGTCACACACAAACACATGAAATTCTCATATCCGTTTTTCCTACCACACACACACACACATATGAAATTCTCTAATCCTTTTTTCCTACCAAAAAAATATTTTTAACTTTTAACGGTCACTTTAACCGGTTTACATGGCTTTGACATTCTTCAAAAGCTGAACGGTGAAAACGTCACAACAACGTAACAAACCCATTAAAAAATAAGAAATAACAAGTCATCGAGCCGTTCCCAATTCAGTAGTGCAGCTCTTTCCTCAATCCTGTCTGTACTTATTTTTATTTTTCTTCTTCTCTCCTCCCTCTTTTACTTCCACTACCGTTTCAAATTCGGAACTCTTTCACATCTTTCCATTTCTCTGTCTGTTTTCATGGAGGATTTCAGATCTAAGTCATACGCGGATGGGAGGATGCAAGTGGTGAACTACGATGGAGGCAGATCCACCACACATGGTATGCGCGATCTTAGAAGTTACAGTACTTCTTATGCCTCTTCTGCACAGCAAACACAGATGGACAAAGAGGTAAAGTTCAAGAAATCCAAGAGCAGCAGTGTTGGGTCTTCGAAAGGTTGGACCTTTAATGATCCTGAGCTGAAGAGGAAGAAGAGGGTTGCTGGCTACAAGGTTTATGCTGTGGAGGGGAAAATGAAGGGATCCTTTAGAAAGAGCTTCAAGTGGCTCAAGGACAGATACTCCCAAGTGGTGTATGGATGGTGGTGATTTTTGGTATCTCTTTGTGTCTGTGCTGCTTTTATACGTTTCGCTCGTGTCGCTTCTATATGCTTGATAACATGAACCTCAATCATCAAAATCCTATATTCATGGGCCTTTCGGTTAATTGTTTATGCTTTTTGCCTTGTATATTCGGCTACTACAATTTTCAATGATTTATGATAAGGAAATCTATTTACTCTTTGTATTACGCACTACCGGTGTTCGAAGTTGTATTTTGAATATATCCTTTCTGAAACTGTCTGTTGTTGTTTGATTGCTTCATGTTTCTTATCCGCCTAAAATTGGTTATCGGGACATTTGTGCTTCTGGATATTCTTTCTTTTTTTTTTTTTTTTTTTTTTTTGGGGGGGTGGGGTGGTCATGTGTGTGTATTAGCAGGCAAACTTAGGTCTTTAGCCCAACTATTTCCTCTCATGATTACTCCCCCTCTTTCTCTCTTTTATTTTGGAGGCTATGGAGTCCTTGTGCTATTTGATGTGGTACTGGGTTTCTGATTTTATTTTTGTTCTTTTTTAACCCCACTTCCTCAATCCTCTGTACAAGGTCTGCAGTTGTCTTAAGAGTGGAACCTGGAGAGCTTATATAGCTAATTATCTTAAATTTTGAACAACACAAGCATAAGGCCGCATAAGGCCAGGGTCTAGCCTTCAGCTTTCCCTTGATTGAATGTTCTTTAAGGTTTAATCTGTTCGACTCTCATTCCTTTTACCGGTAATGATGGATATTTGTTTCTTATTCTTGTTTGGAACCACTTGTCTAGTGTTGATCCATGTTTGTTGAGCATTGTGGTATTTGATGAGTTTTGGATGTGTGTGTGTGTGTGTGTGTGTGTGTGTGTGTGTGTGTGTGGAACTCTTCATTGAACATAGTATCAAATGGCAGTCAAATTTTTTCTTCAAATCGTCATAATCATTTTGCTCCCTCAAATCTCTATAACTTTTAAATCTCATACTTTATTTGGCTTATGTTCTTTTAGTATAGGTTAGTTCTGTAGAGATTCTAGACAGAAGTCAGGAAAGTTCAACTGACTTTAATATGGGTAGTAATAAGTTGTGTGACACCACAAGATTATGTCAATTTGTATTGCAAAGTTTATGTGATTATAGGTAGAGGGCTTAAAAAATATGTGCGACTTTGATGAGTGCCTTTAAGTTTTCTGGTACCGTAGACCCCCAAAACAAGAGAGTGAGATCTTAGATGGCGTGGGAAGAGAGTGATATTTGGTGAAACAGCGATATGATGTGTTCTTGCAGAACCTGAATTGATGAAAATAAATGTCTTCACTCTTGTCAGATTTGAAATATAGCAAGTATGAGCTGGAATATTCCCTACTGCCCTATTCACCATGGGATTGTATTTTAGCTTTAGATTGGAAAAGCTGGAGGGACATCAAAATTGTGTAGTAGCTTTCTTTTAGATATAGTAATACACATAAATTTGTTCTCTATTTAAATTTCCAGATGACTGAAGCTTGTATAACAAGGCTAAGAACAACTTATGTGATGACAGGTGAAAGAAAATAAACTCTGAGATAAATACGAAATAGTGGTGTGTGTAATATCCATTGAATTGTGAGATCAGAAAAGGACCCAACTGGTTTCCTTTCTAAAGGAATTGCAAGAAATTCATTCCTTTATAGTTTTGGGAGGGCTAGATTGTAAAATTAAATCCTTTACCAAATAATCATTAATAATGGTAACCAATCAACCTTACTAGACCCGATGCCTAGGTTGAAGGACTCAAGTTATTAATCATACTGAAACTTTGTTGCCAACCCCAAGTAGTTGTATCAATGCTCAGTTGAGATGACTCAAGCCCGAGTAGGAGTTCACTGAGTGCTGTTTATTTTTTCCTGTATTTCATGGATCTTGGATATGCCCATATTGGCAAGTTATAAGACTCTCCATCATTTTTCAGGTCATTAGATGGTTTATAATACTAGGAGAACTGGATTCCTTCTCTCTTTTGGTGTATGATTAATGTGAAATGCTGGAACTTTGTTGCCAACCCCAAGTAGTTGTCATAAGGCATAGTTGAAATGACTCAAGCCTGAGTAGGAATTTAATGAGTGAAGCTTGCTGTTTATTTGATCTTGTATTTCGTGGATCTTGGATATATCCACATTGGCAAGGTATTAGCGCCTCCATCATTTTTCTTACCAGTTTGCTGGATTAAGTGAGAATTGACAGCTTAATTCGTTTGTTTTACCTGAAGCCTTAATGCACAAAAAAAGGATATTAGGAGTGAAAAGGCATTGGTATGGATTTGTAATATAAAATGAAAATCATTAGATTGGAAGTGGTGAATGATGCCATGATTATATCATGGGTTATCTCCTTGGCTACCTAGTTTAGTTTTTTCTCTTTTCTCCTTTGGATATGTAAGTTTAGTTATTTAGTCTTAGACTATCATTCACAAGTTGAGTATTTGGTCTTGGATGGTGCATGCTATGTATGTTTCTCATAAAGTGCAAGTGTACAATTGAACCCCGGGGGAGGTTAATGGATGTGGTTGTTATTGACACTTAACTTCAATAAAAACATTGTACTCAAAGCTTATGGTGAAATGTAAATTTATTGTGTGAAATGAAGAAGAAAAGAAAGGGGTTACTCGATTGTGTACAGATTATCTGTGTAGATGTTTATATCTAGCAATGAACTTCCTTTGTCATTGCTTATTCTGGAAGAAGAAAAAAAAAACCGGGAAAGAAAGCCACACCCATATTATCAAGTAATTGACAATACTTTTATAGGCATTGGAGACCAGATGGAAGGACTGAGAATGGTCTTTTATATCTCCATTTCTTTGTTAGGACCCTTGGGTAACCTGTTCCTCTGATAATAAGAATTGATTAGTGAGTAGTGAAAGCTAGTTGTAAGATGAGCTGATCTTTCTGGGTGAAGCCTTAGAGGTGATTTAATATTGTACTTGTTGATTGTTCAACATCACGTCATGAACTCTAGTTTATAGGCTGATTGAGCTAGTTTATATTTGCAAATGGCTTTCTGCCCAAGGTGCTCACTTGGTATTATAGGGGCAACCGTGATTGAGCTAGTAAAATACACCTTGATTGTGCAGTTTTTGCTGAGCTTTTTAATTTCTCTATGGGAAAAGGCCAGGTACGGGAACGAAGAGTGAGAGCGTGTGTGGGAAGGGAGCGAAAGCATGAGCATCAAAGTTAAAAATAATCTAATGTTGAGCAGCTTCAGATCATGTCTGCATCTTTAATGGTTGTATACATATGGGCTTTAAGCTTTACTAAATTTAAAGTAAGGGATAGCAAACAATGGAAGTATCTTCCTGTTTTGATGCAACACGATTTTTCAAATTTTAGAAATTCTTTTACTCCCAACCATACTCTTTAATGGATGACCATTCTTTGCTGCATATGTTACACATGAAAGTAAACGAAATCAATAGTATGTAGCAAAGTAACACACAAAATATTATTAAAATATTGAATTGGCAATGGAAATGCAATCCCATTTGAATTAAAATCTTATACACAAATTGAACAAAAATGAAGGACATCAGAACAGTAAAGTAGGAAGCTCACCCACCAAGAATGTCAAGGTGGATTTAGTACCCGGTCGCTCCATCTGCCAACTGTTGTGCGGGGCAACATACTCGTGGATTGGAATATATTGCTGCATATTAGAAAGCAGAAGAATCACAATCAAGGCATATAACTGAGAATGATTCGATGAGATATGAGTAGGTCAATTAATTACCATCATTCTTACAAGTAGGAGCTTGTACAATTATAATCCGGGTCATGTCTAAAATCGATCCAGCTTAGATTGGATTAATGTATAGATCCATTGGAAAATTGACACGTGACTGATAAATAGTATCAGAAATGGATCAGATCTAAAACCAATATAGATCAGTCAATTCAACCAATCCAATATCAATTACTTCAACCATGGTTGGGAGTGTCATGAATGTTATTTATATGTAAGCCTCAGTTATGGCAAATCTATTCTGATACTAATGGTTTTTTATTTCAAGAGTACTCTCCTGCGGCAGGAGGGTCCTGCAGCTGATCCAAGGGCTGGAGATCAGTCGGTCTGCCTACCAATACATCGGGAGGTGGGCCAACTGAAATCCCAACCTTGACAGGCGGCAGATCGGCAAGAGAGGATTTCTACACAAGTACATGCACTCCGATTGCATTTGTTCTCCTCTTGTTATAGGTCACCAGTTACAATTTCCCTAAAAAGGTGCTCCAATCCAATATCAGAAAAACAAAAGAGGGCAAGACGTCCCACCACTAGATAGCTAAGAACCCCTTGAATCAGCCACATGTCATTGTTAACCGTGCCATTTATATAGTATGACCACCATGAATGGAATCGTTTGCTCTTACATTTTCAACCGTTGAACCAGTGGATGGTTGATTTAACCATTCTGATTGTTGAATAGATAACAAATTAAGAACCATCTGGATGTTGACTTTTGAACTACATTTACGGGCTAATTTTCCCACGTGTATTTTTTCCCACCCCCCCAAAAGTAATTATTTACCACATGAATGGAGGTGATTGAATTAACTTAACCACAAAGCTTGAAGATGATCTGCCATAGTCACGGCCGTGATTCTTGTGGTGGCACATGGTGGCGTGCATTGTGGCTCAATGCTGGCATCTGCTTTAGCATGGGAATTGGGACATGCCAGAGGGTACCGTGGCATCATGGTATGTCACTAGTAGTCTAGTAGAAGATGAATGACGATTTGGGGGAACTGTATAACATTTTGAGGGGATTGATGGTTCCTGAAAAGTACAACAATTGAGCTGCCTTGCGGAAGGGTGGCTGGTGTGCCTCACCATCCTTGTGTCGTTGCCTTGTGGAAGAGTTGTGTACCCTACATCCTTGGTGTCGTTGCATTGGGCATGGCATCATTGCTTGCTACAACAAGGCACTGTGTGCTAGATTGGCATGGCTGCTTATGCATCGATGGCACAGGTACCCCATGGGCCGATCTCATAGTAGGCGATGAGTGTTTCCCTGGTAGAGATAGGAGCACCTATGCCTTGGTGACCATGTTTTGCAGAAGGCACCAACATGGCACATTGCCACAGAGGCATAGGCTTAGGCAGTTAACACCCACCGCTTCTGAGACATTCGCTATTAATACCTTAGTTTTTCCCCACTTTGTTCATACCTGAAGAGGACTGGTCTCCCTAGGAGACCATATAGACATTCAAACTAAGAGATGTTTAAATCATCCACAGCAACTGTTCATCATTGACATGAAAAATCACTGAACTGGAAAAGGGGGGAGGGGAAGAAAAACCAATAAAGAAAAACGCAGGATTTGTTGCAGGGCAGAGCATGCCATACCAACACTAGAAGATAGCTTAGTATAAAAATTTCAAAGCCCAATACACCCCTACCCTATTGAATCTTTGCAATAAATGTTCTTAACCAGTAGTTTAGTGCATATGATGATGAGACTAAAATAAACATTACTAACCACTACTTTGGTGCATAAGAACAAGTTCAATCTCCCTCTTATCTCAAGCATTAATGTTTCTATTAATAAGATTTATGAAAATCAAAGGGGCACAGAAGTAACAAAAGTTCTGAAAAAATAATCAATACAAATTGCCAGCTTACAGTAACATTACGTGATGGGATACTGCATATGATGCTAACAAGATTTGAAGCATAGAACTTACAGTTGAAAGGAAAGGTATTAATAGACGTGAAGCCATGCTAACAACTCAACCTGTATTTGACACACAGCCTTAACCATGGCGGGATACGGTTGGGCTTGACTCCTCTCTTGACTCTTTATTTTACAGTCTTTGAGAGTATCATACCGTTATTCCCAACCAATCACTTGGATCCTAAATCACATCCTCCCTCAAACCCATTACTTAAAAAGAGACAATAATTCCACTCCAAGTGTTACAGTAGTACAGCAGTTTATGATTTGATTTACAGGAGAAACAGAGGAAGAGCCAGAGCGAGACAGGGAAGAAAGTGCAGTGAGACTAATACTGCAACCTTTCATCATTGTCAAAATTCAGGCACTCAATACCCTTCAGAGTTGATTCATAGTTCTTTATGTTAGAGACGTTTCTGCTAGAAGATGTGCGCTTATGCTCCGCAGATGCAATTGGCGAACTTCTCTGCACACTTGCTACCTTGCGGAAAGCTCCTGGGCTCGCTGCCTCTGTTGTTCGAGGCCGAGAAGGATCAGACTCACTCCCCATCATCACTGCATCACGACTGCTAGAAACAGCAGCTCGCCTTGACGATCCACCTGTCCGTCCCAAAAAAGTACCGCTAGACAACTGCACATATCCAAGCATTAGAAAGATTGGAATAAAACTACAAATACCAACAGCTGAAAGCTGCAGTTGTCATCCCTGGCAATCACTTCAATTTAGTTCAGGGTGAAGCTCATTAAAGATTTTGAATAAAGTTATTTTACGTTTTATATAGAAACTAACATTTAGAATAATGATCACTTTCATCTGCACGTAGGTATTGGGCACCAATATTCAAACTCCTTTTTATTTTTTTTTATTTTTGGGGGGTGGGTGGGTGTTGGGGTTGGGGTTGGGAAAGAGTAGGGTTTGTTAAACGATTTTAAAACTAGGGAAGAAAGGCATTGATATAACATACAAAGTTACAACACTAAACATAACAATAACAGCACTATAGTTAGGCCACTGTAACAGATTATGCATGCTATAATAATAATAACAAAATATGGTATTACTTTTACAATGAGAAAATCCTTATGTTCAACGGCATATGTAAAAGATAGAACAAGCTGCAAGAAGCCAAAATCTAGATAAAACAACTAGATAACCAAAGAACCCACCATAGCATCTTTACTAAGTGCAGAATCGTTTGCAACTGGACTTTTCTGCTTTGATAAGTTTCCTGAATTTATAACAGGACCTGATAGTCTCCTACGAGAGGGGTCCATGGAAGACCAACCAGATGGTCTTCCTTCTTCACCACCTGGGATAGATTACAGAAGCAAGAAAGTGTTAGCCTGGTGCATGTGTAATAGGAGGATATATTCTATAACTTCGGTTGGGAGAAGGTCAGAAATCAGAAAATACAGATGGAAAGAAAACTTATAGAAAGGTTTATGTTGACAGGAAAGCAGCTGATTCGAAGGATCTATAATATACTAGAACCACGCAGCATGGTTTGGAGCACTAAAAGAGAACCATTTTCCATTGGAAGATCCAAAACGGGGAATTCCATGTGCATCTAACAGGTCCAGAATGCAACTAGGGCCAGGCCATGGACTCAACCTATTCAAAATCCATCAGCTGCTCAACCCAGCCCAGCCCGGCCCTAGTTGCATCTCTATAACAGGTGGGGCATAGAAACAGAAAGCCAAAAAATCCAAACAAATAGCATAACAGTATAAACAACCTGATTGTCTGTCAGCATTGACAGCAGCTGGGGGCAATCCAGAGCTTGTTCCAGCAGGTGGACCCTATCAGAAAAAAAAAAAACCAGCATTTAGATACAAATGTATTGAGTCCAAAAGGAAGGGGAATCATTATTTAACGACGCTTACAATGGCACGGGCAGGGGGAGTGGCAATCTGTGATTGCTGATACTTCAAAATGGTCCAGTCAAACACATAATCAAACTGAAAGCCTGCAAGAATATTATGTCAAATAAAATAAAGGGACATTCTGATTTGAGAGATTGATTCACACTGAGAATAGCTGTAGCCCCTGTGGCATAAGGAATCAAAACTCAAACCTTCACGAATGAAAAGGTCACGGAATATTCTTTTCAGATAAGCATAATCTGGCTTATCATCGAAACGCAGCGAACGGCAATAATGGAAGTACGATGCAAATTCTGTAGGATAACCACGACATAAAGCCTGTCGATAATACAGAAAACTTTTAGACACAATTATACAGGGTAGGCATTAAAGGAAAAAAAAGAAGCTATAAAACCCATTAATAAATGAATTATATCCTGAAACTCATTACCCAATTTCTATATCTACTAGACCAAGAGAAAACAAATATCTGTCCCCCAAGCCCATCCAAAAAGCATTTAGTTGTGCTACAATTGAAAAGGAAAAGTCACTCTCTAAACATCACCATTCAAATGTTAAAATGTTGTTGAATAACTTACCCAAAAAAAAAAATGTCCTCGAATGTGAGCTTTCTGACTTTTTATAATTTTTAACTTCTACATGATAAAATCTCATTGTGGAGGCATTATTATGGATGTTTTGATCATTTTATATGATTTACTAAAATATAGGATTTAATCCCATCAGAGAGAGAGAGAGAGTATTTAGTCTCCAACAGTTCTAATTGATACAAAAATTAAATGATGGGTTTTTGAATAAGGTTCTTTCTCCAAGGGATTTTGTAAATGTTTCCCTTAAATAAATTACCTCAATGGATGTAGACACCTTCCTTTCACTGATCTTTTCATATTTCTGCTTCTTGGTCCCTGCTTTAAGCCCTTGCCACGGAAGACTACAGAAGGAGAGCAAAATTTAATGTATTATTCAACGAAGACCAAACATTGACGTCATAAAGAAGGTAGGCAGGAATTCATACCTTCCTCTTAAAAAGTACATAAGAACGTATCCAAGAGATTCTAAATCATCTCTCCGGCTTTGCTCTATGCAATCCAATATAAGAGTCGGAAACAGGCACAACACCGAACCAGCAATTTATTCAAGAATGTTAATGATATTATTACCCAAATATTTTAGAAGCATGACAGAATAATATCTACTAGAATGAATGGAAGCTAAAATACAAATACCAATTTTGTACCATACCAATGCCAAGGTGAGTGTTCATGCTCGCATATCTTGCGGTCCCAGTCAGGTTCTTGTTTTCTCTGCAGTGTTTAAGATCACGTGAGGTACAAAGATGAGGGATTTACATAACACTCGGAATGTTTCGGCACACTTATGAAGACAAAATAAATCAAAAACCATAACAATAATATAACTGATATAGCTCACAAATAACAGTAACAAGTTCGTCAGAAACACAAGATAAACAGAGATAAATTCATGTTCTGGATTCAGAATCGGCCATTTGTTTCCCTCAAGTGAGTGGCCTGATGATAGAGTGAACCTGTGGGTTTACTGCCTGACACTATGTCCATGTCCAGAGATCATACGAGCGAAACCAACTTGATTTCACATTGCTTTGGAGTCCACATTGCTTTGGAGTCCACAAGTAAAGAAACATCAAATCAGAAATCAGGTTCTGGCCTTTAAAATATCTCATGAAATTAAAAATGGAATTAAGATCTAACATCCATAGCTTTGACCAAACATATTTGTATTAGCAGCTTCTTAGTGTTTTGGTATCCAAGTTACAAACCACCTGTGAAGTTCAGTTTGAAATGTGCAATGTGCACACCTTTCAATTATAAAAAAATATGTTGCAGGCCAAAATGAGAAATATAAATCCAATAAAGACTATTTAAAGAATCTAAATCCACAGCACCAAGCCACATCCAATTTAAAGATTTCATAACTCCCTAGCAACATCCGACAATGTCAACTTGTCAACTCAATTAAGGTTTGCCCCGTACTAGGTTGTCCACACCTGGCTACACCAAATCATGTTCCAATTGTTTGGAAGGAAACCCTACATCCTTGGTTAAATAGCAGAATCAGTGGGGAAAGAAGACCCTGTTGAGCTTGACTCTAGTCCGAGTTTGCGAAATGTCTTGAGAAGTGTATGATAAATGGGAGCAAGAAAAGGAGCAAGTCAAATACCACTACTTTTAACGTTATTTTTCTAAACCCGGAGTTGGAGGCGGGACTTTACCCCTCCTTTTGGACCCAATCAGGGCAAAGGACATTGTTAGGTAGGAAGTTTGGCTGGGGCAGCACATCTGTTAAATGATAACGCAAATGTCTTAAAAGGAGCTCAACTAGAACAAAAATCTTGCGTGGAACAAAAGGATAAAAGCTCATTTGATACTGATTTCCAGTACGAATACAAACCTTGAAAGCGTGGACTATCAATCCTTTAGACCTTCAAAATTTAAAGCTAGAGGCATCAGAAAAGTTGCCTCAAGGATAACTGGATTGTGACAGGCAAGCATTCATAGTGACGTTGCTTTTTTATTTTTCGATATCTGTTCTTCCCATAATTGCGAAGCAGAATCCAGGCCTAAGAAGTGAAGTATGCACTCATTGCCCGTTTGCCATATGCAGTAAGGGCCTCCCAGCCCCCAGAGGCATATGTCATTGGCTATCCAAGGGAGATAGACTGCATGGGGGTGCCTTGAAGCGTAGTTCCTATCAGGTGGAGGGTAGAATCCTTTGCAGACGACTTAAATAGATGACGGGATATTATAATTTATAAGTGACAAAGTGGTCTTACTGCCACGATACACTGAGATTCACCCGTGTATCGCATCGATTTGTCCCTCCCATCTGCAAACAAATCCTCATTATGCCCTGTGCCCATCAGAGACTACGCGACCACACACACAAGTGCCTTTTGCAATGCCCTTCTGTTCCGAGCTGCTCACATGTGCCTATACCACATACTTGACTGCCTACGTGTGTGCAACCTAAGTAATTGTGCAGCCTAATAAATGCCTAAAGTGTGCCCAAGTTTGCTCGACCGCGCATGTGTTCCTACATGTGCTCCTACATCATCTTAAGTTTCAATATATGCATTCATTTCCGATTCTGTCATAGTTTTGTTGTTCATACATCCTGATGCAAAGAGAAGATGAGATTGAAAAGCTGAAGATAACAACAATCAACAAAAGATTTGCAGTTTCAGAACTTAAACTTTCAATCCAGCAAATATCAAAGCTGTCAACCACAAATAAACTCATCCAATCAATGATTTTCAGCTCCATACCTGTAAGGAATGTGCTGGTGGGTTGAAGTATCTCTATACTTTTTAGCCAAACCAAAGTCAATTATGTACACCTATATCCAAGTAAAACAGAAGACAGTATATAAAAACAGATATTCATAATTAAAATTTTTTTGAAAAGGTGTAAGAGCTAAGCATGAAGACAAAACCTGATTTGCACGTCTCCCCAAGCCCATCAGAAAATTGTCTGGCTTGATATCTCGATGTAAAAATGACTTGGCATGGACAAATTCAACTCGATTGATCTGAGAGGAGTATTGCCAGAAATTGATGAAACTGAAAAGGTAAATAAAATGCTAAAGAGTAAGAATGCAATTCATGAAACCTACCATCTGATCTGCAAGCATAAGAACAGACTTCAAGGAGAGTTTCCTACTACAGAAGTTGAATAAATCTTCAAGACTAGGTCCAAGTAAATCCATCACAAGAACATTATAGTCTCCTTCAACACCAAACCATCTGATATTTGGAATTCCAGCTGCCAAGGTAGAATAATTGCAGAGGGAAGTGTTAAATAAATGAAGAAGAAAAATCAGAGATAGTTCAATAAACAACAATAGATAATTAAAAAAGAGTTCATTACTTCCTCCCTGGAGGATTCTGTATAGCTTTGATTCATATAGCAACTGGGGATGCTTTGTCTTGACATTTTCCTGGGAGGAGAAAAGTATTAGCATTCATTTCAAAAGTACATTAATCACAATAAATAGGAGAAATGAAAGAATGGGGCAATCTCCAATACTGAGGAAAAAGGGAAATAATGTAAATATATCAAATAAATTGTTGATGAATGTCACAATGACTTGGCTCATCGGTAATTACAATCCTAAGTTCTGTGGACAAACCTATCCTACTCTTAATCACAGCGGCTATAACCAGCCTTGTTTTTTTTTTCAACTCTTCATTTCCATAGTTGTCATGGTACGAAGACAAGACTATGCAACGCCTTGACAACTATGTTCAATCCCACAATTTTGAAAGTAATTCTCTTTGAGGGTGTTGGTCCAGAATACTAGAACTGCAATTATCACCAATTCAAGAAACTCCAGATCTTGAAATCTTAATGTATAAATTCAAAAGGTTGGGAAAGGATTTATCACCAACTAAAATCACAAAGTATAAGAGAACAGGATGTACTTTCTGATAGGGTATATTGTGACGAATGAGAACTATGTTCCTTAAGTACCAATCCCAATACTTGTGACCAAAGTTTCTCATGTCAAGACTTCCACAAAATCAGGCAATCAGAAGATTCCAACCAGTCAATATAGTGTAACTTAAGCAATAGTCAACTCACAGACAAGTCATGAATTTGTCAAGGCAGTTGCTACTTTCAAGCTTTATTGCATCCTATGCTTCTTTATTTATTTACTTGGACCCCTTCATCTAGGGGTAAAAAGAACAGTGGATTTCTTAATTTATGCAGGGCCCTGAATCTTTAATATCAATATAACCTTCCTTTCTCAGTAAACAGCTTTAGACATTTTATTCTGATATCTGAGCTATAATGCCAATGTTTGCAGGTTTTAATAAATAAACATACAAACCTATAACTGATTTTCATCCTCTCCTGATTTCTCATTTGTTTTTTTAGTAGTCCTCTCTTTAAGGCTAAAATCAGCATAGTGCTTCACTGATCTCAAAACCAAGACATTATGATTGCATTCCAAAACTAGTGAAGCAAAGGTGGAGAAGGTCTTCCAAGTGTTTTTCCTATTTCTCACTTTATGACCAAAATCCAATACCAAGCTTCCAATTTTACAATTAACCATGCAGGTTGAATTGGAATTGGATTTTCTTGTTCTCAATCCAAAAATTATGTTTCCTAAACCAAACATTACTGTTGCAACTGTTACTGCATAGTTGTAATCAGTGACTTAATAGAGATTTAAGACAAGGCAATGTAAAACTGACAAAAGACCATCTCGTACATATGGACAAAGCCTTTCAGTCACTGCAGAATACTATCATCATCCAGTTTCTGTCCCACAAGTAAACTGCAGTTCTCTTTCCATTTTAAAGAAGCCATAATGCAATCATGATTCAATGAATAATTACAATCAAACACCTTCATTCTTTTGTAGAAAAAAATTCATAATATTCAGAGATCACATTAAATAATAGAAGATTTTAGCTCATTATACCCTCCAAAAGTAGGAAGAACTTGAAAAGTAACGGGATGTAGATATTAGAAGTCAAAAAGGTATCAGGTTGTTAATATTCTAGTATAAGACCATGCACCATGGACCATGTCTAAGAACAAACAATTTCAGAGGAAAAGCTCCCGCAAAACAATTAAAATCCATTCATATAATAACTTCTGAAGGCAAAGGGAAGCTCCTAATGAAGTCCTTAACAGGTTCATGTCACCTTCAGGGAGTTTAGACTTCACATTATGACCAAAATCATAGTAAGGCTCCTCAACTAAGGTATGAATTTAGCTCCTAGTTGTACTCCACACACAATTCAAGGGCATTACGCGGGGCCAGCGGCACCTTCCAACAAAAATTACCTACCTACACTTTCTAAATAGTAGCTGAAAATCCCCACCCACCCGCACCCTCTTCTTTTTTTTTTGGGGGGTGGGGGGGAGGGAGGGGGGAAGTGGGAAGTGGGTTAAGTTAAACTGGAAGGGAAATTACTCACAAGCTTAATGCCGACCTCTTCATTCGTCTGAATATTGGTACCTGCCAAAGAAAAATAATAAACAGTTGTCAATCACAGCCCAAAAATCAGAAGGACAAAAAAAAAACGTAATCAAACAACGAATTGAAGTTTCCAAAAATGAATAAATGAAGCAAAGACAATAAAAAAACAGAAGAGTCAACAAACCAAGATAGATCTCTCCAAAGGACCCGCTGCCGATCTTACGACCTAGGCGGAACTTGTTCCCAACACGAGGCTCCATCAACGAAATTGAAACAAGGATAAGTCAGCAGAACCCAAGCTTCCAGAGGTGATAACACGTGAATAAGAAGCCACCTGAATGTCCCAGAGATTCACTTCAACCCCTCCAATTCTCCGAATTCAACAATAGTAGAACGCTGAAACCAGGGGTCCAAAAAATGCCCATCGCAATCGGTGCCAGCAACGATTGGATGGTGAAATTAACGATAAACAAAAGCAGATTTGAAGATCGACGGAGAGAAGTGAAAGACGTTTATATTCTTTTTTTTTTTCTTTTTTTTAACCTTTTAAAATCGGTGAATGAAGGGGGAGAGAGAAAAAAGGACCACCCAAAACAGATAGAGATGAAGATCGGAAGATCTAGGGTTTTCAAAATCAAAGTTTAATTTCAACGGAGGCTTAGGTTGCAGGCCGAAGAAGAAGAAGAAGAAGAAGCAGCAGAGGCGTCCATGATATCACCTCTCCATGACGCTTTGATTCAGCGAACTTTGAATACCGGACCCAACATAGGGTTTTCCTTCTCTTTTTTTTTTCTTTTCTTTTCCAAATTTTTTATGTTTTTATTAATATTAAAAAAATAAAAATAAAAGAAACTCTCTCTCTCTATATATCTCGAAAATTGGATATGGAATCCCGATTCCCAATTGCGCTCTTCGGCGCTCCCTCTCGCTCCTTGGAGGTGTCCAGAGGCGGGCGCGGGATTGGATCCTTCCTTGCAGGCCTGTCGGTTCTTCAAAGCCCCATTATTGGAATATTCCTTCAAAGCATTGTTTTCAATAAATGGAACTTTGGTTGGACTGTCCAAGGAACATGGTCAGTGACCCAATGGTCCAACCGTACGTGTAAACTCACCGTTTAAACAATCTTGTCTAAAATTGATTCGTTCTGGATCAATGTATGGAATCAATGGAAAATTTACACATGGTTGATATCATATATAATAATATTAAAATAAATATCAAATTAAAATAAATGAGATCTAAAATTGATTCTAAATTGACCGGTCCATCGATCCAAACCCAATACCTTAAACCATGATCCATCAATCATTTTTCATTGATGAACCAAAGACAGTAGGTTGCAACTGTAGCACTTCTTCCAATTCCCTTGTTACTCACATGAGTCTGCTCTATGTGGGTCCTCGTGTATTAAGAAAAGTCAGATCAAAGATTTTTTATTTTCCATTTATTTTCTTTGCAATCAATAGGAGCCATAATAAATAGATTCATTTATTTATTCAGAAAAAAATAAATCTATTTTCCAGGGCCATGAATTTTTTTTATTTCATATTAAATTGTCTTTTACTGATTGTAAAGAAAATTAAAGAAAAAATAAGTAAAATTTTAAAATTTTAAAATGAAACATTTATAAAAATTACAGCATATATTATCACATGACTATGCAATTAACTCTAAATCATTCTATATATAATTATTAATTTATATTTCACTTTGCATTCAAATCATTTACATTTAAAACATAAAATAAATTATAAATCTAATAACTATCATTATTGAATGGGTCTTTGCTTCATGACGTTGATTCCTTTTGAGGGATGGAGATTGGGAACCTCATAAATATGGAGTTTTATGGGATTTTGGGTAAGAGAGGGGTTTCAGTGTCAAATAGAAAATCCCTTACTTAATATGATAAGAAGTTTAAATAGTTTATGTAACCATGTTATGTTATAGTTATAAAAATTTTCTTTTTAAGTTTAAAGGTGGGGGTTTCTTTGACATTTAGATTGATTGTTCATTTGCCTTGATAATTACAAAACTTGTCGTGAGATCTATTTTTTATTCTATATTTTGTGGACTCTTATTGGTGCAATTTAAATTTACTGTTCCTTAAGTAATGGTTGGAATTGAGAAGGACAATATTGGTTTTTAACTTATTGTAAGTGACATTTTTCTCTGATTAGACTTTTTTTTTTCTTGTCACCAAACTCTTTTTTACTGTCGATATTTTTTTATGGTTTCATGTTTTGCAGACTTAATGCTTGTGATATGGCTTGTGGTGTGTGGTTGGTATTTGGTATTCCTTTACAAAAGTGAATTTATACCATATCGATGTGATGAATATGAATTAAAGCTTTCAAATAACGATTCGAAACTGGTATAACTACAAGATAAAGTCACACTTGTAGGTTACGTGAAATGGTTCCCAGTTTGTTCATTTGAGATTGTTTATTTCTATTTATGTTAGAAGTGAGGATTTTTATTAAATATTTCAGGTTAGGATGATGAATTTGTACTTTTGCTTGATGTGTATATACATTGGAAGGAAGCTTCACAGGTGACTCCACTATTGATTTTCTCCCACAACACCCTTTCCGTCATTTTGAACAATAATTCATAGATATTTTTTCTCTTTTAATGTAGGTATGAAAATTCCTCGGAAAAAGAGTTGTGGTATTTTTTTTTGACTTTATGATCTTTTTGTGAACTTTATTTTCAAACACAGTTAAAAAATCATTTTTTTTTAGTTAAAAAAAAATTCTTCTGATATGGATAATATATTTTACTCATAAAGTTGATAGGGCGAGCCAACCGCTAGACTGGGCAAATATGCAAATGATTGATAAAATATTTGTAGCCAGATTTTTTTTTTCTTTAAACAAGACTTTGTGACTCCGTATGTATATAATTTTTTTTTTCTTTTTGGGGTTGGACCCTGCATGCATTGAAAAATAAAAACATATCATTATTTATCAATAATTGAAGAATTGGAGAAAATAATTAATAATTTCTAAAAAAAAAAAAAAGCTAATTGGTCTTTGCACAGGTTGATTCAAATTTTTGTTTTTTTTTGGTAAAAGAAATATCTATTCATTAATAAAAGAGCAGGTTACAGCCAAGGTTTCAGACCAACATATTTCATGAAGCCAAGAAATGAAAATGGGCCAATGTGTCATTCCCATCACAGGTCGATTCAATTGCCCCACCAAAACATGAATACTACCAATAATATCATTAGTGTCATTAATGCATAGGCATTTGTTGACACGGTTGGTACCATGCCATTAGAGTGCATGCGTCACATGGGTTTGACTCTTTTGTCTACGCTGAGAAAGAGGCTTGCTAGTTGCTACATTCCAGTTGTTAAAACTGTGGACTTAATAGTCGGATCGTGGTCTGACCATCTAGTCCAAAAGTTCTTTGAAATCGTGGCTAAATATTGTTTTTGTCATCTTAGAATATGTTCTTAACTTAGAGTGCATACCAAACACAACCTAAAACTGAAGCACTTCAGCCCCTGCTTTAAGTAGATGATGGTCTGAGTGATGGGGAAGGATTGACATAGTAATTAACAGGGGAAAGCCAGGGAACCAGAAACTGCCGTAACTATCAACTATTTCTATAAGCTGCAACTCATCAAGCTTTAATAAATATTGAACAGACAACTTTAGAGCTCTGTTGTAATGGGGCCTGAGCCAACACTATGGACCCTGCTGGAAAAATTAATACGAATAAGGACCACCAAAATGGGGGGAAAAGAATAACAAAGGATCAACCATGAAACCCTGACAAAAAATAAAGGGTGGACATAAAAGCACAGGCCATTCTTATGGAGCTGTGAGTACATTCTACACAACCATAGATGAGTATTTCTTCTGCAACCTGCCTCTCAAATGCCTGATCTTGGCATCCACCCTCACTGTGAACCCAATCTTGGTCTTCTGCCTTGCTTTTGATCGTTCCCTCGTCCACATGTGTCGATCCTCCACGTCTTTCTTGAAGTGCTTGATTTCTTGGATGACATGATGGTCCATGGGGTTGAAGGATCGTTGGAATGATATGTGGGCCAGGTAGGGAAGATTACAAGCAATTGTTACCAAAAGGGTGACAGACCAATAAATAGGTGCTGGGGCAAGAGATTCCACAAAGATATGGAAGGCACCACCAGAAATGATCGGCGAGACCATTCCGTATAGTATAAGAAAAATGTACCACGTGAAGATGCTGCCCCAAACAAAGAGATGTTGGATCCATGTAAAGTGACTCATTGTAAGTGCAATCTGGCAGTTTACAGCCCAGATGATGCAAGTGAACATTGTAGCTCCTACAGCAGCCATGTCGGAAGTCTGGCCTTCAACACGGAAAGCTTGGTCATAGAAGATGCTAATATTGAGGAAGAATATGATGAGAGATGAATAGAGACCATTTGCCATCCACCCAAATATCCTATACCAATCAAAGAACAAATTTCTAGGTCCTTGTTGATACAGAGCTGGGAACTGCACCAAAAAAAAGTGTATGAATAGGTATTAATGGATAATAGCTCAAGTTGGATGACACAACACTTGAAGGGACTCCTACTGGTACTAACCTGCAAGCAGACTTCAGAAGAGACATCTTGCTCAAAAACTCCTAGTGAAATGACAGGCAATGAAGTAAGGATGACATTGAAAAGTATCATATACCAGTCATCATAGACTGACTGCCCAGAAAATCCAGTGTATGCCTCAAAGTAGAAGAGGGTGAGGCCGAAAGCTATATTCTTGTAAAAGAAATAGCATATCTGAATACAATCAATTCAATCCAAAGGGCATGAATCAGAAAAAAGAGGGCACAACCTATAATGCAATTGCATAAATGTCAACTGAAAAGTAAATAATAGAAGGTGGCAACTCCACCCTTACCATCTGGGCAATCCTCTTATAGCACCAATGTCCATGGACAACCAAAAGGCGCTCCAAATACTGAAACTGGGCAATGGAAAAGTCACTAGCCATTACAGCCTGCAAAAAGATGGAAATTCATCACTTACTAAAACTATCAGAAGCAATGAATGACCTATAAAACAAATCCCATAAATGTTCATGACATTACAGGAATTAAAAGAAAAAAAAAATATGATAGAAGGGAATACTTATATCTGAACTCTGGACTTATTGGTTGAAATCTGGTCGATCTTTGGACTTATTATTGCTTCTTATAGAATTATAGCTGACTGATGTTTGATAAAGCAGCTCAAATAATAGTCACAAAAAAAAAAAGAAAAAAAAAAAGGGTTGCTTCAAAGCAAATGAAAGCATTTTAGGAGATACAAAGTAGAGTGGGATGGCTTGAACATGTTCAATGAAGATCAGTGACAACACCAGTACCAGTAAGTAGTGACATGGAGCGAATTGAAAGCTCTTACAGGACCACAGGAAGGCGAAGAAGGAAGCATCTTGAGGTAGCAAAATATAAATGAGGACAGATGATTTTTACAGAGGTTATAGGCCATAAATTGAGTGGAATGACAGAACAAGATTCATATAGCCAACCCCAAGCATTTGGGATAACATTATCTCTAGTTGCATAGGAAATAAGATAATCAAAAGACAAAATTTCTTCATGTTTTGGTTAAAGATGCATGTTGCATGTGTACAAGCACAAGAGAGTTTCATTTTAAGACAACAGCCTCTTAGATATAGTACCAACCTGCATCCCTTCGACCCCACTGATACCTACGCCAATGTCTGCTTCTTGAATCATACCAACGTCATTTGCACCGTCACCAATTGCTAGAGTTGTTTTTCCAGTTCCCTCTTTTACTAACCTAGTCACCTAAAACCCAAATCATATGAAGCGGATTCACTTATATGATTATTGTCTGCAAATATGGGCATGAACAACATTTTGGTTGAAATTTCTATTATACAAATGAAACAAAAGTCAAAACATACCAGTGCCTTCTGCTTTGGTGAGACCCGGCAGCATATTACAGATGCACAGTTAACAGCTAAACTCAGAAATTGATGCTTTGTATCATCCTCCAAAGCATAGGCTAGAGTTTTCCCATCAATAACTAAAGCAAAGGCGGCATGAGGGTCCTCCTCCAGCTTAATCATTTCGGAAGCATTTGCAATTTGCATCAAAACATTTTCTCCCACAGCCTGCTCAAGAATCAAGGACAAGAAAATGCTTAACATGAAATCAATTTCCAGTACTCATCTTCTCCAGGTTGTGTGTGTTTATCTGTCACAATGTTTAATTTGACTTCAAAGTTATTCAGAACAATGGTAAGACATCAACTCAATCATACCTTCTTGTCATCTTGGTCTAACGATTCTGTATTCATTGTTGTTATGCAGATCTGCTTCATGCCATGACGGAGTAGACTGCACGCATATCTGCAACAAATAAGCCCCATTGTCATTTAGTAATCCAATATATTCTCTCAAGATGTGGAGGGTCAGCTAATAGCTAAAGCTTTCCCAGAAAAAGGTATTGCAGATTGAGAATATTTTTGCAACGTGGAAGGTGCCAAACCCTATGTTGATTGCAGTTTCCATCTTATCGCCTGTCAGAACCCAGATCTTGAGACCAGCTTGTGCTAGTTTATCTATGCACTGTGGCACCTATTGACAAGAGTCACAGAAGAAAAGATGAAAAGATGAAAAGGACTGAAAGAACCTATAGTTAATCATGGCTCTAATACAACAGCCAAGCTTACCCCTTTCTGTAGTTTGTCCTCTACAGCAGTAGCACCAATGAGAGTCAGATCTCTCTCCATCATATCTGAGACCCGCTCAAGCATAGCCTCTCTGTCAGAACTGATAGTAGTTTTCGCTTGGAGAAACTCACTGTTCCAAGCAGAATATTCGTGCTCTTCAAGTTTTCTGAACGCAAGTGCCAATGTCCGTAAACCTGATTCTCCATAGTCATTCAAATACCTAGTTGTATCCTCCTGAAATGTTCTTCCATTTTTGGCAAGGCGATCAAAAATTATGCTGTATGATTCCAGGAAATATGCAATCAGAACTTGAAGGAGAAAACATTCATGGGCTCTAAAACAAGGAAGATTTGAGGAAATGTTTCTATTAGATTGGAACCAGTTCTTCTGAAGAAAGGAAGAATCACAGAAGGTTTAGTGAATCAGACCTGTCTGCACCTTTGCACAGAAGAAGAATCTGACCATCTTCATCCTTAATAATTACAGACATTCGCTTTCGTTTGCTATTGAATTCCAATAGATTTAAGACTTTGTACTCCCTGAAATGTTCCAATAGATACAAAAAGATTCAAAGAAAGTACCCCAATAAAACCTTCCAAATAATGCAAGAAAAGCTGTTGACGGCCTAACCTCTCAATTGGGTGACCAGAAGGATATCTTTCTCGGACAAAAACACTAGTTTGAGTCCGTCTACAGAACTCAAATCCAAACTCCCTAGCTGCAACAAGAAAAGCTCCTTCATCTGGTGATTCTACTTCATAATTGAAACTGCCAGTTTCCTCATTAGGCTCAGGAATTGCACTGTGACAAATAGCCAGTATTCGAAAGAATAACAAAATGACATCTGCATTGGGTTCATTCATCCAATTTCCATCCATGAGGCGGCTGTCCTCAAAACTGAATCCCTTTATCAGGGGTTTCTGTTCCTTTCCGTCCTTAGAAGTAACAACAGCCTCTAGTTCAATTTCTGAACCCTCAAAATGAACACTTTTGTTATCCCAAGGATCCTCAATGCTGCAGTTGTTCATGGAGACGCCAGAATGTGTTGAATCCTCTCCATCAAGGTCAAAAGCCATCTGCTTTGCTGCAGCAATTTCGACTTCACTGGAACGCACACCATAAGAAGCACCAGCAATAGAACACTTAAGGAAATCCATCTGATTGCACGTCAAAGTGCCAGTCTTATCAGAGAGGATTGTGTCCACCTGGCCTAGCTCCTCATTCAAATTTGATGTCCGTGCTTGTGCAGGATGCCCAGTCTCCTCATCATACATGTGCAAGTCATTATTCATGAACGTGGCTTGCAAAACCTTCACTACCTCGATTGAAACATAGAGTGAGATGGGTATTAAATATCCATAGAGGATAAGAGCAGTGACCAGATGGAAAATGCCTGACAATGCGGGCCTTGATGGGTCATACATATTTGTGGTATTCTTTGGTTGCAAATACCACGCCTTTGGCATGTCAAATTTCGTGTTCACTGCAAAGCCTATAGAGCTGATTAACGAGATTAACACAAGCAGGGAAAAAAGGAAGTAGATTATACAATCCATTTTTCTTTCAATTCGGCTCCTTTTGGAGGGGGATCTTGTTGAATTCTGCATGACTTTACTTTCATGGCCAGTGAATATCACCACCCCATACACATAAGCAGTGTTTCTGAGCTTAGAATCTCGAAGGAGAATCTGATTAGGGTCAAGCGCATAGATCTGACCGCCATACTCAAATTTACCCACAAAAGTGTAGAGGTTAGGATTCGGGTCTTCACATCTGATTATTCCTGCAAAATCCTTGAAAGCTAAATCTTCGTTCAAGGGTAATGTTACCTCCAAAGATCTCTTGACCTTCAAGTTTGTCTCACCATCCAAATTCATAGTCTCCACATAGCAAATCCCATCTTCATAGCTTGATGACAGCAGAAGCAAATCTGAAGGAAAAAATTGATCCTTCTCAATCTTTACAACATCTCCAACCTGAACCTTCTGCCATGGTCTGTAATCAAATTTACCATCGCCTTGATGAATACTAACTTTTCGGGAATTGACCTTCATATCCTGCATAAACCTACGCCAATCTTCCAAAGCTTCCTTTGCCATACTGAGACCGACAACAAAGGCCAATGGGGCTATCATACTAACGGCAGAGAATGGAGCAATGGGTGTGAGCGACAGAATTGCAGCCATTAGAAAGTAGAGGTTTGCCACCCTTCGAAACTGCTCAAAGATTGCCTTGGGCAGGAAGGTGAGGATATTGTATTTTGTGGTGGATATATAATTTGATGTATAATTCAGAGGCTTTTTCCGGTGCATACGAGGTTGATTGCAGTGTATGATCCGTGAGAAACCAGGGCCTCCGAGGGAATGCGGGCCCTCCAACTCTTTGACATGTGGCCGGAGGCAAGAGAATGAGTATAGATGGCTCCATCGGAGCTTCTCCCTAATTCTGCCCGCTGGTGACATCTTTTTAAGTTTTCAAGTCAGCTGGAGTGAATTTGCTACGTACCCATATGAAAAGCTAAAGCTCATCAATAGACCCTGCAGAAACCACAAGTGTTCCTGCCCCAGATATCTTTCCATCAAAACTGAATTCCATAGGCCAGAGAGAACAATAAAGTGCAAAGAATGGGTACAACGAAAGAATAACCTGGGAAAAAAAAATGAGGGCAGGAAAATAAAGTTCAAACCCACCGCAACAATCAAAGTTTTCCATTGAAAACCCCCAGTTCCCTGAAAATAAGGTTCACAAATGACAGATTTTATACATTACAATAACAAAATCCAACGCATTTCCAAACTCAATGGAATTTCCGATAAGAAAAGTAACGAAACAACCAGAGTTCCAAATTTATCTAAAAACAATTTCTCCTCCAATGATACAAGAGAACCAAAAGAGAAACAAGAGAAGAAAAGAATCTCAAAATTTACCACTGCCAGTTTTCTTTCCGGATTTATCTTACAAGTAAACAGAATGGCAATCAAAGTTCGCAGCTGAAAATTAAACCCAAATTCCTAATGCCAACAATGAAAAACTTAAAACTATTCGAAATTGAGGGGGCAAGGAAAAATTCAAACAAATTATACAGTTAAAGCTTGAAGAACAACTTCTATAGCTAAATAATTCTAATAAATTCAAATACATGCAAAAACAGTGGGCTGAAAATAATAAAACGAGAAAAACAAAATGTGGGTTTCTACCGAGCTATGAACACGGGAAAGAAAACGAGAAAATGTACCTTGTGCCATGACAGAAAACAAAAGTATGAAAGCCACCAGCAGGTCTTCCAAGAAGAAGCTACGTTAAGCAAGTATGGAGATGCAAAATCTTCCAATGAGATAGATGAAGGAGAGGTTCGAGATCGGGCAGAGAGGGAGAGGAAGAAAATGGTTTCGGAGGCGCCCGCTTTCCCGTCCGAACCAATTACAGGATTTCCCGGTTGATCATCGGTTATAATTTTTGGAACTCTATTTTTATATCTTTTCAAAATTATGAAATTTTCTTAAATTGCTGTTAATTTTGGGAAGTTTCATCTTCACGACATCCCAAAGAAGACTTAGATGAGCTGGCAAAAAGGTCACCTTAGGTTGGAAAAACTGTCTTAAAAAAGTTGGATACCTGCGCCAAAAAAGCTGAGGTCCCACTTTGTCTTACGTGGCACCTCTCAACAAACCCTGTAACGTCTAACGGCACTCTAATTTTTGGATAAATAACCTTGTTTTTCTATAAATAGATTTTCTTTTGAGCAATTCAAAAGGACTTGTTTTTCCACCCCGGACATTAAGGCTATTATTTGGGTGTGAGGAAAAGGAAAAGGACAAGAAAAAGAATTGAAATGGAGGAGAGAGAAAGTCCTATTCCTTCTGAAGTAGTGGGACCAACCTTTGAGGAGAGAGAAAGACCTATACCTTTGAGGAGAGAGAAAGACCTTAAACAAATGGTCGGTGCACTTTAAGCGACCACTACATTAAAAAAAAAAAAAAAAAAAAAAAAAAAAAAAAAAATTTGACACCAATCCGATGTCTGTTGAAATCGGCACTTAAAATCTGTCAGATTGGCTCCCTTCCCCGATCCAAAATCCCAGTATCAATGCCGGTGTTATGAAACAAGAGCTTAAATGAATGAATCAGCTTTAATAGCCATTAATAATTATTTTCAAAGATTTTTTTTTAAATTTTTATATAATAATTTTGGAATGGGTTATTATTATCTCTGCATGTTGATGACTTCTAAAAAAAAAAAAAAAAAAATTCAAAAAACAGAGCTGGTCAACAAAACCATTACTTTCAATCAACGCGTTTGGAGAAAGAGAAAAGGAGAGAAGATGACATTAATGTGTCAAATACAGTTACTTTCGGGTCTAATAGAATAATGGAAAAGGAGGACAACAGTGTGGAAATCAATCTTGTCTCCAAGTTTCTTCATCTCCATTTCTGTGGGATTTGGATTTCTCGCAGTCATGTAGTCATGTAGTCGCATCTGGACCATTGGAATGCATTGACACTGTAGTATCGGATATAAAAAAAAAAAACCAGACGAGAATGTCTAACAATTAATGGGGATTCAATTAACGATTCATTTCATTGAAATGAAGGTTGTTATGGACCAGCTAGCTCTGCATAAAACCGATACAAGAAAACCGTTACGTTCAATAATATAGTCTCTCCATATAAATTGTGTATACTCATCGATATAGCCATTGACTACTTTCCGTTGCTTACAAGGAAAAATTTCAAAGGGTTTGAAGAGGCCCTGAAGCCAACTAGCACGGCTCTTTTTCGTTTAGGTCAGGGCACAATCTTAGGAACAAGGAAGTATTACACAACTTTTTTTTTTTGGTGGTTATTATTTAAGATTCCTCAGTTTCTTGAACTTACATTACAATTTCATATGAACCCAGTTCTTCATTTCTTCCATGTTCACCTCATCCAATCATTCCATTCCGATGTTATGTAGACAACCTAGATTATCTATTATGCTCTCAATGTCTTTCTACCTCTCTTTTTCACTTTTAAAATGATTCAAAAGATCAATTATAAAAGAAATAAAAACTGTTTCAGCAAACACAATATATTTGATTTCTCATGATGGTGGACTTAAGAGCAAAATTGGCATTTAGAAAAAACTTTAAAAATAGATAGAAATTGAGAGAAAAGTAGACAATTTAGATAGTTTTACATGGCATCCAAAGGAAACTGATAAGATGCAAATGGAAGAAATTATGCTGCTAAAATCTCTTAGGAAATTGAATTGAAGTACAAGAAATAGGAGAATCTTAAATAACAAAAGAATTTGCTGACCTTGAGGAAACTTTGGAAAGCTGGGGAAACACTAATAATGAAGATTAATGGGCTGAGAAATGGCATGCAAAAAAATGAAATCAAGCAAATCATTTAGACCTTAAACATCCAGTATTGCATATCTTAAGAAATTTTACTATTAACTTTATAGATAACATCGCAATTCATATGTCGATGCATTTAGTGTCCAACTCAATGACATGTTATAGCAGGTCACAACTCACAACAGGGTACGTGCAAAAATGGATCCTTAATAGCTTGAATAACTTGTCATCATCCAGATGGAGGAACATAAGAATAAAGCAAAACAAATTACCCATTGGGGGAAAAAAAAAAAAAAAAAAACCCTTCCCTACCCCAAGGAATTCTTAAAGGCAAACAGCAAAACAGAACCCTTCTTTGTCACGCTTAGTTGCATGAGTCACTTGAGAAGGGATCTCGCTAAATGCTCACGAGCCGTGGCTAGAGCTTGGGTAATGGTCTGCAATAAGAGGACGTATATATATTGACACTCGTTAGAAACCCAAACAATGCATCGAGATATTAATACTATCAATTTTCCTCCTCCATTAAATTGAAAACCATCATCATCCTGATATTGTAATTTTTGATTTTTTTTTTTTTTTGTGTGGGGGGGGGGGGTTGGTGTGGGGTGGGGGGTGGGTTGGGTTTGGAGAATCAAAGCTCAGTAAGAGGGAAAGGGAAATCACCTGTTCTGATAAGGGTGCACCTGCATCCATAGTATGGGATGCGACCTTTCCTGCGATAACATTTGCATCGGTTTCAAGAATCATACTGCAAGAGGCAGGATGGTGTCAATTCAGATAAGTATTTTTTTAGAAAAACTACCATGCAGCATTATGTAGAAAATAAAAACACCAAACTCTGGCTTCCACTCTGCAATGTTCATCATTTTTTTGTTCTTTTCAAAATATTGTGTCATAAAAGTGCTCCTTCACATCCCCCTCAATTCAATTATGGTAATGAAGATAAAATTAAACTTCTAGCTAAACACTAAACAAAATTTCCCTGAGATGCTGGTATAGCCATACCTCCTTTCTTTTGTTTCGTATTGACAGAAACAACCAGAAAAGCATAGAGAGTATTGTTACTCAATGTTTTGCATAGGTGATGGTCCTATTTGAAGATCTTTCATTGCTAAGATGGAAGTCTATTTGAGTTTTGACGACAACTAAAAATGTGATCTGCATTACACTACAATTAGAAAGTGAAATATCCAAAGTGTCTAGCATAAATGTCTCTGGCTGTGCTGCCAAGGACTTGAAATAAAGCTGGAAGCTTTTATTTACGAAGAGGCATGAGCAGATAGTCCCTCAAAGTAAATCACTTTACCTAGCCCACCCACATCCCTCCCCCCAAGAGAGAGAGAGAGAGAGAGAGAGAGAGAGATGTGGAGGTGGGGGGAGATTAAAGGAATCACTTAGACAACAAAGGCTTAGATATATTGCATACCCTCCATCAACGATCTCATCAAGGCATAAAAGAATGAGATCCAAGTTCTCTAGTGCTTCCCTTTTGTCCACATTGCTTCTGTACAAAGGACATGCTGATGTTAGGTAGCATAAATGCATAAATTAAGAAACTATCAAACTTCCAAATTAAGAAAGAATGATTAATGAGGAGGAGGTTAGAGGTCATGGATATGACTAACAATACCTGAGGAGGAGCGCAACGGCATCAAAAAAACCCTGAAGTACTGTGACTAAGATGAGCTCGTTTTCATCGTCACCTCCAGTGACAAAGAAGTGTAGGTCTTGAATGAACTTGTAGACAATAATGTTACTATCAAGCATTGCGATTTCTGCTGTAGATGGTGAAACAGAGACATATTTTAACTCATAAAAGAGAAATTCAAACCATGCAAGTAATAATGCTACTATTCATAGATAGATGGAGATATCTTAATTAAAAAACTGGCAAATCTGCACACATTAATAATTTTGATAAGTGATCTGCATTTATTGTCAACATCAAATGTTCCAAAATGCATTAAAAAGAAAAGGTTAGCAGGACGCCTATATTTAGTTTAGTATGAAATGCAGATACAATCAAGACATTAAGAAATTATGCTACTATTTTGGAAATTAGAAGAAGCCAGTTCTATTTTTCTTATTCTTTTTTTCCGAAGCATGCTGGTAACATTCAGGTCAATTGGCTGCTTTTCTGTTTGGATTGGAGCTTTAGTTTGAGTTATGATAGGAGTTAAGACCAAGGCAAAACTTCAATCTAAAGTGGTTGGGTATTTCTGCTATTTTGGAATTCCATTAAAAACGTCAAAGTTCCTTTCACTAAATTAACTGACAAACAGTGACTGCCCCTTCAATCTTCATGCTTTAACCGATAATTAATGCTTAATGGTCTTCAAAAGTGTTCTATGGAAGCATTCCAGGATTTCAATTATGCATAATGACATGAGAGGGAAAGGAAGAAAGGAATATGCTTCAGCCAATGAATAAAGCATTAGGACTGACAGCAATATTTGTAGCTGATTGTAAGAGACCTAGTAATAGACATGTAAAGCCAGAAATATTAAACAAACAAGAATATCTTAGCATACACAGAGAAATTGTACAACCTGTAGGGTGTTCTTATTTGAATATAGATATTGTTTAAAGATGAAAGTACATCAATTATTGCTATTTCCATTAAGAACTATTATGCAAACTAGATTAAATATGGAATTGGCATTTAAAATATTTTTTTTTGGTGGCGCAGGATATATCTAACAGAAAAAAAAGATCCATCCTCTATACAGCCAGAAGGGCTTATGGTTGCCAGGCCTATTTTGCCACATGGATTGTTAATATTACCACCGTTGGATAAATGGTGAATCCCCACGATAGATCGTGGTGGCCTACCTCAACCCTATGACCCTTCGTGTATTTCCCATTGTTTTTCCAACAGTCCTGTTCTACAAACAAAAGGGAAAACAATTTCGAAGCATTCTCCTGAGACATGGTGATGTGCAATGTGGTTGAAAATCAACCTATGATTATGATGACATTGACAAGATATCCATACCTCAAAGCACAGTAGAAAAGGACAGGCAGCTGGAGTCCCTTCCAGCTGTAGTGTGGCCATATTCTTCATCTAATTATGATACTTTATGAATACCTCAGATCATTAGACCATTATTATAGATTTAAATAATTTTTTTTTCAACAGCATTTATAGTCTTGAATTTTTTTTTGAATAGATTACTTTTTTAAAGAAGTTTTCCAAAAAAAAAAAAATGAGATGTTTGATCATCGATGGATCTTTATCAATTAATTAAAGGCCCACTTTCTCACTGTAATTTTTTTTTATTAATTTTTGTAATAAGTAAATTCGCATAACTAAATTTTTGTATAAATTTATGGAGAAAGTTTTTGTGCACAGTGTGACTTCTGTTTTTCAGATGGAGAGCAGGACAATGTGTAATACCAAATTTCCCCTCCCCTATTGGATGAAGGGCCCAATGGGCAACTGTGTATGTACACGGCCTGTGTATAAAAACTGGGTTCTTGCTTGACAGTATGTGGTGTATCTTCTGGAGCAATTCCAGTAGTCCAGTTCTGGAAGCAGGGAAATGCCCGCAAGTGAGATTCTTCTAACAGGAACATTAGTAATTGGATGGGGAATAAAATAGGTTCAGAAATATTTCAAATTCAGAAAGAATTCAAAGTAGTTGCATTGTTACTATTGGTAATCTCTCTTTCAGACTTATTGCAGCACTGTCAAACATTGTGATTGATTCCTAATACTAGTAAATTAGATTTCTCCATTCTTCTTTTGCATCAGGGAAGCTAATTTATATAGGGCCAACTATCGGAGAAAAGTCATTGATCAACTTGAAAATTCTTAAATCCTCAGGCGAGAACAATGCTTTTAAGTCAAGACAAGTTGGAGGTAAATGACAGAGAAGAACATGATCAAAAGTCAAGTAACAATAACAAGAATTTCAGGACAAATCAAGGCAAGGAAGTTGGAGCTTATGTGAGTGGAAAGGTTATCTAGTACAAACCAGAATCTTGAGTATGAAAAGAGGATGTAGCATGGTACCAAGGCCGATATTATAAAAGTGGACGGAGTTGTCAGGCCAAGACAGAAAAAGTTGGTTACTCATCCACACACCCCAAACCAAACCCCACCCCACCCCCAAAAAAGGAGCAAGAATGTGATTGAGTGTAGCTTGGGGACAGAATTGGACTATTTGATATCAATCACTTACCCAAGGGGATGGGGAAAAGGTTTACACTAAAAATCTCACTTCATTATCTATGATGTGATCGATTGGCTCATTTCAACTCTGTGTAATTAAGGGGAGTGCTCTCGCTTTATTTTCTGCCGTGTAGTTTAACCAAGATTTATTAATAGAGCCGACTACAAATACTGATAGCAAACATCATATTGACTTAGAAAGCAGCTTATGCCTTCAAGATGATATTCCATGAACCATTCAAAACTGAAATGCCTATAATCAGAGAGGAGGGAGTAATGTGTTACCTTCAGTCCGGGCATTTGTCTTCTGAGTTTTAGTAAACACCGATTTCTCGAAAGAAAACTTTGCATTTATCGTGGGCCAGTCATCTGAGTAATACTTGACAGCTACCCGTTTACCTTCTGAATCCAGAAGAAGAATATTTTTTACTGAAGGGCATGACTCCTACACAAGATTGCAGAAAATAAGGGTATATGAGTTCAAAAAGGTAGTATGAATTACCCAAACTAAGAAAGAAAGAATTCTTCCCAATGACCTGAACCCTGAATTAGCTTAGAAGAACATTAGTAGCTTAAAAGAACATTAGCTCATTATCTCCTGTTCAACCACCCCCCCTCCCCAAAAAAAAAAAAAGGGTTATTTTCCAGCCGTAACAAAGAGTACCATAAGAAAGAAACAAATTCTTCGGATCTTGTCCAAATTTATCAAATCAGAAACTTTTCTCCAAACTTATGTGAAAAAGTAATGTTTCAAACACTTGTCACCGTGTAATGTTGTGTGTCCAATTCTTCGAATACACTCGCAAGAAATGTCAAAAGTTTTTTCTGAATTAGCGTATATCGATCGGAAACAAAAGAATACTACTTTTATACAGACCTGAACAAAGAACAGAGTAGTATTGCAGAATGCAATGCTTCAATGATCCACATATACGTACAAAATGCAAAAGAGTGACTAATCCCCCCTCCCCCACCCCCGCGCGAATAGCCAGAGCACAGATCGGAGAATGTGATTCTTCTTTTCCTCAACTATATTAGCAGAAATACAACAAAGCTCTTGAAGAGTGATCTATAGATTCCAAATAAAATAGATCTGTGCACCTAGAGCAATCGACATCAATTTGGACAGCCAGTGGGTGATGAGAAGTGGAGAATTGATAGAAACCGTGTTTAGCCACAGAGAGCGAGAGAGAGATCTTACTTGGTAAGTACCGAAATTCGCCATTGATGAGATTCTGAAGCAAAACTTGTCTTCTAAGAGCAGGATCCCAATACGGATTCAGAGATGGAGTATAGTGATCGCTGTTAGCAAGGATTAAAAACCTTGTCTACTGTGCAAATCTCCAAGTCGCACATCTACGGTGCGGCTTTGACGAATTCCCGGGAAAGAAAATGCACTTTACACTCGATCTACGTGGCAAATAATGTTATAGTGTGGGACCCAAACCCAGTGATTGGTACCGTGAAGAGTACACGTACGTGGATTCTCATGCCCTATAACTGCATAACCAACGGCGCTACAACGAACTACCGACAGCTCATCAAGGTGACGTAATAATGGAGCCTGTTAGATAGAGAATCTATCGACCCGTTTTAGGGTCCACGTTGAAAAGGAATTCAATAAAACCATGCGATTGGAATCGATGGATGATGAACGGCTTAGATCTGAATCCAGGTTCAACCTAGTAGCGTGAAAAAGGAAAGGAAACCTCCTCGGTTTCACCCTACGCTTGTGCGCTGGCTTTCTTCCGTCATTTTCTCTCTGAATCGTCGACGAACGCGCTCGTATCTCGACTCTCAAATGGCGGTTGGTGAAATCGATTATGATCCGTGGGAACGTTCTTTGCATTGAAGAATTTCGGAGTCTTTTTCTTTTCTCTTTTTTGGATCCGATATTGTCAGTCATTTGCTTCTGATTCTGTTGATGTATTTGGTTATCTTCGGAGACGAGCATGATCGATATGCCGAGAGACGCACCTGGTTTCTCGGCGTGTTCATGATATCTCTGCTCTTTCCACAGAAATCTTTCTCCTTTTGTCTCCCGAGAGACCGATGGGATAAGGAGTTCGCCATATTGCAGGCTGGTTAACTGAGGTTGGTTGCCCTATCTATTTGTTTGAGGAGATTAAGTTTGTTTGATTCTGTTGTGGTGCTTGAAAATAGAGGAATGAGATGGGTTCTTCTCAAGGTTCTACTTTGTCGGGAAACGTAGTAGAGTTCGTTGATGGCTCCTCTGCTCGTGACGAAGTTTTCTTCCTTGATTGTTTGCCGATTTATGTTAAGGAGTTAATTGCCGGAGGCGCTGCTGGTGCATTTGCAAAGACTGCAGTTGCTCCTTTGGAGCGCATTAAGATACTCTTGCAGGTAAGTACAAACTACTTCTTTGCCGTGTTTCTTGCAGAATAGCTCACTGCTTCACCGTACTACTTCTAAGCTTGCTTCTTTTGTATTGATTTCTATTTGATTTTGGTGCTGCGGGGGGAACTTAGTTCTACATGTTTGATAATTGAATGAAAATTGCCTGTGGTAAGTAGTAGACCTATTGATGACTTGCGTGAAACCTGGTCCAAATAAGTCCCCTGTTGCATTCTTGCATATATATTGATGACTTGCGTGAAACCTGGTCCAAATAAGTCCCCTGTTGCATTCTTGCATATATATATATATATATATATATATATATATATATATATATATATATGACATGTTGGAAATTTTCTTTTTCAAAATTTGCGTTCATTATGAACTTGTGGCTTTATATCTATGCGCCCAGTTTCAAAATTTTAAGTTTTGTATCATTCAATTACCTTGTCTATATTCAGCTTTGTATGATATTTGCTTTTGGAACATGTGGGTACCAAAATACCAAATTAATTGGTCTGACTATATTTGGGTTTTAAATTAAGATTTCCCACTCTCCCTTCTCTTTTTAGAATTTCAACAATTTAAATATGATCGTACAATATCTATTTTGCATTGAAGTAGCAAAATCTGTCTAATTGTATGGATCTCCCAATCACGTGGAAGATAATTTTTATTCCATTATCAATGAGGGTTTATGCGTGATGCTTGTATGATGAAATGTTTTTTTGTTAAACTCTGCATTCCTTTTTTTTTATTATTTTTTATAATTCTTTTCTGAATGTTTTTCATTAGATGGCATACTTTTACTCTGGGTATTTTCTTTTGCTGAACTTCTACAGACAAGAACTGAAGGGTTTCATTCTCTCAGTGTCTACCAATCCCTGAAGAAGTTACTGAAGCATGAAGGTGTTTTAGGATTTTATAAGTGAGTTAAGATACTTGGAGTTTTGATTATCTGTTTTCTGAAAATATTAGCTCCCTTGAAATAGATATACTTATGCAGGCTGTTTCTTCTTTTAGAGGAAACGGTGCTAGCGTTCTTCGGATTGTTCCATATGCAGCTTTACATTTCATGACATATGAGCAATATCGAAGTTGGATATTGAACAACTATTCTGCACTGGGAACAGGACCTTTTATAGACCTATTGGCTGGTTCAGCGGCTGGAGGAACAGCAGTGTTGTGCACTTACCCCTTAGACTTGGTTCGAACAAAACTTGCTTATCAGGTAAATTGTTCACCTAGACTTGCGTGGTTCACTTATATTTGTGCAGTTAAACAATCAAAATGACAATGTTCGAAATTGCAATGTAATCTTTTGAAATTAGCAATTCATTTCTCTTTCCCTAGGGGTCGAAATCTGCCGAAATTGTTGAAATTTTAGGAAAAACATGTTGATCTGTATCACGAGGGTTTGAAATCACACACTAGTCAAAATTTTAAATATTGCAAAATGATTAAATGCTGAGCTAATTCACAATAATGGTGTGGGGATCTTTTCTGCTGATGCATTTATTGTTCAATTGCTTTATGTCGTTTGGATGCATCCAGAAAACTTAATTTATGTATTTCATATCAATTCTGTGGGCATTTATGTGGTCAAATGATCTTTAAGTTCATATTGGCAATTGAAGCACTTATTGAATTAGTATGGTTGAGTGCAGAATAGTCACCGTCTTTCAATGATGGGGATTGCTAAAAGCAGGCCTATTTTAGGGATAGGTATCTCCACCATTTCAAAATTTAGTGGACATACTTATCCTTTGTGCATGAGAAAAACATCCCATGTTAATTTGACTCAGAAAAACATCCCATGTTAATTTGACATTTAAGACCTTGCAACCCTGCATTTTTTTTTTCAAAAATCTTAATTGTGCAATAATTGTTTAGAATGCTAATTTGACCAACTCAGCCTTAGTACAGTGCTCCTTGATTATCTAGATGATTGTCTGAAACTTCGATGCATGGTAGTTGAATATTATTTTTCCTTTTCTATAATTTTGGTGTTCTTCAATATTCTCAGGTGATGGACACTGGGAGAAGTTTCAGGAACGGTGTGAGTAATTATCATATGCAGCCTGCATATCATGGTATAAAAGATGTTTTCAGGAGTGTTTACAAGGAAGGTGGTGCGCGTGCTTTATACAGGGGTGTAGGTATGTGCTTGACAAGTTATTCTCTCTTTATTACACATGCTAAATTCCGTTCACGGTTTGGAAACCTGGATTCTCTAGTTGCCCTCTATTACAACTCCACCCCCCCCCCCCCCCCCCCAAAAAAAAAAAAAAAAAAAAGGAGACTTGGACAAGTAAATAGGAAGTCGGCCTATTTTGTTTAATTAAAAAAAAAAGAAAAGGAAAAGTGTGGAGAAACAGAAAAATAATTGAAAGAATGAGAATTTTAGGAAAACGCCAAGAATCAATTAGTTCATAATGGTTCAAAGTTCAAAATAAGTCGTCGTGCAGATTTTGCATGAGGTAAGTGGCTCATTTCATAAAATGGTGTTTGGTAGTTTGTGAAATCCTCATTCACTTCTTTAGTTGCATCTCCATCAATTGTAACCTGATTATATGGCAGAATTATTCACCCAAAAAAATAGAGTGGGATGACAGAACAGGATTCATAGTGCTCACCCCATATAGTGAGTGCAAGATTTGGTTGAGTGTTTTGAGTGAATTCATTTTATACTGTTAGTTGCATATAATATGTCCATGATTTTTATGCCAAAAAATTTAATGTTAGAATTTGTAATTTGTTCCCAACAGCTTTTAGTTTTTGCTTTGGCAGGATGGTGAACTAAAGTATATATATATATATATATATATATATAAAGTGGACAAACTTTTGATTTGGCCAAGCCCATTTTGTTTGTCATCCAATACCTTAACTTGTTCAGAAGAACTGGTGTTTTCATCTTTTTTATTCTCTTTTAAATTGCGTTGCCTTCACTTAAGATATGTAACAATGTAGGTGCTTTTTTTTTTTGTTGGGGGGGGGGGGGAGGGAGTAGAATATGTGACCTAGATGATGAATCGATACTTCATTATCTTCTGTAGCAGTGAATGAGATTTCTTTGAGCAGGTCCAACAATTATTGGTATCCTCCCCTATGCTGGCCTGAAGTTCTACATATATGAGGTACTGAAGGAGGAGGTCCCTGATGAACATCAAAATTCTGTTGTAATGCGCCTTTCCTGTGGAGCTTTAGCTGGGTTATTTGGACAGACCTTCACATACCCGCTGGATGTAGTTAGGAGACAGATGCAGGTAGAGCCCCTGTTCATTTTTTATGTGTGATTAAAGGTTAAAAAATTTGTCATGGTTTATCTATGAAAGCTTGAATTCATTATCTCCATCAGCTGAGTTCGAATTTTAATAGTACTGGATAGACTTGAAGGATAGTGTAGCAATGTTATATAACTGTAGACATATTTGTATGTTGGCTGATTTGATCTGGTATTTGACTGATTAGAACCAATGAGTCTTCGATCATGTTTGTCTTTGAGGAACTTTTTGAACTAGTATCCAACACACATTTGAATATCTGATGGATTGTACTAACCTGCATGTGCAATTGTGCACATATGTTACCAAGCAGTTGGTTAACCACAATTCCAAAATTTCACTGAAATTACCGAAATATTTCGGTTTGTCTAAACCGAATCGAACTGACTACAGAAATTTATATGTAAAATTGAAATTTCACTGCGGTATTTCGGTTTTGACAGAGGTTGAAATCCAAAATTTTACAACTTTGGTAACCCCTCCATGGGCTATTCAGTAGGTACATTGGTGTTGCCTTTTTCTCTTTCCCCCACAGAATTTGTAAGAAACACCATAATTTGTACATTATCTATGATATCAACTTCGATTCATCTGAAGATGGAAGTTTGTGTTACTGGACTCCTTGATACTTCCAGGTCCAAGGTCTACAACCATCCGTCCAACGAGGAGATCCCGGATACAAGAGCACAATGGAAGGGCTTGCTACTATCATCCGTAATCAAGGATGGAGACAATTGTTTGCTGGTCTGAGCATTAACTATTTAAAGGTAAATACAGGAAATGCCTTTGCCCCAATCTGTCATGGTTATTTTTGCTTACAGCTGCCTTAAATTAATTTTATACACAAGCTTCTAATATTCTTCTCAAAAGACCGGCTTGCCATTTTTTATATTTCCTAATTCGGTGGCATGCCACTTGTAGAGATAACTAGTATTCAACAAGTTGAAGCCAAGGGTTTTCCAATATGAGATTGCTGGCTTTGAGGCCTGGATGACAGATTCTGGCAGGTCTAGAGCATCCAAATAATGGGAATCCCTCTGGATTAGCCACATGTGTACAGTCCCCATCTCAACATCAGCCCCAAGCTTGTATTGCACTTCCACTGTACAAATAATAACCCTCGAGTATTCTTTAGTGTGTTTTTTTTAATATTTTATTATTATTATTTTTTATAAAGCGCTTGCAAAGATGGTCCTTTTTCCATGGGGCATGGGGCTAGAAGATGAAACTTTTCACAAGGGCATGCATGAATGACCTTAGAGAAGTCAAACACTTAAAATGCATCATGAATGGACGTTCATGAGTAAGTAGTGCCTCAGATGCCATATATTAAATGAAGGAAACCGTAATAATTTTAAAGTAATGAGCAAGAGAAAAGAGTGAACTAACAACAATTATTTTTTTTTTTTTTTGGATAGGAGAAGTAAAATCTATCTTAATATCTTGTACCAGACTGCATACAGCCAACCCCATTCTTGTTTTACTCCCTCTGCTACAAGAAAATAATTCTGTATTTGAGCTAATAAAGCCCCTAAATTTCGTTACAGATAGTTCCATCTGTGGCTATTGGTTTCACGGCGTATGATATGATGAAGACTTGGTTACGTGTTCCACCTCGTCAGAAATATGTGTCTGTATCATCTTCATGAAGGAAATTCAGATTGCTGAAATTTACTATCACATAATTTGCTTGACCCTTAGAGTATAAGATGAAATGGAGCCTTTGTCCAGCGGAGTCCATTGAAGTACCATAACTTTTCACCATCTATGCTGATGATGACGGCCAATGAGAATCGAAAAGATTTTTTTTTTTTTTTTTTTTGGATTTGAAAGCAAATATTTTAGATCCAGGGCACTTGGGTGTTGAATGCTACCCAATATAAAATCCCTGAGTACATGAGCATCCAAATATCAATTCCTCTGTAATAGTGAAACTTCAGATAATTGATGCTTATTACTACATGATACACAGTGCAGTTAATGGCAGTATCTTTTTTTCTTTTTTGGGGCAAGGTGGGCTCTGCAATGGTGGCGTTGGCATGGATGGGGATTCGGCTCCCAGTGGGAACCCGAAAACTCAACCTCTCTGGATTTACGCCAAACTCACCAGTTGCAACCACCACTATTATACTCACTGGCTGGTCTGAGTTTGAGTGTTCAACTGGAAAGGTCGAAACTCAGTTCAAGATCACAAGTTCAAGTTATTGACACATTCAAATTCTTTTGAGCTTCAACGACAGTCAGACATGAAATCAATAGGAGGCCCAATTGTGTGTTTCTTTCTTGGAATGGGTAGTTTGAGGTTTTGAAAGCTTAGAAGTTTCTACAGAGTATACAAAATGTTAAGAGAAAGGTGAGGCAGTTACAGAGATGTAAATATGTTTCTTCTTGTCAACTGTACAGTGGTGTTCAGGGGTTGAAGAAAGAAGTTCCACATTTGCACTTCCATCCCTCTGGCACATAGTTGGCATATTGGACACCAAAACGGTCAGTGGTTGTGGGCACTTGGATGGCTTCACAAGGACTGCATTCTCCACACTTGTGTTCACATCTTGGTGGTCTGGATCCAAGCGTGTTCAGTCCTTTATGCTCTTCCTCATTCACCACATACCCTCCTATGCTTTTAAAATCCTTGAAGAAACACCAAAAGAAGAAAATGGATTAAATCATAAGAACAAGGACAAGTTTTTTTGGGTTCAGAAAGAGAAAGAGCTACCTGTTTGTCGTCCATGGGAGCTGGTAAGGACTCTGGACTTTGGCCTGTATTTGATCAAGCATGGAAACTAGAAAGGTGAGTTCCAGTAGTAAGAAAGGTTTTAAGAGAAGCTAAAAAGCTGAGTGAAACCAAACAAATTCAGGAAAAAGTCAAAAATTAATTTTTATAAGTGAGAAGGGAAATGGTCAAAAGGGTCTGTTGACAACCTGGTTGATGAACGCCAGCAAATGGTGCAAAAGTCCTGCTTGATGCAGAAACCCAACTCAATAATTGAAGGAGGCCTATCACAGTAAGCCAAATTCTTCTCTTCTGTTGTTCCTTGGAAGCCCACATGATGATGATGAGAGAAACTAGGAGAAGTCCTGTGTTGAATCACTGTTATTAACACTTCAATCCAGATGCGACACTGCTGGGATACAAGAAAGGTGTAAGTGAAAAGGCCTAGGAAGCAAGTCCCAGATTGGGAAGGCTAGCCATAGATGATTGCTATTTATAATTCACTTTTTAAATAGTTCTCCTTGGGTTTCTCCCAATCCCAGTATCCCACTCCTGTCTTGATGAGAACTTAGAAGAGAGGAGATCTTTGCTTCACAGACAAGTGATTCCGATTCTTCTTTCTTGTGAAAGAGTTCAACTGATTTCTGAGTCTTCTTTCTTGTCAAAGAGTTCAAACTGATGACACCCAGAAATCCGAAAACCTCTCTTTTGACAACTCACTTGAAACCCATATGATTAAATCCGTTTTCACTGTCTTTCACTCTCCCCCTCACTCTTGTTTCTCTTCTTATTTTTAAATGCAAGCTAGCCATATCTATACATGTGATATACAAGGAAATCTTCGGGTCAGCAAAACAGCTCCCATTTTTGGTCTTGAAGCCTAGAACACCTCCTATAATCTTCTGCAGAGTTGGAGAAATCTTAAGCTGCAATGAATAGACCTGATAGTCTTATTCCCATGTAAGGGAAGAAAGACCAAGAAATGCAGAACCCATGTCAGAAAACCAGATTAGCTTGATGATCAGTTAATGACATGAAACAGTCACTGCCTCAAATCAAAGACAGATGATGACAGCTAAGAGTAAAGAGCCGTTTCCTCTGTCTTTAGTTTGGCATTATTTGCCTGCTCTTTTAAATTTGGATAGAAACATGACAAGTGCTCAAGCATCCTTAGAATGGAAATTACTTTGGCTGAAAAGAAGATATTTTTCTCAAAGACAAACTTGATTGATACTGGAAATTTTATAAAAGATTGAACAAAAATAACTGTCTTGGCCAGTTGGTTGGTGTCTCGATTAAGTGCAAGCACCAGTGAGTCATTGGTTCAAATCACTAGTCCCCCACAAAAAAATAAGAAAAAAAAAAGAAGAAATTTATATGTTTTTTCAAATAAATTCCACTAAATTGAAACACAGAAGGAGTTCCATAATCCATTCTATCACCCGTGAGCCTTTTGGGTTCTGGGTTCTGGGTTCTGGGTTCTATCATGGAACGTGCTAACGTCACAGTCAGCAGCAGTAGTCTCAAAAGGAAAAAAAAAATAATGAAAGAGAAAAAAGATGGATTCCAAGAAAACTGCAGCAATCACAGAGGATCACACAATCTCCAATGCAGTTTAGACTCTGTGAGAGAGGAAACAGAGAGAAGCAGAGTACAAAAGACGGAAAAAAAAATGAAAGGGAAAGGACTTTTGCGTGTTAAATGTTTCTGCACATTCTGTTATGTCTCATTCTCCATCTGTCTCTCTGATCTGATGGGTATTCTTCGTAAGTTAACATTAATGGCTTCTGTCCTCTCTCTCTCTCAATAATTAATGCCAACAAAAATAGAGGAAAAATCCCCAAACAATGCAAAAACGAAAGGGATCTGTTGGAAGATTACCATTATGGGGATTTGTCAAGAAATTACAGAGTAAAATCGAAGAAGCTTGACTACAATCGGAGAAAGAGACGTTTTTGGGGAATAGCTATGGAGATTGAATGATGTGATTAATCACTGTGGTGCTCTCTGGGCTTAGAAGTCCTCACCTTTCAGCCTTCAGTCTTCAGTCTTCAGAACACAGCTTGCAATGCTTCCTTGTAATTGCTTATCCATCCTCCCTCGAGATCCTAATTTGGGACTTTGGGTGAAAGAGATAGTCAGACAATGGAGATATGAGCAGCTTGTAATCAACAAAACAAAGCTAATTGGTCTAAATTCATGGTGGTTTGATGCCGAAACAGAGGTTGAAATCTGAATCTTCCTTCTGTCGTGAAATTAGAAAAAAATTAACCGTTGCAGAAGTTGGAAGTGTTCGACAGAAAGTACTCAAACTCGCTTATGCATTGTGTCTACTGTCAAACCTTATCTCAGCTACACCCATAAGGCCTTAAGCCATTGCATTGCATTGATCAATTGTCCATTGTTCCATCAACTTATTACATATAGTTTTGACCCTTTCAACCTACAATGGAGACAAGTTTGGATCCTCTTCAGCCGATCAGTCCGTCCAGCTGAGATCGGTAGGTCTGAGATCACTCGATGCACATACCAACACTCATCCATTCAACATTAATTATTGTCATTGTTCCTTTCTCAGGAAAAGTTCATCTTTCACGCTAGTAAAAGAAATTAGGGGCTGGGATCTACACTTGTGATGGCATCTCCCACGCCTAGACAACAGGAGCATGAGATTGATTGTATTATCACTCATACTTCATATTAAGGGTACCGACACGTTAAGAATGAGAGAGAGGGTGAAAGGATCATCTTCTTCCCAGGATTTAAACTTCAATAATTTTTTCTTTTCTTTTTTGTTTTAAAGAAAATGCGATTTGGCGCATACATAGTTGTGCTATGTAGAAAGCTGGTATCACAATTCAACAAGTGGAGATCTAGGACATGTTAAGGATTAATCATGTGTCAAATTTCAACCTCAAATTCAATCATTTAGCTTCTTTTTATGCTCCCCTCCAAAGTCCCATGCACCATATTCATTAACTTGAATTTTTTTTAATATCTATTTTGCCACATGGCCAATTTTAATAGTATAATATCTATTTTGCCACATGGCCAAAAAGATCCTGAATGCCATGTTTGTAATTTGCATTCGAAATGTGAGCCGTAACTCCTCAGATTTTATGTGAGATTAGCAAAACTCTTGGGCCCTTCTAGATAGGCTACAATCCACATGACAAACTGCATTATGGCTGAAACTTAGTCTCTGGGGGATCCACATCCTCTCCTACCAATGGTTTTGGGAGGACAGTGGCAACCTGCCCTGGATGGCCGCCATGTGGCTCTCGGTAAATCCGAGACCCACGTTCGAGCGACACCCAGCCGATAAGCCGAGCCGACAGGGGGTGTCGGCTCAAACGTGGGTCTCAGATTCACCTAAGAGCCACATGACGGCCATCCAAGATAGATTGCCGCGTCCTCCCAGAACCACTGGGAGGAGACGATGTGAATCCGTCCCTGGGACACCCAAAAGAATTTGAGCTCTTCTTGATTTGCCACGTGGTAGAAATTAGGACTGTGCAAGAGGAAGAAGAAGGAGGCCTTTCTAAGTGGGCTGTATAGAAGACCATTTCTTAAATGACATTGGTATGCTTCCACCAGCAGGAATTGAACCTCCTGAGTTAGGCGATTAAAACATTCAGCCATGGATATACATAATTGATTGTTATCGCATAAGCAGAGACTCAGTCATGCTAGAAACATACAGCCACCATGACCATTTATATATTGTCATGGTTTCATCAAAAAAACTTTTACACCAAATATTATATTTCAAGTAAATTGCGTAGGTAATCACATCATTGGAACATCACTGGAAGTTTTAGGTATCTGAGTTTTGTTAGAGCAAGCTAAACAACAGAAACCGGAATATGGAATTCCAGCTCTGTTGATGACACTTTTCACTTCTGTATGATTGCAGCACTAACATTACCCAGCTGCCCAAGTCAGTAGGTCACAGAACTGTTCATAATCATGAATGAATTCCTTTAATCTGACAACAATCCTCATCCACCCTAAACCCAGAATCCTAATTTCTAAGGGATCCACATCGTCTCCTCCCTGAGATTCAGGAGGAGGGGCAGCGACCCTAGTGGATGGTCGTCACATGGAGGTCGGATTGAGCCGACAAACCGAGCCAACAAGAGAGTGTCAGCTTGAACAGAGGGGTGGGATTCATCCGACCTCCACGTGGCGACCATCCACTGGAGTCGCTGCCCCTCCTCCCTGAAGTACAAGGAGGAGACGATTTAAATCCAAGACGGAGTTAAGTCAGGCAAGTCAAATCTAACCTAGAAATGGCCTAAATATCCTGTTTGCTACCATGACATCTCATGGAGTTGATTTCCCAACCAACCTGTGTAATATAAATGACATCAATACCTTTTAGCAGTTCATCATAATAGCTTGTCTATCAACTCTATATTCACTATTTCCTTGCATCTTCACCTTTTTTACCCGAATTTGGAAGAGCATAATATGGTTATCATACTCTCTTTCCACAATTTATCCATTTATTCTGATAGTCACGTTATTATGCCATGTCCTTGCATTAACTAGGAAACATGAATTATTACCAAACATTGCTCTCCTTGTGTAGCATACTCTTTAGAACATGCCACCCGAGGGTTTTGCATCTCAATAAGTTCTTATACACATAGAAACCATAGAAATTTCCTAACAGAACACCATGTAAAACACAGCGAAAGGGGACCATCTAATTGCTCGACTGTAGGCTTTGTAGCCCACCTACCAGCAAGATGCTAGTGTGCATTACATCTGACTATTCCAGGTGAAACACTGATCAACTGGAATCACAACTGAGAACCCAAGACTGTAGTGTTGATACATGGGGAGGTGGTGGGGAACATGGCAAAGGTCACAAAGATGGTGAATCAGGATTTGGAATACACAAGGGAATCCCCCAAACAAAGAGAAATGAACATTATGTGTTGACTCACATATGAGGGATTTCAAGATGAGACAGGACCCACAAATATTATCCACCTTAAAATCCTTTACTGATAATGGCCACAAAACACAAGGCAGATTCCTGATCTTTCCACAGTATCCACAGAGCTGAACTTGTGCTAATAAATTGGCTCTGTTCATTGCATTTGCAGCAAACCACAGTGAACAAAGGGGCTAATATAAAAGCCATCTCAGTGAACAGAAACCGTTTTACCAGCCAGGTGACAATAAGGGTAAAGATAAAATTATCAAGATACACTTACCACATAAGAAAACTCTCTTCCATGAGATGCAAAAAAGCTCCACATACATCTGTCACCTGTCACAAATCCTGGACATAAGAAAGAGGATCGGGATCTAATGAAAAACAAGCCTTTATGGCCAATAAGCCAAATCCATCATCAATGAGGATAGAGTGATTGGTAAGTCTAGCTAGAAGGTCGATAACCTGATCTGCTATGGGTTGAAGTACCCATTTGAAAAAGGTTCAATTCCACAAACAATAAAGACAAAATAATGCAAGACCAAATGATGGCCTGCAGTGAATCCCAGCAAAGATAGTTCTCGGAATCAATACCTGTATCTAGCACCTTGTCTCAGTGAAACAAGTACTAATGGAAGAAAGCATGAGGAATGTTCAAGATACACAATAGTTGCTGCAGGCGTGCCGTAGGGATGACATTCAGGGGTAGGGAGAACAACAGAAATAGAGAAGGAATAAACAATAATTGGTGACATATCTCAGGTCCAGAAACTCTCATTCGAACTGTATCTTACAGGCATCTATGCAAAAACCAGCAAACAATGCATTCATTAAATTTGTTTCTAATCTCTCTAATGTAGGACCAGTCCCCAACTCAACAAATTAGGAACCAGATATACAATAGGATCGATGAATAGTAAACCATGAACAGTACTTTCTCTCTTCATTAATTTTTTTTTATATAATAAGAAAAGGAAAAGAATCAATAGGTGGAGGGAAGAAGGGATGGAAGAAAAGTAGGGGGATATAACCTAAGGCATCTCACCTTAAGGCTTTGGCAGTTTCTCACCACCAGAGGTCTCCGACCTCATGAGTCTCTCACTAATCTGTCTCTCATAGACATGGCATAAACCAAATTTCTTTCATTACTTCAGATCTATCCTTTGGCCTAAGTCTTACATCACTTTAAATAGAGCTCAAAATTGGCTCTCCACATGGAAATGAATTGATAAAAGAAATTAACTAACTTGGAAGGAAACTAACTAGGAAAGTAACTACTAAAGGAATTGGAATATATTGGAGATAACACCCTACTATAATAACTAAGCAGCATCATATCTTTCCTTGATTGCTTCAGCAACATCACATCCTTCTAAGATTGATCTTTCCAATCAAATGCTTTATTTGATCTTGCAAGATCTGATTTGATCTTGTGAGATCTGATTTGATCTTGTGAGATCTGATTTGATCTTACGAGATCTTGTGAGACTGTGTGAGATCTTATGAGATCTTGCGATATTGTGTACGTGAGATCTTGCGAGATCTTGTGACTTGATCTTGATGTGATCTTGATTTCCATTGGCATGGGCTGAATAACACTGCATCACTCTCTTTGGCTTAAGCCTGTACATGGTTTATATAGAAATCGAAACAGAGCAAATATTGGAAAGCTTAACCAGATAGGAAAGTAAATAACAATAGAAAGTAATTAACAACAAACTGAAATTACAATGGAAGTAAGATATCCTACTAAAACCTAACAGTTTGTCCAACAGATCGCATCTTTCCATTTTTCTGCTCTTTCCATCTTGCTTGTGCCAGCTAGTTGTAATGCTGTTTCTTGCAGCTGTACTTGAGACCTGTAAACCTGTCGACATCAACAAATTATCCCAAACCACACCATTTCTAAAAATTAAGAAACCCATTTTCACCAAGCGAAAGAGTAACCCTTGCTTGGTAGGAAGCATATAAAGGTATCAAAGAAATGGTTGCCTTTTGTTTCACTACCTCAGCTACCAAGACTATCTGTTAGTGAGTATTGTTTCTGAACGTGTGCACTAATGAGGAATGCTGTATGAACTTACAATTGAAAATCACTGCCACTGAAAACATGCAACAATTCAACATGTTGCAAGTAGGCAAACATGTTGCAAGAAGGCAACCTGTCCCATGTAGCTCTAGCTTCTGTGATAATATGACTATATGAATAGTCAGGAGATCAAACACAGAAAAGGGGAGAAACTAGCAACTGTAACCAGAGTAATTTCTAGGAAACTCTAAAATATCAACAACTACTTTCTACATGAATAAACTAAAATGAGAACCTTCTTAAACAGATCCTCATTTAAACGTAAATTACTAATCTCAATTTGATGTAGGCTCTAAAGAAGCTTGGGGGTGCTGGGGACAACAATCTATAGGGGTAATGTATTTGAGTGAGGATAAGTAGAAAATTAAGGTTTCGAGTTAAGAAACGGCACAACAAGATACTGAGATCAGAAAGTGGGAACAACTATATCCCCCTCACATAACAAGGTGCGAATGTATAAATTATGAGATCTCTTTAACTAAACCTTACCAAAACTCAACTAGACAAACACTCTCTCAAACAGATACTACTGTTGGTTGAAGTTGAACATATGTGGAACAGATCTAAGAAATGGATTTAATTGTGATTATTGTTTATGTATGGAAGGGTTATCCTAATCCCATGTGCATAAACTAACACTGAGCTCTTTGATAAATCAAAGGCTCACAACTCTCACTAGAGATGCTCCTGCATTATAAGCAGACTCAAATATTATAATGTCTAATGACGATATGATATGTACTAAACTAGTAAAAGATTAACGTTATTAAGAACATTAAACATTTGAACTTGGTATATACTCTCTTCTCTTCCATTTTAAAGAAGAAAAGACCACAAAAGAGAGCATTTAGAAGTCCAGAGTATTGGGATCTTAGCTTGGCCCATGCATAGAGTGTTTTCACCCACACAAGTCAATAACTATCATGTATGTCACGTTTTCCACTGAACAAAAGCCATTCAAATCTTTAGTCTCCCTCCCCCGAAAAATAAAAATAAAAGGGTGAGTAAGAGAGGCTATTTTGGTCAGCGAAACATAAGATTTTTGACCTGTGAAAACTGCAACCCCCACCCCGACAGAAGAGAGGACATTCTGTCAAATGAACCGCATATGGTAGGGGGTGTAGATATTAGTGTTAGCATGATTTTGTTACCCATTTCTCATAATACAAGCTTTCCTTTATTATCAATGTTTCGAGGTTCCCACTAACCAACTGGGGCATTCTATAAATCAACGCAAATATGGCATCAAGACGTTAGATGGTGTATAATGGCGTATATATAATATGAATCCCTGTAAAAATCAATATTTATTCTCTTTTCTACGAAAAAAAGCTTTCCTTTCCCCAGAGAGAGAGAGAGAGAGAGAGAGAGAGAGAGAGAGATGTCCATGTTTAGAACATCCAATAACCAGACAGTATCAATACCAATCCCATTAATATGCAGAAAACTGTATTTTAGATCTTCGTTATTCCCCAGCCTCTCCCCTGAGCAGAAACGATGAATCATATATAGAACCTCATTGAATCAAGTCAGGTCATCCCCCCCCCTCCCTCTCTCTCTCCCCCTCTCCCTCTCCCAGAGGAGATAGTTCAGCTGAATATTAATACAAACAGTATTAATAGCATAAAACCAAACATGAATTTCCATACTATAAACTTATGAATAGAAACAGAGCCGACAATATACAAGTAAAGAGAAACAATGTCTGAACTTTCAACAATTTTTGACAAACAAGAAAAACTATGAGCATGAAAAAGGAAAAACACTCATCAAACAAATTAAAATAATGTTTGTTTCCATCAACAGAATTACATTAAAACAAAACTAAAAGAAGCGAAGAAACCGAACCCCCTTAAATGTTTAATTTTAACTCGATTTCTTATCAAATCTTCTTCCGATGGAGGCCAAGAATCAACCTTCCTTCTTGGACGTAGGATTGTGTCTGTCAGATTCTTTCTTCGGGTGAATAGCTTGAACGACGGCCTCGATCTCTTCCTTAGCCCGTTCAAAAACATTTGGACCTTTAACTTCACTTATTGGGGTGTTCTCATCAATGTCATCACTTGAACCATGAGTTTCCCTGTAATGGTGAGGTGATTTTTCACTATCAGATTCTTTCTTCGGGTGAATAGCTTGAACGACGGCCTCGATCTCTTCCTTAGCCCGTTCAAAAACATTTGGACCTTTAACTTCACTTATTGGGGTGTTCTCATCAATGTCATCACTTGTACCATGAGTTTCCTTGTGATGGTGTGGTGATTTTTCAGTATGCATGATTGCTTCAATCCTTTCCTTTGCTCTTTCAATTAAATTGGGGGCTTTTTCATTTTTCTCTGCCATTTAAAAACACAAAGCAGATTAAAACTTCATTCAACCCTACAAAATGAACAACCAAAAGAACCTGAAAAAATGTTCCTTTGTTTTTAAGGAGTCATAACTTTCCTTCAATAGGTCAATAACAACAAGTGATCATCGGCAATTTTATGACATTCAAAAGACTGAAATCACTATAAAGAATAAAAACAGAAGGAATTCAATAGCCATGAAATGTTATCCGAATCCTCATTAGCAACCAACCACTTGCCACTGAATCGTTTCTATTGCAATCCACTAACAATCATTCCCAAGTTTCCCTTGTATGTCAATCAGAGGATATTTCCATTGCGAACATCCGAATGATAAAAAAGACATTTGAGAACTGAAGGGAGGAGCAAATACCCGAATGAGAAACATTTTGATCTGGTTTTGGTTCCGCCATTAATCGATTCTCTGTTCCAACAGAGGTTCTCGCTTGCAACAATCTGATTGTAATCGACGCGACTGCAGACGTTAACGCCGGTCCGAATGTACCGTGATTTTCAGGAATGAACATAAAAAGGTATAATAAAATCAAGGAACCTATACACTACAGGCAAGATCTCAGCCGTCCGAGAGCACCATTTAAAGAAAGAGAGAGATTTCAGCCGTCTGTGTCACGAGACACGCGTCGTATCAGCAGCAGTTGGCCTGTACGTTAGATCTTAAAAGGGTCCGTCCTAATGGGTCGTGCGACTCGTGTCGTGTCATTGTCTTGTCAATTCTCAGTTGCGTCAAACTGCCGAAGAATGCTCGTCTCGTATCGGGATCCAAATCCTCTCTTACGACAGGAGGGTCCTCCAGCTGATCCAAGGGGTTGGGAATCAATTAGCCAGCTTATCAATACATGAAGAGGTGAACCGATTGAAATCCCACCCTTGACCGACAGATCGGTAAGAGACGATTTGGTTGCCTCGTATCATCCAATAGGTTTTTTCATTCTTTGAATGTACTGGTTGACATGCATTCCGATGTAATCCAATCTGATTGCCGACGACGATTCACCTACAAGTACTTGATTCTTTGCACACAATCCGATCACCAATTCATATACAGCGGTAGTATGTCAATTTCAAATCCACACTATGCAACTTGACCGTGCCCAATCTATTAAGGATCAAGGTCGATCAATCTGATTGTTAAACATGCTAAGCTAAAGTCCATGTCGATTATTAAACAAGCATTCACGATATAAGGGTGTAGTCTGATTGAACGAACTAAATATACTCTTAAACCAAATTGAATCTTGGTTTAATCATACAAATACAATCTTAAATCTCAAAAAACTAAAACATTAAATTGTATCTTATTCTCTTTCATTTCTTGAATCTTTCTTTTTTTTTTTTTTTGCTAAGAATTAACAGTGATTATATTAATAGAAACAAAGGAATTAAGCAAACACGTTTAAATCTGGACAACCCCACCTTTGGCATTTGCCATCAGCAGGACCCAGACCAGACCAACAAAGTAAAGCCATTAACAAAATCTAAAACGAAGTCTATGTAATGCATCCTACACAACCTCTCTCGCTATAAAGTCTGGACACTTATGCCAAATTGACAAGGTTTTATTATGAATACCTTTTTTTACCAGTATATCCGCCACACTATTTACTTCATGAAAACAATGAGTAATGCATAACTGCGTCAACATTGATGTGATGGATATCCACCTCTACTTTACAAACCATGGAACAACATGAGAATTTAGCAAATCATCACCTGCCTTGGAATCACTTTCCAACCAAATTTCAATTTTATGCATTCCAATATTAATTGCTTCCACTCGTTCTTTCTTGAGTCTTTCACTCGTTCAATCTGCCATCGTCTTGGGTAACTACAAGCCTAATAAGAACCTTTTACAATCCTACAAAAAGATATCTAATCTACAATAAAACAATTATGGATTTAAAAACCATCATCTCTCTATTTTTATTTACAATTTTAGCATGAGTCTATTACAACCCGTTTATAGATTGATAAGTCCAATTAGCATAAGACAGATTATGGATCAAAACCAACCGAATTTGATATAAGCACGTTCATGCCTCATCAATGAGGGACCAATTAATTAAACGAGCCGTCACAATACAGGATAATACAAGATATCAAAATGGTGGGGACCGATTAATCTTGACCGAGACCAACCAATTGATAACCCTATTAGTGAGTCGTACACTCCATATGTGGGTCCCTCATCCTGGTCCCATCAGATGTTTAATCCCCTTTGGACCCCTACTCTATAGTCCCACCTTGGCCTACCAAAGAAACAGCCATAACCCTAATTAATTTGCCATTCAGAAAAATATCCCCACGATGTCAATTCCTTCTCATTCTCTTATTTTATTTTTTATTTTTTATTTCCTGTGTAATACGGGAGATTCTCCCACTGTGGCGTTGTTACAAACCTAATCTATTTTTTAATTATATTAAAATACTCCAACATTCAACCTAATCCATACATAAAAATACATTAAACAAAACAATAATTTATACATTTCATCAATGTTAAGATATTTTATAGGGAGATCAAGCAACCTTCCAATGATTACTTCATCACAATTCAAATGTAGCACAATATTGACTTACAGACTTATTGCTGCTATTCTTTGACTACGGAAAATTTTGTGCATAAATGGCCTTCGGTGTCTAAATCGAATATACCAAGTATCAAAACAAAGTCGTTTAAAAAAAAATAAAATTAAGGAATACAAAGAGACTAAAGGGGGTGCATGGACATACAATAGAGGGCATATTTACGTATGAGAGGATATATTCAATCTCGAGTTGAAATGTGAAATATAGTAAATTCATGTCATTTTTTAAATATTCATTGATCAAATTTCCAGATAATCATTTCACACGGCAAGAAAACACGACATGTTTATCTACTTTTTGTGTGAGGATGTGCTTTATCTATTTTATTGTTGGATAAAAACATGAAATTTTGCATGTCATCAAAGGACCTTGGGGTCTATATATTCACAAAATTTCAACCTCATTTGACAAATATCGTGATAGATTTAGGGGTTCCTTAAGGTTGCATTTAGAAATCATTCTCAGAATACATTCTAACTCAAAAAGACATTTTGAGATGACAAACAACTTTTGGTATGCATTATTATTATTGAACCATGGAAATTGTACACAACCCATTTTGAGCCCAAAACAAAAATGCCTCATTCTTTGTTAAAAATATATTTTCTATTCTAAGGACACATTTTTAAGAATGTGTACCAAAAGTAGAGTAAATGTCCGCATGGAAAAACCATATCCTTTTAAAAGGAAACTTCTTAACTCTCCTCATATGCATATTTCAGAAAAATGATAGTGATTCATCCCACTTGGAATAGGAAATGTATTAGTGGTGTTTTAGATTTTCTTTACTATAGTTTATATTTATGTTTATGAAATATTGATGACAAATCATTTATGAGAATAATTTATGAATCACAATAATGATAAACACCTTTTAACTTATTTGTAAATTTATATTATATTAGTTTATTTTAAATATAAATTTTTTTGACAAATATTTTAAATATAAATAAATACTATAAATAATATGAACTATATTTCACAATGTATTATAAAATTAACTCTATAATACATGCCAAAGAGAACCTTAGTAATTATATTTAATTAACTTATCTATGAAAAAGAAAAAAATATAAAAACACATCTATACTTATTATTATGGCCCACGTGATATAAGTGGTTGAGCTAAAGCGGTGTCTTGTATTTATTAAATTTAGAAAAAAAAAATGGTGTCCTCGCCACCACTCAATTCTTTTCACATTTTAAATGGATAAGTCAACTTTGGCAATCATCTTTTCATTATGTCTGTTGCAAGTAAAGGGGAGAGAAAGAGCCTATACGATTCTCAATAATAATAAATAAATAAATAATAACAACAAAATTTATTTGATTTACCATATGAAAATTTTCTTAGGTCTCATTTGTTTTCATGAAGGATGGTGGAAAGAAAAAGAATTTTTTTTTATATAAAATAGAATTTTTCATTGTTTGTTTTAACATAAAATACAAAAAAGAAAAAAATATTTAAAAATTGGAAAGTGTTATCTGTAGGGCAATTTTCATGTAAATTATTATGTACATGGAAAATTTACAACTAAAATAGCAACACTTTAGATTTTTTCACACACCAAAAAAATCTGAGTTTAGTCATTTCAAATTATAATTATTCATGTAACAATGGAATGTTACGTTTTTTTGGAAATTACAAAACAAATCTGAACCATCTATTTTTATGAATTTAATCTAAACCATACCTATATGTTCTTGTTCAAAGTTGGGAAAATGCAACGCAATATAAAAAGCACTTGTACACAAACATGGACACATATGAGTTGGATCAAATACAGAAAAGGTTTCTAATTGAATTAGACTCTCAAATTTGATGCGTGATAACCTAGACCATATCCTCTTTATCGAACGGTCAAAACAGACATACCACCTGCCCACATGACAAAATAAACGTCTTGTGATATTTGAAAAATTAATTTACCTTTCATATTAATCATACTGGCTCTCTTGGCTAAGTTTGGCCTTTTTTTCTTTTCTCAATTTTTTTAACTTGGTTGGAGAGACTTGTACGAATCAAAACCTGATTTCCCAACAATATTTCAAACTAGAATGAAAGAGGGAGGCAGGGTTCTTGGAGTCCATGGCAACATCCCAAATTTCCCAATAGATTGGATGATCATAAACAAGTTGACAACCCCATCCTTTCGGCCACTGAATCTAAAACTCTTGGCCTTTTCATGACAAAGGCCCCATGCCCCCATCCATGACCCATGGGAATTAATAGCCTCAACATTAACAATAGGAGAAGATCATGATCACTCCTTCAAATTCTACAATTTAGAAGACAAATCCCTTTCTCAATTGGTTGGCTGCCTCATTGTAGAGTACAGACACTCATAAGGTCATGGGTTCAACTCTCCCGTCTTCATTTATGCAATATATACGCACCGATCCCCATAAGTGCCAATAAAGTAGGATGTCAAAAACCCTCTGTCCCTCTCACATGGCCTGTGACATGATCCCTGTACCCTCTTAAATACTTGTGCCTACCCTCCTATCGGAACTTGCGGTGGTGCATGATCACACAGTGTAATTGAAGTGCCAAACAAGACCACATACACCCAATGCAACGCCAATTTAGGGTGTTGGATCAGGCTTGGTCAATGAACTGTTCTGTACTCAACAATTATAGATAGGACCTCACTGGGTCTACTCCCACAACTTCATCCATCATCTTGCAGAAAAGGTAGACATCAAGTCGGAAAGGTATCCCCACTTCCTATTACCTATTAAAAACACAGAATAGATAGGTCGGATGTAACCAGCCAACCAGTAAAAAATACAAGCAATTAAGAACAGAGCAAGGATGATGTAATACTTCAGCCAATGCCAGCCTATTATAGATCGGACAAGAAGCAGAGAAACCGCAGGTTGAGAGCCTTAGATTGTAAAGTGTGTGTGTATGAAGCAAGACTGAAACAAGGGTTGGCTGTTTGGGCGAACAAACCGATGTGATCCCAATCCACAACCAAGGAGAAGATTCAGTAATGATGAGGTAATCTAAAACTACAAATCTTTGAAGTCTTTGACAAAACATATTTTTCATTTGATTTTTGACCGCCTATCTTTTGATTCAATTCTTCTCGTCTGGAGAACAAAAACTGAAGAACCAACCGTTGATTCTTGACCATAAGTTTTGAATGGTGATCAAACATTTCTCAAAGTTGGAATTCTTCAAAATTCCTCGTGTACTTCAAGTTTTTCTAATGTATACCAGGAAAGTAAACTGTATAGAAGCTCGCCATTCAAATTCTTTTGGTATTATTTGCTTACGCAATCTTTTGTCTGGAACGTATTTGAAGGTCCAGTGGAATTTCCATTTTCTTTTTTCTATTCTTCTCATAGTACTTCTTTTTCCCGTGTTATTCTTTGGCTACCTACCTTCATTTTTAAATTTTTTTTTAAACCCATATATATACAGTATCGTCCTCAAGGATCTTTCAGTATAAAATTATTTGTCGGAAGATAGAACTTGTGAAGTTTCATTGTTTTACTTGGGGTTTCAGCTAAAGTAAGGACCACCTTCTCTCTCTCTCTCTCTCTTTTGTTTGATGATAGGATTTTCCAATCTTTGATATTCTATATATGGGGTTTGTTCTTCGGTTTGAAACTGATTGTGGTTCCTAATGATGATCTTAGACAGGCTTTGATGATGAGCCTGAACTTGGTTTTGTGTTTCTTTGATTAATTGGGTTTTTGTGCTAATACCAGTTTGATCGTTCTTTAATCACAATTCGGAGCCGTCTACTGCTGGAGCTTCATTGGGATTATTGCTTTCTTTACTAGTATCCTTTGAATATGATCGTTAATGTCGAGAAAGTTAGAGTCTTCGCCAGGAAGGACAGGGAGATGATCCTGAGAACAGTTTCCTTCAAGAAAGAAGATTCAGATACGATTTCGGAACTTGATGGGTCTGATAAGATGGTCATTGAAGAATCGATAAGTTCCAAGAACAGAGACCCCAAGAAAATGAAATTCGAAGCAACTGTGTCGTTCAAGGACTTAGTTTTAACGGGCGAGGAAGTTGGTTCAGCTGCTTCGAGGACCGAAGAGGATGATGTTGTCCAAAAACAGAGACCAAAAATTTCTGTTCCTGAACCAAAACCAACGGTAGTTTTTTCTTCTCCAAGGCCGGTGAGCGAGCTTGATGCGGCTGCAGTGAAACTTCAGAAGGTATATAAGAGTTACAGAACCCGAAGGAATCTTGCAGATTGTGCTGTGTTGGTGGAGGAGCTCTGGTTCGTCTCTCTTACTTAATAAAATTTTTTCTTTTTTCAATTTTTATTTCTTTTGTTTGGTTGGTAGAGTTGGTTTGACGGAGGAGTTGTTGCAGGTGGAAGGCATTAGATTTTGCAGCTCTGAAGCGGAGTTCTGTATCGTTCTTTGACATCACAAGACCAGAAACCGCAAGTTCGAGGTGGGCAAGGGCTAGAACAAGAGCTGCCAAGGTATTTTTACAGTTTAGATCGAACGTAATAGTGGTCTCTGGTGGTTTCTAACTTTCTATAATGAAGATAACTGATTGTGTGGCTGCAAATGCAGGTGGGTAAGGGTTTATCCAAGGATGAGAAAGCTCAGAAGCTAGCACTACAACACTGGCTTGAAGCTGTAAGCCTACAGAATCTCTTGACTCATTTGAGGTCATTGGAGCAAAACATCAAACACTTAATCAGCATTATTACTAACTAAAATTGTATCAATCAGATTGATCCGCGGCATCGTTATGGACACAATCTGCATTTGTACTACGATGTATGGTTCGATAGCGAGAGTACCCAACCTTTCTTCTACTGGTAAACTCCATTATCAACCTTAGATTGTTTGTTCTAACAAAACCCAATCATCCATGGTTTAGTGTTCACTAAAATTTGGGTGTTCTTGGGAAAAACATGAAGGTTGGACGTTGGGGATGGGAAAGAAGTAAATCTAGACAAATGTTCAAGGCTATATCTACAGAGACAATGCATCAAATATCTTGGGCCTGTAAGTAAATAATAAGATTGAATGCATCTTACCTTCCCTGTCTTCAGCTTTTACTGTGTTACTGAGCTCTGAAGCATCTCCAAAATTGCAGAAAGAGAGAGAATCATACGAAGTGATAGTGGAGAGTGGGAAGCTATTGTACAAACAGGAGGGGACACCTGTGGACACAGATGAGGGGTCTAAATGGATCTTCGTACTGAGTACAACCAGAGCATTATATGTAGGCCAGAAGAAGAAAGGCGTTTTCCAACACTCAAGCTTTCTTTCTGGTGCAGCTACCACCGCCGCTGGTAGATTGGTTGCCCACAATGGTGTTCTTGAGGTAGCCATTGTTCCTATGCTTATATAGGTTCGGTATTGGATATAGGTATCGCTGTTTATTCTATTCAACTATTCAACTGTTCGATACTGTATCGGTCAGGTATCCCAGATTGAATAATCCCATCTAAATACCTAGTTCAAACTTTTGAGATGAAGTATCTGTATCAATCATTGCTGATATCAATACAGATTGATTAATCCCATCTAGATACCTAAAACCATGACCTTTTACATGGGATTTGGGATCTCTTCTTAATCTTTTAGCTCATCTCCTTGTTACAATGTGTTACATGCAGGCTATATGGCCTTACAGTGGGCACTATCATCCAACAGAGGAGAACTTCCAGGAGTTCATTAGTTTCCTCCAGGAGCATCATGTGGACCTCGCTAATGTCAAGGTATATATATATATATATATATTAAGTATTGAGATTCTCTGTAGTGACTGGCAGCTGTAGTGAGGATTCTCGACACTTAAAATGTATCAAGACATATGCCGATGCATTTTGAACAGCCACAATCCTCACGGCCACTTTTTCCATATATTAAAGGACAAAACTTTCCATGCCGCCGGTGTGGGATGATTTACCATGTACTCCCAAATCATATGCCTCAATTGGTGTGGCACGGGAGATTCACCACATGCCTCTTGTGGTGTATACATGAAGGCCAGGACCGTAATTTGCTTTACCATGTACTCCCAAGTCATATATTCTTTCCTTTTTCCTATTGACATCCAAACATAACCTGAGGTTAAGGTTGAAAAAATGATTTTTGACTTTTAGTCAAAATTCAGAATTCAAAGATGTCAGCCCATTACGAGGGACGCGGAAATTGCTAAGCTGACTAATACTGTGACGTCACAGTTGGCAAAACTCTGTTCTCACCGTGTTTTCTTTATAATTGTTTAATGACAGAGGTTCACTATAGACGACGATAGCCCATCTTTTATATTTGCAAGAGATGAGGAAACTAAGCCAGAATCAACGGCAGATGATGTTAGTGGGTCCACCACCGAAGATACTTCCATTGTTGATGATCAAGAAGAAGAAGAAACGGACGGTCGTGATGCCCGGAGCAGCGTGGTTGAAGTGGGAGTTGGAATGTTCGATCTTAGCAAGCGTTTGTCATGCAAATGGAGCACGGGAACTGGGCCACGTATCGGGTGCGTCAGGGATTACCCGGTTGAACTTCAATCCAGGGCACTGGAGCAAGTCAACCTTTCACCACGGGTCACACCCGGACCATTTTGGAGCTCCGGGCCCATACCTTCCCCAAGGCCCAGCCCAAAGATTCGCCTCTCTCCAAGGCTTGCCTACATGGGCCTTCCTAGCCCATCTCGCATTCCTAGCGTTAACGTCGCTCACTAATGGTGATACATATGGAGGCCATTGTTGGGTCATGGGCCTCTAAGGGCCCATCTTGTTACTGAGATTGGTGGGTTTTGGTTACAGAGATAACAAATAAAGTGGAAGATGAACAGGATCTAAGTCTAATCCAATAATGGTAGTAGACTAATGTTTGGCCCGGCTAATGTATTATCTTTCTAATTTACAGTTTAGTGGGCTTTTAACCCATTCTTTCAATCTTTGTTATACAGTAACTCCTATTATGTAAATCATGTTGATCCATTTTCTCATGTGATATGTGAAAAACAATTTTTTCATTTTTAAGGAAAGTTTAATATATTTCTATTTTATTCTTTAAATTCTTTTTGAAGTATATTATGTTATCAAAGTGGAGGACAATAGGATAGGTAAGGGTGTCAAGTCTGAACTGGAACTGATAAGCCGAACCAAATCTGTGTGGTAAAAATCTGAATCGAATTGAACTGAAGGTAATCGATTCAGTTTTTGTTTTAAAGTTTAACAACTGGTTCGGTTTCAATTTTAACCGAGAGTCTGTTGGTTGCAAACCGATAAATCGAATAAACCGTTAAATTGGTTGAATGTTTTAATCTCTCTCTCTCTCTCTCTCTCATCCTTTCTCATTTCTCATTGTCACCTTATTTACGTCAAATTTGATGGACTTCTACACTCTTTCAAGTAGAATTTGAAGATCTCTCTCATGCTTTCCCATTTCTCATTGTCACCTTATTTATGTCAAATTTGATGGACTTCCACACTCTTTCAAGTAGAATTTGAAGAATTCCTAGCATTGATTTCCCTCCTTTCCTGTGGGTGGGTGGGGGAATGTTGTATTTTTATTTTGAAAAATTGAAACCAATTAATAATTGATTTGGTTTTGGTTTATGTTCATTACATCTTGAGTTAAAGTGAAACCGAACTAATTGACACCTTTGAGCATAGGTAAGAGATCAAGTTGCTACATTTTCTTTGAAAAATAAAATAATGATTCGATTTTTATACAAATGTCGTGTACATACACAATAGCGCATTGAACCCTTTCTTTAGTAGGCATAGATTTTGCATTACATACCCCTCTCTATATAACAATAGAAGCCATGTTTGTGTACACAATCTGGGAGTCTATATCAAGTTTTCAATTCAAAAGTTTGAACTAGTAAGTGAAGGGATTCTCTATATAAATGACCTCAAGATTCTAATCTCATTAGCAACGTAGGACTAATCCCAATAGTCTTTTTACCAATCAGTTTGAACTTTTGGGATGAAAACTTTATATGATATCAAAGTGAGTTTTCACCATCTTCAATCTCCATGTGCTTGCAATATGTATTGCCATACATGCGAAGGAGTGCCCGGAATTTAGTCTGACATCAACCAACTATTTTCCATGCACCACTTACCAACACAAATATTGCTCTTCCCACGTGGTAACTATCCCACACCCTTGGTAACAGTTGATGGATGAGGGGAAATAATTTGTACTCTGAACGATGGATGGAGCTTGTGTCCAGTCGTCCAGCCATCCATCGGACAGGCTGGTGTGGCTGGGTGATAGGAGAGGATCCTGGTCCGAACTATAGGGGTAGTTTCGTAATACTATCGTAGAATGGCAGTTTCGTAATACTAGCCCAGAACCAGGGGGTTTTAGTAAACACATGATCACCTCGCCCGAGGCGCGAGCGGGTAGTCCTCCTTTCACTTAATTTTTGAATTTCAAAACTCAAACCGCTTCATCTTCGGTTGATTCGCTTCTCTCTCTTACTCTGTCGCCCGCCGTCCCTGATTTTGCTTAGTCTCGTGTTTCCACTGTGCACCCAGATTTTATCTTGCAGAAACCACGAAATTTCAGGTCTCTGGAGAAGTTATTGTACTTCTATTAGCTCCGTTATTCTCGAGCAAGAGCTTATCAGTAATGGGTGCTTCGGGGAAATGGATCAAAGCATTAATAGGCCATAAAAAGCCTAAGAAGGAGGAGAATGTAATCCCACATCTCCATTAACGTTCTGTTTTATTTCTTTTTTCACTTATTCTCTCCAAAATTTTCCTTCTTTTAACAGATTTTGTTTGAAATTCTGCAGGAAAAGGTTAGTGGCAAGGGCCGGAAATGGAAGCTATGGAGAAGCTCTTCAGCTGACCTTGGATCATCATTGAAGGGTTTTAAAAGTGTGCGGAAAGCGGCATCAGAAACTTCCGATTCTTCATCGGTGTCTGATGTTTTTGGTGCTGCTGTTGCTTCTGTTATTAGAGCTCCACCAAAAAGTTTCAAGGTTGTAAGGCAAGAATGGGCTGCAATCAGGATTCAGACGGCGTTTCGTAAATTTTTGGTCAGTGGATCTCATACTTTCATTTGCTTCGTTCTGTTTCTTTTCTTGCTCAGAATCCTGACCGTCGTGGTTCTTGACCTAGTAACCTGTAAGACGAACTGGGTCGATTTTGTTTAGGGAATTGAAATCCAGCATTATTTCTTCAAAAAAAAGCTTAATTTTTGTTACGGATTGATGGTAGGCAAGAAGGGCGTTAAGGGCTTTGAAAGGTGTGGTGAGGCTTCAGGCACTTGTTCGTGGCCGGCAAGTGAGGAAGCAGGCCGCGGTGACGCTGAAGTGCATGCAGGCACTTGTTCGTGTTCAGGCCAGAGTCAGGACTCGGCGTGTAACGATGTCCATGGAGGGGCAAGCTGTGCAGAGGCTAGTACATGATTGTGGTAACGAAGAAGACCTCCTAAAACAAGCTGAGGTACGCTAAGCTTTCCCTCGGGTTCACCAAAGAAATGATGTTTCCTCTGTTTCATTTCTGACATTGTTTTCAATTTTCAATTTTTAGGAAGGGTGGTGCGATAGGAATGGCACAATCGAAGAGGTTAGAGCAAAGCTCCAAATGAGGCAAGAGGGGGCTATCAAGAGGGAGAGAGCAATTGCATATGCTCTTGCTCAACAGGTATTTGAATTATTGGGAGTATGATGTCTTGTATTCTGTTGCATGAGTTTGTAGCTAATTCCGATGGTTGTTAAAAGTCCAAAGAGCTTGAAACCACTGTGATATTTTCGTTATTGGGGCTAGGGGTCCACACCCGAGGAAAATCTTATAGGTTTATATGTGTATGTTTCGGGAAATATACTTGTATAGGTTTGCTATAAATATATAGCAATGTCTTTCAGATGAGAGGACGTGAGGATGATCATTGTAATCTTGTTCTCTGTTGATAGTGAAACAGATCTCATCCTAGTATAGATGTAGGCAGAAAATCTCTGGGAAACCACCTAAATCTTTGAATTATGTGATTGTTTCTTTCTAATTCGTTATACTTTTTTGCATCGTGAAGCTTTATTCAGTTGTTGTGCCTGTCTCTTATCATTTGTCTCATAATATGATTGAAACTTCTTGGTTACAGCAATGGAGATCAGGCTTCAACCCAAATTCTTCTTTGGCCTCTTTCAAGCATTTTGAACTAGACAAGAGCAGCTGGGGATGGAGTTGGTTAGAACGCTGGATGGCAGCCAGGCCATGGGAAAACAGATTGATGGAACAAGTCCATGTTGATCACTCAGAGATGATTCCATCTAAAACCCCTGAATATTACCAAAAGTTATTGGAACCCAGTTCAGTTAAAATTAGGAAGAACAATGTCACCACAAGGATTTCTGCAATGCCTCCTTCAAGTGTTCATGCAAGTCGTTCATCTTCAGGGCCAAGTTCTGAAAGTATGTTCGATGAGAGCTCGGCATCATCTTCTTCCATCTGCAAATCTATGACTCCAGCTGTTTCTGGGAATACTGTTTTGGCATCTGAAAGGATAGAAGAGAGCAGCAACAGTCGGCCCAATTATATGAATCTCACCGAATCAACCAAAGCTAAGCAGAGGACATGCAATTATTCTTCTAACAGGATACAGAGGCAGTCCATGGATGATTTTCAGTTTCATAAGAGATCAACTCAACTTAGTAATGTGGATAGCAGAAGCAGGGCTGGATCTGATCACTCCGTTAAATTGTCTAAGCCAATCTACTTGTCACGATTGGAAAAGAACACCATGAGAACAATGGGAAAAAAAGGAGAACTCTTATAATGATTGAGAAATCTGGGTTTCTTTCAATTTGTTTCAAGAGCTCAACTTCTTGTTGTCCGATACGACCAAGAAACCCATTTAAGTTATATTATAAATTTACAGAGAGTTCTCTATGTAATGTATAAAAGTGTTTGGGAGGAATTGTGGTTATGGAATTATCACACTGGTTGTGTGTAAGTCTTTGTTCAAGATTCCTTAATGAGAGTGCATCTTTTATTTGAATATTGCAAATATAATTAAGTAGAGATTACCATTTAAGGGACTTATCTGACTATTCCTGGATGTTTCTTTTGGTAAAACTATCTTTAGATGTTGCCAAACATGTTTATGTGGAGAATAGTTTAATATTGAAGAATTGTTGAGATCTAAGATGCTTTAATATACTAGTTAATTTCTCCACCAAATCACTTAAGGTTGAATATTTCAATAATTCTGCCATAACTGGCCTTTTACAGAATTGAATTGCTCAGGTAGTTGATGGGTCATATTGTGATGGGTCTCGGTCCAATTTCTGTTGCTTTCTAATCAAAATAATTAAATCAAGCTCAAGCCCAGCCTGTCCGATGGGTATTCAAATCGTCTTCTGCCAATCTGCTGCCTGCCAAGGGCCGGATTTCAGCCGGCCCACCTCCCTATGTATTGGCAGGCAGACAGACTGATCCCCAAACCCTTAGATCAGTCGCAGGAACCTCCTGCCGCAGGAGACGATTTGGATCCGTCCGATGGATGGCTGGACTACTTGACAATAGGATACGAGCTCCATCCTTTGGTCGAAGGAGAAATTTCTATCACTCCCTTATACTTGCCTTATTTACTCAAGTACCCTTTCGCATACTCCGCAGGGACACCCTTTTTTTTTATTATACCAAAAAAAATCATGGCAGTTGCTCCGACTCCTTGAAAGGCTCAGCAGCCTCCTGCTGGTCTCCCACCATGCCGGCCGTCACCTCTTTGACCTTGTATTCGGAGATGGTCGTGGATGCTTGATCTATTCGATCCTGACATTTACTCAAGTCCAGCACCCAAACGAGTTCTCATGGAAAACTTTCTGGTTCTCCATCAGCCAAGGCCCATTTATTTTTCAACGGGCTAGGTTTCAAAGGTTTTAATAAGACCTAAATCCATTTTTAGCCTAAAAGTTTTATTTTGTTACAAATAAAACGATTACATTATTAGTTAGGTCAAGAAAATCATGTAAAACTAGATCCCAAGGGTGTGGGGAAGTTACCAGGTGAGGAGATGATCTGGATTTATAATCGACGTGGGATTTATATAAGAATATCATACATGGAAAATATAATCAGTCCATAAATGGTCTTTCAAAATCTCCACGGCTCTAAACATTTGATTTCCTCTAGTGGTTTGCGCCTTTGTTTGTCCCTCGGGATTTGAGGCTTGTTCTAGTGTTCGATTCCCCCCTCCCCTATATTGGGGGCCCCAACAAAATCAATTCATTTAGATGTGAGTAAGACACTTATTAGACAAGCATAGATCTAAAGTTGTCCACAAAATTAGTTGGCCAAAGCTTTTTTATCTAAGACTCTCTTTATATATTATAGAATTAATTATATAATACATTATGATAATATATGTAGTTGTTTGGTATGATTTATAGTTACTTATTTATATTTAAAATAAATTGATATAATCATAAAATCTATAAATAGGTTAGGAGGTGCTTATCATTATTGTGATAATCTATTATTTTTTTCTTTATGTCTAATGGTATTAAATAGTTATTATTTATAATTTATAATTTATTCTCATAAATGATTTATCATAAATGAATTATAAACATAAATATAAACAAAATCAAAGCCAGCCAAAGCAATCACTTTATAGACTTTGAACTTAATTAAATAGAAAGTTGACCCTTAACATTTCCCCCTTTTTATTCTGTTTTGCTTTTTTAGGATTGATTTTTTTTTTGTCATCAACAGTAAAAAGAAATACCTTCGTACCCTAGGTGTTTGGTGGGATTAGATTAAGATTTATAAAATGTGGAAGATATTATCGGTATTCAATATACAAAAGTATAGTCGTTTATAATCCTATCATTTTCTCCTTGTTTTTATAAATAACTTGAAAATAAAACATTACAATCCCCACTCCACCGAAGCCTAAAACATAAAACGATCTGTCCAATCTCAGTTCTGGAGATGATCCAAACCAATCCTGGACGCTTCCTTATTTATTAAGATTCTTATTCGGGTGTGCGAAGGAAGCTGACGCTGCTTTCTTATTTATTAAGATTCTTATTCGGGTGTACGAAGGAAGCAGCTGATGGTGATAACAAGAGATTAGAAAACTGAAGAAATCTGCGAGTTTTGGATTCCTACATTTTTCCGAAAGAAACAAAAGCCCCCAGCCATCGGGATTCTGACAGCCCACCAAATACGATCATGGGAATTTATTACGTACTAATAATTTGTTAAGACATATATACCCCACAACTCACAACCTTCCAAATAATTAGGAGAGGGTTTTCCTTTTTCTCTCTCTTTGTTTACACACAATTTTCATCACTTTATTAACTTCAATCTTTAACAATTTAAAAGAAAGAGAGAGGGATGAATTTCTATAATTACTCCATGTTTACCAATTGTTTAGGTTAATGTAGTTTCAAGTTAATGTTTTTATTTATTTATTTATATCGGTCTTATACTCCTACTATGTGTTACACAATTAGATTAAGGAATATAAGTATAAGAGAGGAGGATCGAACTCAAGAATTATCTCTCAGCTCAAACTTTCCCAAGCAAGAACCAATCATTTAACTAAACAGGTGTTTGCTTCATCAAACAAATGTTAACAATAAAAGAGTGTAAGCAAGTGATATAAGAGAAATAAATATTCGTGTGGTCATGTTTTGGCTAGGAAGCCATGCTGCAGTTTCGGTTTGTTTGTGCAACTGTGGAAGCAAAGGCAATAAGCAAATCCCTGTTCTTGTTGGAAGTCTTGGGCTCCCTAGATCATCTTGTAGTATTATCGGATTGTCATCAATCCAATTCGCCGCTCGATTGGACCATTTCAGTTGTTGTTTATGACATTTGTTCTTTTGTTTCTTTCTTGTATCCAAAATCGAGAGGCTCACCTACTGGTTCATCTCTTAATTTAGAGGGCTTCAAAGTGTAAGGTGTCTAGGGTTTGGTTGGTGCGCGCTCCTAATATTCTTCTTCTTCTTTTTTTTTTTTTTTTTTTTTTTTCTAGACAAATAGACCCCAATGAGAGTTGAACTCATAATTGTTTGAGGTATTGGTCTTCTACCAACTGTGTTACCCCTAGGTCCGATGGAGCCAGTATAATTGTCTCCTTTCCCTTTTGTCCATCCACAATTTTCTAGTGCCGATTTTGCTTAATAAATGATCTGTTGCCCCAAAAAGATATAAGAATTGCTACCAATTAATAGTAGAGGATATGAAAGTAACTTTTAGCTAGCTAGGTAAGCTAAGGACACTGTGGACCATCCGAGTTGAGCAGTGTAGCTGTTGCTTTGTCCATTCTACCCGCCACATGTTTTGTGTGATTTGGAAGGCACAAATTCGGTGGAATTGATTGCTCACTGCTCCCAATTGAATTAAGTAGTCCATCTACTATTTCTCATTTGGGGGGGGGGGGGGAAGGGGAATAATATAAGAAGAATCAATCAATAATTAGTGATTTGGAAGAGAGAAAAAGAAATCTAGATTTCAAGAAAGAAAACACAAATACATGGCAGCAAGATGTTGTTTCTTTTCCCTGAAATCAAACTCATGAAGACAGCTGCAACAATTGGAACCCCCATGATTTCATTCTTTTCAATTATTTGTTTTGGATTTACATGGTTTACATATCGCGTCATCATGTACAACAGTAAAAATAAAGGGAAGCTACTAAACAGCTTTGATTAGCTAGAATATATTTAATTTATGGATCCGGTTTTTTTCATTCATGAGCTATGTACAAAGTACAAATAGGGGTACGCATCTGATGCATAATTTAGGTAATTAGGAGTAGATTTGGATTACACTTTCTCCCTCTCCTTATCCAATGGCTGAAGCCACACTCAAAAAACGAAAACATAATTTTTTATTTTTTAATTTTTTTTATTTTTTTTAAGAATTATTAAGGAATCTCAAACAATATCATGAATAGAGGCATACAAGAATTAATGTATTCAAAGGAGACCACAAAGTCAGGATAAGAAAAGAGAGAGCGATGTGAGAGGCTGTGGAAATTAATCCCACAGTGGTGGTGTGGGGATTTTATTCTCTTATTTTTTTTAGGTAGAAATTCTCTTATTTTTTATAAGAATCCTCTCAGAGGTTTGGGAGAAAGGGGACGTCTCCGTTGTATGGCCGACATGTGGGGCTCTGGTGAATCCGAACTGACACCAAATCGACAATCTGAACCGACATTGTGTGTGAATTTTATGAGATATTGTAGGATAGAATTCGCAACGAGTACTGTGAGGATCTTTATCCATTATTTTTTCTTTAATGAGAGAAACATTTTCTTTTTGGGTAAACAAAGAACCATTCTCTTGTCCATTGAGATTTTGCAAAGATTTTTGTTTAGTGGGAAAGGGTTTTCTTTCTTGGAGAGAGAGAGAGAGAGCGAGAGAGAGAGAGAGAGAGAGAGAGAGAGAGAGAGAGCAGGATTTAAGAACATGGAATTGCACAAGGGATCGGCTCAGATCAGGTTGAATCAGCCCCAAAGTTCACAGGATTCCCTTAACACGCTTGAAACAATCCTTGCCAACTATGCTGACTCAGGTATTGCATGGAATCAGCCTCAACCGATCTCAATGTGGACCAATCGATTCTGGCCGATTCAATCTGATCCCTAAATCCTAGCTTATAAGGAGCTTACAGGTTTAACTCTACATGCCTTCATGCATTCGTTGGTTCAATATATAAATGCACCCCCTTCCCCTCCCTATCCATGTTACAAAGGATAGTAACGTTTTCAAAAATCATCAGATAAATCTACTCATTTATTTTAATGATCCTTTTAATCTAAATCGTCCTCTTATAGATGTAATAAAAGAACATGATATTTTTGGAAATTACAAGATAAATCTAAGTCATTCACTAATTTTCATAGTCTCTTTAATCTAAACCATTGTTTATGGCCTAGAGTTTGGAGAGTGTATTATAATGTTTAAAGTACTGACACATATGCATGGGTGTACATGAGATGCATCCTAATATATACGGGGTATTAAATTGAATTGTACTTTGAAATTTGACACATGGCTAATCTAGGTCATTTTTTTTCATCTAATGGCCAGAATGATCACAACATTTTCTCACATAATAAAATTAATGTCTTGTAACATTTGAAAAATAAAAAACCCTTGAGATAATAATAATACATTCTTTTTTTTTTCTTTTTGATAGAAAAAGATAGAAGCAGACAAACTTCAGACTTGCCTAATGGTTAAGAAGATAATGTTGTTCGCTTAGAGACTTGTTAGTGGATTAGGTCTTTTACTTGCTTTCTGTGTGTTCGATTTACACCTTCCCACCCTCACTCCCTGTCCACTTACTAAGAAGAGCCAGCTCTTAGGTAATCAATTCCACCACCTTCCCACAGTGAGTGTTGTAAATTATTGTTTTATAAAGGAAAAATTTCATGTACTACTCAAATACTTTGTAAAACATCACCTATCACCCAAAAATTCGAAACGTTATCCCACTAACTGATGGAAAAGAGTTAAAATTTTTTTAGATATTTATACCCTTCTCATTTTAAACTAAGAAATGTTAATCAATTCTAAATTACTTATTTGACCTTCTAATGTAAATAACACCACAGTGAAATAACACCATTTATTCTTATTAGATTCAATCTCACCGAAACCCTACCAACAACAAATCTCCCGCAAAAAGTTTGTGTTTTTCTCTCCTATCTCTCCTCTCTCCCTCATCGTTCTCCCCTTCCTCTTTCCCTCATCGTGATTCCCTTTCCCTTCTCCTTCCTCTCTCTCTCTCTCTCTTGTGATCCCCTTTCTTTTGTGGGATTCCTGTTCCTAGTCTTTGTTCTCCTCCTTCCTCCCTGAAAATTCGATTTCATTCTTCCTCTTCATTGAAAATTTATTTCTTTGTCTTAATAAACGGAAGAAGAATTTTGAGGGATGTTTCTTCTTCATCTCCCGTTGTTTGCCAACCAGATGTTGCTGGGGTGACGTTCGTTTGAACAACAAATCTCTCTGTTTTACACTATCACCACTCTCTCTCTCTCTCTCTCTCTCTAATCTCTATCTCTGTCATTGCTGGTGGCAGGCTGTAATGCTGGATGAGCATTCTGTTAGAATAGGAAAACCGCAGAAGTTGCCCTGAATTTCATGCTCTCTCTCTCTTAAATCAATAGTTACTGATCTGTTTGAAGCTCGCGTCTCTCAAAATTGGACCATATTTTGGGGGCAATCAGTTCTTCTGTTCTTACCTCCTCTGACCCTTCAACAAATGACCCATCTCATGCTCTGTTCAACTGCTGATATCTCTTTTAACTTCATCCTTCCTCAAGAGAAGTTGGGTTTTTTTTTAATGGTTGAAAAATTCTACCCAGATCCATTGAAGACTACAGTTGCCTCCAAGTCCTACAATTATGTGAAATTCTGCTAGGTCTGGTTTTTTGAGGCTGCGAATACGGTTTATGCGTTCATTTCGTGAAGTGGGATCGAATCAGATTTGTGGTTTTCAACAATCTTCTTCGTGTTTATTGAACTGATGATCTTATTTTGGATGCACTGGAATTATTCTACAAAATTCCCAAGAGGATGTTGTCTTTTGGAATACGAAATAAATTTTACAACCACAGAGAAGAGGAGTCAATATTGGAAACGAGAATAAGATAAATCAAGAAACATCAAATCAAAACAGTGTGAAATGCAACATATATAGTTCTGAGAATAGAAACAAAACCAGATAAACATAAAAAACCATGAACGAAGAAGTTTAGTGAAATTTGTAACAAAGATGGCTATGTTCGTAAAACCAAGGAGGATGGAATCTCAAACAGGAAATTCAAAAAAATCAAAAAAAAAAAAAAAAAAAAAAAACTGGAGAACAAACCTACCTAAGATCGAAAGGGAGAAGGACCAGAGAAAGAAATCAAATAAAAGAGAAATTGAAAAGGGGGCTGTCAATTTCTGGAGACGGAGAAAATCAATTGCAAGAGCAGAACCACAGATCAAACGGAGAAAAACACAGAAAAATTATAAAAGAATAGAGATTAATAGAGACCTAGAAGCTCTGGGAACGATTTGCAAGAAGGAATAGGTTCAGTAGAGGGGAAGACAATGTGTCCAAGGGTTTCGCCTTTGGTTGTTGAAGATCTTTGCTTTTAGAAACCTTTCTTCAGCTGTTGGAATGAAAATAAAAAAGAGGACAAAAAAAAGACAGGTTTAAAAAGGAATCTCCGACGTAGGATCAAATCCTTGCGTTGATGTTCTTTGCAAAACAGCTTTAATGTCCGATAATCATGGAGGATCCTTACAGCGATGTTCTTCATCGGCGAACAGAATAGCATAGTGAGAGAGAGTTCGAGAGTTGAAGTTAGGGTTTGGGATTTTTACTGTTTCTCCCAAACACGAAATGAGGGGTAGGGTTAAAAATAACTAAAGGGTAAAGTCAATTTTTCTCTTTACAATAAGGGTATTAGTGTCAAACCAAAATTTGTTAATTGCTGACATCAGTAACTAACGGCTCCGTCGTAAGGCTTTGGATCTTTTTGATAAACATTTTGGATTTTTTAGTGGTAGGTGATGTTTCACAAACAATTTGACTACTACATGAAAATTTTCCTTTTATAAATTAAAGTTTTCAAAATAAGAGATGTCCTTGGATTTGTTTTTTTCCTTGGTATAATGGTTGTGAGGTGATGTTGGTGAGGTTAGAATTCAAGACCCCTTGGTGATTGCTTTAAGCAAGATGAGTCTTTTTCTTAGTCCCACATAGAATGTGGAAGAGACCTTGGAACAACATATAGTTAATTTTGAGAACTATAAAAGACATGATTATTTAGAGGGAAGATTCCCTCTTCCTTTGTGTCTAGGTTGGATCTGGGTTCCTTTTCACTTGCGTGCACACACCTTGCCTTGCCTCACGTGCATGTGTGGGTTTGAGATCTATTTTTTGGATCTCGAATGGGCTGGATTTATTTTTTTACATCAGTTGGGTAGGAAACAGTTTAAACCGTTTGACCCAAACTGGATCCACTAGGGAATGAACATGTCTATTCAAATGGATACATCATTATCAAAGAGGTGCAATCCCATCACTCGGATTGGGATCAGATGACCTAAGCCATGAGATCGAAAGACACATCTGTTCCTTAAGATACATCTTTATGAATGGATGCCATCTGAGCTCTTAGATCTGGATCTTAAGATCCAAGCCGTTGATTGGAAGGGGTACACTCTAACTGTGGGGTACTTTGTATAGACATGTCCTCTATAAATAGAGGAGGAGGAAGCATTAATGAGTACATGTTTTTGGACAGAATTGATATTGTTCTCTCACTCTCTCTCCCTCTCCCTGAGTTATTACCGTTGGTATTCCCCTAACTCTTTGAATACTGTCAGAAACTGCTGTTTTATCTTGAGGCAATTTTGTATCATAGCCCGATTGCACCTATAGAGACAAATATTGATTTTAAAACAATATCGATTATAATATGATCTAACATGTATCATCTTCATCTTGAATGGTCCTTTTCTATCTTCATCAACTGTTCCACCTCTTGGGTCTACATTACTAAGCTGCATTTCTTTGTCAAAGAAAATAAAAAGGTCATCGACTTTTGCCTAATCTTTTTTTATATTTTATGCTTTTACTCATGTGATAAATATGGAATTCAGGCTTCTCATTCTTTTGTTCTTTTCTCTTTTTTTTTGTTTTTTTTGTCGAAGAAACTTTAACTTCAAGCATCCATACACAGAGGACATGAATAGACAACCATGACTCGACAAGTATTTAGGCAAAAGATTTTTTAGTTGGCAGGCCCGGAATATGAGCTACCAGTCAGCATCCTTTTTCACCTACAAAAATGGTTTCCAATCATGAATTTTTTAATAACACCCCTCAATCTCTATCTCCGATGAGTTTTTTATTTTTTATTTATTTATTTATTTATTTATATATATATTTTTTTATGTGGGGGTTAAATTCAATCGCTGATGAGTTATTTGGTCTTCGGATTACAGAATTAGGTCATCTTAACAGTATATAGATTTAAAACTGAATTTTCAAAAAATTAGGAGAAAGAGATGTGAACATCTGTGTGCTTTATTGGGGGAATCATAATAAAAAATATTTGTAAATATAGGTCAGGTTTAGTCTAAACCGTTTAGATGATCGACAGAAATTTTCACTTAAACATTCAATCCTTTATACGCCTTTATAAGGACTAAGAGAAAAAAAAATTACCATAAATATTTAAATCACAAGTGAGGCAGGAAGAGTGAGAGAAAGAGAGATATAGATTTCAAGGAAGAGAGAGAGAGAAGTACATGCCAACAGCATATACTTCCTTCTACCCTTTTGAATTTATTCAATTGTGCTTCTACTATCAGTGGTGCACTAGGTTTGGGTTGGGCTTGGATTGTCGGGTTGAGAAATCCTAGCCCATGTAGGGCCTTGGGTACAGGATGGATTGGGTTTGACCTTATTTTTGTCAATTTTATGTTATTTTTTAGGTAGTTATCCACGTAACAAATGAATGTGATGTTTTTGAAAATGATAAGAAAAATTTGAGTATTCAATTATGTATTTTTTTAAAATCTAAACTATTGATTTTTAAAAGAATATTAAGTAATGTTTAGAGTACTAGTACACATGTGTGTATATTAAATAGATGCATGCCACTACAAAAGAAGTATTTATGAATTAAACATTGAAAAATGACATGTAGTAATCTAAGCCGTGTTCTCCCTATCCAACAATCAGGATGAACACAATATCATCTGTACATGTGGAAAAATAGATGACTTTTGACATTTAGAAAGAAGAATAACAGACTCTTGTAACAATAAAATGTTGCCTAATTTTTTACATAAAATTAAAATTTATTTTTTAAACTGAAATAGTTGTATATAAAATTTATTAAATTAATGATGCTTATTAAACGTAAAATTGTGATACTTCATCCATGGCTCTTATTATGTATATCTATAACCCATATTTAAATAAGGGACTGTTTTAGTGACACCTCGATAAATATATTTAGAATTTGTAATCTTCTTTTAATTACCCCTCGTCTAATCTTTTTTTTTTTTTTCAATTTATGATGAAAAATGGTTTTTAAAATAATTTGAATGTGATCGTCTTGCACATTTTTGCCCCGGTTTTAGAAATTGTATTGTAATAAAGGAGGATGGAAAACCCATTGAATGGTCAAGGAAAAGAGAGAAATACCACAAAATAAAGAGAGCAAATGGTTAATGTGAGAGGATGTCGGAAGGAATCTCAATAGTTTCATTGTGGGGAAAATTTTCCTCCATCCAAATGCAAATTTTTTTTTTTTGTCATACTCTCTCAACACAACTGGTTAATGTGAGAAGGTGTCGGAAGGAATTTCCGTATGGTTTCAATAAGCTTTTTAATGGATATGAAATACTGTTTTTAAACTGTACAAAACACGGTTTCTAATTTGATATGAAATACAGATCTAATTTGGAACGAAATACTATTCTATTGCAATGTGGAATAGTGGAGTGCTTGTGTGACAATGTGAATATAAGACCCGCTATATAAACGGTTATATGATATCTAATAGTATAAAAAATAATATATAAATATGTATATAAACATTATATAAATTGGTAACTAAAGAGTACTACTGATATTATCGGTATGAATTATTATTGTACCATATAGAAAACAATATTAAATCTTGAATCATTAGTGTACCAGATAGAAAATAGTATACCAATATCGATATAAATGTCAATACTCAATACTCTTAAACATAGAATAGAATTCAAAATATTTTTTTTTGATACAGTCATCCATAGAGAACTGTACTAGTTTGTAAATAAAAATCATAATAATAGATGAAAAGGCCAGATCACCTACACTTACTAGTATGCTCTTTGGATGACAAGTGTCCTATGGAGTTAACGGTGCTAATTTTCATTAACTAAATAAATTATATTTTTTTAATTCCTTTATTTAGATAATTGATTTGATGAATTGGCAATCATATTTTTTTAAGTAAGTAATCTATTAGGAACTCTAACAATTTTTAAGGTAAGTAAATCAATTAGAAATAAAACTCTTAACGATTTTTAAAAAGAAAAAAATAGAAATAAAACTCTTAACGATTTTTAAAAAGCAAAAAATTAGAAATAAAACTCTCATAAAATCAAGATTTTTTAATTCAACGGCGGCTTATTCTCATTAAAAAAAAACGTGATTTCCTTTTATCTCTCTCTGATGTAAGCCAACTTCGGACTTATGGAAAAATAACGGAACGAGAGAGTGTAAGATATGACAAAATGGGTCAAAACAGATTGCCGTGAGGTGCGGAAACAAATTTTGGAATTTTTTTTTAAAGATAAAAAAGATATAATTGATGGAAATGAAGGTGATGTGACTTACTTCTTTTCTAGAATGTAAATCAACTCCAAAGGTGGCCTACAAATCTTCTAGGATGTAGGTAAAGAATAAAATTCAACTCTTCTAAGATGGAATAAAACATCTTCAAGGTTTCAAAGGAGAACTCTTCTAAGTTCAAGAATTGCATTTAGGCAAATTTCATTCATAAGAATCACTTCAAATTATCTCTGCAATACAAACTACTTTGGTGGCCTTTTATAGGCATAATAGAGAAAATAAAAAGACAATCATATCTTTAAATCCAAAGGCTGAAAATACAAAATAGAAAACAATAAATGATAGATTAAAAAAAATAGACTCTTCCAATGCAAGAGGTTACTCCAATGAGCATTGATGTAAGTTCCAAAGTCTTGATTCAAGGTCCAAGGTATTGATGCTAGGTTCAATGTCTTGATGCAAGCTCCAATGTAGAGAAGACTCTAGAATCATTGATTAAAAAATGCCACCTCACTCTCCACTAGAGACTTGAAAGATCACCAAAAAGGGACTGGTTTTAAGGTGGCTAGGGCTAGGTTCTTTAGTTTTTTTATAGCATGGTTCATACCTTTAGGCCAAATGATTTTGGGTCAAATGGGCTTGGTGGGCTTGGGCCTTGATGTAATGATATAATTGTTTAACATGTCTCTTTATCCAACTCTTTTTTAACTCCGAGTTAATTTGATTTGTTTTTTTATTTATTTTAAATTTCTATTTTCTTTTATCCATTACTTCTTCTTTATTTTTTAATTCGACCGAACACACAACTCTGAGACAAAATCTAAAAAATCTTTTTTTTTTCTTTATGAGATAAAGTTCTGTTGAATTAAAATAACAAAATCTAAAGAAAAAAAAAAGAGGTGGAGAGAGAGAAAAAGAAATCACGTTTTTTTTAATGATAATAAGCCATCATTGAATTAAAAAATCATGATTTTATTAGAGTTATATTTCTATTTTTTTTTCTTTTTAAAAATCATTGAGAGTTTTATTTGTAATTGATTTACTTACTTTAAAAATTGTTAGAGTTTTATTTCTAATAGATTAATTTTAGGGTTTATAACCGTGAGCTATCCTACTCTTCATCGAGTAGAAGAGAATCTTTTGCATCTGATAGGACCTGTTCATATCGCAATATTTAAATCCTCTCCTCCAAGAGAATCTGGAGGAGAGGTGGCGCCCTATTTGGATGGACCACACCTGGGGCTCGGATGAATTCGAGCCATCTGAGCCGACAAGCTGAGCCGACAGGGGATGTTGGCTTGGATGGAGGGCTTGGCTCGGATGGACGGCTCGATTCACTTGAGCAGGTGTCCTACATCCAATGATGGTAGCACCTCTCCTCCAGATTCTCTTGGAGGAGAGGATGTGGATCCCATATCGCATGTGAGCCATGTGTCCCAACAGGCCTGTCCAAAATCCATTTAAAGCCAAAGGAACCTCCAAAAGCCTTCGCAGATCTTGCCACAAAACTTAATTGAGATCCTCGGATGGTGCCGGCACCACCCTCAACTAATTCATAAATACTGTACTCTCCATCGTTCCCATTTACTTTTCATTCCTATAGGCTGCTGCACTGTAGTTTGAGGAGAGAGAGAGAGAGAGAGAGAGAGAGAGAGAGAGAGAGAGAGAGATAGAGAGAATGGGTCGTCATTTATGCTGCAACAAACAGCAGGTCAGGAGGGGATTGTGGTCACCTGAGGAAGATGAGATACTGATCAATTACATTTCCACCTATGGTCATGGCTGCTGGAGCTCACTTCCCAGGCGTGCAGGTAAAATTAAAATCTAATGGTATATCATACAATTCTGGATGATATGTCTCCACATGATTGCCCAATCTTTCTCTATCTGATCTCTCTAGATCTCCATATTGTTTTCTGATGATCAACATGCAGTCTTATTTGGTTAGTTCTCTTTTTTTCTTTCCTGGTTTGTCTATTCAATGGTGCAGGCTTGCAAAGATGTGGAAAGAGTTGCAGACTAAGATGGATTAATTACCTTAGTCCTGACCTAAAACGAGGGAAATTCTCTCATCTAGAAGTATCCCTTATCACCCAACTCCATAGAATTCTTGGTAACAGGTAATACCATATATATATACTGCTAATTACTATCCTTTTGTTGATCATTATCATTGTAAGAATGATCACATTATTATGTATAACTATAATTTTAATTTTTTTTTTTTTTAGATGGTCTCTGATAGCCAAGCAGCTGCCAGGAAGAACTGATAACGATGTCAAGAACTTCTGGAACTCAAACATAAAGAAGAAACTTTTCTCTCATGCTGTTTCTGACCTAGCTATAGCCACCCTTCCTGATATCTCCAATCACCATTCTGGTTTTAATGAAACTGCTTTGCCAATGCTTATCCAAGAGGAATACTTTCGACTTCCAAATCCCATGTCAGTTCTTCAAACTTCCAACAATGTTGGACCTCCTTGTGTCCCAACATGGCCTGATCTTGAGAATCAAGAACATTCCAAGTTCACTTCCATCGATTTTTGTGATACTTTGGTGATGCCTGAGATACCAAATCCGTTGGAAAATCAGATGGAAATGTTGGACTTTGAAGTCGACCCAAGTGGTAGCTTTCCAAGTTTGGTATATGAGTCTTACCCATATGTACCCACCAACCTAAGGGAGTGTATTGTTGCTACTATGATGCCATCGTCTTCATCCTCTTCTGTACCATGTGGCCAGGTGTCTTATTCTGAACTGATCTAATTACCTACTTAATTTCAAACTTGAGTTCATAGACATGGCAGCTGGCTGGGTTTTGTACTTGGTATCGTATGAGTACAAGGGGCTCATTAACTAATTAATAAGGGAGATCTCTAAATGCATGTGTCATTGTCCTAAGTCGTTCTCAATGCTAGAGATATGTAGCTAGCCTATATTTGGAGGCTATATAGGCTTTCTATTTTCTGATGTAAGTTATTAAAAATAAAGTTGCAGATACAACATGGTTATTTCTTTTTTTCTTTTTATTTTATTTCTGGACTTTTGGGGTGATATTGTTTCATAAATTCAGAATAAACCTGATTATTCTTGATTATTTTCTGTTAAAAAAAATTTAAGTATCCATAATTTTGGGGGCAATAATCTCAAATATTTCTGAATTGAGTTGAATTTTCAGTTTTTTTTTTTGGTAGAAGAAATTCTTGAATTTTTCAGTTGAGTAATTACATTTGAAAAATATCAAGTTCAAAAAATTTAATTTTTTTAAAATAAAAGACTAATATTAGTTAGTCGGTGTTAAACAGGTTAATTTAGAATGAATAATTGGACATGATATCAAGCTAATAAACAGTTGGATAGGGTACATAGAAAGCAATATAATGTAAACCCAATTTAATAGAAATACCATTTGGATTCAAATATAATGTTTAATAATTTGAACTTGTCAATAAACTAAAAAAAGTTATCTTGCAAATTATCTCTCTTTTGTCAATCGATCTTTGTTTTTATCCCTCTTTTTTTGTTTTGCTCTTTTGAGTGATGACCAAATGATTGCAAGAGTATATGAACTGATCACTATCAAATAACCTTATCTCATACACACTGTACCAACCACTTATTAGAATGACTACAGACTGCAAGTCATCCAAAGGAAGGTGATCTTTTTGTATGCTGTATGCCTACATTTTTTTGAAACATTTCTAGTAGTTTTTGTAGACGGAGATGGAATTGTGAGAGCCGATGTTCCTTCTAGAAGGGTAGAATCGAAGTATAATGTCAAACAAGTAGGTGTAACTGTTGAGTTCTATGATAGCGGTTTTACTATTTGATGAAATTGAATATTGGGCACCTTGCCCCTTGTCATTTCACCGCTCACTTTATTACCAAGGATCTTTAAATTAAAAATTTGTCGTTTGTTTATTATTTGGTTTATCATTGATTGGATCAAGATGCAAAGACCGTGCATCTTTTCCTTGGTCATTTCACTGTCTATGCGAGAGGACATTGTTATGTCATTTCACCTTATCCTTAATGATTCACGTTAGATTCCCACTGAGATTGGTATCAAATTATTTTGTATTATTTTTCTTTTTGGCATTGTTTGAAATCGTCAATTTAAAGTTGTTAACAGGGATTAATCAAGAGTAAAATGTTGCTAGAGAAAAAAACAACACAGATATAATCAAGACCTAGTGATATATTCTCTCTTTCCATTTCTGTAGGAGAATGCAGACATACCAATGGACTTTGCATCTTTAGATGGCTAGAGACCCCCTGTGTGAGTTATTGATGAGGTTGTACACTTTTATGAAAACAATCCAGCTCTAATGGAGGTCACCAAGTAGTAAGGCCTGCATAATTAGCTAGGTCAGTCCAAACTCAGCCCCAGAATTCATTCCACCGGTTTCAAATTCTTGTCTGACTGATTTAGCTTTGGCTTAATCCAATCAGTCGTCCAAAATTACATTATTATAAAATATCTTTTAATAATTAATATATGAACGGGGGATCGTCAGCATCAGCTCGGGGTAATGGAAGAGTTGCATGGGGAATTCCCCCTCCAGGAGGGGGAGGGGGTGGCGGCGTAGAAATTGTCCATTTTTGGAGGATGGTGGTCATATTATCCCTCTTATTTCTGGGTGTAAGAGACACATAACGGGACAAAGATATTTTTTTTCCCTAATATATCTTAGGTTTTGTTGTTTTTAAATGTTCTATTCCCACAGTTGTAGTCTCCTTTGATAAACCAAGAATTACACTAAAATTATGCTTGCGAATTGGGGTTGGCCTAAGTCCAGCCTAGGCTTTGCCCATCTTAATTTTTTGAGTGTATTATGATTATATATAATTTAGGTTAATTAAGGATTGGGGCTTAGTTTAGGGTTAGAGATTAAGAAATTCTATAGCAAAAAATAAAGGGAAAGTTTCACCCATCCCCCCCCCCCCCCATGAGGTATACTTATAATTCAATCACTCCTCATCTTGGTCTATCATGTCAATCATCTCTCCTACTTTTGAAAATAAGTATCAAACAGGCCCTATAGTGGATTAAGTGATGAAATGAATTGTAACTACTATTTTTAATGGTAACAACATCGTCATAGGGAAAGCTAAAACCATGAGTTTTTCTTCTTCCGGATATAAATACCATACGCCACCTTTTAATCAAGATCATACTAAGTAGTTCCGAAGCTAGAGTTTCTGAAACTTGCGTAATGGTAAGTCTATTTTCGTCCCTCGTTTCTCTGAAGAAATTTTGTTCTGATGTACCCTTTTTTCTCAATTCATTCGCTGTGAAACTTGAAGTTTTGATATGATATGGGCAGTGCAAAGGAACAGGAAGCTTAGGTAAGAGTAGGAACAAGACTTTGTTTGAGATGTGGACAAGTAGCTTTCATCTTCAGAAGAGCAGATGCGCTTCCTGCAGTTACCCTTCAACTATTTTGGTGGTCCTTTTTTTTTTTTTTTTTTTTTTTTGTTAGGTTTGGGTTTTATTCTCTCTTACCTCTTGGGTCGGTTTTGAGTATAATTTGTAATCATCCTTCTATTTTTTTTTTTTTATTAATGAGACTTATGGTTTACAATTTTTGGGTGAGAGTGAATGCTATTTGTATCTCCTCAGTTATACCCAGTTGAGAAAACGTACGAGACTGGTGTGAGTTTTCTTGTGCTCTGGCTTTTACTTGGTGAAAGGAAACCTAGAAAAAAATTATGTATTTAGCGCAACTGTCGTTCTCAATGGTCTGCTTGAGGTTACTGAATTTTCAATGCAATGAACCATAGAATCATCCTGCAAATATTCGGGAGTGATGTGTAATACAACAAACTTTCTAAATCCAACATCCATGTGAGAGTTCAGTGGAAAGGTAGATGGGATATGGAATTCAGATCACTGTTTGGAAACTTCTACGTTGGAGCTGAGCTTCAAAGAGTAGAAGATGAAAATAAAACACCATGATGAGTATGGCAAACAGAAAAAAAAAAAGCCTTAGAAATCTTTTTTACTTAAGTTACCAAAAGGTAAAAATATCATTTTATAATCTTAGTGGTAATATTGCTCTTAAAAATAATAGTTACGAGTCATTTTATCACTTAACCCATTCCAGGGTATGGTTGATACTTATTTCTAAAAGCAGGGGAGGTAATTGACATTTTGGGGATGATGTGTGGCGTTGATGAGCTGGGTAAATGCTATATGGTGTAAGGGGGCCTCTCCTCGGGTTTCTTTGTTTGGATGGCATTGGTGCTATGGCCTTTAAGAATAGTTCACCTGCATGCACTTGTAGCCTCCTTGGTATTCCATCACCATCCATATTCAGTGGATCCCATACTCTAGAGGTGGGTTTCACACCACATTGACGGTGATAAAATCTCCTATAAAATATATGTATATGCAGTGATCCCAAGTCACTAGGGTTTGGCAGGATTTGTTACTTGTGTTCCAAATGCTCAACGCTTATACTCTTGGTGGAAGTGTAAGAGGCGGTTGATTGGTTTGAAGGATCTGTGCAGGGATGCTGGGATTATCGTGGTGGCTAAGGTTATCTGGGAAGGGCGAAACCATTCTTTGAACGCTGGTGTGGCATTCAGAGATACTTTAGGTATGATCCGAGTGGCTTTTGCTGTTGTGTGTTGGCGAAAGTAGCCGTTCTCATACACCACATGTGAGCCTGTGACACCTGCTTACAGGAGCTTGGTAAGGCCTTTAAATTATCATTATTTTTTAATTGGAGAAGAAGATAGACACAAAATTATCCCCCTTTTCATGTGCAGCTCCAGTTCCTCCTTGATTGTCACCCCTTTTTCATCCTCATCAGTAGTCATGGCCAATTCAAAAACGACAAGGCTCCTTATATGGGTGGTTGCAGCGACCGTGGTAGTGGCAGTTCTACTTTATTGACTGGCTGAGTCGACCCAGCGCCGCTGCCGGAGTACTTATTGTCTCGATCACCGTCCATTCTGCCGCCAAAACGATATGATTGATTTCGAGAATCGGCGGAGGTTAGGGGTGAGGACCAAAGTTTGGTGTTTCATAGCGTCGCTGCCGGAGCACAAGCACTACGAAGCCTGGAGTTTTATATGTGCTTCATTTGATCCAACACTCATTTAACATTGAAACTCCTACTTGTTTGTGGTAATGGTAGGTCAACCAAGAATCCGGACTATCTGAAGAGGAAAGATGGAGGTTGGGATTGGTAAAGGCAGGAGTAGCAGAAACTGTGGAGACTCAAAGATGAAAGAACCAACATAAAACAAAATGAAAGAATGGAGAAGATAGAAGAAAAGGTTATACTTTTGAAAGGTATTTTTTTAAATTACCCAATATTTAAATTAACACTGTTACTAAGAAAATAGTGGATTGTAATTCCAATAGATAAGTATAATAAATCAATTATCAGGTGACGTCTGAATAAATTTACCTTTTTGTGAAATAACTGCAAATTAACGAGTCTAACGACTAAAGCTGAGATTCCAAGAAAATTCAAAATGAATCAGAATCAGAATCAGAATCAATGGGAAACCTCTGATTGCACGGAAGGATGAATGAATGAACACACCTCTCAAGCGGTCACCATAACTATTGCCACACAGGGATTCCCTCGTAAAGCTTGTGTATATGTATGGACTCCGGAGGCCGGGTACTTCATACTAAATTCTTTAGTTGGAAGAGATAAAACCGAACACACTATAAATATCATACAATCCATAAAGGTCAATTGGTTTTTCACTTCAGTGTTGTTGGGCCTTTTGCCCAATAAGACTTTAGAGATGGTAGGGAGGACAGGAAGGGGATTGCTTACTTGGCAAGAAGTAGACGTGAAAACACTGAACACCTCACTCTCTATCAGTCTTCTCTGACATTCTCTCTCCTATGTTGTCCCTTATTGACCAATCTACTATATAGTCTACATCCATGAGTGGGCACAAGCAAACTATAGTAGAGAACCCACTCACTATTGTTAGGATCCACATCCTCTCCTCTCAAAGGTTCGGGAGCAGGGTGAAGCCCTCGTTGGATGGCCGATACATAGAGTTCGGGTGAATCTGAGCCCTCCATTAGAGTAGACACCCTCTGTCGGCTCAGCTTGTCTGCTCGGTGTTGGCTTGGATGGAGGGTTCGGATTCACCCGAACCCCACGTGTCAGCCATCCATTGGGAGCGTCCCCCCTCCTCCTGAATCTCTGGGAGGAGAGGATTTCCCACAACACTATTGTAGGGAATCTTCCACAATACACTAATAGGTATACATAAATCAATATCTTTAATGGGGGCTCAAAATGTGAGGATGAGAATGTGAATTTTATGAAAGATTGTGGGAAGGATTTCTCAGAATGGTATTGTGAGGATCTTTATTCATTATTTATTTTTGAGAGAACTATTTTCTTTTCAGGTCAACAGATAACCATTGTCTAGTCCGTTGGAATTTCACGAAGTTTTTTTGCCAGAAAAGGGTTTCTTCTTTCTTGAATAAAGGGGACTTGGGGGGGGGGGGGGTTCAAATAGAGACAATATCATCCATCAAGATCATTCATGAGTTATGTGGACTAAAGACAACCGCTAGCACAGTAGAGTGCAAGCACTCAGGAGCAGGGTTTAAGAACACCGAATCATGTGAGGGATCAAACGGAGACAATATCATCCATCAAAATCATTCATGAGTCATGTGAACTAAAACCCTTCTTCTTGAAATAAAAAGGGGACTTTTTTTTTTTTTTGGGGGGGGGGGGGGAAGGGGAGTTTCAAGTAGAGACAATATCATCCATCAAGATCATTCATGAGTCATGTGGACTAAAGACAACCGCTAGCACAGTAGAGTGTCACACCCCAATTTTGAAAAAATCATAATAGTCTGATGAACTGTCCATAGACCAACGGTTCAACCAGGATCTCGTATAGGCCGTGCCCATTCGATTAAACCAAATACATCCCACAAGAAAATTCAAAGTAAATAAACGATAGTCGAAGTCTTTAATACTAATGAACTGAGTATCTGATAGTGATATCATAATTAAGTATCCAATTATCTCCAATATACCTCAAGATATAAAATAAAGTAAAATAATCAATTACATGTTCCAATAACTAAACAACTAAGCTAATAAAAAAACACATGAGTTGCACTCGTACGACGAATCATGCGCATCTTCTTCAGCTTCTACGTCCATCGCAGCAACGTGTCCATACATCGACGCATTCATATATTCTACAATAGTAGGACCTGCATCATGAACTAAAAATATTCGACCTCAAAAGGGTGAGCATACATCACGGCTCAGTGAGCAAACAAAACAATACAACAAACATATGCATGCATTAATTCATATCTTTGGTTTGTTTTTTAAGTTTATAATGTGCTATAGAAAGGTTTGGTGGTCGTCGCACCTCTATACACGAGTGTGTGAATCCCCCAAATGGATTAAACAACATTATCGTCCCACATACACCCACCATGGAATAGAGATAGAGCTAAAGTGTCCGAATCAAACACCGTCAATACTTTCTCTGATGCCCTACCCATACCAACACGTAAGCCCCTATTGGCGAGGGCTTGCAAACTGGGCTCGCAATTAATCAATCCTAATGCCATTCAATGTATCCAAGGCCTCACCCCCAGTATCCCTCAATAAGTCCGTAGAGATAGAGCTAAGGCCCCCCGATAGAGTCGGAGACCACACGGTCCGAGACCACCTCCCCTGATGCCCTACGAGGTAATAGTTCTGCTAAGGTAATGGCGATACGACGATGTTAGTGGGCAAGACTTGAGTAGAGATAGAGCTAGAGTCTGGTGACGAGGTCGAAGACTACCATGCCACGTCCTCCCCCTGATGCTACACTCGCATTCAACACACCAACCACACACATACATTCACATGCCTATTCCTAGCATCATCATCAATATCATGTTATAAATAAACGAAATTAAATATGCATGAACAGTAATAGCAGGAATATTGGATGACATGTAAGATGCACATTACAAGCATAAAAGCATAGAATCAATAATGGCATTGGACTCAATAAAAATAAAACAGTTTGTTATAATCCAATTAGTTTAGGTCTTGTTCCCTCACATTTGATCGTTGGTTGTTCCTCTTTCAAGCTTTGTAAATCACTTTTGGACCACTTGAAAACCTAATAAATGTATAGATTCTAAGTTAGAGTTCATATTCATTAATTAAAATGTTTAAATGTTCCATCTGGAATCAATCACACCTCTAGAAGCTGAGTGGTCGCAGGTGTGGCTGCACCTGTGGTCTCAGTTTCTGCGACCACAGGGTGTGTGGTCGATACGTGTGGTCGCATATCATGCGACCACACCCTCCCTGGAAACTTCCCGAGGGCGTGTGGTCGACACATGTGCCTCGTGTGGTCGACCATAGCTGCGACCACACGAGTGTTTGATTGACTTTCATTCTCAGTCTAATCCCTTCATGATTTGATTCTTTGAACTATCATTAGGATCCTTTCTATGATTGATCCATGGTCTTAATTTAGTATTTTTCACAATCATCTACTCCAACCTACTCTTCATGAATTTCCTTTGAGTTTCTGTCTATGGTTCTCATGGTTGAGATCCTACTTTGAATCAATACTTCCTCCATTATTTATTCTAGGCATTCAACTAAGGTAGGGGATGTTTTCATACCTTAAACTTGTTGAAGAATCAGAGCTCTTTCTGAAATTCCTTCTATTAGTCTTCCTCTTCAATTCTCCTTCTCTTTCTCCTCCTCTCTTTCTCTCTCTTTCAGTTTGAGTTCTAAAAGAATAAAAGAGGCTAAGGGACGTCCTATATATAGAGAAAAACTCTCCATATAGAGTCCTATTTTGATTAGGAAAGAACCCCCTTCAGATTAGGAAGGTTTCCTAATCACGGAGTCAGTTTGACATCGTGTGGTCGCACGTGGGGTCGTAGGATCTGTCGACCACACGTCCCAAATCTGCGACCACAAGTCCCAGACTCCTGTGGTCTCACTATTTTGAAGTGTGGTCGACCACACCTATTTAGGTATGCGACCACACGTCTCAATTAGATGATTTATGGTTCGGATTACATATCTGGCCTTGTGGTTTCTTCATGCACTTGGTCCGCTTGGTCCGACCATGATAGGAAGACTTGATACAAAATGATAAGACCGAGTTAGTACTATACGGGTCTTACATAGAGTGCAAGCACTCAGGAGCAGGGTTTAAGAACACCGAATCATGTGTGGGATCGGCTCACATTTGGTAGAATCAACCCCAAAGTTCACAAGAATCACTTAACGTGCTTGAAACAGTATTCCTTGCCAACCAAGCTGACTCAGGTTCTACATGGAATCAGCATGGCCGATTCAATCCGATCCCCAAAATCTAGCTTAGGAGCTCACCGGTTTGACGGTCTTCCTTTGTTGTGTTCAATATATGCACACCCTTTCCCTTCCCTATCCATTTAATAAAGGATCATAATGTTTTCAGAAATCATCACATAAATCTAAGTTTTTATTTTTATTTTTTATGATCTTTTTCATCTAAACCGTCTTCTTGTCTATGAAATAAAAGAACATGACAATTTTAGAAATCACAATATAAATCTAAGTCATTCATTTTTATAGTTTTTTTAATCTAAACAAATTTTCTGGTTTAGATTTTAGAGATTGTATAGTAACGTATAGAATATTGACACGTATGCATGGACATACACAAGATGCATACTAGTACATACGACGTATTAAATTGAATTAGAACATAAAATTTGACACATGGCTAATCTAGGTCATGTTCTCTTTATCCAATGACTAGAATAGATACACCATTTGTTCACATAGCAAAATAAATGTTTTATGACAATTAGAAAAATAACTAACCCTTGAGGTAATAATAATAATTCACTCTTTTTTAATAGAAAAAAGATAAAATCATACAAACTTCACACTTGTCTAATGATTGAAAATAACAATATTACTCATTTTAAGGGCGTGCCAAGACTTGATAAATGGATAAAACCTTATGACTTACATGCACCTTCCCACCCTCACTCCCACTCCACCTAAGAAGAACCAACTCTTAGGTACCAATTCCACCTCTTGGCCCCACGGTAGCCAGTGTTGAACGTAAAGGGGAAAAAAAATAAAGGACAAAACAATACGATTGTGAACTTAAAAAAAAAAAAAAAAAAGAAATCAAGGGTCGTGGGAGTAGTAAATTTTGGAAGCACCACGTGTTTGATGTGAATTATTAATCTACATTTTTGTCAAAGAAAAGAAAAAGACATGGACTTTATTTGTCGTCTAATTTTTCTGGTTCTTTTCTCTCCATTTCTTGTCAAACGAACATAAGTCATAACTTTAGAATCTCTAACAGAAGACATGAATGGACAACCTTGACTTGACTTATCAGTTGTGTATTTGGTCGGCGTACCAGGTACATGATGATCCAAATCCTTTTATGTCTGAATTTGGGTCAGAGAGTTGACGATCGGATGGATGGTCGCCACCTGATTTTTGAGTGAATCTAAACCCTTCATCTGAGTCGATATTTCAATCGACAAGCTGAACAAATAGGAGTGTCAGCAAGGATGGAGGGTTTAGATTTACCCGAGAATCAGGTGGTGACGATCCATCCAAGCCGCCAACTCTCCTGCCCAAACTCAGACAAAAGAGGATTTCTATACGATTATGATAGTGTAGCTGCCAGTCAGCATCATTTTACACCCACAAAAATAGATTCTATATATGAATTTTCGATAATGCCGCTCCCATCTCTATCTCCGCTGAGTTGTTTGGTCTCTGGACTACAGAATTAAGGTCATTTTTAATAATATAAAGATTTAAAACTGAAGTGAAAATGTGCCGGGGTAATCTGAGCAATTTAAAAAAAATCAGAAGAGAAAGAGATATGGTGAACATTTGTGTGGTTTATTGGGGGAATCAGAATAAAAAAAATATTTCATATTTTAGAGTTAATTAGGTAAATATAGGTCAGGTTTAGTCTAAACTGTTTGGATGATTGACAGAAATTTTCACTTAAACACTGAATCCTTTAAACCCCATTACAAGGATTAAAAGAAAAAACAAATTACTAGACATCAAAAGTGAAGTTGGAACAGAGACTCTGTGGATCGCTGCTGCATTGCATCTCTGTTTCCTCTGTTCATTCCCCGGGTAAACGAACAGAAGTCTCCATAATGAAGCTACCAGAGCCATCTTCCGATCCTTTAGGAAATCAGAACAAAAACAGAGCCTTGGGGAGCTTGAGGGTGGATTAACTGTTTCCTTCTCGCTGAGGAAAGAAAGCATCAAACTTCACGTTTAAAACCACTTTAACGGTGCAAATCTCCCTTCGAAATTTACGAAGTGAACCTGAAGCTTTGATATCATGTTAAGTTTCCAACTCAAAAGTTCAAACTAGCAAGTGAAAGGATTCTCACATATATAAGACACTCAAGATTTTAGTCTCTAACCAATGTGGGACTATTCTCAACACCATGAAAGACGAGGACGTTTTTCTGATTGATCATCTCTTTAATGATCTCTGTCGGCCTAGGACTTGTGGAGAGAAGGTGATGGAGATTTGCAGAAGTGAGAAAGTTTTGGAGAGAGATTTGTGCCCCCAATGCTTCTGAATACTTTTTTCTAAACCAAAAGGGATGAATGGGAGATCGATTTTACGTGCTACCTTGAATCCCCTTACCCTGTTACATAAACCATCCTCACCATTGGATCATTAAGTGTTACTTGTCGCCAATCGAACAATGGCTTGTATTCTTCATTCATTATCTGTTGGATCATTAAATGTCACTTGTCTTCAATTGAACGGTGGTTTGTATTTTCCATGTTGATTCCTCGGATCTAAATCATCTCCGAAGTTCAAGGAGAAGGGAGACGTTCTCGTTGGATGGTCTATATGTGACTCTTGAGAAAATTTGAACCCCACATCTGAGTCAATACCACTTATCAGCTCAGCTTATTTGCTGGATGTTGAGTCGAACATGAGATTCAGATTTTTCAAAAAATCACATGTCAATCATCCGATGGGACCGTCTTCGGCCTCGCTCAAGTACAAAGGACACGATTTGAATGCTGATTCCCCAGTTAAAATCCGAAAGCCTCCACGTTTCATTTCACTGGTTACTTTTGGAATGGGGTGCATTTATTGTGATGTGATATTTTCATGTATCCACACATGGATAGCCGTACATGGAATCTTTTAGGTATTAATAATGACAGGGAACAAGATCAGTAGACTAGCACACACTATGATAGAAAAGAGTATAATTTGGTGTGATATTGGTAACACTCGTACGGTTATGATTCGGTATCATTAACAAAAAAAATTCTTACCATTATCGTACCACATCAGTAATAAAATAAATTAAGAAAATAAATTTCCCATACCACTGTTATGTGTGTAGAAATCCTCTCCTATCAACTTGTCGCCTGTTAAGGGTGAGATTTCAGTCGATCCATCACTTCATGTATTAGTAGACAGGTCGATTGATTCCCAACTCTTAGATCAGCAACATAAACTTTCTACCACGGGAAAGGATTTTTATCCCTATTATGTCAGGTCAATACATTGTAACTAGATAAGAAATAGGGTTTTATTACGACATGGACTAGTGGGAGGACGTGTGACAATTTAACAATGTGAATACGTGATCCAATGTATAAATAGCATACGATAACTAAAGAGTATAAAAATTGATACATACAAATTATATAATTTGGTATCAAGTACCATAATTATATTGATATGAATCATTATTGTATAGATAGAAAATAATATTTCCGTATAACAAAAATAAAAATAGTAATAAGATAAGGGATTCACATCGTCTCCTCTTAGTGATTCTGGGAGGACGCGACAATCTATCTAGGATGACCGCCACGTGATTTTCGGATGAATCTGAAATCCACGTCTGAGCCGACACCCCCTGTCGGCTCGGGAAGAGAGTATTTTTATGAAAACGGAAAATGTTGGATTAATATTATGCGTAAGTAACCGTGGGGCATCCTACGTACGCTTTATTCAGTAGACGAGCTGGCACAGAATGTATGGCCGTGGCCACTATCTTTTGCATCTGAGTGGGACCTGTTCATGACATGGTCGCATGTGCGCCATGTGTACCTAAGTAATGTCCAAACCAATAGGCCCGTCCTAAATCCATTTAAAGCCAAGGAACTCCCAAGAGCCTCCTCAGGTCTTCGCCACAAAACTTAATTCAGGTCCTCAACGAATTCATAACAACTGTACTCTCCATTTCATTCCTATTGGCTGCACTGTAGTTTCAGGAGAGAGAGAGAGAGAGAGAGAGAGAGAGAGAGAGAGAGAGAGAGAGAATGAGTCGTCATTCATGCTGCAACAAACAACAGGTCAGGAGGGGGCTGTGGTCACCTGAGGAAGATGAGATACTGATCAATTACATTTCCATCTATGGTCATGGCTGCTGGAGCTCACTTCCCTGGCGTGCAGGTAAAATTATAATCCAATGCTATATCATAGAATTCCGGATGATATTTCTTTCTCTCTCTCTCTCTCTCTCTCTTGTTCTTCATATTGTCTTCTGATGATCAACATGCAGTTTTATTTGGTTAGTTCTCCAATGGTGCAGGCTTGCAAAGATGTGGAAAGAGTTGCAGACTAAGATGGATTAATTACCTTAGTCCTGACTTAAAACGAGGGAAATTCTCTCATCAAGAAATATCCCTTATCACCCAACTCCATAGAATTCTTGGTAACAGGTAACACCATATATACTACTAATTAATAACCTTTTCTTCATCATTATCATTGTTAGAATGATGATCACATTGTTATATATGTACAACTATAATTTAAATTTGTTTTTTATTTTTATTTTTTATTTTTATTTTTTATAGATGGTCTCTGATAGCCAAGCAGCTGCCAGGAAGAACTGATAATGAAGTCAAGAACTTCTGGAACTCAAACATAAAGAAGAAGCTTTTCTCTCATGCTGTTTCTGACCTAGCTATAGCCACCCTTCCTGATATCTCCAATCACCATTCTGGTGTTAGTGAGGCTGCTTTGCCAATGATTATTCAAGAGGAATACTTTCAACTTCCTAATCCCATTTCAGTGCTTCAAACTTCCAAGAATGTTGGAACTCCTTATGTCCCAACGTGGCCTGATCTTGAGAATGAAGAACATTCCAACTTCACTTTCATGGATTTTTCTGATCCTCTGGTGATGCCTGAGATGCCAAATCCGATGGAAATGTTGGACTTTGAATTATCATCATCATCATCATCATCTTCTTTTAATGCTGCTACATATGAAGTTGACACAAGTGTTTGCTTTCCAAGTTTGGTATATGGGTCTTATCCAATTGTACCCACAAACCAAATGGACCGTAATGTTGCTGCTATGATGTCATCATCTTCATCCGCTTCTGTACCATGTGGGCATCTTGATCTGAACCCTAATTACCTGCCTTCAAACTTGATTCCATAGACATGGCATGCGGCTGGGGTTTGTAGTTGCTACCGTATGAGAAAGGAGCTTATTAAATAAGGGAGATCTAAATGCACGTGTCATTCTTTTATCAAAAAAAAAAAAATGCAAGTGTCATTCTAAGTCGTTTTCTATGCTAGAGATATATATAGCCTATACTTGGAGGCTATACTGGGTTTGTTTCTGATGTAAGTTTTAAAAATAAAGTTGCTGATACAGCATGTTTTTTTTTTTTTCCTGGACATTATCTTGAATTGAATGGATTTTCTTGGGTGATATTATTTCATAAATTCAGAATAAAACATAAATATTCTTGATTATTTCCTGTTAAATTCTTTTTTTAATTATCCATAATTTTAGGGGCAATCATCTCAAATGTTTTTGAATTGAGTTGAATTTTTCATTTGAGTATTTACATTTGAAAAAAATCAAGTCCAATTTTCTTTTTTAATAAAAGACTAATATTGGTTAGTTGGTATTAAACAATTTAATTTAGAATGAATAATTGGACGTGATATCAAGCGAATAACCTGTTGGATAGGGTTTATTGGAGGCAATATAATGTGTACGATCATTAAAAAGAGGGACCACATGCCACGTATTAGAAGAAGGGCAACACGTGAGGGAGAGTGTTGGGAATAGTCCCACATTGCTTAAAGACTAGAACCTTGCCTGCCTTATATATGTGAGAGTCCCCCTACTTACCATTTCAAACTTTTGAGATGGAAACTTAACATGGTATCAAAGCTTCAGGTTCACTCCGTATGATCATCCAGAAAGAGAGATCACATGCCATGTGTATTGCCACCCAGAAGAGGGGAAACATATAGGGGGGGGGGGGAATATTGGGAATAGTACGTCCGACATTGTTTAAAGAGTAGAACCCTGGGTGTTTTATATATGTGAGAGTCACTCCAATTACAAGTTTGAATTTTTGAGTTGAAAATTTAACAAAACCAATCTAATAGAAATGCCATTTGGATTCAAATATAGTGTTTAATAATTTGCAACTTGTCAATAAATTAAAAATAGTTATATTTCATAAATTGGAATGCAAAATATATGGTCCACAATTTAGTTGTCAATCTTTAAGCTTTACTATTCGATGAAATTGAACTAAAGATATACAAGAATATCTATATTGGGTTCGCGTTGTCTAAGCTCGTAGCCCACATTGCCCCTGGTCATTTTACCACTCACGTTGTTATTAGGGATCTTTACATTAAAATGGTGTCGTTTGTTTATTATTAAGTTTATCATTGATGGGAACAGGGTGCTAGGACCGACCGTCCATCCCTTGGTCATTTCAATGCCTATGTGAGAGGACATAGAGGAACGTTGTGGGTTCATTTCACCTTGTCCTTAATGATTCATACTAGACACGATCGGTATCATTTTTTTTTTTTTTTTTGGCATTGATTGAAATCTTTTTTTAAAGTTTCTAACATGGAATAATAAAGAGAAAAAAGTTGCTAGCGAAAGAAACAAAATAGATCCAATCAAGACCTAGGCCCAATTTGACAACACTCTTGTTCCTAATCTGTTGCTTTTGCTCTGAAATCATTTTATTACTTTTGTTCTGAAGTCAGTTTTTTGAGAGCAGAATGTAGTTTGATAACGTTGCTCTAGATCTGATTCTAGAGTTTATTGAGAGTAGAATCCTATTTGATAAAAATGAATCTAGAATTGATTCAAGATCTGATGGTGGTGGTGGCGGTGGCTGTGGTTGGTCGTGGTGGCGGCGGTCAAGCCTTCGTTTTGGTCCGGCTCTCTTTTTTAGCTTTGTTTAATTTGGTTAACAACAACGAGGGCTAGTTATTTTAGCTCTCAAATTTGGGATCCAAGAATTAAATGGAGTCCAGTTCACTTTCTGAGAATTTGAAATTGGACCGAATTTATTAAACAGTATTTAGCTCTCAAATTCTCCGTGAGAGAGAGAGAGAGAGAGAGAGAGAGAGAGTGTGAATAAAATCCAAAAACAGAAATGGTATCAAATGGGCTCTTGTTAGTGATAGGTTCTTTCTTTCCATTTCCATAGGAGAATGTAGGCTTTACATCTTTAGATGGCTAGACCGCCCCACCAATCACGCTTGAGTTACTGATGAGGTTGTACACCTTTATGAAAGCAATCCAGCTCTAATGGAGGTTAACAAATACTAAGGCCTGCAGAATTAGCAGGGTCAGTCCAAACCCAATCCCTGAATTCATGCCATAGGTCTCAAATTCTTGGAAGGCTGGGTTAGCCTTGGCATATCCTCTAATCGTCCAAAACTACATCATATAATAGCTTTTTAATATTTAATATATGGGCGAGGAATCCCATGCTTTACCATACGATCTTCTCCAACTCGAACGACAAATGTGGCAGCAGCAGTCTCTCCAGAGACTTGCGGGGACGTTGCAGCCCTGAGACGCCAAGATCGTCGTCCATGGTGACCGTCAAGTCCCTGTCCATCGCTGCATTCTACCGGTTCGAACTCCCTTCTTTAGGAACGTCCATTGATTTCACGGTGGGGTTCTATATGCTTTGTTGCTATTCTAATCCACTCGCCTGGTTCTTCCACTGGGTTCGACCTGTAGACGATAGCACAAGACAAAAATGGGGCCGGGTTTGTATGCACCGTAACCTCTCCAATGTTTAAGTCTGAACTGTATGCCACATATAATCAGAGTTAAATCTAATCTTTTTTATATTAAACGGGATAAAAAAATTATGGTAAGTATCGATTCAAGGATGAATATAAAGATGTCAAAGCAAATGGGACCAAAGCTTATATAATATTGTGATGGTTTGACTTATGGGGGTTGGGATATTTATAGGGTTTTGGCATGTAATTCTTTCTTTATTCTTGTCAATGTGATGATACCACGTTTTTATCCTTTTTCTTCTCTCTTTTACCCATGTTGACGGAATTTTTCTTTATTATTCACGTGTCGGCTGATTATTTGGGAATGATGTTTTGAATTTTGTTCATTAATCGTATATTACTTTACACGTACCATGTGTCCATTGAAAGGTTGTATTTGTCAACATGCTCTTTCACTTTCCAGATTTCGAAACCCGTGGCTCTATGTCAAGTATAACCAATATTTTCATTTCCTTCCTCATCTGTCAGTCGCTTCAGAATTCTCTTCATCTTTTCTCTTTTCTTTTTCTTCTTTTTTTTTTCATGTGGTTGTAATTGAACTGCCATGGTACATGTTGGTACTGTTGCCTACCAGTATCAGTTCTAAATTTTGTTCTGTTCTGATTGTGCAAAACAACACACTTTTGTAAATAATGGTTATTTCTTATAGAAAACTGGAGATGGTTTTTCGCTATGTTTACCAGTCGCCATAGTTCAAGAGTATTGAAGGAGATCCCATATATCAATGGATGGGAAGTAATTCTACAGGAATTGTCTTCCAAAAAAAAAAAATAATAATAAATAAAAAAAAAATAAAGAAGAAGAAATCACCTGAGATTGAAATCAACAGAAACAGTTGTACTCAAATGCAATAGAAGTTTTCTTTCATGTTATTTTCTATGAAAAATGCTTGTATCATGGAGAACATGGGAGCTAGGACTGTTATCAACCATGCCCAAATATGCTTCCATTGTTCGTAATTTAAAAGGAAAAATAGAAAAGGCAATGGATGGGAGCCAGGCCATGGGAAAACAGATTGATGGACCTAGTCCATGTTGATCACTCAGAGATGATTCCATCTAAAACCCATGAAGGTTACCAAAATTTATTGGAACCCAAATCAGTTAAAATCACCACAAGGATTTCTGCAAAGCCTCCTTTAAGTTTTCATGCATCTCACAACGATTTCTGCAAAGCCTCCGTTAAGTTTTCATGCATCTCGTTCATCTTCAGGGCCAAGTTCTAAATGTATGTTCGATGAGAGCTCGGCATGGCATCATCTTCTTCCATCTGCAAATCTATGACTCCAGCTGTTTCTGGGAATACTATTTTGGCATCTGAAAGAACAGAGGAGAGCAGCAACAGTTAGCCCAATTAACCAAAGCTAAGCAGAGGACATGCAATTATTCTTCTAACGTGATACAGAGGCAGTCCATGGATGATTTTCAGTTTCATGAGAGATTAACTCTACTCTAAGCCAATCTACTTGTCCATACAATTGGATAAGAACACTATGAGAACAATGGGAATTGGAGAACTCTTATAATGATGGAGAAATTTGGGTTTCTTTCAAGTGAACGATCAAGAAACCCATTAATTTTACTGGCTTTTTAGAGAACTGTAATGTTCGAGGCTTCAGTGGGCCCTATGCAGCAATATTTGATGGGTCGTCATAACCTCATAAATAGGCCTCACTTCAAATTTCAGTTGCTGTCAAAGGATCCAAATGGTCTCCTGCTGCTGGAGAGCGCCAAATGTGAGTGCACAGCTGGCCTTAATCCAGCATGCGTAAACCAAAATAATTAAATAAGCTCAAGCTCAGCCCAGCCCATTTGGTCAATGAAGTGTCTCCTAGTTCTTTTGGGTTTGGATGATGTCGGTGTCAATCGGTCAATCTCGATCAGTTTCGATCAGACCTAATCAATCATCATCTATTGAATACCTTGCACTGTGATCGGTATGTTTAAATAATCGGTCATCATTTGCAAGACATGGACACGTTTATATTCAGTATCGGTCTATAATGTCTACTTGGTCGATTAACTGGCTTCATTGATCGATGCAAACCAACCAGTCCATAATTAGTTATATTATTCGATTTTATACTAATCGTCCCAAATTTTTTTGATGATTTGTGAGAACAACCCTCTTAACTGCCTCTATATCATTAACTACTAAATTGTTATTTTCAATTATAATCTTTACACAGAATTAAGACAACCAACTTGAAAAAACAGCAGAATTATCAATGATCGTATACCAAAACTACAGGGTTTATCATTATGTACTATTGGAAATAAAAAATGAGAACCTTTTCATATTTCAATGATGTCCTTTGGCCTCAGGGACATAAAAAATGGGTGTCCTAAAAGAAAGAGAAATGAAAGACTAGGCCTCTAGGGGTTTAACGTCATTTAATAAGTCGGTTGGGTTCGGTCCATAATTATTTAGTGGGACCAGACAATCGTCACACCCTTGCACCATAAACAATCGATTAAAAATTTGTCCAGGCTTAAACCTGATACATTTAGTAAACTATGCTTGTGAATGCTGGTTTTAACTGATGGATCCAATTCGAGAAAACGTTGCAAGCCAAAAAATGAAACCCCTAGAGGACGATATACGTCATATGTAACATTATTCAACAGAACCACTACATGAAGGGGAAATTTCTATCACGCTCCACAATACTTGCTTTATATACTCATTACCCTGTTTTTTTTTTTTGTTTTTTTTTTATTTTTTTATTCTACCAGAAAAACCGACTTTCGTCTCTCTTTCTCCTTGGTAATTTAAAATTCATAAACCACCCCGATCCACTGGTAGAATGGGGGCCCACACCCCATGGACAGATGCCAAAGTGTCGGATGGTTACCTAATGGGGAGAAAATCCGGACTTATAATCACGTGGGATTTATTTATTTAGGGAATCTCATCTATTCAAAGGTTTAATCATCACATCATCAGTTTTTATTTTTTGGTACGATCAAAATCGTCAGTTTTTGGTGAATGATGAAATCATCTCTCTACATGAAAGATATAATCGGTCTGATGTCTTTCAAATTATCATGACTATATAAACACTTGATTCCCTCGAGTGGTTTGCATCTTGCTTGTCTCTCAGGCCATAAAGCTTGATCTCGTGTGTGACTCATCTGTCCCCTTTACTGGGCGCCCAACCAATAGCATCTCCTGTCCCTCACCTTGATGAGGACAATTCATATGAATGTGAGTAGGAGAATAAAACAAGCATATATATAGACAAAATAGACAAAAATAGCTGTTCACAAAATTATTTGACCAAAGCTCTCTTATGAGTCATCTCATAAGTCCCCCTCCCCTGGAAAGTCTAGATTTGCAATCGTGTGGGGACCGAGGTCTAGCCTTAGAAAGGAACATGTTCTTTATAGTCTAAGCAACAATTTTTCATGAGTATAGTAATAAAAATAAAAAAATATTTTTAGTTTTAACAATAATTTTTTTCATGAGTATATTATCAGCAATAAAAAAATCTGTGATAGGACTGATTATATCATGACTAAACAATCACTTTTTAAACATTGAAATTAGGAAAAATTTCACGTATTTTTTCTGTATTTTGCCATTAAATTCCCCACCCTTAACTTCGACGATAATGATTCAAATATCCTTTTATTTGCTAAGTATGTGTTATACAGGTCATGTCCATTATGACAGATCTATTAGATGCCGAGTGTCTTCCAATAAAATTTGTCAATGCATGCAAAATACAGTACTATGGTAAGCATATAGAGACAAGTAAGACATTAATGTACAGTAAGACCCCAAAGACATAAATGTGTAGTAAGACCCTTGTTATCATGAGTATAATAACAACAATAAAAGAATTTTTAAGTTTTAGCAACAATCTTTTTCATGAATATATTATTAGCAATAAAAAAAATTTGTAATAAGACTGATTATATCATATGACAAAGCAATCACTTTTTAGACATTGAAATTAGGGAAAATTTTATCCATCTCTTCTGTACTTTACCATAAAATTCGTCACCTTGATAATGATTCAAACCTCCCCTTCACCACAACAAAAAAGGCTTTTTGTGATGGAAATTTATGACGGTTTAATTTAACCATCGCAAAAGACCCTAATTAACGACAGGAATAATAAACTGTCGTATCTAATAAATTTGATACGATGGAATAGAAATACTAAGGGTGTCAAAAATGGGCCCGGCCCGGTAGCACGGACCGAGCCAGCCCGATATAATCCGAACCCAACCCGGACTGAACCTTAATGGACAGGTTTCGATCTTAGCTTGTAAAGCCCGACATTGTTTCAGCCCAAACCGAAACCAGACTGGACCAGCCCGTTAAGAAGTCCGAACTAGCCTGAACCAATAATACCTAACCCAAACACCGGTAAGATCCATCCGGGCTCAGTTTCTTAATTTTAATGTTTTTAAATTTTGATGGATTATATTACATTGTTATTGTTCACTTCTTGATCGAAAAGATTATATAATCTATAGTTGAAAAGAGTATGTTAATTATTACAATTTATTGAATTACATGCATATAGGAGGAATGATGCTAATTTTATAGATAGAAATAATAAAATAGGTTATATATCTTACATATAAAATAGACCCGATAAGCTTGATAAGCACGGTCCAGACCGAATCAGCCCGAAATCACCTCAATAAGCCCAACCCGATAACAAATCGACTCCGGACCAGCCCGATAGTTATTGTGTCCAGCGCAGCCCAACCCAATCCGAACTCTTAATGGACATGTTTTGGGCTGGGCTTATAAAACCCGACACTGATTCAGCCAGAACCGAAACCGGCCCGGATCGGCCCGTTGACACCCTTAAGAAATACCATCGTAATTAACAAGTATTTACTACGAGAATTATAAACCCATCGTAAATATTATTTTTTTTATTCCCGCGTACATAAAAAATCTCCCGCATACTTCCCACCATGGTCTATTACAACAGTATTCATATAAAGGGAGTACTATATACGACGGGGTATAATTCTCGTAAAAAAAATTGATTATATAAAACGGGAATTAAAAACCATCGTATATAGCTCCCTATTAATGACAGTAATTTATACTTGTCGTATAGATTCAGTATATATTTGCTAAGTATGTGTTATACATATCATGTCCGTTATGACATATCTATTAGATGCTGACGTGTCCTCCAATAAATTTTGTTAATGCATACAAAAAACAGTATGAAAAACATGTAGAGACAACTAAATCATAAATGTATAGTTAGACCTCAAAGACAAAATGTATAGTAAACCCCTATTTTTTCTAGTCTTGTCCTTTTTGAAATTTTGCATTTGTGCATCAAAGACATTAATGTTTAGTAATACACCAAATTATTGTGATTCTTGTTGGTCGTCCATATCTGTAAAATCCAACACTCTCTATGATAAGTACTGAAACCCACAAAACATTGTGATAAAGCATGTAGTGACATGTATATGAGAATCTTCTTCGGGTGTACGAAGAGAACCTTCTTCTGGTGGAACTGAGGGTGATAATGAGAGATTAGAAAGAGAAAGAAATCTGCAGTTAGCTCTTTGTGTCTTGGATTCCTCCACTTTTTTAGAAGAAACAAAAGCCCCAAAGCATTCGATTTTGACTGCCCACCAAATAAAATTATGTGTCTTCTATTCATAATTTGTTGCACATATATACCCCACAACTCACAACCTTGCAAAGAATTAGCAAAGAGTAATCCTTCTTCTCTCTCTATACTAAGAATTTTCATCACCTTAATCGTCCAATGATTGACAATTCAAAGGAAAACAAAGAGGCATGGATTTCTAAAATTATCCCATATAAATCGAATTCGGATCACCTGTATATACATGTACATGTACATATATTCTTCATGGGATCCTATTACTGTCGATGTAATATGGCATCCACCTCTATAGTGTGTGACCCATTAGATATAAACGGTAATAGGATCCTAAGGAGGATACAAGCACATGCAGGTGAACTATTCTCATATAAACCTAAGTGATTGAATACAAGACATCGACCCCAAAGGTGGTGTTGTTGTTCTCTTTTCTTCCTCGCACTCAAAACTGAGAGGCTCACCTCCTAGCTTAGAGGGCTTCAAAGTGTAAGGTGTCTAGGATTTGGTGGTTACGTCCACCTAATATTCTTTTTCAGCCGACAATTGTCCAATGCCGATTTTACTTATAAATTGTCTTTTTGTCCCGGAAAGATACAAGAATTGCTACCAATCAATAGTTTTGTTTTGTTTGTTTTTATTTTTGGGGGGTAAGTTTTGTAAGATACTCATGGGTGAGTTAAGGATATTGTGGTCCAGTTGAGTTGAGTTGAGCTATGCAGTTATTGCTTTTGTCCATTCTATCCAGTTGAGTTGAGCTATGTAGTTGTTGCTTTTGTCCATTTTATCCGTTCGATCGAAACGTGTTGTGTGATTTGCTAGGGACAAATTCGGTGGAGTCGGCTAATCAGTACTCCAATTTGAATTCTAAAGCAATCCATCGAATATTTTTATTTTCAGTTTTCTTACTGAAAGCAATAAAATCAAGGGAGGTGGATGTATAAGTTAGAGTGGTATATAAAAATCTTATATGTTCGCTAGGAAAAATAAGAATACAAGAAGAACCAGTAATTTGGTTACCTGGAGGAGGACAGGAGAGAGAAAAAAGGTCCAATGAGAAGGCGGAAGTGAAATCTTTTAGTAGAGCGTTTGTATTTGTGAGAGTAGAGAGTGCTTGTGAGGGACCCCATGGCTCAACATGTGAGAGCACATGGGAAGGGAACTTCATTAAAGTTTTTTGCCCAATAAGACATTAGGGATAGTAGAGATGGTAGAAAGGAATCGCTTACTTTGCAAGAAAAAGACAAGAAAACACCTAAACACCCCACTCTCTATCCATCTTCTCTATTTTTTTTCTCTTAGATAAAGAGGGGAGGGTTCAAACAAAGACAATATCATCCATCAGGGGTACAATAGAGACAGAATTACATGCCGGCAGGGGTACAATAGGTTTGGATTGGGCTTGGATTGTGGAGTTTAGAAATACTAGCCCATGTCTGGCCTTGGGCTTAGGATGGGTTGGGCTTGACCTTAGTTTTGTCATTTTTATATTATATTTTAGATAGTTATCCATGTAACAGAGGAATGCGATATTTCTGAAAATCACAAGAAAAATCTAAGCCATTCAATTGTATATTTTTATAATCTAAACCATTGATTTTTGGAAGAACGTACAGTAATGATTAAAGTATTAGTATGCATGCGTGGATATTAAATGGATGCATGCCACTACAAATGAGCTATTTAATTGAATTAGAGATTGTAAAATGACATGAAGCTAATTTATCCCTTGTTCTTTCTATCCAATGGTTAGAATGGACACAATATCATCGTCCGTGTGGCAAAATAGATGGCTTAATTATGACATTTGAAAAGAAAAATAACATAAATTTGTAACAATAAAAATTTGCATATTTTTTACATAAATTAAAATTTAATTTTTAACTGAAATAGTTATATATTAAATTATTAAGTCAATGATGTATATTAAATGTACAATTATGATACTTAATCATCTTTTAATTACCCTTTGTCTTATCTAAAAAGTCATTAAATTTAGAGTTAAAAAAATATTTTTTAAATGATTTGACTGCCTAACTAGCACATTGTAGAAATCGTATTGTAATAGGGGATGATTACCTTGGAGATAAAAAGATTTAAAGGCCAAAGGTTTATTGTAAAATTTTTGGGAGTGTGTCTCCCCCAATGCCACTGTGGGCAATAGGGGTGTAGAGAATGGTATCTTCAATGGAAAACCCATTATCGTAAGGGAAAAGAGAGAAATGCTATAAAATGGAGAGAGAAAATGGCTAATGGTAGTGGGTATGGGAAAGAATCTCATTAATATTGTTGTGGAGAATTTTTTCCTTAATTTTCATTTGTCTTCCCTCCAAACACAATTTTTTTTTTATCGTCATATTCTCCGAAACTGAAACATATAATAAATATGGGGTAAAATTCTGAAATTCTCTATCTTTCCAATTCATGTGGGCCTCCCATTTATGATATCATTTTCAACACCCTACATGTTGTTGTGGTGTGAGAGATTTCTCACGTCGGTGTTGTACCAAACTCTGTTGTATATAATAATAATAATAATAATAATAATAATAATAATAATATTAAGAGGACGATTTTCAAGTAAGGTCCCGAAATCATTCATGTTTCATTTTACATGCGATCATTTTTTTTTGGTGGATGCATTTATTGTGATGTGACAGTTCCATGTATCTACACATGCATAGTCTTACATGAAATTTTTTACTTATTAATAATGATAAAGAAAGTACATTAGTACGATAGAGAAGGATGTAAATGGTACGGTAGTTACGGTTCAGTACAAAGAAAAAAAATCTTACCATTACTGAATGGGTTTGGTAGGGCTTTGATAAGGTCTTTTAATCGATGCAAAATATGGTTTCTATCCTATATATAACACGGTTTCTAATTTGATATGAATTGAAATATAGTTCTAATTTGATACAAAATACGTTTTAATCAAATATGAAATACAGTCCTATTGCAATGTGGACTAATGAAGTACGTGTGTGACAATGTAATTGTGTGACCCAATAAATAAACAGTATACAGTATCTAAATGGTAAAAAAAATCAACATGTAAATATTATAAAAATTGGTTTCTAAATGGTAAATACCGCATATCAATATGAACCATTACCCTACTAGTTAGAAAATTGTACTAAATCTTGAATCATTAATTGTATCAAATATAAACCAGCATACTAGTATCAGTATAAATGTTATAGTATTGATTTTCATTTCAAATTGACAACCTTAACCATGGATTAGAATTCAAAAGGATTTTTTTCTTCTTTTAACAGTCCTCCATATAGAACGTCACTGGTTTCTAAATAAAAGACATAATAATAAAGAAAAATTTATATAAATCTCCTCTTAACAATTCGTTTATTATGCGACATTGCCTTGCTGCACGTTTTAGACTTACACTCAAGTTCATAAAAGTAACAAAGTTAATAAATAAACTTTATATTCCAATGAAAATACCCTTCCACTATTAGTACATAACTGTACTAATTTCTCAAATCTCTGGTTTCCAACTGAAACTCCATTCGTCAGAGCAGGTAGTGCCACGAGCTACAAGCTGCTGCAACTACAGGTAGGTTTCACCTTTATTTCTCTCTCACTTCACCTATTTTGGAAATCAATGGCATCCTATTATGCTGCCTTCGCCAATCACTTGCACTCTCTGTCGCATAAATTTTCAAACAAAAAAATCTAAAACACATAGGGTAGTATCGCGTAATAAATGATGTCAAGAGGATATCTGAATAATTTTTTCAATAATAAATGAGAGAAGAAAGTGTATTTATGAAAATGGAATAATTTGAGATTAAATTTATGCATGAACATGTAGCCCAGTTCATCTACATGTATTTGTATCCTCCTTGAGATTCCATCACTGTCCATATCCAGTGGGTCCCACACTCTATAGATGGGTCCACACCATATTGGCCGTGATGGGATCCCATTGAGGGTACTTGTACACACAGATGATCCGAACTCATGAGCGTGGGGCATCCTACGCTTCATTTAGTAGATGAGGGTATAATGTATGGCCGTGTGCATAATGTTTTACATTTTAATCCTCTCCTGCCCCTCATGCCGGCACGAGAAAATCTAGTGGTTGAAGTTTACTATGTGCACAGACTGATGTATTAGTATACCTGTACAGTTGATGACAGCTACTGAATTTCCTCATGCTGGGTGAGACATGTTCATGTTGGCTGCATATGCGCCATGCGCCCCAACAGGTCCTTCCTAAATCCATTTAAAGCCAAGGAACTCCCAAGAGTCTTCGCAGGTCTTGCCACAAAGCTTAATTGAGGTCCTCAACAACTTCATAACCACTGAACTCTCCATCGTTCCCATTTACTTTTCATTCATATTGGCTGCTGCACTGTAGTTTGGGGAGAGAGACCTAGAGAGAGAATGAAAATAGGTCGTCATTTATGCTGCAACAAACAGCAGGTCAGGAGGGGGTTGTGGTCACCTGAGGAAGATGAGGTACTGATCAATTACATTTCCACCTATGGTCATGGCTGCTGGAGCTCACTTCCCAGGCGTGCAGGTAAAATTAAAATATAATGGTATATCATAGAATTCTGGATGATATTTCTCTACATTATTGCACAATCTCTCTCTCTCTCTCTCTCTCTCTCTCTCTCTCTCTCTAGATCTCCATATTGTCTTTCGATGATCAACATGCAGTCATATTTGGTTAGTTCTCTTTTTTTTTTTTCCTGGTTTGTCTATTCAATGGTGCAGGCTTGCAAAGATGTGGAAAGAGTTGCAGACTAAGATGGATTAATTACCTTAGTCCTGACTTAAAACGAGGGAAATTCTCTCATCAAGAGATATCCCTTATCACACAACTCCATAGAATTATTGGTAACAGGTAACACCATATATACTACTAATTAATAACCTTTTCTTCATCATTATCATTGTTAGAATGATGATCACATTGTTATATACGTACGACTATAATTTAAATTTGTTTTTTTTATAGATGGTCTCTGATAGCCAAGCAGCTGCCAGGAAGAACTGATAATGAAGTCAAGAACTTCTGGAACTCAAACATAAAGAAGAAGATTTTCTCTGCTGCTGTTTCTGACCTAGCTATAGCTACCCATCCTGATGTGTTCAATCACCATTCTGGTTTTAATGAGGCTGCTTTGCCAATGATTATCCAAGAGGAATGCTTTCAACTTCCAAATCCCACGACAGTACTTCAAACTTCCAACAATATTGTTGGAACTCCTAATGTCCCAACATGGCCTGATCTTGAGAATCAAGAACATTCCAAGTTCAATTCCATGGATTTTTGTGATCCTCTGGTGATGCCTGAGATGCCAAATCTGTTGGAAATGTTGGACTTTGAATTATCATCTTCTTCTTTTTCTGGTACTACATTTGGATTTGAACCAATCGGTGGCTTTTCAAGTTTGGTATATGGGTCTTATTCATATGTACCTGCCAACCAGATGGAGTGTAGTGTTGCTGCTATGACGCCATCATCTTCATCCTCTTCTGTACCCTGTGGGCATCTTGGTATGAACTTTAATCACCTACCTTCAAACTTGATTCCATAGAAATGGCAGCTGGGACTTGTACATGGTATCGTGGGGCTCATTAAGGGATCAGAGGCATATGGATGTGTTATAGTCCTAAGTCAGTTCTCTATGCTAGAGATATATAGCTAGCCTATATTTGGAGCCTATATAGTCTTTCTTGTTTCTGATGTAAGTTTTAAAAATAAAGTTGAAGATACATGTGATAGTGTACCAGCTCAACCGACTTCAAGATCTGAACAAGGGATCTCAACGATAGCGTATTTACTGTATCTCAACAATTAGTATCTTCTGTAACTGTAATTGAGTGGACTTTTTGGGGTGATATTGTTTCATAAATTCATAATAAAACCTGAATATTATTGATTATTTCCTCTTAAAATTTTTTTACGTATTTATAGTTTTGGAGGCAATAATCTCAGATGTTTTCTGAATTGAGTTGAATTTTTTAGTTGAGTATTTACATTTGAAAAATATCACGTCCAGTAATTTTATTTTATTTTTAATAAAAAATTAATATTAGTTAGGCTCTTTTGGTATATATTTATTATATAATTCATTATCACATAGGTAATTGTTTGGTATGATTTATGGTACTTATTTATACTTAAAATAAATTAATATAACCTAAAATCTACAAATAGGTTAGAAGGTGTTTATCATTATTGGGATAATCTATTATTATTTCTTTAGGTCTAGTATTACCAAATGATTATAAATTATGACTCATAATTTTTTTCTCATAAATGATTTGTCATAAATAACTCATAAACATAAATATAAATTATACCAAAAAGAGGCTTAGTCGATATTAAACAGTTTAATTTAGAATGAATAATTGTAAATAATATATATTAAGTGAATAAACTGTTGGACAAGGTAATTATGAGGCAATATGATTTTAACCCAATCTAATAGAAATGCCGTTTGGATTTAAATATAGTGTTTAATAATTTGAACTTGTCAATAAATTAAAAGTATATAAGTCAGATAATATAAATCATAACGCACAATATGTCTGTGCGGAGATTGTTTCCTGTCGTTCAGTTGTCCAACAGTCCATCGAACGGATTGTGCTACATCGGCATGCGTGTGAACCACCCCAGCTCGTCCGATGGATGGCTTGAGCTACTGGATGACATGAGACGAGCCTTGTCTAATATATGTTGCACATTATAGTTGTCAATCTTCAAGCTTTACTAATCAAGAAAATTGAACTAAGGATATACAAGAATATCTATATTAGGTCATGTTGTCTAAGCTCGCCACCTTGCCCCTGGTCATTTCACCGCTCACCTTATTACCAAGGATCTTTAAAATAAAATGGTGTTATTTATGTTATTAAGTTTATAGTTAATGGGGTCAGCGTCCACGGGTTTGGCACTCATGTCTTCATTATTTCACTGCCTATGTGAGAGGGCGTACGAGGATGTTGTTAGGTTTTTCACCTTACCTTTAAAGATTCATGCTAGACACTTGTTGAGGTCGATATAAAAAAAAAATGGGGCATTGATTGATATCCTCAGTTTAAAGTTGCTAACAGGGATTAATCAAGAAAAAAAAATTGCTAGGAAAAGAAACAAGAGATAGAAACAAGACCAGGGCAACATCTATTAGTCGTTGGGCGTATGCAAGGGCTTGAGTGGAGTTTGATGGAAACTCTCTGATGCTCGATTCCGTGACTGTGGAGGATGACCAGGGCAACATCTTTCAGCAATCTGTAAAGTTCCATTGGAAACCTCCCCATTGCTTAAGTTGTGGTGTCTTTGGCCACGCTCATGATGCTTGCAAGAAGACCCCTGCTTTGGCAGATGCATCTGTTCTTGATGATCTGACTTGAACGGTGACAAAATTCCGGTAAGTGCTGCTGGTCCAGTCGCTGCGGTGAATACCTCCTCCATGCTGCAGGGATTTGTTTCTCGAAACCTGCGTAGTATTCTGCCCTCGACGGTGAGGATGACAGAATCCAGTGGGGCGCTTGACCCTACGAGCGACCGGACCCCGAAAGAACCCCACCTACCGAACATTTCTGGCATGCGTCAGTCCCTTAGACGCATGTCGAGTTCTCCTTTGATCCCGCCTGATCCTATCTCCATCCCTAAAACAGTTGAGTTTGACCATTTCCATAATAAGCCTTCTTTTTCAAAATTTTCTAACTTCCCATTTTCCCCCATCCGTACTTTCAACCATTTCGGTATCTTTTCTTCTGAGATTGACCAGAATGACCAGTCTCCATCTCCTACCCTTGTCGCCTCTGATGTCCCATCTCTTTTGGCCTGTCTTTCATCTTAGCCCCTGAGTGACCTGTCGAGCCCTGATCCTATCCCCACCAATCCCTCTGGTTCTGGTCCTCTTCTAAACCTAACCAAGCAATCTAAAACAGGATCGCTGTCTACCACTGACTTTGGATTTGACCAAACGAGCCCTTCCCCTTCCACCCTTAATCCTCGCCACTCCGTTCCACCCCTAACCTGAACCTACCCTTGTCTGTCCCTAGTACCATCAACAGAGAGCTCAAAGTTTTGCTTCTGTTTCGGCCCTGAGTCCCTCTGACCCTCTGGCCGCTGTGGCTTCCGTTGGATCTTCCCTTTACAGAAGTGATGTTGATATCGTCGACCCTTGGGATGGGAGTCCTACTGTTGTATTCTCCCCTGATCACTCTCCTTCTTACCTTGAGCCGTTGCCCCTTACTTCCCTTCACCCTCTTCTATGTTCGGGTAACGACGCAAGTTCCATTAGTGATGATTACTCTTCCTCTGATGAAACGAGACTGGAGGTAGAGTGGTTTGCTAGTAATTCTAGATGCCATCAATCATGCTTTGAATTCCATTTTGAGGATCCGTCTGGCATCAACCTTATGATGGACTGGGATGGGGTTTCCAATCCGGAGGAAGAGCTTCATAAATTGTAGTTTTTTGTCTTGATGTTTGTTCAATCTGGTTCGATTAGTTATTCTTTCATTTCCCACAGATGGGATCTAAATATTACGTAATTGTATCTTGAGTGGAGGGAGTTTGTTCCCCCGGCTTTGAGCCGGGCTTGAGGCCTTGTAGCGTCCCTTTGGTTTAGTTCCTCTTCTAGGGGTTTAGCCCTCTTGTGGTGGACTGGTTGTGTTCTTTTTTCCCTTTGGGTTTTAATCTACTTTTCCAAAAAAAAAAAAAAAAAAAAAAAAAACCTAGTGAAATATTCTCTCTTTCCATTTCTCTAAGAAAATGTTGAGAATGGGTTTTGAAAGCACTCCAGCTCTAATGAAGGTTAATGATAGAAAACGTGAAAAGAGGAGTCCTGCAAGTTCTTGTTTATGGTGCGTCAGAGTACATTTACTTGAATTACAAGATAACACTCTCTCTCTCTCTCTTACACTCTTATACTAATACAGGGTACATGCCACTGTGTGGGTGGCAGTTAGCTCTACAAAAGACTCTAGAAATATAGACTCATACTTATCTATAAAACTAAAATACCGACTGTCATACAGTAACCTATCTATCCTCATACAATAACTTAACTATTCTCGATCAGAACCCACTGGGTTTGGGCCATTGCTAGATTTCTTTGTGTCTTCTCTATTGGTTACCAAGTACTACGGCCTGCAGAATTAGATTCGTCCCACATGACTCAAATTCTAGTCATCAGACAGGGTTAGCCTTGGCTTATCCTTTAAGTCGTCCAAAATTACTTCATGTAACCCTAGTTTTTCAATATTTAATATATGGGTGGGGGATCGTCTATCTGCATCAGCACGGGGACTAATGGAAGAGTGGGCATGGGGAATCCAGGGGGGCGGGAATTGTTCATGTCAGGAGGCAGCCGGTGGTCGTTTCACCCCTCCAGTGTGCCGACTAAGGATCTTTTTCCCTTAATATATTTTAGGTTTTGTTATTTTTAAATGTTCATTCTATTCCCTCAATTGTAGTCTCCTTTGAGAAACCAAATCTTACACTTCAATAATGCTTGCCCAGCCTAGGCCTAGCCCATGCATCTTAACTGTTGTGCTGAATTTAGAGCAAGGACCAGCCTCAGTTGAGCCTTCTAGAATGGGCTAAGCTGAACTGACATTAGCCCAGCCAAATACACACACTAAGCAATGTAATTAACACGATTTATGATATGCTTGTTTTTATTTGATACTTAACAAAGACACTATTGAGGATCTGAAGAGAATCATTAAGTAACAAGCAAGCAGTATTGTATATGGACTTTGGTCTTTGTTTGGTTTTAAAGAAAATTAAAGGGAAAGGAAATGTGAATTTTTTAATCTAAAAGAAACTTCTATAACATTATCTAACATGATTATTTTCTTTAAAAACTATTTAAATTTCTTATTATATTTAGTAATGATACTTTTTAGATATAATTTTTCACTTTACAAAAGTTTTCTTGTTAGTTTAAAATTTATAACGGGCTTTGAAAAGTGTGGTGAGACTTCAGGCTCTTGTTAGTGGCTGGCAAGTGAGGAACCAGGACACTGAAGTGCATGCAGACACTTGTTCGTGTTCTTTGTTACGTGTGTAATGTATGTTGAGAATAGTTCACTGCATATTCTCATTAAATTCTCCTTGGGATCTTATCATCGTCTATATTCAGTAGATCCCACACTTTAGATGTGGGTCTCACACCACATGGATGGTGATCCCATGGAGAGTAAATATATATGCAAACTATCCGAACTCACATATGTCGGCTTGTTACGTTGGCTTCCATGCATGCATGCTGGTTACTGGCATGGCTTCGTAGCAAGCACTTCAGAAGGTATGTTCTATGAGAGCTTGGCATCATCATCTTCTTCCCTCTGCAAATCTATGAGTCCTGCTGTTTCTGGGAATACTATTTTGGTATCTGAAAGAACAGAGGAGAGCAGCAAGTCAGCCCAATTATATGAATCTCACCAAATCAACCAAAGCTAAACAGAGGACATGCAATTATTCTTCTAACAAGATACATAGGCAGTCCATGGATGATTTTCAGTTTCATAAGAGATCAGCTCTACTTAATGATTGGATAAGAACACCATGAGAACAATGGGAAAGAGAGAACTCTTATAATGATTGAGAAATCTGGGTTTCATTCAATTTGTTTCAGGAGCTCAACATCTTGTTGTCCTATACGATCAAGAAATCCATTTAAGTTAGGGTAAAAGACAGTTACCTCCCCTGTAACTTAGCATATTGACAGATAACCCCCAAACGTTTCAAAAAATACAGTTACCTCCCCTAAATAATTATTAAAATCCAAATAGGTCCAATTTTTAACGGCGTTAAAGTTAGATTTTTTATGGACAACTCTACCCTCAACCTTTTATCCATATTTTAAATCTTATTACTGTTAAAAAACTAATATAACCCTCTTATATCCAACTAAAATAAACTCAAATCTCATCTTCTTCTCATTCTACCTCACTCACCACGTTTCCTTAAGTGGTATTTGAAGCACTGGTTTTGATCGAAAAGGACGAAACTCAGAGGGAGAAGTCTTCGATTAAGCACTCGTTTTCCTCTCATTTTCCTTCTCTTCCATCGCTGACCTACTTCAGTCTTGAGGAATAGAAAGATAAATTATTTTTAGGGTTTATTCAGTGGTTCCTCTTTATACGAACAATGTCGGATTTTGCTCTTGTAACTGCAATACAAAAACTGAAAGAAGAAGATATTCACCGGTTTGTGCTTCAAGATTTGAAGAGGTCAAATCTCCCAACGATTTGCAGCAGTTTGTGCTTCAACATTTCGAAGGAACATGAAAACTTCAAGCCCCTTGCAGCGACAGGATGAAACTGCTTCAACATCTCAGCAAGAAAAATTTCGATGACTCCTTTAGCGAAAACATTTCAGCCATTTCGAATCATGAGCCGCTTCAATGTTCATGGATTTGCAGCGGTGGAGAATGTGTTAGACGATGGCGATTCTACGACGATTCTAGGGTTTCGAAAACGGAATGACAGTGAGTGGTGAGCAAGCAAGGAATCGGGGGAATCGTTCATCTGCCAAATAGTAACCTTCCTAAGTAAGGGTAAAATGGGTAGTTTGGAACTCTAAAAGGATAATTTGGGATTTAAAAAACTATTCAACTCCAACCGTTACTATATAATGGAATATTCCTAACATGTGGACTTATTTGGATTTTAATAATTAGTTAGGGGAGGTAACTGTATTTTTTGAAACGTTTGGGGGTCAACTGTCAATAGGCTAAGTTACAGGGGAGGTAATTGTCTTTTACCCTTTAAGTTATATTGAAGAATCTTATGTAGTTTATAAATTTACAGAGAGTTCTCTATCTAATGTATTAAGGCTATGTTTGGTATCATTTTTGTTTTTGTTTTTTTATCTATTTAACAAAAATCATTTTGATTCAAAATGATTTTTGTTCAAAAATAAAATGTTGTTTGGTAGTTATAATAAAAATAGATGGTAGAATGAAAAACAGATTTGGCATACTATGTCTAAAAATGATTTTGAAAGTCTTCCTCTTCCTCTGTCATGGAGCGTCTATTCCTCTTCCTCTGTCAAGGGATTATGGAAAGAAATCAAACCAGGAACCGTCTTTGGAGAAATGACGTCGCCTCCGTTGGAATGATTGTTGTCGTCATCGTCGCCGTCAGAGCCCTCTCTAGGACGAAGTTGCAGGTCTGCGTCTCTATGCTTTACTTCCGTTCTTCAACGAGAAGAGTGCTTAAGGATTTGATTTGGGGTGGTTTTATAAAAGGAAACTAAATTACTTTTTTAACCCTTTATTTTAACACATGTTTTAAGTGTTTTGCACAAAATACAACAAAAATAAATTTTTGACCAAAAATCAAAAAGAGGTTGAGACCTCTTTTTGAATTTTGACTTGTTTTTATTTTTATTTTTCATAAATAGCACTCATAAATTATGCCAAACCCCTTCAAAACTATAAATTTGAACAAAAATCAAAAACAAAAATGATACCAAACACAGCCTAAGGTGTTTTAGAGAGGAATTGTGGTTATGGAATTATCACACTGTTTGTGTGTAAGTTTTTGTTCAAGATTCCTTAATGAGAGTGTGTCTTTTATTTTAACATATATTGCAAATATAATCAAGTAGATATTACCATTTAAGAGACCTATCTAACTATCCCTATATTTATTTTATTTTGTGTGTGTGTGTGTGTGTGGGGGGGGGTGGGCGTTTGTTTATAGTTTTGTTTTAACTGGATTTTTAGAGAATTGTGTTGTTCAGGGCTTCAGTGTGCTCAATGCAGAAATATTCGATGGGTCATAATCTCATTGTGAGATGGGCCTCAGTTCATAATTCCATTTTAATCAAATTAATTTAATCATGCTTTAACCCGCATCCACGGGAAGCAAATAATAATTTTCAGGCTTATAGGATTGTCTTACAGTTAAATCCACAGGCTAGATAAGTATTCAATTTTTTTTCTTTCACCTATGCTAGCATACAATGACATAGAAAATAATAAAAGATGGGAAATGAGAAAATCTCACAATCATTTATTTTCTAACGGCTAGTAATCTCCTTGAAGCTTCACACTGCTCTTAGCAACTCTTCAACAGTCTTCAATGATGATAGAGATCGATTCATAGAGCATACCTCACTTACAGGCTTCCAATCTCTTCCACACAACCCATAATCACAATGAATAAAAATATAAAAGCTCTACTGACCTCTCAAAGGGATTTAGCACTCCATTGATGCACAGAGAAGAGGTAGTTGGTGATTGATCACTCCCACAGAATACAAAACCCTAGAAATCCTTATGTCTGCCTTCAAAATGCTCTTTTCAATTTTTCTCTATGTTTTTTTACTCCCAACACCGCCCAATAAATAGAGCATCCAAAAATATGAAAACTACAACTTGAACAAACCGATTTGGAGCTCGAATGAAGAAGTTATGTTGGTTTGAAGTTCGGCCAGTCAGAAATAAGGAAAGGGAATCTTTCCAAAACAATTTGTGCACTTGCGCTACACTGGAGCGCTACAGCGCCGACATGACAGCTCTCGCTGTCGCATTACGATTGGTCCACTGTAGAATCTACGGCAGAGACCGTTGGATCTGTCAGTTAATGGCGGGATTAAACTAAAACCATTAGATCATAACTTATTGCGTCAGGCGCGTTCGGCTTCATTCTAGGCCTTTAGATCAGGATCTCCTCGCCTTTGTACTGAAAGCGCGCCACACAGAAACAGGGGTTGTCTTCACGAATCGCGGCTCATTGTATTAACCTGCTTCCATCCAACCAGAATGCGCGTGATAGAATCTTTGCACAACGTCTCAACCACACCTTAGCCCGCCTTTATCTGAGCCATCCATTTGGAATCTGGCATGCGTGGCTCCTTTTTAACAGTCGATTTCGCATCTTCTTCAAATTTAACTTCCTAAAAAGCCCCTAAACTTTCTTTAAAAGGACCTTTGTAACCAGTGGTTTATTAACAAACCCAGTAGAAATAATTCTTCCCGAGAGAACTTCTCTCTAGAAGAATTGTCCTTCTCTCTCTAGGCAATTTGTCAAACGCAAGGTAAGCGTGCCACACCAAGCTTTGGGCGCGGCTGCCTGCTACGGGGCATGCTACTTTGCTGGGCTGCCTTGCTGCGGGCCTTGGCAGTGTGCCTTGCGGCTGGCCATGTGGTTACGCCATAGCTGGACATGTGGGGCTGCTACTGTGGTGCCGCGGCCCTTGGCTAGGCTGGCTACCATGGTGGCATGCCACCTTGGCATAGTGGGTCCCACCCATATTTTCTCTCTCTTCATCCTCTTTCTTCATATAAGCCTCCAAAAGATGCAGGTCACTTGTCAGACGATGCCCACAACACCAGTATTTCTTTTACTTCGCCAGTGGGACAACCACATAACTAGTGGGGCCCACAAACAATCTCTCTCATCAAATTTAATGTAGAATACTATTCAAGTCATTGCAAGCCATCTAAAATACACTATAAGGGATGTAGAACATTGTAGAACACACATGCGAGGTTGCTCCATCTTTGCCACTGCACAAATATTCGCTCTCCTATACTGACACTCTGTCTCCTCATTTCTCTGACTAAATGCTCACTAACACTGTCACATCAGCCAAGTTGCCAACAATAACAATATAAAGTCCAACAACATTGAAACAAGACCTAGTGAAATATTCTCTCTTTCCATTTCTATAAGAAAATGTAGAGAATGGGTTTTGAAAGCACTCCAGCTCTAATGAAGGTAAATGATAGAAAACGTGAACAGATGAGTCTTGCAAGTTCTTCTTTATACTGCGTCAGAATACATTTACTTGTATTACAAGTTATCTCTCTCTCTCTCTCTCTCTCTCTCTCTCTCTCTCACATATACTCTTATACCAGTAAAGGGTACATGCCACTGTGTGGGTGGCAATTAGCTCTACAAAAGGCTCTAGAAATATAGACTCATTACTTACCTATAAAACTAAAATAAAGACTGTCATACAATAACCTATTTATCCTCATACAATAACTTAACTATTCTCGATCAGAACCCACTGGGCTTGGGCCAATGTTAGACGAATTCAAATCGTCTCCTCCCTGTACTTCAAGGACGAGGGAGATGCCCCCGTCGGATGGCCGACATGTGGCTCTCAAAAAAATCAGAGCCCCACGTCCTAGCCGACACCCAGCCGACAAGCCGAGCCAACAGGGGGTGTCGGCTCGGACGTGGGGCTCGGATTTTTCCTAGAGCCAAGTGTCAGCCATCTGACGGGGGCATCTCCCTCCGTCCTAAAATACATGGAGGAGACGATTCCGATCCCTGCTAGACTTCTTTCTATCTTCCTTATTGGTTACCAAGTACTACGGCCTGCAGAATTAGATTCGTCCCACATGACTCAAATTCTTGTCAGCAGCATGGGCTTATCCTATAAGTCGTCCAAATTTACTTCATATAACCCTAGTTTTTTAATATTTAATAGACGGGTGGGGGATCATCTATTTGCATCAGCACGGGAACTAATGGAAGAGTGGGCGTGGGGAATCCAGGGGGTCGGGAATTGTTCATGTCAGGAGGCGGCCGGTGGTCATTTCACCCCTTCTATGTGCCGACCAAGGATCTTTCTCCCTTAATATATTTTAGATTTTGTTGTTTTTAAATGTTCATTCTATTCCCTCAATTGTAGTCTCCTTTGAGAAACCAAATCTTACACTTCAATAATGCTTGCCCAACCTAGGCCTAGCCCATGCATCTTAACTGTTGTGCTGAATTTAGAGCAAGTACCAGCCTCAGTTGAGCCTTCTAGAATGGGCTAAGCTAAACTGACATTAGCCCAACCAAATACACACACTAAGCAATGTAATTAATAGGATTTATGATGTGCCTGTTTTTATTTGATACTTAACAAAGACAATATTGAGGATCTGAAGAGAATCATCAAGTAACAAGCGAGCAGTATTGTATATGGACTTTGGGCTTTGTTTCGTTTTAAAGAAAATTTAAGGGAAAGGAAATGTGAATTTTTTAATCTAAAAGAAACTTCTATAACATTATCTAACATGATTATTTTCTTTAAACTATTTAAATTTCTTATTACATTTAGTAATGATACTTTTTAGATATAATTTTTTACTTTACAATAGTTTTCTTGTTAGTTTAAAATTTACAACGGGCTTTGAAAAGTGTGGTGAGGCTTCAGGCTCTTGTTAGTGGCCGGCAAGTGAGGAACCAGGACATTGAAGTGCATGCAGGCACTTGTTCGTGTTCTCTGTTATGTGTGTAATATATGTTGAGAATAGTTCACTACATATTCTCATAAATCCTTCTTGGGATCTAATCGTTGTCCATAATCAGTAGATCCCATACTCTAGATGTGTGTCTCACACCACATCGATGGTGATCCCATGGAGAGTACATATACATGCAAGCTATCCGAACTCACATATGTTGGCTTGTTACGTTGGCTTCCATGCATGCATGCTGGTTACTGGCATGGCTACGTAGCAAAGCAGTTCAGAAGGTATGTTCTATGAGAGCTCGGCATCATCATCTTCTTCCCTCTGCAAATCTATGAGTCCAGCTATTTCTGGGAATACTATTTTGGCATCTGAAAAAACAGAGGAGAGCAGCAACAGTCAGCCCAATTATATGAATCTCACCAAATCAACCAAAGCTAAGCAGAGGACATGTAATTATTCTTCTAACAAGATACAGAGGCAGTCCATGGATGATTTTCAGTTTCATAAGAGATCAGTTCTACTTAGTGATTGGATAAGAACATCATGAGTATTAAATTTACAACTCATTGCACATGTTGCACATGTTAAATTTACAGCTCATTGCACATGTTGCACATGTGATTTTCTTTCTTACTTTGGGACATCGTTATCTCTTTTGTAATCTATATATAGGACTGTTGTACAAAGAGATCATACACACAGAATTACAAAGTTTTCTCTCTAAGTTTTATTCATAGCTTTGGTTCTTCAGTCTTTTGCATACTCTATTTATCTTTTCATGGTATCAGAGAGGGAACGTTCCATCTAAATAGGCTATTTTTCTGACACACCATAGTTCTTTTCTTTGGTAGGCGCTCAAACTTTTGATCTTGCACACACCATCACATGTTATTTGTCAACACTATTTCTCTCAACTCAAGGATGGATAAATACAAAAATGGTCCACCAATTCAGACCATTTTCAATGGCGCAAGCTATCTTGCATGGTCTCAAGCTATGCGCAGCTTTCTCAAAGGCTTGGCGTTATGTCATTGGGGATATTACTATTCCAACACAACAATCCGAAGAAAGTAAAGAAAAACTTCAGGATCATCTTGAAGATTGGGATAACAAAAATCACCAAGCTACCACGTGGTTTCACAATTCTTGTGTTCCTTCTATTAATGTTCAATTTGGGAGGTACGAGACTACAAAAGAAGTACGGGATTTGTTAGCCTCACAGTATACCACAGCTGATCTTGTTCATCAACTCGTAGTTGACTTTCTTTCTCAAATGCAATCCCTTTGGGATCAATTGGCATTGTCTAAACCAAAATGGAAATCCTATGAGGATGCTATACTCTTTCAAACATACCGTGATCAACAACGACTAATGCAGTTTCTCATGGCTCTCCATCAGAGTTTTGAGCCAGTCAGAGCTTTCCTTCTACATCGTGTTCCTCTGCCCTCTCTGGAGAATGCAATCGCTGAACTTATCTCTGAGGAAACACGACCTGGCATCGGGAAAAATAACCATTTCACTGATGCAATTCTAGCAGTACCTCCTTCATCCACTACAAATCAGTCTTTTTGCAAATTCTGCCACCAAAGTGGACACATGACAAAGGATTGTACAAAACTTTTGAATTTTACTTGCCAACACTGTCATCAAAAGAGTCATTATTCATCCCAATACTACAAGAAAAGATCTGGTTCTCACCCGTCTCAATTTTCTCCTCATCATTCTGCTGTAGTTACTTCTGAATCTTCCTCAGATTTTGCATCTGCCACATCCACTGGTGAGCTTGAGTCTTTACTCAAACAGTTTTTGTCCAAAACTAGCTCTCCATCTACTGCTTTGTCTGTCACTCCAGGTAATTCTTGGTATTTTGATTCTGCTTGCTGCAACCACATGAGTAACAATGCTAGTTTTTTCTCATCAAACACTCCAAACATTCATATTCCAAATATCCAAATTGTTGATGGATCTGTTATGAATGTCACACATATTGGAACTATCTCAACATCAAATCTCTTCCTTCCAAACACATATCTTGTTCCTAACCTCACACTAAACCTTATTTCTATTGGTCAATTATGTGATCTTGGTTTTGATGTCATTTTTTCTTCTTCTAACTGTCGTGTGCAGGATCCTCAGACTGGAACAACACTTGGGATAGGACGTAAATGTGGGAGGCTGTTTCAGCTCACTTCTCTTCAGCTTCTTGTACCAAAATCCTCATCACCTCATCTTGTTGGATCAACTCCATCTCGATCTACATCCAACATTTGGCATTCTCGCTTAGGTCATCCTTCTTCTGTTCGTTTGCGTTCTTTAATTTCTAGTGGCCATTTGGGTATTGTAAGTGATGACATGATTGATTGTGTATCATGTCAACTTGCAAAATAACATGCTTTACCTTTTTCTATATATAAATCTATTTCTACTGCTCCTTTTGATTTGATTCATTCTGATATTTGGGGACCCTCTCCAACTCTTACTATGGGAGGATCGAAATCTTCATTGATGATTTTTCTCGTTTCACATGGATATATATTATGAAAAATCGATCTGAGCTTACAGAAACTTACAAAACTTTTGCCACCATGATACATACTCAATTCTCAAAGAGAATCAAAGTTTTTCGTACTGATAATGCCATGGAATACAAAGACTCAGAGTTTTTAAACTTTATTTCATCCCATGGTACCATTATTGAACGATCTTGCCCTTACACATCCCAACAAAATGGACGTGATGAACGCAAACTGACATATCCTTGACACTACACATGCTTTGCTCATTTCTTCCTCTTGTCCTGAACAATTTTGGGGAGAAGCTGCCTTAACTGCAGTTTATACCATAAACAGAGTTCATTCCCCTATCATTAACAATCAATCTCCTTATGATTAGTTATATGGTTCTCCTCCTTCATATGACTTACTCAAGGTTTTCGGTTGTGTTTGTTTTGTTCTTCTTCCAACTCATGAACGGACAAAATTAGAACCTCGTGCCCAACTTTACTGTTTTATTGGATATGGTAATGGACAAAAAGGATACAGATGTTGGGATCCTCTCTCTAAAAGATTGCGAGTATCTTGTCATGTAACATTCTGGGAACATAAAATGTTTTCTACTACGTTACAATTTAAAATAGATACTTCCACCAACATACCTCATTTCACAGATCATTTTGTCGATTTCTCTCCTACTAATGATTTTGCAGATTCCTCTCTTGAGTTCACACAGCCACCTCCAGCTACAAATGTCCTACCAACAGAAGTTCAATCTGAGGACACTAACACAGAGTCACCCACTTTCTCATCTTCTTCTGATGAACCTGTCTATCGCTCTACTTGGGTAAGACAACCTTCTGTTTGTCTCACTAGTTATCATGTTTATTCTGCTTTCCAATCTTTGCATGAGCCTCAAACCTATAGAAAGGCTAGTGTTAACCCTCTTTGGCAGAAAACAATGATAGAAGAACTGCAAGCATTAGACAAAACTCACACTTGGGATCTGGTTGATTTACCTTCTAATAAAACGGTTGTTGGTTGCCGATGGATTTATAAAATCAAGACCAAATCAGATGGTTCTGTTGACAGGAATAAAGCTTGTCTTGTAGCAAGAGGATTTACTCAGGAGTATGGGATTGATTATGAGGAAACGTTTGCTCTGGTTGCTCGTATTACATCTGGTTGAAGTTTACTTGTCGTTGCTACCGCTCAACATTGGAACTTATGGCAAATGGATGTCAAAAATGCTTTTCTGAATGGAAACTTATTACAAGAAGAAGTCTACATGAAGCCTCCTCTTGGATACTCTCACTTGCCCAATCAAGTTTGCAAACTTAACAAAACCCTCTACGGACTTAAGCAAGCTCCTCGAGCTTGGTTTGAAAAATTTAGCACTGCAGTCAGCCAGTTGGGATTTTCTTCTAGCCCATATGATTATGCTCTCTTCATTCGACAATCTGATCAAGGAATTGTTCTTCTCTTGCTCTATGTGAATGATATGATCATCACTGAAGACGATACTACTGGTATTTCTCAACTTAAACAATTTCTCAGTCAACAATTTGAAATGAAGGATTTTGGTTCACTCAACTACTTCTTGGGCCTCAAGGTTTTTTTTGTTCCTACTGGCTACACTCTCTCTCAAGTTAAATATGCTTCTGATCTTCTGTCTAAGTCTAGCATCACTGATCGCAAAATTGCTCCCACACCTCTAGAGCATGATGTCAAACTTAATTTGAAAGATGGTACACTTCTTCCAAATCCCACCTTATATCGTCATTTGGTAGGCAGTCTTATATATCTTATGGTTACTCGCCCAAATATTGCTCATGCTGTGCACATTGTGAGTCAGTTTATGATAGCTCTATGCACTCCTCACTATAATGTCGTCCTACGCATTCTTCGCTATGTCAAGGGTACTATTTTCTATGGGTTACAGTTCTCACATAACTCTTCCCTTGAGTTACGTGCCTATTCAGATGCTGATTGGGGTGGTGATCCTTCAGATCGATGTTCTACCACAGGTTTTTGTTTCTTTCTCGGAAATTCTCTTATTTCTTGGCGTAGTAAGAAACAAACAGTTGCTTCACGATCCAGTACTGAATCAGAATATCGAGCTCTTGCTCACACCACACAAGAACTACTTTGGCTTCGATGGTTACTTGAAGATATGGGTGTCACTCACACACCTGCTACTCCTATTTACTATGATAATCATAGTGCCATGAAAATTGCTCACAATGATGTTTTCCATGAAATTACCAAACACATTAAGCTCGACTGTCATTTCACTCGATAGCATGTTTCTAAAGGCACTATTTGATTGCAGCCTGTCTCCACTACTGATCAGACTACAGACATTTTCACCAAAGCTCATCCGCCTAGTCGATTTCGTGATTTAGTCTCCAAACTTAAGTTGGTTTTTCAACCATCTCAAGTTTGAGGGGGGGTGTTAAATTTATAGCTCATTTCACATGTTGCACATGTTAAATTTACAGCAAATTACAGCTCATTGCACATGTTGCACATGTGATTTTCTTTCTTACTTTGGGACTGTAAGATATTTTTATGGGCTAAATTAATTATAAGGTTAGTTGGTTCAGTGGGAGTCTGGTTACAGGTAAACCGGTTTAAGTATGATTAGAGATGGACCAACCTGGTCCACTGTGGGACTGGTCCAGGATTAGGGGTGGTATTATAAATATCAATGGTTAGAGTCCCCACAGCCACGGTGTTATTTTCTTCTCATGTTCCCATACGCAGAGAGAAGGTCAAGGGATCCCGACAGGCTGTGGAAAACTTTGATCCAAGCATTCCAAGCATTCAAACCAAAGAAAAACGGTCGGAAATCAATCTGCAGCAAGAGGTATGTCTTTAATCATCTCTTTTCAATACCCATTGTATTCTAGTAATCTGTGTGGTGTGTTCGTTAGGGTTTATGGGAAATCCCATGGGAAAACTCAAAGAGGATCTATACAAAATCCTTACAGTAGTATCAGAGCCACCTACACAGATCTAGAATCATGGAAAAGCATTGTTAAAACTTTATGTTTGAATGAATTCAAAAAGGGAGAGATTTTTTGTCAGAAATCAATCTGCAGCAAGAGGTATGTCTCTAATCATCTCTTTTCAATACCCATTGTATTCTAGTAATCTGTGTGTGTGTTTGTTAGGGTTTATGGAAAATTTCATGGGAAAACTCAAAGAGGATCTATGCAAAATCCTTACAGTGGTATCAGAGCCACCTACATAGATCTAGAATCATGGGAAAGTATTGTTAAAACTTTATGTTTGAATGAATTCAAAAAGGGAGAGATTTTTCTCCCAAAATTTTCTACGAACTTGTCTAGGGTTTGGACCCTCGAAAATTTTTTTTGAGACCGTTAAAAGGTAAAATAAATTTTATAGGATTGTAGATCTCGGAGAGACGGAGTCGACGACATAAGGTAGGTCGTCGGAGGTGGCCGGACGCACCCTCACGCGCCGCCTGAAAAAGCACGTGAGATCTACGCGCCGGCGGCTATTTAAAAAAATAAAAAAGGGCTGACGTCAGGTTCCGTCAACTCGAAAACCCTAGCGGGTTGACTGAGTCGACTCAGAGTAAGGGCGGCGGACCACCCACGTGCTCTCACATGTGTGACCCGATCGCCCAGTCAAAGACCCATGGACCCGTTGACCTGACCCGAGTTTTGACCCGGCGACCCGAATTTTTGACCCGATGGCCCGAAAAAAATGACCTAGAACCCGATTGGGTGGACCACTTAGATCGGGATTTGAACCGATGGTCGGTTCACAGTTTAGGTCGTGGTTCAATTCGTACCAAACCGTTTGGGTCGGTCTGGACCAATGTATTTAAAAAAAAATTGTTTACAGTGGGTTCGGTCCGCCCATAACCGAACCCGGATAGACCGAACCGAACCCGGATGAACCGGTTCTAGCCGGTTCAGGATTCAAGAATACACAAGCCAACTTTGATCGACGATTGTGAGAGCTAGGAGCGTCGGATTTTGACACGATTTTTTATGTTGGTTTCGTATTTTGATGCTCTACTGGTTGGTACATAGTTTGATACAGTTTGATGATTTGAAGAATTTATTTTTGATTAAAAGGTACCCCAAATTAATCCGGTTTGTAGTTTTCTGCTTATTTATCAGTTATTTTTGTACCAGATGCATGTAGAAGGTTATGTGTGCATGAGATTTTATTTATTGACCCACAATGTGCTACAAAGTAGGGTTTGGGGATATCATTGTGGAATTGGATGGAACCCACCAAAGTGGTACACCTAGTTTCATCATGATGTCTTCAAATTCAAAGTTCATGTATTTGTAAATGCTTGTGTAAGGGCGATGTACACCCAAAGGTGGCATTGTCAAGTTTTGATCAAATTAAGGTTTATGGGTGTCATATGAAGATTGGATGGAATCCACTAAAGTGGTACACCCAGTTCCATCATGGTAGTCCTCAAACCCCAAATTTATGCATTTACATATACAATAAAGGATATATTTTAATACATTATTCTTCATGGTATGAAAAGCAGCTAAGAAAGTCAGTGTTAACCCAAAGGTGGCATTGTCAAAGTTAAAGGTATATTCATGCACATGAATTGAAAGGATTTTGACTTTAGGGAGTCTTATTAACCCAAAGGTGGTGGGACTTTCGAGAGTCATTATTCTTTCGCAGTTATTGCACAGAAACTAAGAAGACTACTGCATGTTTATCACAAAGGAGAATGTGTAGTTAGTTAACTCTTGAAAAAAGATATCTTATTTGCATGAATGGTTGATATGGTTAGTGCAAGTAAATGGTGTATATATGTCAAATTTCTATTGGTTGATATGTATTTAATCTCATGCATTGATGGTTTCATCTAAGTATGATTGTCCCAAAAGGTTTTTGATGTCTATTTCTTTTTATTTGGGACAAAGTAGAAGTAAATATAATTGCATGTGTTTGTATGAGTTTCGTATGATTTTTTATTACTTGATATTTTACTTGAACTGATATGGTGATGATGGTTTGCATCTCCCAGGATGTCCATCCCTGTGACTATGCTAGGAGGTTTGGTAGTTACTATTCCTTCCCTGTCTGTGATGAGTTTTAAAATGTGGTATAAACAGCTAGAAGCGACTCTATGTTTAATTGACTTAGATATGACGCTTAAAGAGGATAAACCTGCTGCCATCACTGAAACTAGTACCCTAGAAGAGAAGGAGGAAATGAAAAGATGGATGGCAGTAAATAAAAACGCTATGCTGCTCATGAGGCAGGCCATTCCTGAAACCATGCGTGATGGTGTTCAAGCCAAGGAAACCGCCAAAGAATATTTAAAAGAGATCAAAAGAAAGTTTGAGCTTTCTAACAGAGGACAGAGAAGTACCTTGATGAACAAGCTTACTAATGCAAGGTTTGACAGTAATGGAAGTGTCAGAGATCATTTCATGGAGCTTGCTACTACTGCTGATAAGATTAAAGGCATGAGAATAAACGTTGATGATGAGTTCGTGATCCATTGTGCGTTATCCTCGTTACCTGAAGAATATTACCAGATACAAGTGGCGTATAATACTCAAGAAGAAGAATGGGATATGAACAAATTAATCTCTGTTTGCACTAAAGAAGAAATGAGACTAAAGAAAAGATTTGAAAGTGTCAATGTCACTAGTCATCATTCTAGAGAAGATAAGGGTAAAGGAAAGGTTGGGGTAGGACCTTATAGAAAAGATAGACACTCTTTTAAGAAAGGAAAACCTTATGATAGGGATATGAGTGATGTTGAATGTTTTTTGTGTCATAAGAAGGGGCACATGAAGAGAGAATGTAAAGCAAGAGAAGCTTGGTTAGAGAAGAAGAAGAAGGAAACCGAGACACCGGAGAAAGAAGACACCAAATGATAATATCGTTTAATACAGTTGTCTTTAGATTATTTTGGACATTTATTTATAGATTTATAGTTCAGTTATTTATTTTAAAAGATTTTATTTGACATGTTTTTGATAGAACTAAATTTCATATTAAATTTAAATGAAGGCATTTTATTAGTTTATTTATTCTTTTGGAATTTGTAATATCTGTGGGAGTCTTTAGATTCTCTTAGTCAGTGGGAGTGTTTAGATCTGCTTGATTAGTAGAGATCTGGTAGTTGATGGTTTATCTGTGATTGTTTATGTTGCCTATGATTTAATGGGCAGAATTATTGGTAAGCATCAATTTCATTGCTTGTATGTATTATTGATTATTTAAGACATGTCAAAATTACAAGGCGGTATTTAGCCAAAGAAGGCGGTATTTAGCCAAAGAAGACGATAAACCAAAATATGATATTAGTCCAAACTGGAGGCGGTTTGCCTATATAAGTTGGATAATATCAAAGTGCGTTGATCTATAAGGATTTTAAGGTAACGGGATCGTGGTAATTCGATCATTGGACTCAAGTATTCATCTCAAAGTGATTTATGTCATTAAGTAGACCTCTGTATGTGATTGACAGAAGGGGGTACACCAGATGTGTAGGAGTACTTTCCGTTGTTGTTCGACATTGGTAGGCTTGATGACTAGATCAAAGTAAAGGATGGTTTTGGTGTAATTAGATTCAATGGCCACATTGGATCAATGGTGAATTTATAATTAATATAGCCCAAGTGGGAGATTGTAAGATATTTTTATGGGTTAAATTAATTATAAGGTTAGTTGGTTCAGTGGGAGTCTGGTTATAGGTAAACCGATTTAAGTATGATTAGAGATGGACCAACCTGGTCCACTGTGGGACTGGTCCAGGATTAGGGGTGGTATTATAAATATCAATGGTTAGAGTCCCCACAGCCACGGTGTTATTTTCTTCTCATGTTCCCATACACAGAGAGAAGGTCAAGGGATCCCGACAGGCTGTGGAAGACTTTGATCCAAGCATTCCAAGCATTCAAACCAAAGAAAAACGATCGAAAATCAATTTGCAGCAAGAGGCATGTCTTTAATCATCTCTTTTCAATACCTATTGTATTCTAGTAATCTGTGTGGTGTGTTCGTTAGGGTTTATGGGAAATCCCATGACAAAACTCAAAGAGGATCTATGCAAAATCCTTACAGGGACATCGTTATCTCTTTTGTAATCTATATATAGGACTGTTGTACAAAGAGATCATACACACAGAAATACAAAGTTTTCTCTCCAAGTTTTATTCATAGTTTTGGTTCTTCAATCTTTTGCATACTCTATTTATCTTTTCAATGAGAACAATGGGAGAGAGAGAACTCCTATAATTATTGAGAAATCTCGGTTTCATTCAATTTGTTTCAGGAGCTCAACATCTTGTTGTCCTATACAATCAAGAAACCTATTTAAGTTATATTGAAGAATCTTAAGTAGTTTATAAATTTACAGAGAGCTCTCTATGTAATGTATTAAGGTGTTTTAGAGAGGAATTGTGGTTATGGAATTATCACACTGTTTGTGTTAAGTTTTTGTTCAAGATTCCTTAATGAGAGTGTATCTTTTATTTTAATATATATTGCAAATATAATTAAGTAGATATTACCATTTAAGAGACCTATCAAACTATCCCTAGAATTTTTTTCTTTTTTGTTGGGGGGGGGGGTAAAAACCATGTTTCTGAGGAGAATAGTTTTATATATTGAAAAAACGTTGGAACTTCTGGGACCTAAGATGCTTTAATATATTAATTAATTTCTCCACATAACAACGTACTTAAGATTGGATATTTCAATAGTTTTGTTGTAACTGGATTTTTAGGGAATCGTGTTGTTCAGGGCTTCAGTGTGCCCAATGCAGCAATATTTGATGGGTCATAATCTCATAGTGAGATGGGCCTCAGTTCAGAATTCAATTGCTGTTTAATCAAAATAATTAAACCATGCTCAAGCCTAGCCCAACCCATTTGATCGAAGGAGTGAGTCCTAAATCTTTTGGGTTTGGATGATGATAATGTTATAAGTAACATTATTCAACAGAACACAACTACATGAAGGGGAAATTTCTGTCACACCCCTACTAGGCCTACCTTGCCCTATGTACTCAAATATCTTTACTTCTTTTTCTTTTATTATTCTATCAGAATAATCAACTTCCATCTCTCTTTTTCCCTTCGTAATTTAAAATTCAAACATTACCCTTGATCGACCACTGGAGTGGGGAGTCCACACCCCACGCACCCCATGGACGGTGCGGAGAGGATCCAGACTTATAATCAACATGTGATTTATTTAGGGAATATCATCTATTCAAAGGTTGAATGATCAAATCATCATTTTTGATGAATGATGAAATCATCCCTACACATGGAAGATATAATCTTTCCATAAATGGCCTTTCAAAGTCACCACGACTGTAGACACTTAATTTCCTCATGTGGTTTGAGTCCTTGTTTGTCCCTCTAGGCCTGAGGCTTGGTCTCTCGTTTGAGTCCTCCCTCTTCTATATGGGGCGACCTGTTGCATCCCCTATCACCTATCCCCGTCCCCCACCTCGATAAGAACAATTCATATTAATGTGAGAAGGAGAATAAGACAAGTATAAACAAGAAGACTATAGCTGTCCACAAAATTATTTGGCCAAACCTTTCTTTTCTAAGTCATCTAAGTCCCCCTCCCCTTGCAAGTCTAGGGCTGCAATCATGTGGGATCCTAGGTCTAGCGGAACATGTTCTTAATTTCTATTCTTAGCAACAATTTTTTCATGAGTATAGTAACTGCAGTAAGAGAATCTTTCTAGTTTTTGTAATAATTTTTAATGTATAGTAACAGGCTAACAACAATAATAAAAAAAATATGATACGACAGATTATTTCGTGACTAAGCAATCCCTTTATAGATTTTCAAATTAATCAAATAAAAAGTTGATCCTTAAGTTTTTATTTGTTTTTTGCTTCTTTTTTATGTGCATATGGTTAAATACTTTTAGGTTCGTGTTTTTTTTTTTCCACCAGCAGTGAAAAGAAATATTTTCAGTACTTAGGTGTTTGTTGGGTTCGATTAAGATCCATGAAATATGGAAGATATTATCGGCATTCAATATACAAGGAATGGTTATTTATGATCTTAACCCTCATTCCTTGCTTTTAAAAGTGATTTGAAAATAAATCTTACCAATCCCCTCTCCTCGTCTCATAAAGGATAGAATAATAGAGAAAAATATCTTCTCCAACAACCCAGCACCTTTGGAGATCTCTCTCTCTCTCTCTCTCTCTCTCTTGGGTGAAAGCGTGATCCAATGGTGTTGGAAGAGGCTGGACAAAATGGCATCTCCAGATAAGCCAAATTCAAGTAATTACATATATGAGATTCAATCTCAAGTCTCTGCTATCAATTCTACCATCTCAGCATGGAGGCATCTCCAATTGAAAGAGTTTTACCACTCTTTATTAATGCAAACCTTAAAATAAAAAAAATTAAAAAAAAAAAAGAAAAGAAAAAAAAAGAAGAAGAAGATAGCTGCCGGTTACGTGACTCCTGCATCAGCACAGAGGCCAATAAAAATGCACAGGGGGACATCCTTCATGTGTCTAGGCACAAGATCCACACAGCCTGGCAGCTTTCCCCCTCAAAACACTACCTTTCTTTCTACTGTTTTGTAGGCATTTGTTCGTTTTCCTTTTCCTAAAAAACATGGAATATTAATATTCCCTGTCAAACCATGGGATTTCTACTGTAGTCTTTTGTGAAATAGTGCATTGGGGCCAAAGACATAATTGTTGACTAAGACCCCAATTATTGTAGTTGTTGTTGGTCGTCCATTTTTGTGAAATTCAACACTCTATGATAAACACCCACACCGACAAAACACTGTGATACCCACAACCACAAAACACTCATGATAAGCTTTTAGTGACAAGTATGGAAGCATTTTAAGTAAAAATAGTATCACCAATGCTACTTTTATGTCCTGTTAACGTATAAATCTTCTGGAAGAAGATCATCTCCGGTCGACGAGCTCGTTCAGTAGAGATCCAACAGGTTGAGATCACACTCGACTCACCAAGTGATCCTAACTCTTCTTATCTCAGTTGGACACACTGATCGGTTGAAGAGGATCCAAACACAGATCCTCCTCACTTTCTTTTTACTAAGACTTTGGTTTGGGTGTAGAAGAACTTCCAATGGAGCTGGTAGTGACAATGAGAGATGGGAAAGAATGAAATCTGCAGTAAGCTCTTTGTTTACCGGAAGAAACAAAAGCCCCAAAGCCATTCGACTCTGACAGCCCACCAAATAAAATTAGTGAATGTGAATCTCCTACTCATAATTTATTAAACATATATATACCCCACAACTCACAACCTTGCAAAGAATTAGAGAGTTTTTCTGCCTCTTGCCTCGTGTTTACAAAAATCTTTTATCACTTTAATAACTTCTACCATTAATAATTTAGAGGGAACAAGGAGGTACAAATTTCAAAAATTACCTCATGTAAACCTCAGCGATGGAATACTCTACATCGGCTCTCAAGGGAATGTTTCTTGAGGGAAACAAAGGGGTTGGGATTTCTAAATTACCACATGTAAACAAACTCAAGCAATGGAATAAAAGACATCGACCCTCAAGGGCGGCGATGTTGTTGCTGTTTCTTTTTCTTTTCTTACTTTCGCCCGAAACTGAAAAGCTCACCTCCTAGCTTAGAGAGCTTCAAAGTCTAAGGTGTCTAAAGTTGGTTGTTCCCACCCAATATACTATTTTTTTTTTTTTTTATAAGTAGGTCTAAAGGAGTGTTGAACTTGTAACCTCTTGAGGCATTGGTCTTTTACTAATTGAGTTACCCCTAAGATTGGATGGTTACGCGCATCTAATTTTCTAGTGCCTCCCTTCCCTTTTGTCGGCTACAATTGTTCAATGTCGATTTTGCTTAATAAATTATTTGTTGCTTAATAGTACACCATTTGTAAGTAAGTTACTTTTTTTTTTTTTCTTTGGGTAAGTTTTGTAAGTTACTTATTGTTGGGTGAGTTCAAGACGTGATAATCCATCCGAGTTTAGCCATGTAGTTGTTGCTTTGTCCATTCTACCTGTTCAATAGAAACGTGTTTTGTGTGATTTCCATAGGACAAATTCGGTGGAGTTGGCTAATTACTACTCCGATTTGAATTCTGAAGCAGTTCATTGAATATTTTTCTTATCTGGTTTCTTACGCTAAAGCAATAAAATTAAGGGAGGAGGATCCACAAGTTACAGGGGTATTTGAAAATCTTATATGCTAACAGGAAAAAAAATAAGAATACAAGAAGAATCAGTATTCAATCATTTGAAGGAGAGAAATGAGAGAGAAAGAGATCTAGATTTCAAGGATAAAAGAGAGAGGCAGAAATACTTGTCGGTAGCATGTACTTCTTTTTCCCTAAAATCAAACACATCAAGACAGATGTAATAGCCGGACAATACAAGATTTCATTCCTTTCAATTATTTGGTTTGGGTTTAGATGGGTTACATATGACTTCATCATGTGCAACAATAAAAAATAAAAAAACTAATTAGATTTTTTTTTTATGAATAAAGTAATTAGATTTGATTAGCTAGAATGTTTAATTTATGGACTTGGTTTTTATGCATCAGCCGTGTACAAAGTACAAATAGGGGTACATTTTGAGTGTTTCGTCTAGGTATAAGGTAGATTTGGTATTACACTTTCTCACTCCCCTCATCCAATGGCTGAAGTCAGCGCTTTAAATGTACACACGATACACGATACACAAAACCTTTTGTCTTTAACTTTTTTTTTTTTTTTTTTTTTTGCAAGGTGCTCCCCACAATAACATAGATAGTTATACTTTTTTGGAAGATGTTCCCCATAATATATAATATAAATAGGTATACAAGAATTGGTATCTTCAATGGAGGCCACAAAATTAGAGGAAAGAGAAAGAATGTGTTATGACTTATGTGAAGAGTTGTGGGAAAGAATCCCCACAATGATGTTGTTATGACTTATGTGAAGAATTGTGGGAAAGAATCCCCACAATGGTATTGTGGGGATCTCTTTCTCTTATTTTTATAATTTATATTTGGAGGGATTCACACGTTGTCGGTGTGTATTGGCATCTTCCATGCAAGCCATGGACACACATGAGAGAGAATATAATTTATATATAGAAAACTCACATGATCAGAAAAGAAAAAAAATATCAAAAAATATATCAAGATGTATAATACTGATTTATACTACTAATAATACGTACATCATTTCTATATTTATTTTTTTGTCCCAACGTTCCAACTAGAAATCTAGAACTAATAAATTAGTTTCTGCATAACTCTCGATAAATCCCAACTATCATTATCCTTGGTTCAACTAAAGCTATGATTGGAGGTCAAGAAAAGGAAAAAAAAATGAATTGAAAGTTTTTTTTTTTTTTTTTTGACAAACAAAGTTATCATTAATCGTTTCATCATTATTTTTATGTTTTTTTTTCCTTTTTCTTTTTCTTCACATTCAAACATATCTAAAGGAAAATATTCAAAAGATAAAAATGAGAATAAAAAACAAATGGAAATAATTACAAATTAATGAGTCCGACAGAGTAAGACTGAGATTCCAAGACATTACAAAATGGATCAGAATCAGAATCAAATCGATGGACACCATTGATTGCATGCACGGATGAATGATTGAGCATACCTATCAAGCTATCGCCATCCCTATTGCCACAAGGGGATTCCCTCTAAAAGCTTGAAGCTGCAAGTCTCCGTATATGTATGGACTCTCGAGGGTACTTCATATGTTTGGACTCTGGAGGGTACTTTATACTAAATTCTTTAGCTCGGAAGAGATGAAGCTGAAACACTATAAATACCATACAACCCATAAAGGTCAAGGGTTTTACTATAAAAAAAAAAAAAGTGCCAAAGTGAAAAACCGGACCAATGAGAAGGCGAGAGTGAGGTCTTTTAGTAGAGCGTCCATATTTGTCAGAGAAGAGTCTCTGAGGGGACTCCATGGCTCAATACTTGAGAGCACATGGGAGATCTTCACTCCAGTGTTGTGGGGTCTTTTGCTCAAAAAGGCATTAGAGATGGAAGAGATGACACGAAGGGAATCGCTTGTTTCGCAAGAAAAAGATGAGAAAACACTTAACGTCCCATTTTCTTTCAGTCTTCTCGAATGTTCTCTCCCCTCCCTTACCCTTGTTGAACAATCTACTATCGTTGCACCCATAGGTGGGCACAGGCAACAATTATAGTAGAGAACCCACACCCTATTTTTATTATTATTTTTAGGAGAGGATTTAACATAACACTATGCATTATGGGATTCTCCTACAATGCACTATAGGTATACGAGAATCGATATCTTCAATGAGGACTCACAAGGTCAAGAATAAGAAAGAGAGAAAGAGGATTTTATGAGAAATTATGGGAAAGAATTCTCATAGTGGTATTGTGAGGATAGAATTCTCACAGTTGTATTGTGAAGATCGATCTTTATTCTTCTTCTTTTCTTTTCTTTTTTTCTGAAGAAAATCATTTGTATTGTGAGGATCGATCTTTATTCTTCTTCTTTTCTTTTTTTTTTTTCTGAAGAAAATCATTTTCTTTTTGGGTCAAAAGGAAACCATTTTTTTGTCTGCTAGGATTTCACAAAGTTTTTTCTTTTGTAGGAAGAGAGGTTTTTTTCTTTTCTTAGATAAAGAGGGGGAGGGGGGAGTTTCCAATGGAGAATATCATCTATCGGGATCATTCATGAATGTTGTCAACTAAAACAACTGCTAGCATAGTAGAGTACAAGCACTCCGAAGAAGTATTTAAGAACACGGAATCACGCAAGGGATCGATTCGGATCAAGTTGAATCGGCACCAAAGTTCATAGGAATCACTTAACACGCTTGAAATAATCCGTGCTGACTCAAGTACTACATGGAATCAGTCTCAATCAATCCCATTCTACATTGGCTGATCCTGGCTGAGTCAATCCGATCCCTTAAACTTAGTTTAGGAGCTCACAAGTTTGACTCTCTTGCCTCCGTTGCGTTCAATATATGCACACCTCTTTCCCTCCCTATCCATGTAACAAAGGATCGTAATGTTTGAGAAATCATCAGATAAATCTAAGTCATTTAATTTTATTTTTTTTCTAAATTTAAACCGTCCTCTTATCTATGTGATAATAGAATGTGACATTCTCGAAAATTAAAAAATAAATCTATGCCATTCATTTTTATAGTCTTTTTAATATAAACCATTGTTCTGGTTCAGAATTCCGAGAGTATATAGTAATGTCTAGAATACTGACATATATGCATAGGCCAACACAAAATGCATATTAATACAGACAAGGTATTAAATTAAATTAAACCCTTCAATTATGAACACAACATTTGCTCACATAACAAAATAAATATCTTATGACGTTTGAAAAAATAACAAACCCTTGAGATAATAATAATTCATTCATTTTTTTTAGATAAAAAAAGATAAAATCATACAAACTTCACAGTTGTCTAATGGCTAAGAGGATAACAACATTGCTTGCTTAAGACATGTTCAAGGTTTCGTCAATAAATTAAGTCTTTACATATTCATATTCATATTCTGTGTGACTTTCACTTCCCACTCCCTTTACCCAAAAAATAAAAAAATAAAAAAAAAACGTCTTATGTGAGTTTCCAATCCCACCTCTCCTGGCCCACAGGGGGATTGTAGATGGCAAAAGATTTTCGTACCCCCATGTGTTTGGTGTGAATTATTAAGGTGCATTTCTTTGTCAAATTTATCTGTTCTTTTCTCCATTTCTCGTCAAACGAACAGAACTTCAGTACCATGACTTGACTTATCTAGCGTGTACTCTGTGCGGTAACAGTATTTTGTCGGATGACTAGATATATGGTACTTTGACTGCCAGATAGCATCTTTTTTGACCTGTAAACTCTCTGTGTTATGAATTTTCGATAATACCCCTCTCATCTGTATTTCTGTTGGGTGTACCTATGGTACTTTGACTGCCAGACAGCATCTTTTTTGACCCATGTAAACTCTCTGTATTATGAATTTTCGATAATACCCCTCTCATCTGTATTTCTGTTGGGTGCTTTAATAATTCCCCAGATGGATGGTAAATAATTTTTTAATGAGAGGAAAATTTATATGCCAGTAGGGTATATTAGAATCTTATATATTAACAGAAAAAATGAAATACAAAAAAAGTCAATAGTCAATCATTTAAAGAAAAGAAAGAAATAAGAGAGGAAGATGATCTAAATTTCAAAGAAAAGAGAAATAGGACAAAAGTACCATGTTACATATGTAGATAGCATGTACTTCATTTTCCCCTTTTGAACTTATCCTTTGTTCTAAGTTCTAACACAAATGTTGCGGTGCAATAGGTTTGGGTTGGGTTTCGATTCTCAAGTTAAGAAATCCTAGCCCATGTCTAACCTTGGAGTTAGGTTTGACCCTAGTTTTATCAAAAAAAAAATTTCTAGTAGTTTATCCATTTAACAAAAGAATTTGATGTTTTTGAAAACCACACGAAAACTCTAAGTCATTTAATTGAACAATTTGTTTTTAATATAAACCATTGATTTTTGGGTGAATGTATAGTAATGTTTAGAGTATTACTTGTGTAGAAATTGCAAATGAGGTTTTTAATTGAATTAGACTTTGAAAAATGACATGTAGCTAATCTAAACCATATTCTTTTTAGGAAAAATTTCATCTACCATCCAAAAAATTTAGACAAATCACCTACCACCTAAGTTTTATATAAAAAATCACCTACCACTCAAATTACACAAACGTTTATCAAAAAGATCCAAAAGTAACTAACAGAACCGTTAGTTGCGGATGTCAGCCGTTAGAAAATACATAAAAGACAATAATACCCTTATTATAACGGAAAAAGTCCAATTTACCTTCTTTTTTTTCCTCCCTCCACAAGAAGGCGATTATAACCATAAACAGAGAACACAACTTGTTCATCCTTAAAACTTAACAGAATCGCTTCTAAGCCAGGAAGTAAAAGCCCAGGAGTAGATCTACTCTGAGAAATTCAATTGGAACCTCACAAGAGATCACCTTTCAACAACAAATCCTAAACATAAGCAGAAAAGAAAAACGATTACTTGACCATAACAAAACAGCAGAAAAAGAGAACAGAAGAAAAAGCAACAGATAAAATTGAAAAGCAGACATTACGCAGAAGAACACCAAAAGAGATCCTTCAGTTTCTAAGAAGCTCTAAAGAAAGCGAAAGTGAGGTATAGAGAGGAAGAAAATATCCGACCTCTATTAAGAAAACCTTCGAAGGAATCCGATAATTAAAAAGACATAGAAAGGAAAACCAAAACTTACCATTATAGTTTATGAGACTAGGCATGGAGCTGAAATCGCAAAGCTTTTCAAAGTAAGACCCTCGATTAGAGCCAAAAAACCAAAATCAACCAAGAACGAGAAACAAATAACTAGATATAGTCCAACAACAACTGAATGCATCACAGAAATCGAACACCTTCTGATTTCATCGGTAGAATCAAAAACCTTAACAGAGAGGGCGAAAAGAGAGCAGAAGAGAAGAGGAAAATGTGAGGTTTATTGCTAAGCCCCCACTGATGTCTCCATCGCCAGAAAAAAAAAATCAAAATTTTTTTAACTCTCTCACTCAGAGCTCTGATCAAAGTCGAAATCTAGGGTTTTCTAAAGCTCTTCTCCAATCACCGATTCAATTCGATTCTCTATTCTTTCTAATCGCTGTGAGTGTATTCATCCTTTTTTTTTTTTCAAAAAAGATTTGTTTTGATTTTCTTTTTTCTTTCGTTTAAAATGATAAGGGTATAAACGTTTACATGCAATTTCAACTCTTTCCCATCAGTTAATGGACTAACATTTGTGTAATTTGGGTGGTAGGTGATTTTTTTTAAAAACTTGGGAGGTAGGTGATTTGCCCAAATCTTTTTGGGTGGTAGGTGAAAAGTTCCCTTCTTTCTAGTCAGCGATCAGAATAGATACAATGTCATCTGTCCACATGATAAAATAGATGACTTGTGACATTTGGAAAGAACAATAACACTCTTGTAACAATAAAAATTTTCCTTTTTAATTTTCCTTTTTTTACAAAAAATTAAAATTTATTTTTTAATTGAAATAGTTATATATTAAATGTATTAAATCAATGATGTATTTTAAATAGGATAAATTACACAGACACCCCCTCTACTATTGTGAAATTAACAGAACTACCCTGCTTTTTCAAAAGTTATACAGAATACCCCTCTAACAATGCTATCATACAATCTCACCCCTACCATTACTTTCAACTTAACGGCAGATGGTCAAAATTTTTTAAAGACAAAAATACCCTTTGTTCCTCTTTATTCTCAAACGAAAATCTCTCTTTGTTCCTCTTTCTTCTCCAACTATCGCCTGTGTGTTCTTCTCTAACGATTTGGGGTGGTGAGTTTAATGGTAGTTTGTTTAAAGTCACCTTACTGAATGTGGTATTCTGTTCCAATCTTCATGTCCCGGCACTCATAACGGCGTGGCTGAACGGAAACATAGGCATATAACGGAGCTCGGCCTTGCTATGATGTTTCAGGCATCTGTTCCTACTAGATTCTGGCTTGAGGCATTTAACAATGCAGTGTTTTTAATCAATAGGTTGCCTTCTACAATACTACTAGATTCTGGCTTGAGGCATTTATATGACATCGATGTGGCCCGCAAGTATCGTACCTTCCGTCTTCTCGCTCCTGCCCAAAGCGAGCTCTACACTGCAGAACCTCGAAACGTCGAACACTTACTCAAAACCAACTATGACAATTACAGTAGGGGATCCTAATACTAGGGTTCTCAGAGATTTCAGTTGTGCTGTATTCAGAAGAGAAACTGCCAAATTGGCTGAAACCATTTTAGGGTTTGTAGCCATGAATCAAAACTTTGACTTCCAAAGCGAGTATCCCAAACAATCATAGTGATGATAATTGATTGAATAGAATTATAGAAAAATTGTGGAAAAAAAATGGGTTTTTCGTTTTGATTCCCTTTTTTTTAACAAATACAGGACTTGTTAATGAGATGCTCTTTGGATTCCATATTCAAGGTTTTGTGTTAAATAACTTAAAATGTCTCGGACTATTTTTATCACATAGATGTCGAGTCAAGAATTTATTTTGATGTGTTTTAATGTATAACGACGATGACAATCATTGATCACAATGACGATCAATTAGCAGTTCTTGGGAGTTTCTTGGGTTTCTGTTTTATGAGAATTTTACATCCGACAAGGTCTGATTCAAGACATCTAAGAGATACCGGTTTTGCATAGAGATGAAGACCGAACATGGTCAAAGATGAAGATGGCCAATGGAGATGAAGACCGAACCTGAAGCTGGTAAACTCCCTGTTAATTTCTCCCAATTTCCCAAATCTATAGACCTCCCCAAATCATTGGAGAAGAACACACAGGCGGTAGTTGGAAAAGAAAGAGGAACAAAGAGAAATTTTCGTTTGAGAATAAAGAGGAACAAAGGTTATTTTTATCTTTAAAAAATTTTGACCATCTGTCGTTAAGTTGAAAGTAACGGAAGGAGTGAGATTGTATGATAGCATTGTTAGAGGGGTATTCTGTGTAATTTTTGAAAAACAGGGTAGTTCTATTAATTTCACAACAGTAGAGGGGGTGTTTGTGTAATTTAAAATTATGATACTTAATCCATGGCTCTTATTATGTAGGTCTATAAATATTTAAATATGGAACTGTGTTAGTGATACTATTTAGAATACGTAATCTTCTTTTAATTACCTTTTCTCTTATTCTAAAAAAATGTTTATAAATTAAGAGTAAAAAAAATTTATAAAATAATGGGTAAAAGACAGTTACCTCCCCTATAACATACCTTATTGATCGTTGACCCCCAAAAGTTTCAAAAAAGACAGTTACCTCCCCTAAATAACTATTAAAATCCAAATAGCCCCACGCGTTAAGAATATTCCGTTAGATGGTAACGGTGGGAGTCCAATATTTTTTTAAAGACCAAATTACCCTTTTAGAGAGATGAACTACCTATTTTACCCTTACTATTTAATAGGGTTACTACCATTTTGGGTCTTCTGCATCAAAAATTCATTTTCCAATCTCCTCCACCATTTTGGGTCTTCTGCAAAAACTCTCCTCCACCATTTGGATTTTTCTGCAAAAACTCCAAGGATTCCATTTCACGATCTCGGCCTTCATCTTCTCCTCTGCGATCTCGGCCTTCATCTGCTCCTCTGTGATTTAGGCCGGCAACTCCATTTCGATCTTGGCCTGCAAAACCAAAAGAGTGAAGATCAAGGATTTAATCGTCATATGCACGAAGTCATTCTCTGCAAAATTGGAAGAGAGAACATCTGAAACTCTCCGGTGCTTTCTCTTTCTCTCTCTCCCCCTCACTATTTGATTTCTCTTCATCTCCGTTTTTGTTGAATACTTGGGTTTAGGGTTTTAGAGAATTTTTCCCAATGGTAGCCGATTTTGACTCCAAAACCTACGAAATTTTGTTTCTCAGGATTTCGATTTTATCTACTTTTCTCTTTTTCTCAGATTTGGGTTCTCTTTCCAGGAACCCCTTTGGTTCTTTCCATTATTTAGTTCTCCGGGGTCCTCTTACTTCTCATCCACAATTCAGTTTGATTTCTCTCTTATCTTCTTTTCATAAATTTTCATTCAAGAACTTGAAGATTTAGGAATGGCAGGAGGAAATGCTATCCAGTTTGAAGATTATTTGCCGATTATTGCTGAGAAATTGGAGTCATCACGTTTGAAAGCTGGAAGAGGAATTCTGCTTTATTGGGGTTGTAGGGGTTGAGAGATGATGTTGTCTATGTTGCGTGAAGGTGATGTGGATGGAGTTGTAGGAATCAAGAGGGCTATCAACAAGGAAGAGCGAAGGAGAACCAGAATATGAATTTCATATTAAGAATGAAAATCCAACATGATTAAACACAAATCAGAACACCAACCCAAGGAAATCAAAACTAGTGCTTAATCAAGGAGTTTTGCCTCACTGGTCGCCTGTAATCGTTCCGTTTGCATCTGAGTCCAACATATCATCTCCGCTGGAAAGAGCGTGAGGGAGAATGAGAAGAAGATGAGATTAGGGTTTATTTTAGTTGGATATAAAAGGGTTATATTGATTTTTTAATAGTAATAAGATTTAAAATATGGATAAAAGGTTGAGAATAGAGTTGTCCATAAAAAAATTAACTTTAACACCGTTAAAAATTAGAGCTATTTGGATTTTAATAGTTATTTAGGGGAGGTAATTGTCTTTTTTGAAACCTTTGGGGGTCAACGATCAATAAGGAAAGTTACAGGGGAGGTAACTGTCTTTTATCCTAAAATAATTTGAATGTGACTGTCTTGCACATTTTTGTCCCGGTTTTAGAAATCATATTGTAATGAAAGAGGATTACTTTGGAGAGAGAAAAAAATAAATGTAAAAAATTTAATGTAAAATTTTTTAGAGGGTGGTTCCCACAATGCCACTATTTTAGGGGATCTCACACAATACACAAATAGTGCAAGGAATGGGGAACCCATATGGCTAGGGAAAATAGAGACAGAAAATGACTAATGTGAAAGGGTGTGGAAAGAAATCTCAATAGTAACGTTGTAGGGAAAAAAATTTCTCAATTTTCAAATATCCTCCATCCAAACACAATTTTTTTTTTTTTTTTTGGTCATCATACTCTCTTAAAACAATTGAAATATATAATTAATAAGGTGTAAAAATCCCGACAGTGCTAGTTTGGGGATCATGACTTCTCACATTCTGATAATTTCTCTTTCCTTTTCTGATATTCTCTCGTTTTTTTCAATTCATGTGGCCTCCCATTGGCGATACCATTTGCAAGACCCTACATGTTTGTGTGCCATGAAGATTTCTCTCACATTGTTATGGAAAACTCTCTCCTATATAATAATAAGAATAAGAAAATGGTTTTTTACAGGTGAATTTTTTGGTAGTGGGGGATGCGTTCATTGTGATGTGACGGTTTCATGTTTCATTACACTAGAACACTAGCTAGTACCATTGATAAGAGTGTAAATCGGTATGGATCATTCAGAATAGTTAGGATTCAATACAAGGAAAAAAAAAAATTATTACCATTACTACGCTTTCAGGCTGGTATATTGCTTCTATATGGTACAGTAATGATTCAACATTACATTTATCCAATACGATAATGGTTCATACAGATATATATACCAACTGTACTTACAGTTTAGATGCTTATTTATCTAACGTTTATATACAGATTTGTATATCAATTTCGGTCACACATTCACATTGTCACACAGGTATTCTACTAGTCCAAATTGCATAGAATCATATTTTGTACCTAATTAAAACATATTTCATACCAAATTAGAACTCTATTTCATATAAAAAAAAATAATCAATGAGAGAAGGAGAGTGTATTTATGAAAAACATAAAATGTTTGAGATTAATTTTATGCGTCAGCATGACCGTGGGGCATCCACGGTTGATTGAGTAGAGGAGAGCAGAATGTATGGCCGTGTACACAATATCTTTTACATCTGAGTGGGACCTATTCATTCTGGTCGCATGTGCGCCATCATGTGTCCCTAAGTAATGTCCAATCCACCAGGCCGTCACCAGGCCGTCCTAAATCCATTAAAAGCCAAGGAACTCCCAAGAGCCTTCGCAGTTCTTGCCACAAAACTTAATTCAGGTCCTCGTATGGCGCTGCCACCACTTTCACAGCTCCCCATTTAATTTTCATTCCTGTTGGCTGCACAGAAGTAGTTTGAGGAGATAGATAGAGAGATCTAGAGAGAGAGAGATGGGTCGTCATTCATGCTATAACAAACAGCAGGTCAGGAGGGGGCTGTGGTCACCTGAGGAAGATGAGAAACTGATCACTTACATTTCCACCTATGGTCATGGCTGCTGGAGCTCACTTCCCAGGCGTGCAGGTAAAATTAAAATCTAATAATACATCATAGAATTCCGGATGATATTTCTGTAGATCATTGCACTCTCTCTCTCTCTCTCTCTCTCTTTCTCTCTCTCTCTAGATCTCCATATTATCTTCTGATGATCAGCATGCAGTCATATTTGGTTAGTTCTCTTTCTTTTTTTCTCCTGGTTTGCCCATTCAATGGTGCAGGCTTGCAAAGATGTGGAAAGAGTTGCAGACTAAGATGGATTAATTACCTTAGTCCTGACTTAAAACGAGGGAAATTCTCTCATCAAGAAGTAACCCTTATCACACAACTCCATAGAATTCTTGGTAACAGGTAACACCGTATATACTACTACTTAAAAACCTTTTCTTGATCATTATCATTGTTAGAATGATGTTCACATTGTTATGTACAACTATAATTTTTTTTTTTTTTTTTTTTTTTTATAGATGGTCTCTGATAGCCAAACAGCTGCCAGGAAGAACTGATAATGAAATCAAGAACTTCTGGAACTCAAACATAAAGAAGAAGCTTTTCTCTCCTGCTGTTTCTGACCTAGCTATAGCTACCCTTTCTGATATGTCCAATCACCATTCTGGTTTTAATGAGGCTGCTTTGCCAATGATTATCCAAGAAGAATATTTTCACCTTCCCAATCCCATGTCAGTACTTCAAACTTCCAACGATGTTGGACCTCCTTATGACCCAACATGGTCTTTAAATTATCAGCAGCCTGATCTTGAGAATCAAGAACATTCCAAGTTCACTTCCATTGATTTTTGTGATCCTCTGGTGATGCCTCATGAGATGCCAAATCCGTCGGAAATGTTGGACTTTGAATTATCATCATCTTCTTTTTCTGGTGCTACGTCTGAAGTTGACCCAAGTGGTAGCTTTCTAAGTTTGGTATATGGGTCTAACCCATATGTACCCACCAACCAAATGGAGTGTACTGTTGCCGATATGATGCCATCGTCTTCATCCTCTTCTGTACCGTGTGGGCATCTTGGTATGAACCCTAATTACCTACCTTCAAACTTGATTCCATAGACATGGCAACTGGGATTTGTACTTGGTACCGTATGAGTAAGGGGATCATTAAATAAGGGAGATGTATATGCATGTGTCATAGTCCTAAGTCTTCTCTATTTTAGGGATATACATAGCCTAAATTCGGAGACTATAGAGGCTTTCTTGTTTCTGATGTAAGTTTAAAAATAAAGTTGCAGATACAGCATGTTTTTTTTTTCCTAAAGATAAGAATGAATTTATAAATTAAAGAATAAGTAAATTACAAGAACCAAAGGAAAACAAAAAAATAAAAAGGAGAAACCGCTCCTCCTTTGACAATGCCATTAGCAAGGACAAGCCCACCCAAAAACTAACAAAAACAGAAATGGAGACGCTCCTGAGCAACCCAACCAACCTCCCTAATCAAGAAACAAGGAGGATGACCAACCCAAACATTAGAACTCCTATTAAGGGCAGCAACCCGCGAGAAGCAATCAGCCACAACATTACCCTCACGGAAGCAATGCGTAATTCGCCATTGAATCCTATGTAGGTAATAGGTAAGGAGACAATACTAACCAATCTTGACCACAACACCAAGGAATCTTGCTTCGCAATAAAACTTCAACTACCGAAGCAGAATCACTCTCTATCCAAAGGCGCATGCATGACATCATGATCCATAGGGAGTCTGATACCGATCACCTTGAACTCAGCAACATAGTTAAGCAACATAGTTAGTTGAGACCCCCAAAAATCTAGCAAAGGAGACAACAGCAACCCCAGAAGACACACGAAGTATACCTCCGGCTCCAGAATTTTCAGGGTTACCCAACGAACATCCGTCCACATTAAGCTTCACCCAAGAATCAACCGGTAACCCACTGTAGCTGTTTCACAGATAGCACTCTAAGAGGCCTAGTGGAAGGTTAAAATGGTTGGTCAACGACCAATCCTCAACAGATGAAATATAGACTGGTAATAGAAAAGAAATATCCTTAATATACCCCGCCATTTCTCTGAGGACCCGTTTGATAATTCTCTGTCTCTGAATTCCTTAATTTGTCTTTGTGGTAAATTTTTTACTTTTAGTTTTTTTGAGAGTAAAAATATATTTGATAAACACTAATCTAGCAGCAAAAGCACTCTCTTGTGAACACCATAATCTCTCGAACAAAGTGTATAGGATCGACCACCTCTATTCCCTCCTCTCTCTCTCCCTCTCTCTCTTTCTCTCTCTTTTCAATTTTTGCAGTCCCTTCTATTGTTGCTCCTTCACTAATTGAACATATTTCTCCGTTTTCTTCATGTCACGTTTATTTGTTCCCCTAGTACCGAGTTTGTAGAAATGAAAATCTACTTTGAAATGCTTTCTAGGTGTAACCAATGGTGAAAGGATAGAGTTATTAACAGAACGAGTAGCTATGCATCTTTGTTCCTCCTCAGGCCTGATCAAGTCCATCTTCTGTGACTCCTCAACTTGAAGCCAGGTATAGCCATATAGGTTTAAGACCTTACACCATCGGTGCATGTATGGCCATGGCCTGAAACGAATAGAAAAGCAATTGAACAGAAAAACAATTCTATTCCTTGTTGATAACAAAAGCAAATCAAAATTACAGAGATTATCCGATGAAGGATATAACAAAACTAACATGTATTTGTAAAGTCCTAACAAACTAAAACTCCTAAGTAAGAGTAACAACCCCCACTAACCATTCCCTAGAGACCAGGGACTTATTGTTACTTAAAAAAAACAAGTCTTTATTCTTCAAGGATCTTCTCAATCAGCATCTAATCTGGATCTCCTCAGCATCTAACAAATCTCCTGATCAATAGGATGAGGTTGACAATGTACTTCAATACTTCCCCTCAACGCCAACCCTCTATCTACCACTCCCAATAGATCTCTGAACTTTGAGAACTTATTATAACAAAGTGCGTTGGTTAGCACATCTGCTACTTGATCATCAGTATCAATGGGTACCAAATTGATTTCCCTCTTCAAAACTTTCTCCCTTATAAAATGATGTTGCACCTCAACATGTTTTGTTCTGGCATGAAACACAGGATTTTCTACAAGCTTAATTGCACTTTTACTGTCGCAATACAAGCTTATTGAATAGTACATAGATTGATGAAGTTCCTTTAACAATCTTACCAACCAGGTGCTTTCTTGTGCTGCCATTGCTGATGCTCGATATTCAGCCTCCGTGGTTGATAAAGACACTATAGGCTGTCTTTTGCTACACCATGAAACCACTCCTGAACCAAGGCTAAAAAAATAGTATGTTGTAGATCTTCTTGTAGATTGATCCCCAGCATAGCCAGCATCACAATACCCACTAAGTTTACAAACTCCTCCCTTTTTGTATGTTATACCAAAATCAATGGTACCTTGTATGTACTTTAGAATCCGTTGAGCAGCTTGAAATTGTGACTTCTTTGGGACTTGCATAAACCTACTTACCACACCAACTGCCTGAGCTATATCAGGCCTAGTTAAAGTCAAGTATATTAGACTTCCAATTAGTTGTCTGTACTTTGTTGGATCTGTGACATCTCCTTCTTCATTTGTGCAAAGCTTGGCATTTACTTCCATTGGAGTTGCACTGATATTGCTATCAGACATCCCAAAGCGAATAAGAAAATCCTTCGCATATTTCTGTTGACCCAGAAATATTCCTTCATCGTCTTGCTCAAGCTTGAGTCCTAGAAAATGATATAGCTCTCCTAGCTTCTTCATGTGAAACCGAATTGTCCATGTTAAAACTGATCCAAATAAGTGATCTACCAATAGAGTTCGTTGATATCGACTAAACTATGATACCAATCCCATGAATCGAAGTCTTTTTTTATGATTCAGACTGATTACAGTGAAAATTGATGGATTATCGACCAACCAACAAATTTCAACTGATGTTGGTAAAATCAAAAACGAAATCAGTATGCCTGTTCCTTAACCTAGTTCCCAAAACAACGGTCACATAAGCTTAAGGGTTGTCCTATCTGGCTACTCGTGTGATAGGTCTAATGGGGCAATCTAATGGAATCGAATCCTCTCTAACGTTCAGGGTGCATAAGAGATTATCTGATGAAGGATATAACAAAACTAACATGTATTTGTAGAGTCCTAACAAACTGAAACTCCTAAGTAAGAGTAACAACCCCCACTAACCATTCCCTAGAGACCAGGGACTTATTGTTACTTAAAAAAATGAGTCTTTATTCTTCAAGGGATCTTCTCAATCAGCATCTAATCTGGATCTCCTCAGCATCTAACAAATCTCTAACAAATCTCCTGATCAATACGATGAGGTTGGCGATGTACTTCATGGCCAACGTAGCAGTAGTCTCTAGACTCTCTACTACCACTATTACTACCTCACCTTGGCATTATTGTAGAAAACAAACCATCAGGATAAATGTTAACAATCTAGTAGATTTTGTTTTCTTCTAGAATGGAATGCTTGAGCCTTGGCTGCAAGGTAAAGGCTCAATCGATCGATGTAGTTGTGACATTTAGGTAAGCCTTCTTTCTTAGTTTTTTCGAACATTTGAATCCCCTTTTCCCATGTATTCAATTTATTTACCACAAGGAAAATATAATGGCCAATGTCGTAGCTATTGAGATACTACAAAAATGGGGCAGCCGATGAATAAGAAATGCGATTCATCTAAGAATGCAACACAATCTTATCGTTGATGAACGACTAACCTCACAAAGGAAAACTGAAATTGGAGGGAGCTTGGAGTTGGAGGTTCCTCTTCAGCTATGGAGGCAAAAGCAAGACCTTCATAATCCAGGATTAAAGGCGATTATCGCCGCTGAACTCAACTACTCCAAGTGTTCATCCACCATTGAGAGAAGTTCGTCCTGCCGTTAAGGTGGAAGGAGCCATTGCTTCGGTTGACGGTCTTCTTCTTTCTCCTCTCATCTTACTCAATCAGGAGTTCCTCTCTTTGTTCATTTTGATGGAAAACGTCATGACTTAAATTTTTTTCTTCTTTCAAGTTGCTCTTGTCCGGAGATCAGAGCATCTTTTTTTAGTTCCCACATTCTAACTCTAGGAGTCAATTTTTATCCTAGACTTCATGGGAGTTAGAATCAGCTCTGGGAGTTAAAATCACTGGGATCCGGAGAGTTATCAAGTAACCCCTTTATAGAAAGGCTTGTTTTGCCAGAAGCATAGCGGATGTGCCACCAAGAAGCATCCTATACTGATTAGATATCCTTCATCACAACCATCGAACGCTTTCTTTTCCACCATGGGAAAAGAAGCTCCACTGAATCAAACCCAGGCCATCTTTAGTAAATAACCTGGGAACGCCTACAAGACCTCCATAGCAAAACCACAAGTAAAACATAAATGGCTCCAACTTTCACCAGCATGGCAACGTAGGTGGCCCCGCAAAGCCAAGGGCACTCTCCTTCTCATAATTACTTTATCATCAATCAGGAGAGCCAAATTACACCGACGCCATGCAAACACGGACAGCCCCGACGTCAAACCTTTACCCAAACTATCGACGCCCAAGTTGGGGTGGGGTACCGAGGCTCATCACCTTCCATGTAGAACTAACTGAGAAGCAACCAGTTTTGGTCCCAGTCCAAACCATTCTGCCTTCCACAGCTCTAGCAGGCAAGGGAATCTCCCGAGCTAAATCAACCATTACCTGAAGGAAACTCAAGTAAAGCGTAGAGATAAATGGAAAAATTATGCATGAAAGCCGAAAGGTGATCATACTCTGAAGAACCCTATTGTGCCCAACTCTCCGTAATTGATCCGAAAACAACCTACCATCCTTGTTTTGCAACTCACAGGATCATACTCCGAACCCCGTCGACATTTTGCATTAGAGTGGAAAAAGTTAGTATATTCTGGTCCTCTCACTGAACCCAACGAACCCTGGATTTTTCCACCCACATCTTTTCTTGTAACACAATAAACCCAAAATAAAATATAAATAAATAAATAAAGCCTTCTGCAATTAAGAGGCAAGAAAGCGTTCAGTGGAGGTCAGGATGCAAGCGCCAGGCACCCATCTCCTGCTCATTTCACCACCTTTGTGAGAAGACGTAGGAAGATGTTGTTGGGTCATTTCACCTATCCTTGATGATTCATACTACACAACCGCTGATGTCGATATCTTTTTTTTTTTGTTTTTTTTTTTTTTTTAATGGCATTGTTTGAAATCCTGAGTAATGTTGCTCACAGGGACTAATCAATTAAGAGAGAAAAATTCCTGGAGAAAGAGACAACACAAAGAAACAAACAAGACCTATAATGAAATATTCTCTCTTTCCATACCTAATAAAACAAACAAGCTCTAATGGAGGTGATCACCAAGTACTGAGGCCTGCAGAATTTGCTGGGTCAGTCCAAACTTGGCCCCTGAATTCATCCCTCTGGTCTCAAATTCTTGTCGGGCTGGATTAGGCTTGGCTTAATCCTGTAAGTCATCCAAAATTATATCATTTAATAGTTTTTTAATATTTAATATATGGGCGGGGGATCATCTGCATCAGCATGGGCGCTAATGGAAGAGTGTGCAGGAGCCGTGATCATTTTGCCCCTCCTGTGTCTGTGTGCAAAACACACATAACGGAACAAAGATCTTTTTCCCTAATTGTAATCTCCTTTGAGAAACCATGTCTTACACTCCAAATTATGCTCGCAAGTTTAGGTCGACCTAAGCTCAGTCTAGGCCTACCCCATCTTAACTGGTTTGCTAAATTTAGAGCAAGACCCGGCCTCAGTTGAACCGTCAAAAATGGGCTTGCCTGACCTGAAATTAGCCCAGCCAAATATACACACTAAACAATTGTAATTAACAGGATATCTGATATGCTTGTTTCTATTTGATACTAAACAAAGACAATATTGGGGATCTGAAGAGAACCATCAAGTAACAAGCAAACAGTATTGTACATTAATTTTAGGCTCCGTTTGATTGCAAAGGAAATCAAAGGAAGAAAACTTTTATAACATTATCTAATTAACATGATTGTTTTTTTTTAAACTACTTAAATTTCTTATCATGTTTATTAATTATATTTTTTAAGTGTAACTTTTATTTTATTTTATTTTTAATTTAAATTTTTCACTTTCTTTCTCTTTGATTTTGCTTGCAATCAAACAAAACATTATTTTAGATTACATAGATAAAACTGTAATCTGAATACCTAGGCCCTAAGAAATTCAGCCCAAGCCTAAGGTTCAAATCAGGGTTCTGTGCCCAATTTAAGCCCAACCCTACCCTATCATTTTCATATAGAATAATCACATGAAGAAATTTAATTTGCGGCAAAATTAAATAGTACTATTGTTAATAATAAATGTATAAATCGGAAAGATGAATTGCTTACGCTTGTTTGGTTGCAAGTAAAAGAAAATAAAAGGAAATGCAATTGATTTATGAAAGAAAAATGAAAGTTTTTGAAATTGTATTGTGTGGCCTACCAAAAATTCTTACCGTCTTTCATAATTATATTTCAAAAATATAAATTATATATTTTATTTTTTTTGAAATCAAAGTGATTTCATAGCAAATCGAAGTAAATTTAATATTTAGATAATGTTTTAGCATTAGTTATATTCATAGACAGTGTTATGGTGGTACCCAAAGGGTTAATATGTGGGAGAACATGAAAAAGCATCCCCACACTGACAACATAAATGGATTATGAAATTTTATACATAAAATAAATTTGTCTTTTGGGGTTATAGTCTGCACATTTTTACAATTTGATTACCATCTATGAAAACTTAAACAATTGAATAGATAGAAGATAAGGGACGGGTTTTTATAAGTGATCAATTAATTCATTTTACGATGGGGGTAGCATCTTCGATGTCTGAGGGATGTATTATAAATGACTATTTCATGCACATGCACGATCGTATTTGGGACTTTTTTACTTAAAAAATATTAAGGTAATTTACTCATCCTACTCCGGAATCCAAATTTACCATGCATCAACCTATAAATTGATAATATTTATTTATACTATCTTTACTTTTCAAACTTTGTTACACTAAGACCCAAAAATGATGATATCATCAAAGTTAAATTCTTTTAATGTCTAAACTACCCTTATGGGTATGGTAAAAAGATAAAAATAGATATCCCACACCTCTCTCATTTCTTAGCACTACTTCTCGCCACTCCTTCGTCTCTTAGCCCGCCGATTCTCACCCATTTTGTCCGCAACAAACGGCGGAAAGCTTTTTGCAATCCTGAAAATGGAGTAACCCATTCTCTCCGTTTTTATTATCTGTTCTAGTCGATAATGGTCACCAACGCATGTATTTTTTGCAGCGGCAGCAACGGAGAGGATAACAGATCCATAGAAGTGCATCTTCCATTGCCGAACACACCAGCCCTTGTTCCTCTGTTTGCAACCTGCTGCTGATGTTGCTGCGCAGCTCCTATTGGATTCCCCTGCTTTCCCCAAACAGAGGAGCACTTTTGCTTCCTTATTTGCTGTTATTTCAACTGTAGGGTAACGAACTACTTACACAAGATCCAGCGATTTGTAGTTTCCTCTTTCTCCAAAAGGTCGGCACTTGTCGACTCTGTTAATTCTCTACAAAAAAAAAAAAAAAAAAAAAAAAAAGAAGAGGTCTTAAATGGTGTTTTTAATATGGTTTCTAAAAGTGCTTTTTAATGGATTTTTAAAATGAGATTTCCAACACATAAAAGGGCAAGTTGCAAGTTTGATTCGGGAATTCATCTTGTCGCCCATTTGTGATTGACAGAGGAGAGAGAGGAATGAAGACGGAAAGAAAGAGTTTTGGAAAATGGTAGTTGTTTGTTTCTTCTTTCGGATAACTAAGATGGCGGTTCTTTGGTCCTTTCTGATCCGTGACAAGCGGAATTCTCTATTTTCTTTTTTGTCGCAGCAACTAACTCATCCGTCCAGATTTGGCTTGGAAATCTAAACCCTCAGGCCGGCGGTGTATTTTTACGGCTACAACGTTATATTTCTGTCTGTATTTTCATTCCCGCCAAAAATAGACAAAAACAATGAACAGACAGTGGAAAAAATTAACATTCATCAGGTACTGAGGCCCTAAATTGCCACGAATCCTGTAAAACCTATGACCTCTCAAATTTGGGGTCTCCTAGAGAAATCGATTCTCCAAGTACTGCGGCCCTAAATTGCCACTATTAATGAAACGAGAAGAAGAGCAGAGGACGACACACGAGAAGAAGAGAAGAAGAGAATCAGAGAACCAGAGAAGAATAGAAGAAGAGAGAAGAGAACCAGAGAACCAGAGAACGAGAGAAGAATGGAAGATGAGAATAGAAGAGAAGAAGAGAAGAAGAGAACTAGAAACCAGAGAATCAGAGAACCAGAGAAGAAGGGAAGTACCTCACCGCAGACCGGCGATGGAGAAGGAGAACATATTGAAGCCCGACAATGAATGAGATGGATTTCGGGTTTAATTTAAAGGGTATTTTGGATTTTTTGTTATAAAAAAAAAGATAAAAAAGATTTTTGGATTTTTTTGTTGGTAAATGAATAAGAGGTGTAATTGTTTACAAGGTTTAGGGGTTATTATGAGTAAATATCCTCAATCTAAAAAATATTATTATTTAGAAGATGTAATGAATATAAAATCCAAATCAACAAATAATTCCTAAATAAAATTAAACATAGGAAGACATTTGGGTTATAAAATGTTGATGCTAATTAATTATAGGTCTATTGTGGTATTAATTATTAATATTAAATATAAAAAAATTACTTATCCTGTCAAAACCCCATAAGGTTCTCTTTCACCTATGGTAGTATATATGGTATAGATATATAAGTGGGACTTCATGAAGAGGTTATTTATGTGGCCCACCTATTACCATCATGTGGCAAGATAATTTGATAATTTTTTCGATTGCTTATTTATATAGAATAGCTTTTTAGATTAAGTTATGTGTCAAATTTTAATATCTAATTCAATTTAATATTTCTATTTATATATACTTGTATTTATCATTTGGTGTTTTAATTTAACTTTTTATTTTGAAATGTGTCCATTGGAATTTGACATGCCATGTGGGTCCACATAACTCTCACTAAATTGGATAAAGCCCCGTTTGTTTTGATGTGAGTTTTTTTACATAAAATTTTATGTATAATATTTTATTTTGATAAAATATAGAAAAAAAAAAAAAAAAAAGGGTACAATTTTAGGATAAAAAACAAACAAAACCTTAGGAATCGAAGAAACCCAAGGCGAGAAGAGAAGAATACGGACTAGCTTTACGTAAAGATGATAATCTAATCTAATCTTTAGATATCTAAAGTATGATACGACAAATGATGCCGTAAGCTATGCTATCATCATCATGTGATTTTCATTTTATATAATACCGAGTATCTGAGTTTACACGTTTGACTCGGTCTTCCCCTCACGTTCCAGATGCCACTCGTTTTGGAGATGAATGATTCAATTGATCCGTTCTCATTTTAATAACTGAAAGCGGGAAAGGGTAGTGACGGTGGATCCCACCGGTTATTCCAATCCAACGGGGTTTCCATCGTCTCTTGTCAGCTATGTCTATTGCTGATGGGAGTATCTGATTCTCTCCTCCACCCCACCCTTTTCCCTTTCACTTTCTCTCTCTGCTGACTTTCTTCACCGCTCCCAAGCTTCACTCTGAATCCATCTCACTGTCTATCTCCTTGTCTCTCTCTCTGTTTTCTATTCAAGCTCTCTCATGGCGTTTTCACTGACGTAGCTTCTCTGGTGTGGTATATCGCTTGCTTTCTTTCGTTTTCGTTGTCCATGGGTTCTCGTACGACCTTCTCAGACTCGAACGACAATAGTGGCAGCAGCAGCATCTGCTTCGTCTCCCAAACCGAGACATACTCTCCAGAGACCTGCGCGGACGTTGCAGCCCTGAGACGTCTCTCTGAAAACCTAGAATCCGTATTCGTATCTCCAGACTTCAATTTCTGCAGCGACGCCAAGATAGTCGTTGATGGTGACCGTCAAGTACCCGTCCATCGCTGCATTCTATCGGCTCGAAGTCCCTTCTTTAGGAATGTCTTCAGTTCTCCAGATAAAGAGGCACGCAGAAAGTTCGAATTGAAGGAATTGATTAAGGATTTCAAAGTGGGTTTTAATGCTTTGGATGCGGTTTTAGGTTATCTGTATAGTGGCAAGGTTAAGCCCTTACCCAAAGATGTTAATATATGCGTCGACGAAGATTGCTTGCATGTTGGGTGCCGGCCGGCGGTCGATTTCATGGCGGAGGTTCTATATGCCTCTTTCACTTTCCAGATTTCGGAACTAGTAGCTCTTTATCAGGTATAACCAATATCTTCTTTTGCTTCTTCATTTGTCAGTCGCTTCAGAATTCTCATGTGTTTCTAATGAATTGCAAATTACATGTGGTTGTAAACTTGTAATTGAACTGACAGACATTGCCCTTGTACATATTGCTACCGTCTGCTACCAACTTCAGTTCTAAATTTTTATCTGTTCTGATTGTGCAAAACAACACAGTTTTGTAATTAACTGGACGTTTCTATTGGGGGAAATTTTTTCTCTACGTCTACCACTCGCCATAGTTAAAGAGTATTGAAGGAGATCCCAGAAGCTGCTATTTATATATCACTGGAAGTAATTTTACAGGAATTGTCTACAAAGCAAAGCAACAAAAAAAAAAAAAAAAAAAAAAAAAAAAAAAAAAAAAGAAGAAATTTCCTGGGATTAAAATCAACAGAAATTGTTGTACTGAAATACAATAAAATTATTTTTTTTTTTTCTGTTGAAACAAATGGGCCTTATGGCGATTTGAGAAGAAGCATGTGACGCACTTACCCATAAATGTATATGCCAAACTATAAAATGGACTATCAATGCTATAAGTAAAATAAGAAATAAAAACTGCACAAATAGACTTGTTTTAAGTATTTTCCTAGCTGCTGTGTCCACTTCTACCAACACATTTTTTTTTAGACACCATTCTTTGTTGTATATGAGCAAATCTCTATTTTTCCCCTTTGATTGCAGAGGCACTTACTTGACATTCTTGACAAGGTGGCAGTAGATGACTTATTGGTGATATTATCTGTTGCAAATATGTGTGACAAAGCTTGTGAGAGGCTGGTGAAGGGGTGTGTCGAGATTATAGTCAAGTCCAATACCGATATTGTAACTCTTGAAAAAACATTGCCCCATGATATTGCTAAGCAAATCATGGAGTCCCGTGAGGAACTTGGCTTACATGAGTCTGAAAGCAACGTTCCAGATAAACATGTGAAGAGAATACAAAGGGCTTTGGATTCTGATGATGTTGAATTAGTGAGGATGTTGCTGAAAGAGGGGCATACCACACTAGATGATGCATATGCGCTACACTATGCTGTAGCATATTGTGATGCCAAAACTACAACAGAGCTCCTCGATCTCGAACTTTCTGATGTTAATAATAGGAATCCAAGGGGATACACTGTTCTACATGTTGCTGCAATGCGGAAAGAACCCAATATTATAGTATCTCTTCTAACAAAAGGAGCTCGACCATCTGATCTTACTCCGGATGGAAGAAAAGCCCTTAAAATCTCCAAAAGGCTCACCAAATTTGTCGACTACAATAGATCTACTGAAGAAGGAAAAGCTTCTCCTAAGGATCGACTGTGTATAGAGATATTGGAGCAAGCAGAGAGAAGAGATCCGCAACTTGGAGAAGCTTCTGTTTCTCTTGCAATGGCAGGCGATGATCTGCGCGTGAAATTGTTGTACCTTGAAAATAGAGGTGAGCTGTCACTGCGGCTTCTATATTTCTTTTCTTTAGCTCTGCATGGCCCCTTCTTATCCAAGTTAGATGATAACTATGGTGCTGCTTGAATTATTTTATTTTTAACCTTGATAATATTTGTATGGGAAAAGGAAGTACACACTAGTGGTGTATACTTCTGTCTCTATCTCTTTCCTTGAAATCCGGGTCCACTTTCTTTCTCCTTGAAGTGACTGGCTACTGGTCTTTCATGTGCTCTCATGTTCCCCGCTAGCATGTAGATCTCTCTCCCTATTTGTATTGATAAGTGAGGCTTGAAAACAGATAAGGCCATCTTCGGTAGGTGCAGAATTAAACCATATACAGGGTGAAGTTCAATAGAATTAGAATTAAGGCCATTTCTTGTAGGCATGAGATTGAAGGTTAAGTTCTCCAAAGCAAGCCACTTACAGAGCCTTTTCTAGGTCTGTTTTCTATTTTGAGCCATGTGGAGTGCCGATGTGGCCTTTCATAGTCACCACTCAGGTAGATAGAGACCCCCTGATTGACCATTTTTCAAATTTCATGTCTTTATATGTTCAAAAAAGTGGTGTCTTGGTAACATTAACGAGATCTCGACGAAATCTCGAAAATCTTAGAGATCTCAGACCTCACTAAGGTGGGATCAAGATCCTAGATTTAAAACCTTGGTCTTGAGTCTTGAAAGAAGGAGTTAAATGGACTACACCGAAACAAACTTTAATGAAGGAACTGATTTCCATTATAAGCGTGCAAGTTCAGATTGTGTGCCATTCAGAATTATTTGACAAGCCATTAATATTTGACAACAAAGAAATGTTTCCTTAAATGAATATAAAATTTTTGCTTAAACAATAAATGCTTCTTTTAGGAATGTTAAATCACATGCTTCTCACCAAGTACTAGGCATGCATGTGAACATTCTATCATTTCCTCACTGAAGTCCATGTATATTCTCATAGCAATTCAGATCATTTTGATCTTGTATTCAATTCAGATCATTTTAGTCTTGTATGTTGTTGTATATTCTATTTACATTCTTTTCATATTGTACATTTACATGAACTGAATGTTTAGAAATATCATCATGTGGGAAATAAACTACGGGTACATCTAAATGCTTCAAATGTCTTAGATCAGTGTATCTGGCACATCATATGTCTAAACAATATACATTTCAACACCTCCTTAATTATATACATTTCAACACCTCCTTAATTATATTTCATGAAAGTTAGATATATGAAACAAGTGTCTTGTGTTATGGAGCCTTCTATTTTTTTCCCCTTAGATATCCTAATAAAGCAAGCTAAGCTTCTTGTTCAATTTTCCTTAACATGCTGTCCTGTGGCTATTCCGTTATTGTTTCATGTATTATACTTTGAGCTTTTATCTCTTTATATTTCATTTGATTCCAGTACATCTAATATATTACCCATGAAGAGTAAAGCCTCTTACCACTAAAAGGCCAGCTCTAGGCTTTAAATCTTAAACATTCACTCCCACTCAATGATTTTATGAACTAGGTTCCAGTTCAGTATTTGCCATTCTATTTTCCTCACTATCATTCTTATGGTGTCAAGTTTCTATTTGATGCTTAAAGTGTGTCAGGTTTTTTAACCAGGCTCTATGTGATCCGGGTTCACATATGCCAGCTAGTTTCCTCAACAAGTTCCATCAATAAAAGTAATTATTTGATGTCAAATTTTAGGGGGCTTTCTAGAATTGGTTTTGCCACAACCCCCCACTAGTTAATGTAGCTCTTGAAAAGTACCCTCTTTATGTCTGGAGAATGAATAGCTTGTAACCGACGCATACCTGTCAAAACTCCAAATCACATTTGATGTATAATTGGCAAAGGACTTTCTTCGTAATCAGAAATTTACGTTTTGACTCTTGAGTTGGATGGCGTAATAGCTCCTCCATATCATAAAAAAATTACTGAGTAAAACAATGTTGAATGTGACAGGCATTTCTTATATTTCAAAATAATTTTTCTGTGTGCACTATTATTCTGGTTTCGCTTAACTGGATTCCAGTTAGTTCAGGTGTTTTATACTTTATCTTGTGTTGTAAATTGAACAATAATTTAGGGTTCTAATGTAGTTTTAGATTTTTTGTGTAATTCTAAAAGGTTCCTCTCCTTAACTAGGGAAATTTCTTAGTCACGTGGGCCTGTTCTTGTTCATTACTGTAGCTTTTTTTTTCCCCTTATATTTGTCTCAAATTTCTGTTGTTTACATGATTATAATTCTGTGTAATTCTTTTCAGTTGGTCTGGCAAAACTTTTGTTCCCCATGGAAGCAAAAGTTGCAATGGACATCGCTCAAGTGGATGGCACTCTTGAGTTCCCTATCCATTCCAGGAACGCACCTGGTGGCCAGAGGACTATGGACTTAAATGAAGCACCTTTCAAAATTGAAGAGGTGCACCTAAATAGAATGAGAGCACTCTCCAAAACAGGTACACATGCGGTATACAAATTGTCCACTTGAAGGTCAATGATTTCCTTTGTCTTCACTATTTTATATGGGTTCCGGAATGGGCATGCGTCAAGGAGTCGGATCTGAAAATGTACCCAAAAGTGGGTGTGGTACGGGGACACCAGTTGAAATGTCTCCAAAAACTGTATATGGGACTCCATATTTCTTTATAAATACATGGGTACAAATGTAAAGAAACTATAACTTTGAACAGAAAATTTTAAAGAACGAACACTTGCGAAGTTATAGTTAAGTTATGAGGTCTTATATGCAAAATACCCAAGTCATAGCATATGACTCAAGTATCTCATTTACTATTGAGGTGGTTTTGAGTTTTGGAGTTGGATTGGGTGGATCAGCTAATCTGGATCAGGATTGGTGGACACCAATCCATCCAATACTTGCTGACACAGGCCTCATGGTATGAGCCAGAGATTGGGCTGGATCAGCCAATCCTTGCACCAATCCCTTCTCCGATACCTAGTTTTAAGACATTCTTGTGTAGATTATATCCAAAAAATTTGCTTGTTTTGCGTTATTTATTGCTGGAATCTAACATCTCAGTGACTGGTTATATAGTTTTGACTTTTGATAGTTTAACATAATCAATATTGTATTTGAGCAATGGATCCTCCAAGGATAACAGCTAATTACAACAGTTAGAGATTAGTTCTGCATTAATGTGCTTCTATGCTTTGTGTACAACTAGATATCTTAAAATTGACCTAAATGCATGTTTGTTTTTGTAATTCCAGTGGAGCTCGGGAAACGTTATTTCCCTCGTTGCTCGGTTGTACTCAATAAGATTATGGACGCTGAAGACTTATCAGAGCTTGCATGCCTTGGGAATGATAACCCAGAGGAGCGTCTACTGAAGAAGAGAAGGTACATGGAACTCCAAGAGGAGTTCAGTAAAGCATTCCATGAGGACAAAGAGGAATTCGATAAGTCTGCTGCTATGTCCTCATCTTCATCAACAACTTACATAGGAGTAGCAAGGTCTGGTAATAGGCTCACCTTGAACAAGCAAAATACTTATCATTGAGAAACAAGACACATACTTAATGGTGTATGTCATATCCATATAATTCTTTTCTCCAATTTTTAATTTTTGTTTCGTATTCTGTGTTCTAATCTGTAACATAGTTCCAATCATCTTGGGGTTTAGAGCAGGGAATTTTGTTGTTAGTTTCCTGTTCAAAATTCAAATGATAATATGGCTTGGCCTCATTTGTTTCCATTCCTGAAACACAACTCAGACATTGTTTATAGAATCCATCTCTTAGTGACTTCAGCATGTGGCTATTCTTTTTATTCATGAATCGATTGATATGTAGTTGCGTGTTGCAATATAATCAAACTGTGAGCACAATAGCAGGATGAGCAGGACTTCACCATGATCAGTCTATTCTTCATTGGATAATCATAACCATTAAAGTCCATGGGCATTATCTTATGAAGGAAAGAAGATAGAACACAATCTGGCTCATACAGGGGAATTGTTTTGTGAAAATTTAATTATTTCCTTTATAGTTGAGATGAATTTAAGTGAATGGTCAACATTACACCAAGCTGCATAAATTAATACCAGTTTAGTCTGTACAGTAGCTTTAACAAGCGCATGGTATACATGGTAAGCAGGAAGCAGCTGGGGAAAGCGCGAAGCAATTAGAATACAATCCTACAGCACTTCCCAGTTCCTGAGACATTCTTCTAAGCTGTATGGCAAACAATCCTACAGAGCCAACAGAACACCATGGAATCAGCACTATCATTAAAAAAACCAAGCGAATCATTGCAGATATGCAGAAGAAAATGAAAGAACAGAGTATGACATTAACACAGGAAAAAAAAGGATACAGAAGAAGAAAACCACCCTAATAGAGTAATAGTTCCCATGCATCTCCAACCTCTTCCCCTGCTGACTGCTGTAAAGGAAGTTAGGTGCTTGATTAGTTCAAACACAGCAGATTCATAGGGTACAAACACTGGTACATAATATATTAGGTTCTCATGATGATTCCTTCAATGCACACTCATTGGATTGTAATAATTCTAAATATAACAACCATTAATACATAAAGAACGATCCATTTCTAAAAACAACAATTGACACATAAGGTTCCAATGACCGTACCCTACAGATATGAAAAGCACAGACGAAGATGAAGACGCAGACATGATCAGGACCAGAGACCTGCAACTCATATGGCTTCAGGGTCTTTTGGACCCAAGATATCCCATTTGCTCCACCAAGTCCTGGACATTTCTGACGCAAGGAGCAACCGATTCCGTCTCTTCTACATCAAATCCCATTCCCTCCACCACATCCTGCACATTTTCGCCAAAATCAGGTGGCACGACAACTAATTCGTCCACTTCCACATCAATCTCGGGTTGATTATTGCCCACTTCCTCTCCTCCCGCAATCAGGTCCTCGTTCAGTAATTCATCCCAAACTATATCGCTAGCATCAGTACCTAAATCTGGATCGCTAGTACTTGGGATCACATCGACCTTCTCACCCTGGATTGTGCTGCTCGACTCATTATCAATGGCCGCAGAAAATAACGTCTCAATTTCCGATTCAACTGTGGACACTTCTTCCTGGGCTTGACCTACGAAACTCTCAAATTGCAGGGAGCCCAAGGCTTCTGCCACCGAGTCGTCCTGCAAGTTTTCGGCACTCCGGCTGGGAGGCAGTCTCCGTTTCCTTCCAAATCCACCGTTCCCGAGTTCTCTGCCCTGTTCGTTTCTCTGCCTAAATTGTTGCACGAAAGCTGCGTTCTTGAGTGCCCTAGCCAGGAAAGCCATCATCTGTTGCTGCTTCCTCTCTGTGCCTTCCAGCCGTTCCTCGATGGTAACAAGTTGATCCCTGGAGGACTGTTGCTGCTCTTTCAGCTTCACAATTTCCACCATGAGTAGGTTACGGTCCCTCTTTAATCTGTCAATTTCGGCATCGGGGCCATACTTGCCCAATTCAACACAAGCTCCTAGTCCTCCTTGCTGTTGGATGCTCTGAGTGACGTGCCTCTTTCTCTTGATTGTCTTCAACAAATGCTTTTGTCCTCCAAGGAATCCTTCGTTCGCGAATTCCCACCGATCGGGATCAACTTTTCTGAAACCCTGCAGAAAAGAACCCACCCACAGGGGAAAAAAAATCAGAATCATCGAAGAAGGGAAAAAATCTGATTGTAATGAACTGATGACAGTAGCATAGTACATACGTAAGTGTTGAGCTGACGAATGAAGCTGGAGAAATTGCTGTGCTTGAAGTATCTAGGAAGGAGAGCCATAGCGAACTGGTGGGAATCCCAAATGATGAAGCTGTTGCGAGCTCTGCTCCATGAAACGATGGAGTCAGTGGAGGTATCTTCCACCATTTCAAAGGTCTTGGTTAAGAAAGGAGGGGGACCCGAATCATGCAAACCCCCTATTGGCTGTGGTGGAAATGCCAGAGATGAAGACGAAGATGACAAAGGTGAGGAACCACCGCCATGGCCGACACCCACCACATCTTTTTTAACCTTTACCCCTTTCATTACTCTGCTCCACTCTCTTTCTCCTGTAAAACTGTAACGACTAACGAACAAAGAAGATCATGAAGATGAACAACGCAGAAAGGGAGTGCGAGAAACAGCGTTTCTCAATCCATTTGTAAAGAAAAGAAAAGCAGCTTAAGATATTTAGATGAATCAGGTCACAGTGGTTGGTCACAGTCACGAATGAACAACGAATACGAAGGCTTGAAGAAGACGACGCGGGGAAGAGAATTTATACTATGGAATCGAAACTTCTGGAATCTGGGTTGTGTTTGGATGTATAGAAAAGAAAATATTCATCATCAAAAATCAAAATGTTTCCTCGGAGGTGGTGAAATTTTCTATCTATGCTAAGAAAATAGTTCACTTGTATCATCTCTAAGGATCTCGTCACCGTTCATATGCAATGGATCCTACACTTTAGAGATCGAGAAAAATTAACTCCGCTCGTCTCACCGTGCTCCTCTGAACTGCCAGTTATTGCCTTCTTCTTTGTTTACTCTCTCTCAGTCACCCTCTAATTATTCTGCATTGTAAATCACTCTTTTGGCTTTGTATGGTCCCTATCCCTCACTTGTCTACAAAGATAAAAACTCCCCCAACCATTTCACTAATTTCTACTTTTCTGCCCTTTTTTAACTAAAAAAGAAAAATCTACTTGAAACCACATTTATTATCAAACCAAAGTGATTGCAACTTCTTCCCAGAAAAAAAAAATCACATTTATTCTTTTTTTTTCTGTCAATCTAACATATAAAAAAAAAATTTATTTTCTTAACATCCAAACACTACCCAAAAGAGGAGACAGGGAGATTTTTGCTTTTGAAATTTTGGTTGTAGAAGATTTCGCTTTTTAGAAATTTCTGCCACCTGTACGCGTGGAACTCCCCTCACTGGTCATGTCAAATCTCCTACGGCAGATGGGAACTGCTGCTGATCTAAGGGCCGGATTTCAGCGGGTTCATCTCCCCATGTATTGGCAGACAGGCAAACTGATCCCCAAGTCCTTGGATCAGCCACAGGACCCTTCTGCCGCAGGAGAGGATTTGAATCCCTGAATTTCTATCCCAAATATTATAGGATTGCCTTTACCACGTTACCCCTTCCTCCTTTCAGGCTTTCTAGAAAGTTCTAAAAATCCCCACTTTTCTACTTCTTTTTCTCTCCCATTGTTCTCCTTCTTTCTATTATTCTGTCTTTTTTCTATTATTCTATATTTATTTGTCATGAAAATAAAAGAAGGAAAAAAAATGGTGTGCAGTTTTAAAACCGTTCTTCTGTATGGGGTTCTGGTTTTCCGAAATTTTCTCTGTTTTTGAAAGGGGTCTGCTGGGGAGAGAAAATTGCAGTTTAAAAATGTGAAATCACCATGTCTATGTTACATCCTTGCTCTTTTGTATTTTTAAATATACAATTTTTTCATGAGGAAAATTCTGAGGGGCCACATATTTTTTTGGATTTCACTTTAGCAAAACTTAGGTACTATTGTCTATGGATTTCGTTCAGCCTCCCAGATCAAACCACGTAACTGAAAACACAAACACAGCAGTAAAGTGGGCGAGATATACTCTGGGGCTACTCCGATGCCAAAGTTAGAGGATTCCAAAGACAAGTAGAATAGAGCTCCTAGTGAAACATGAGAGCTCCTTAGAGATGGGGTCCCCTGAGATGCGGGAGCTTCAGTAACTTCTTCCTCTTTAGTGAGCTACAGTTTTTGAGTAAAGGATGGAGAGAAAATTCTCAAAGAACCTTGACAGAACAATATCTGACTGAAATGCTCTCTCTTTTTGGAGTAGGAAGTTCTAGATCCTTTACAATCGATATTCTTTCACTATTTATAGGTCCAATTAAGGACTTCACAAACTAACCTCTCCTCATCTATCACCATCTCCATCACCTGTTATTTAAAGAACAATAGATCTAGGGAATTACGACCCCTTAGGACGGTGCTTGGATGTCTTGTCAACCATTTACGACTCCCTTTGACCTTCTTCAACCCCCTTTTAATCCATGTTCTCCATATCTTCTGACAATTGTATCTATCCTTACTCTTTTATCGAGTGTCAATCTTAGTTTTTGCTGATTCGGTCCACAATATGGTGACCTGGCCAGTCAAATCCGCCTACTTAGCATTTATGATTGTTGTCGGTATTTATAAGCATTAATGGCAGATCATTAAATACCCAAATACCTCCATCAATCTGTCAAATCCTGACCTGATTACCCAGAATGGGGTCGAACACAATTTCTTCTTCCAAACATATCTTGTTCTCATGCTTCGTACATTGGATACGTACCACGTGTCTCATTCTTCAAAGGCTGTCATAGATTCTTCATCCATGGTTTGATTTAAATTATGATTATTTTTCCAGGACAAATACAACTTAATTGTAAAATCTCCTTTGGTAAAATTTTCAATATCTTGAAAACACCTTTTATTCATTTGTAGGTGAAGAAAAAAACCATCATTGGGATCTTATAATTATTCTCCGAGTCGAATCCTGATACGTGGAATGTCCACAATATACTTGGCACTACTCCCAAAATCTTATTTTAAAAAATCCTTAGACATTAAAAAAATCAATATAAAACAAAAATAATGATGAACCAATCATCATATTTTGTATCTATCTCCTCTCTCCTCCAATTCAAAAAATATATTTTGAGCTTCCAAACATAACCTAAGTGCCAGAATCTAATAAAAATATTATTTAATATATTTTACACAAAAAGGAAACACTCACAATTAGTGTAAGTGTGTACTTCCTAATCACATCCCACCTTCCCTCCCTTAAAATCCAAATCCCTTATCAATTCTCCCTTCCGATATCCCCAGCTAACACATAGATCCTTGAATACATCAAAAATTTTGAAGATCCCCCTCCCATTTTTCATAATCGAAGTGGTTTCTCCACCCATAAGGTTATTCCTTTTTTTTTTCGAAGGTTGAATCTTTGCCACTTCAGTGCTTTCCAATCCCATGTCCATGGTCCTTCTAAAAGGGTGTGCATTTTTTTTTCCTGGGTTTAAGTGTGTGCATTTGAATACTTAAACTAAGGGTTGGGGGTGGGAAAGGTTACACGTGGGCATTAAAAAAAAAACTAAATCAAGAATAAATATCAAATTATCCAGTACCATGTAAAAAATTCAAGGGAAATTACCGGGGAAAAAAGTGTATACAGTAGCCAATGTCCTGACAAAGATATATTAAAAGCCACTAAATTGGAGAGTAAGAAATTGAACAAAGTGAAGAATGCTCTGCCATGCAATCTGATCGACCACAGCAACTTTTTTATCTTCTTCAGTGAGTTTTATAAGGCACCAACCATGGTAACCAACCCTTTCTTGACAGTTAATTAATTAGGCTGTGATTCTGAATCGACCCTTTGCTATCCTCCGAGCAATGACTCTCCGTCCACCCTTGGTTTCCTTGCTGTTAGCACAGAAAAGCATATCAGTCGGTCACACACCATCAGTCCATCACTAGCCAGGATCAGATATGTGAACATAATCAGGTTTCTATATATATATATATATATATATATATAATTCATCATTGAATAGTTGGCACATGGAGTACATTAAAAATACAATTTGGGCAGGACGTTCCACAGACACAAACTGCATAAGGTGCTACCATTCTTCTAGGTACGCACGCTAACACCAGATTAAGAGAGAGACATACCGAGCAAAGTAACCATGGGTCCTCTTCCGCTTGACATGACTGGGTTGGTATGTCCTTTTGGGAAGTAAGAGCATCGGTTCAGTTGATGTTGATGTGTTTCCTGTATAACAAAATGAAAGGAAGTCATAATACCGCAATGTTTACAGCTAAAACTAGCAAAACCAGGAACCTATATGGATCCTTTTTTCAGAAATTGAAAGAAAAATCAATTTCAAGAGGGATACAGTCTATTAATGTCTTTGTCATATCTGGATTCAATTTAATGCCAGCAAATATCCAACTAAGGTTAAAGTACTACCTTAATACATCAATCATAGCAGAAATTGTCAGTGTGCCTTTCTAGCAAAATTTCTTAAATTCAAGGGCACTAACAACTTTTTTTTTTCTTGTGTGTGTGTGTGTGTGTGTGTGTGTGTGTGTGAGGGGAACCTTTTAGGCTGAGTTTGGCACAAGTTTTAGTGCTTTTCAGCAACAAAAAGACTTATAGAAAATACATTGTCAAAAAATAGTTGCTGTTTCTGAAAAAGAGTTCCCTCCTCACATGGCATGCAAAGGTAGTTTTAAAATATAACTTTTCTGCACGGTTAATTCAGTGGACAAATAAAACTCTCTATGTTATGACACGACAAGGGGGTCTGATCATGAAGACATGTGCTAGTGCGGTGCTGTGTTCCATGTAATTCTGCAATAGAGGGTGGGAGTACAAAAGAACATGTCCAAATAATGGATTAAAATTATTTCTTCTTCTTTTTTGGATTTTATGTCTCTGTTTTCTAGAAGAAAAACTGTTATGTAATTCGATTGCCAAATGTTTGATCTGTTTAAAAATAGAAAATAGAAAAATGTTTGTTTCAAGCTAGCACTGAACTCTATTTTTTCTGCGTACTCATACAATGTTCAGTGCAGATTATAAATAAGAGACGATCATTTGTTAATATAGTAACTGAGAACAGCTATCTACATGACTGGAAAAGTACAAAAGGATGTGCTCACATGCATCACCTAAATTAAGGGTGGGCGTGAGAGAAACACCACAAATAATGACCATAAGCAAAGATGCAAAAACAAGGTAAGAACTTGAAATCCCAATCCAATAACATATTGTCCTACCATCAGATGCACATAAAGATACCAAAACTGCAATCAAAATCCCCATCCTAAAGAGGTCTGCCATACCATCAGGCATCCACAGAGCAGGCAAATCAAATTCCATCAAAAATGGCGTTGAATAAGCTTTCCAACAAGATGAAGATTACATAAATTCAAATAAATGAAAATAGAATTCACCTGGTCAAGTGTTGATCAGATCCACTCGAACAATCCTGCAAATTATCTCTGAAAATAGAGAACCGGAATGATCTTCGCAGGCTATTCCTACTGGCACTAGGAGACAAGACCACAGATCTGGAACTAGAATACTAGAAGCTAAAACTTAGAACTTGATACCAGAATTTCAGAGAGAAGAAAACCACGAACTAGTATACAAATTTAGAGACCAATCAGATCAAACTATAGATAGATGTTGAAAAAAGCAAGCAGCCAGAAACTTAGTAAAAGGTGAAGAAATCTGATCTTAATACTAGAATAATCGAACACAGAAATAGGGATGATGATTCAGGACAGGAATACCCATGCAGCCCACCTTATAGTCCACCAAGACAACAACAATCTACTCAGACTGCTCTGAATCCACAGAACCACAGTTGAAAAAACTGAGAACTATATTCATCAAATCGTGAGGGAGGCTGTCAGACTTTACATCAATTAATAAAATTTTGAAAGGGCCAAAACAGGAATGGAATTGTTGTGACTAGGACCTAATCCTGGACTGAAACTGAAAACAGAATTAACACAGAGCTAAAGTACCACTTGCTATCGACCTGCTATTATAAGTGTCTTAACCCACCTAGGACTCTAATGAAAATCAAAATAGAGACTGGGATTACTAACTCCTTAATTATTAATAATATCTAATTACAATCAGAGAATAAAAATAAATAAAAATAAAAAATTTACCTCAAACAGAACCCCATGACCAGAACAGACTTAGACTCCAAATAGCATCAAAGATCTCCAACCATAGACTGAATCAAGCTCTTCTTCTCTTGTACTTTGCAACTGAATCATGGGCAAACCCAAGTTCTGTGCAATGTAAATAGAGATTTCCCTTAACCTTCTTTCTTTTCTTCCACATGCTTCCAGTTCTACCTTAGGAAGGGAATTAACAGCAGTTTTCTCATCATTGCCTAGATATAACAGTTTGATTGCATCAATCTCAAGGGTTGCTGTCTTAGAGTAATAATATTTTTTTTTTTCCTTTTGGAACTGTTACTTGATGGTTTTATGAAGCCGAAGAGTTGATTTCTTAACCCAGGAGCATATTAGGTGGGATAGCTTCTTGGGTTTTCTGGAATGACCCAAGTGCTGCCTGGTTCGATAAGAATTACCGTTCTTTCAGTTCCGTTTGTCTTCCATAAATGTGCTAAATTTGGATTTTCATTAACCCCCCCCCAAATTGTTCCCACAACACCTAAAATGATGACGCGCTACCACATATTCAATCACCTAATTGTTCTCTTTCCATATTTTATCCATCACAAACAGGGGTTAACACCTTAATGTTTCTCTTTCTCTCTCAGTTTAGCCACTAACAAAGAACCGGAGTCATCGACAATAATGAAGAGCTGATGAGGACTATTGACCCTGACGGTCCGTCAGTTAGACTCTGCACTAGAAAAATTACGTACAAATTCACCACCAAGATGTGAAGATGGAAAGCAGAGGAAAAATATATATAGTATATCAAGTGAATTGTGAATAATATCTACAAGAAAAAAACCCACTTGATCATCATGCTACATTTCCACGGACAAAGAAACTAAAAGCCATCAAAAGTCATACCATCCGGTAAGAAGAAGCGGAGCGAAGGAAGGCCACATGGATAGGGAAATTCTTCAGCAGCCACCTTTCGCAGGGTCTCACCACGGTTTTCCTCCAAATGTACAGAATTCTGGAACTTAGAAAAGGAAGGCAGAAGCCTAGGAGAGGAAACGTTGAGATTCGAATTAAATTGGCGTTCAAGATGAAGATTGAAGAAGCGATTTACGATCGAACCACCAGCTCGAGCTAGGGTTTTCGACGACATTTTTTCCCCTTTTCGTTTTTTGATTTTGTCCAAAACAACAGACGGGGGGTGCGTTAAAGCCTAAAACCCTATAACCATAGCATTAGTTTGGTAAATCGTTATCGGTTACCGATCCGATCCGGATCGGTATAGGACTCCAATAGCATATTGCCACATGGTGATATACTGATATCCATCAAAAGAATAATTAGGTATCGGATTGAGACCGGCCATAGCCGAAACCGATATGAAACATTTTCCGAAACTTCCGAAGACCTTAGTTCGTGCACCTTTGCCCTGATCCAAAAACGTTTCTTATGATCAGATGCCAAATGCATTATTATCGAAAAAGTTCTATTTTGAAGGTACTCCGGGAGCAAATGCAAAGGATTAGAGCACGTGGCTATGAACCACGGCGTCGGGGTTCAAATCCCTCCTCGCCCACAACTGGCTCATAAGGGAAGGACCTCCCCTTTACCTCTAAGGGTAAGGGGCAGCTTTCTTGGGGGTGAGGGAGTGAAAGAGGATAATGAATGTAATGCACATACATCTAAACAGGAGATGTCAAATGCATTATTATCGAAAAGGTTCCATTTTGAAGGTACTCCAGGAGCAAATCCAGAGGGTTAGAGCACATGACTACGAACCGCGGTGTTGGGGGTCCAAATCCCTCCTTGCCCACAACTGACCCAAAAGGGAAGGACCTCCCCTTTACCTCTGGGGGTAGGAACATCAAGGGTGAAAGTCCAGCGAGTAAGTTTCCCTTGTATTTATAACCCTTGGATGAAGAAAATCCACCCTTTGAAATTACCCAAAACCCCTTCCCCCTTAGCGGGATGAATGGACATTCCATTTCCCTCCTGCCCTTTTTTTTAATCATTATCCACGGAGACGGGAGACTTGTTCTCCAAATTTTATGGGACTATTATCCCACTATCATCCACAAATGGTTCTACTCAAATCTGACATTTTTCTGTAATTAATCTAAATTAATTTTTTTGTTCTTATGAAAGTGTGATTATGGTACCTTCAACCTTATCACTAGTTGTAAGTGTAGGGAAACTTGAAGGGAAAAGGATGTCTTAAAGCACAATGTGAGACAAAGAAAATCAATCCCATGGCTTCCTGGTTCCTACACTTAACCAGAAAATCACTAACCAAGTGCACTGCGCAGTTGTTGACAGAACTCTCTTTTTTTAATTGGAAAACATATTGCACACCAACTGAACCACAGGCATCAATTAAAATTCAAGATAATATGAACACCATCCATTCAATAATGGAAGACCCAAGCCACAAGGAGCTCAAATTTCATAAAGGTTGATGAGATTCATCTGTTGTTTAAGTAATACAACATATTTCCTTGTTACTTCCAAGGAAGAAACAGAATAAAATACAACATAAATGTCCACAAAAATTGCAATTTGAGGCAAAGCCCAGTATTCAGGAAAAGAAGGAAAAAACAATAGACACCACTACAGAATGCATCAAAAGATACAGAAAAAGGGAACTCAACTCACCAGACTTAAACAGGATAACCACATTTGTTTCTAACTAAAACCAAACAAGTCAGTACCGAGAAAAAGAAGATGACCAACTGGATATTTTACATCATATACCCAATATATGACCTAAACGGAGAAGCATATGCTCCAATGAATAGGGAGAGGAGGAAAGAAAGGGAAATCAGAATAAATTTGGACGGTGAATGGGTAACTAAAAAAAAATAACCCCACTTCCAAATGTACACCGAATAACCAACCACGTCAATCTAAACAAGCTTTATTGATCTATGCAAAGAGCAGCAGCAACCCATTCAGAGGCAGATGCTAGAGTTTCTGATTCAGCATATGATGATAAGGATACAGGAGTAACCGCAACCTGTTGTACAACCGGAAATGCAGATCAATCAGAGGACAGAGGCAAGGGAAAGAAATCATACAAATTTACTTCTTACTCACAAAACCATTTTCGACTGCTCTGAAATCAAGGTCCTCGTCTGTTTCTTCTTGCTCCCTTTCCAGAAACTGAATTTACAAAAATAACAAACCATTCAGTGACTCAAATATGTTACATTTATGCCAGACAACATCAAGATTACAACTAATAATAATAATAATAATCTTCATCCATGTACTTCTCCTAGATTGCTTTGCTCCTCAATAAAATCTTCATTTTTTTTAAGGCACATGATCAAAATTTCTAACAAAAAAAAGGGGGAGTGCGAAGGAACAATAACCACTGAACAAAACAGCTATACTTCCATGAACTAACACAAAAAAGGACGAAAAGCCATGGGAAAGAAGGAGAAACGCAACTTCATATGGCAATGCACCTCCTTTCGACATGGCTTATCCATCAGATGTAAGATATACCTCCAGACGGAAATACTTCTTCACTCGCTGGGAATCAAGGTTTCCTGCAGCCCCCACTGATTCAATCTCCACATTGTTCTTTTGTGTGCTATTACGGCGTGCTGCACCCTGTGGACAAATGATAGTGGATAATTTCAAGAGCTGAAATATGCACCACACAGAGCATTTCTTTCTCTTTTTCTGTTTTTTCTTCACTGACCAGGGGAAGGGGGGGGGGGTTTGTAATCTCTCAGATCCAAAAATCTGAGACCTCAAGCAATAAAAGACACTTACAGCTGCAGATGCATCTCGACCGAGCTGAGCAAGCTGGAGACCAAGACTCTGTTGATTGGACATGAAATGCCCAGCAGTTGGATGTCTGTTTGCTGAGACAGCTAGCCAACTTGGAGCAGACCTCCATTGACTCTGTCTGGTGACTTTGAAGCCCTGCCAATCACAAAAAAGGAATAATTAAAAACCAACAAAGAGAGATCAGAGCCCTATTGTATCGATTGTACACCAATCCACATTGTAAACAGATTCAATTTGGCATGCTCATCACATTCACAGCAGCCACAAGAATTCTCACCCCAAGAGGGTGCAGTGTACCGCACAGGAGGCTTGTTTTAATCTCATTAATTAACCAATTATCATTCCTAAGCATGTCTTGGTGCTTATTCTATCAATTCTTGAAGAATTATCATAACATTTTCACCAAGTCCTTTATTTGAACATCTCCATTATATTAAAAATATTTCCATAAAATATAGAAAAAGAAGTTGATCTCTGGTAAAATTCTGGGGAAAAAATCTCAACTACAAATTGTTTCTTTTTCATCCCAGTCCAAAAAAAAGGCCCTATATAATTTGGATTCAAACAAGATTCAAACACAAGAAGTTTCATAACATACACCCTAAGCCCTAACCACCAGCCCCACCATCGCTATTATAGTCCGTACCAACCTTTAAAGTAGGTCTCGGATTTTATAATGTATACATATAAGCATACATGCATTACCACACAAACAAATGTTTGATACACTGGAAAAGATCAAATATTCAGTCCAAAAGACAAAATTGTCCAGAAATCCCATTTTAGTCACCAAACAAAATGCTAACTGTAATGAAATTTGCAAATAAGATCCAAAGCCTTTAGTACGAATCAGAAAAGGAAAAAAGAATTCATGAATAACGAAGGACCTTTCTTTGAGGGGGCAGGGGGGAGTGGGGAAACCTGTAGCCTCTAAGAGCCAACTATTCACAGCTGTTTTCCAATGTCAACGAAACAATAATGTCGAAAGTTTGACTCAGCTATAGATCTTCTTCCGTTTGTTCTTCCCTAAATAACAGTTCCTGAGATTGAACAATCTATTGAACCAACAACTTCAACAAAAGTATATTGGGAAAGTTGATTTCCAGTCCCCCCACCCCAGGTCCATCTTAATTCTTAAATCAACATGCCAATTACACAGTCAGTGTATAAAACTAGAAATCATTTTATACCATTTATAGAGTTCAATCTCAAGTTTTGAGAGCCATCTTGGAAGCCGTACAAATTTACAAGATTTGCATGTCAGTCTCAATGTTCTAAGGAGCAATAAATCACAACTTATCATGAATCATGATGCAAGGGATTCTACTAAGGAAAAGTCTCAAGGTTTGGAACATAAGCCTCAAAACTTGAATTTTAAAAGGCTATCATGAAAAATAAGTGTTTTTATTACACATAAAATATATGGTAGAATAATCTTAACTATACATACTTCATAACAAATGCATAGCAATTAAATGTTAAAAAAAATTAGATTTGAGGGGGAAAAAAAAAATTTAAGCCCCTGTATTGAGAGTATAGAATTATGTTGGAAGCTTATTTTCCTCCTATATTTCATTAGGAGAGGCATGTCTGCCAAGCACCCATGCCTTCCACATCCCTAGGTGTAAGCCTATTTCCCTTGCCATGCCTTCTAAGAGATTGGACCTTAATTTGATGCATAGGCCCTCATGAACAGTTGAGGGCACTGCCATAGTGTATTGACTTCAGTTTAACGCAAGAAGGGCCCAATGTTACTGTGTTTAGTACTAGTACGTCCCACCAGGGGCTTATGCATAAATTACTGAGAGAGAAAGTAGATATGTTCATTACCATAAAAATTGCTAAATTTCCTTTCAAATATTATGCATGATAGATAAGCCTTCCAAGTTTCAAAATCACAAACTAAAAGCATTAAATGATCACATTTAAATGAAAAGAATTCTCACAACCGGAAAACAGAAGGAAAAAAAATCTTGCTGAAACAACCACATGGCTCCTTTAGTCAACCAGCTTATTACATGAAAGATTCCAGTGAGAGACAAAATATCAAGATAGACGTAGTTTTAAATAGCAAAAGATAAGGCACCGATCAAATAAAACTGACAGACTAAAATGGAATCCCTAGATCTGGTTAAACAAAGATCACCATCATGGTAAAGCTAACTTATGAAATATCATTTAACTGTCTTAGCATCAAGGCTTGCAGACATGTTATTCTTTGCATCAAATGAAATTCAGTACACTGAACAGACATTAGACTTGGTTGAAAATGCTCACCTTATTTGTCAAGGGAGAAGAGGGAATTTCTATAATCAGTGAGCAACTTTTGGGAAATAATCCTTTCTCAATATCTCTTATGGCTGCATGTATTAACGGTACACACACCTTAACCGCATCTTTGAAATCACTTTCGCAGCTTTCATCTTTCTTCCTATCAATGGATTTCAAGGAAACAGCTTAAAACATATGTACAACGATAAGTTAAACTTACCACCAAAAAAAAAAAGTTCTACCAGGAAAACAAGAAAATTTGCACTAACCCGTTCAATGATATCGAAAGAGATGGTACACCACAGATCAAAGCTTCCCTCGCCCCAGCAACAGCACCTGAATAGTAACTGTGGGGAGTTCCAAGCAGAATTAACTTTCAAAGACGAATAAGAAGACATAGAAAGGAAAATAATGAACATAAAAAAGAATCCAACTGAGTTCTCGCTACTAATTTATAAATTAAAAATACAATCAGGCCAGTGAGATCTTATTGGATCAAAATTTTATTTAAGTTTTAAGGCAAAGCCAACTACTAGAAACGATAAAAGCAATAAAAATGATAAATCCAAGAATATGTCAATGATATGAAAGTACCAACATGCCACTTACATCTGATGACCACAACTTGATCCTCTGTTAATTCCGCTGATGACCTGAATATCAAATTCAAAACTTAAAATGTCAAAGACTATGATTGCTAAGCCACCATCTCTATGGAAATAAAAATAAAAATATACCAGCGCAGGCTTTGACCAAGAAAACAAAGCTCCCGACAAAGCTAAAGAGACACAATCGGCAGGAGTTCCTAATCAACAAATAAAAAATCAAAAGCTGAATGCAAATACCCTTAAAATTATGATAAATTAGCAAAACAAAAATGAATTGAATTTAATTACCTATACTAACAAACATAACATCTCAAACCTTCAATTGGGAAGACGAAAAAACACAACATTAAAAAATGAAAAAAGGGCCAAACATTTTGAAGTGAAGAATATTCAGTTCTATCAACTACCCCATAGTTTCAGCAAGCACATTTCCCATTTTAAGTTAAAAGAAAACATAATTGATCACGGATAAAGATGGGGAAAACTCAAAACGTAAAACTTACCACAAACTTCATATGCCGTGGCCCCGCCAATTTCTGCAGAACTTACAGCAAGCGTCTCACGAAGCGTCACTGAGTGACCCGAAACACATTTATCCCTACACCAGCCCACTAATAACTAAATAATTGAGCTCAATCGAAAGGGATAGCGGGAAAAAAGAAAAAGTGGGTTAGCATAATATGTAAACCAAAAGGCAAAAATATAACTGCCACCCACGATTTCAAATTTGTAGAAGTTTAGAAATTTCAAATTTGCAGAAGAAGACATTAAAATGAGAAAGCACCCACGATTGAGGTGCACAAACGTGAACACTGTATCTGCCTTCTTGGACGAGAGCCTTGACAAGGAACGTAAGACCAGGGGCTTCAATCCCATCCCCATTGGTAACTAGAACAACAGGTTTCGAGCAATCGGTGACGGTATCCGAAGCAGAAGAAGAAGAAGCTTCAAGGGATTCATCGGGCTTCTTGGAGGGTTCTTCTTCGCCGCCCTTTCTGTTTATTAAAACTTGTTGTAGATTGGAGACGAGAGAAGGGGGTAGGAGGTTGTTCTTTAAAGAAGTCATAATGAAGCTAAAAGATCCAACGCTCAGAACCAAAGAATATAGATGATGTTTTTTGCACTATTACAGAGAAATTGAGAACAAGAAAGAGACAGAAAGAAAATTGAAAATAAAGAAGATGATAGATGACAGTTTTGGCAGGGTTAGTGTTCAAAAAAAATTGTGAAAAAATAAAAAGGAAGAACTCAAATAGCGACTGGACAGTGGAAAGACACAGACCCGAAGAAATAGGGCAATAAAGCGCTGCCAAAAAAGGATGGCCTCAAGAAGAGATAGAGATAGAGAGAGAAAGACCGAGTCTAATGGCAATTCTTCAGAATAGAGGCGCAGAGAGAGAAGACTGCTCGTTCCGATTGGAGGGGAAAAGGATAAAATGTTGTGTTTTCCTCCTGTTTTCGAGGGGAAGGTCCGAGAAAAGGGCGTAGAGGCGATGATTTTACAGGGAAGAATGGAAGGAGGATATATGCTATGAAGAAGAGCAGGACGGGAATAAAAACACCCTTGATAAGTTACAACATCTTGATCATAGAGTCTTGTGGGACCCACCTTAACTAGAGCATTTGATGATGATTTGCGCTAGTGAACCAAGACGGTTGTGGGTGTCCACACATTATAAAATTACAATTACTGGTCACGTAACATGTTGAATTGGATAACATTAGCTTTTCATTGTACTCTCCGACAACGGTATTGTTGTTAGTTTTATTAGATTTTTTTTTTTTTTTTATAGATATTATTTTATTATTTAGCCCTGTTAATTACGTATACAATGTAAAAATTATTTCACATTATTTCAAGATATTTATAAATTATCTTTGAACGAAATATGCCATCACACTAAATGGTATTTTATTTTGGCAAAAATTAGTCTCATTGAGAATGATAGTACGAACCCAAGTATGAGTAAACTGATCTTCGAACAACATGTGAGCGATAGTCCAAGAAGATAGATGTGTGGGTTAACAAGTCAAAGTTGAGTTATTCTTGACTGAATCAAATGAGCAGAATCTTGACAATTATCTGTCCAGTCTTATTGTTCAAGTAATCGATATTGGGTCGGTTGCATTAGTCAATTTGTATTGGCTTTAAACCTGATAGATCCCCGTTTTGATCCTATTTTCATATTATTATATATAGTATATACACTGTGTCAATTTCCCATTAAATCTATTCATCAATCCGATTCAATCCAGATCCATTTAAGACATGACCAATACCCAAAAGTATATGTAACCTTGGTCCCAAGTCCCATGTGGGTGACATGAGCTTTGAATTTCTAGGGGGGCTAACGAGTTAACTGAGTTTTGAAGCAATATCACAACCTGTTCACGGGTTTATAACTTAAAAGGGCAATCATCACATGGATAGGTTTATTATATTGATTCAGGAAAATTACTTGATAACCTATTTTTGGGTTTTATCTTAACAATTTACCCCATTTCATGTTTGATATAACTAAATTACGTACCCATAGAGTTTGGATATTACAAATATTATCCAAAAAGGTATTTCACCCACGGAACCCATCTTTTGACAGTTTTGCCCTTATTGCTTCCCTCTATCTTCCCTCTCTCTCACCATCTCTTTCCCCCGATCATTTCAGCTTCTCCAATAGAAGAACAACCTGATAAGTGCCAAGAAGAATGAGATATCGATGTCAGGCTGCAGGGGGTTGCATGGAGGGGGAGTGGTGGTTGACGACAGGGAACAAGGGGTGGGAGTGGGGATCGGATGGCAGGGAGCGCGAGTGTTGGACAACAACATTGCGGCATTCTTATCTTCTTCAAAATTTTTTGAAACCCTCACCATCTTATTGAAATCAGTAGCTCCAATATTGTTGCCCGAGAAGATCATGAAATGGTCGAAGGAGATAGATGGTGACTAGAGGAGAGGGAAAGAAGAGGGAAGTCAAGGGAGTAAAACCGTCAAAAGAAGATAGATGGTGAAGGTCAAACACTATTTTGTGTATATTAGTAACATCAAAAAAAAAAAAAAAAAACTTATTTTTGAGCATTTTTGTTATAGCAAACATAGAATAGATAAATTGGTAAAGTAAAACCCAAAAAACGAGTAATCAATAGTTTTCCATATTGATTCCATCAAGTCGAGTACCAAATTAGACTCTCTGTGAGAAGGGAAAAGGAACATATAGCATGAACCATAGAGAAGTATGATTTTGTAGATCTAGATTTGCATACTTTGCTTTGCTTGTTAAAGTTGGGTTGAGTATTTAACCCTTCAGAGTTAGTAAATTATATAAGGAGAACTGTTTAAGTATATATGACAAATTTTGAAGTGCACGATAGCCAATAACCCAATTATCATATTTACAAGGCAAGTCTGAATAAAAAACTAATTAAATATACATAAGCATACAAAATACAAGAATGAAACTGATTATTTCCAACTTAAGTCTACCAAACCAGCATCTTTGTAGATCTACTTCTTCCCTTTTCCTTTCTCCTTTAAGTGACCAGCTATCTTTGTATGCAATTCCATCATGACTACTATAACGTGATGGGAGTAATGGAACAATAGTCCCCACATCAAATACCCCTTAAGTATGAACCCACCTCAACCACCTCCATTTGGCGGTTCTTCTCGCTCTTCCATTTGGTGGTTCTCTCCTCTCACTATAGAAGAAGATTTTAAGAGAAAAAAAATAATGGGCAAAGCATTCAAATTTCAAAACTAATGACCTTTAAATGTCTCATGCAGTAATAATAAGTCTCTTGATCTCTTCACAAACCCTAATTCTCAGTAGTAAAAATTCCCCTTTTTCTGCAAAGAAATGAATACTATTGCATAACCTAACCAACTACCTGGTCTACCTTCTCTTGGACATTCAAAATTTCAAAACTACTTCTAGTACTTGTTGGTTAGCTGCAAATTGCTCAGTCTTACAAATCACAATTAATGATACATTCATAATTTTAATCACTTCCAACCATCTCTCTTCTCCCTATCTAACTTTGTACCTAAATCATATTTAATAAAAAAACTTTCAATGTCATCAATTATTTTCTTTTCCCTTTATATCTCACCTGCCATGAAAATTTGAAATGGAACTCTTAGCCTTGAAGTATGTAACACATTAGTGATGTGTACTTCTATATCTATTTCTCTTTTCCTTGAAATCCGAGCCTCTTTTCTCTCCCTTCTAAGTGACCAGCTATCGATTCTTTTGTACTTCTTTTTTCTCTGCTAGCATATAAGATTCCAATATACCCCGTTAGAGTATAGATCCCATTTCCGTTTACTATATATGAATGTACCTGTGACATTAATGGCAAGCAAGGATAGTGTATCCTATATATTGTGATGAGCTCGTAATTTTAATTGGCTTCCATGGGTATTTTGGTGATGAACAATGTAAAATTTTTGGTATTTAGTTTAAAGGGTTTAGTACTATGGAGGTTTCAGAAGAGAAGAAGCGGAAAAATAGTTTAAACCCAAAAAAACTGAGAAACCCACCAAGACCCACATGAGTTGGGCCTGGATTTATTACATTCAAATATAAGGTTGACTAGGGTTTGGCCTAGGACCCACCCAATGCAGGCAATGGCCCAATAACAGTTAGGTCTTCATCAGGAGTTTGAATCCTAGCAAGAGCTCCACTATAGGGCAGAAATTTGTTTAAGAATGAATTAGATGTCTCTCTTCTTGTCCATTTCAAACAACCAGAAGAAAAGAAAAAAATAACTGTTATTTTAGAGAAGAAGATAGACTTTTAAACCCATGCCAACTCATGGAGTGCATGATCCTTTGGTTCTGTTTATTTCATTATAAATTTGATCATAAAAATAACTTTTATCCATGTAGAAATTTTTTTTTTTACTTTTTCAATGCATTATTTTGCATTTTAAATCAAAACAAATAATGGAAAATCATATTTTATAGGATTTTTTTTTTCCCTCTTCATTTTACATGGAAACAAATGAGTCTTTGGACTTTCGACAAATTTCCCGCCAATCTAACCGCCCTTCAAATTGGTGATCCAATAATTGGAGTCAATTTAACGTACAAACCAATGTATTAGCATGCGCACAGAATAATCTTCAGGGATCACAACTTAAGGGGATGGTTAAACTTGAGAGGATTTGGATCCATCCTCCTTAGTCACTGAACACACGTCCTGCAATTCATAAGACAAGATGGAAGCTCCTAATCTCTGTTGTTTCCTTTAAATGAGGGACAGTACCCTGCAGTTCAAAGACAAGATGGGATGCATGTTTTGCAACACTAGCACTTATGGTATATATTGGATCTTCACACCTTTATTGTACATGGAGAGTCCACCACTTGTCCAATTAACTGAACTTCACAAAGGTGCTAGATATCTACCATCACCAGAGCCTGGATCATGCTACATGATCACTTTATGTATTTAACCCTTGTTATAATAATCTATGATCATCCACACTCGACATCCTTTGGTCTGGTGTGTTCTCTTTTTAAGATATAGCTAGGGTTAGCAGCCATAGGATGATTGCTAGCAATATATAGACTGAGAGAGACTAATTCTAAAACAATTAATTACCAAAGTCTCTCTCATAATTAGCTGGGTGTTAGCAAGCCCACATATTATTTTATACATTAAGGTAGTTAATTGGAAAAGTCATTATCCATTAAGAAGATCATTTCTCTTACTGGATTCGATCCATCCATGCCATCATTCAATACATTTCCAATAACTCAGACATAAGACAATGATTGTGATAAATCCACAACAGTGAACATTACAATAACCTACCTCATTACCTTGACATCCTGTTATTTTATAGCAATATGATTGTTACAATCACATACTAGTTTTATAAGGGATTATTCCCACATTAGTCTCGTAAGAGATTTGGTGAAGGTTGATATGGTCTTGGGCATTTCCTAGCTTCATGGGGGATGAACCACACATTATTCGTATAAGAAATTTAATATGATTGATATGATCTTGGATTTCTTAACTTTAGAAATTGAATTTTAGGGATAAGTTCAACAAAGACTCATATATAACTCAATTGGAATCCATCTCCAACTCGAAAAGCAACTTGGGCTGATGCAGGCTTTAGAGCTTGCCAAGTAGGCAATGAGTGCTGGCCTTGTGATAATGGAGGATGACATTACATGCATATATAGCTGAGTCATCAAAATCTCTTGATATTTGGATGTGGGTGCCATGTCATTGCTTGGTGAAGAAGAAACATGGCAGCAAATAATTAGAGGAGGAAAGAATAAAGATAAGTTGACAAAAAAAAAGAGCAAATAGAAAGTGTGAAGAGACTTTGGGTTGAGAGGGAGGTGGAAAAATCTTGTAGGAACAGCTAAGTGACAATTCCCCCTCCCCCACTGAGGTTGACCATTTCATTGCATCACTCAACTAACACCAAAAATAACAATAGCAATAGTAAAGTTTATCATGTAACTTCATCATTTCCACACAAAAATAAAAATTTCATCACCTAGATTTAGGGTTTGAGGAATCCCAATTGATTGATCCCAATTAGGATTCATGATCAGTTCCATTCAGTCCATTAATTCCTAGCAAATTTCTAGGGTTCAATGAGCATGGTCAATATTTTTATCAATAATGATAGAATTGAATTAGAATTAATAAATTAAGGCCAATTTTGTTTTCAATTCTATCACCATGCTTGATCTTAATCCCAATCTCAATTATGTTTAGAGATCAAGAAAAAAAAATTTTGAAATAGAGGGAAGAATAGACACATAAATTCATTCATCATCAATTTTTTTCTGCTGTATTTTGTTTGTTTGTTTTTTTTTTTTTTTTTCAATCAGACATAACCAAGCAGGCCATGATTTTATATAGAAATTGTCTCTCGTCTGAGTTTGGGCGGGAGACTTGGCGGCCGAGATGGATGACCACCACTTGATTCTTGGGTGGATCTGAGTCCTCCATCCGAGCCAACACCTGAACCAACAAACTGAGCAGATAAGGGTGTTGGCTCGGATGAAAGACTCGAATCCACTCGAGAATCAAGTGACGATCATCCATCTGGACCATCAAGTCTTCCCTCAAACTCAAGTGGGAGAAAATATCGATCCCACGATTTTGGGATGTGGAGCCCATTATATCAACTTGCCTGACTGATTTGATATTCCTTGGAGAGCGTAAGTTTGGCACTGTGGGAATCATTTCATCTTCTTCATTCAGTTGGCGGTGCTGGTGGAACAGGTGTCCTGTCCCTTTATTAGTATCCGACACAGATAGATATGGTGACGTTAGCCTAATCAATTAGGTGACTTGTCCATTATTCACATGATGAAATGACATCTTACAGTGTGTGTATGTATATGTATGTATGTATGTTTTTAGGAAAAGTCAGCGGCGCCGACAGTACAGTAGACCATGTAATGGGACCGTTCAAGGTTTCTGATCATCGTGCGTTACTTTGAAGAAGCACTATCTACAAGCGGCATAGCACCAGTACAATGATAAGAAAAGTCCCACTTCTATCGTGTCTACCAGCGACACTCTAAAGCCACGTGGCTAAAACTTGTTCACGTCCATAGGAACAGTGACAATCCCTAAACTGGCTTTTAGATAGATAGTTGACGTCGCATGTGACGTAATCATTGAGCAATCGTTATCGGATCGGATCAGAATTTTTAAGATTCAAATCATTTCCGTCAAGAGAATTTGGAAGAGAGGTGACGGCCTATTTGGACAAACACCCAAACTAACACCGAGTCGACAAGTTGAACCAACTAGGGGTATTGGTTCGGATGGATGATTCAAATTCATCCGAATCACAGGTTTCGTCAATCCAATGAGGGCGCCACCTCTCCTCTAGATTCTCTTGGAGAGGATGTGGATCCGAAATTTCTATGGAAATTTATTGATTTTTTTTTAAAGCATTGATTTATATACTCTAAGGGGTATATTAGAATCTTAAATATTAATGAGAAAATGGGAATACAAGAAGGACCGATTGACTGTAATCAATCACTTGGAAGATATAGAAAATAGGTCTTGATTTCAAAAAATAGAAAAATGGAGACACAAGTAATACATTGATAGCGTAATCTGTGAGGAATGTTTTTTTAATTTGGGTAATGATCCATGAGGAAAATCTAATAAGAGATAAGATATGATTGAATTGTAATCTAAAATTTGACAATTAAACCAATTGTAATCTATCAAACCAATGGTCGAGGTTGCAGACATGCGAAAATTAATGCTTATCAATGAGTCCTTAATCCGAAATATCCACCTAAATTATAGAAATTCTTGGCAAAAATAAAAGAAGAACAGAAGCAAATGGTATGAGATACGTATCAACTTGCAAAAGCATTTTCTTCCTTTCTGTTTTTAGGGATTCAGATCCTCTGTCTAGTTGTCGTTTGGCAATGAAGCATCTGACAGATGGAGTTGCATTAGAACACATGTCCGATGATGTTCACCATCGAATCCCTCACTGCCAAATGGCAACCGAACAAAGGATCGTTAAGCTTTTTTTTTTTTTCTTCTTTTTCTTAGTTGTGAAATTAGCTTTCATATGATGTTGTCTGCTAGATCCATCACTCTTCAGATTCTCTTCTTCTTTTTTATCTTCCTCCTGTTGAGAATTGAGATGAACTATTCCCACTAATATCTCTCTGACGAAATCCTATGCTAATGCTATTGCTATGCTATGCTACTAAATATCTTTTCTTACAGTTAAATGAATAATTATATGGTAGAGTTTTAAGTTTAGGACTTTACATATAAACTAACATCCATCAGCTTTATGTCACTTTACCAGTGACAAAAGTGTATTCATCGATTCTATTTAATGTATATTCATTAGTCATTTTCGAAGAAGAAAAAATAAAAATTTAGATCTTATCTATATAATATATGATTTATATATCAATTAATTAATAAAAAAATATAATATAAAATACAAGAATAGTTTTGATATTCAAAAGGAAGGGTTGTTAGATTTTTTAAGATCTGATGTTCCTTATCTGGGTAATAATTAACTCTTTTTTTTAGTTGAAAAGGTGAAGTCAAAGGTTAGCATCACTCTTGAAAATCCTTCGAATCTCTAAAACCCACCCTCTCATTTTTTTTTTTTTTTTTTTATAATTATGAATCCGTCTCTCTAACACCGGGTTGTATCAAGGTGGTCTTGATACTATAGATAGGAAGGGGGTAGGATGGAAATTTCATAAATAAGAGTATTATGGATAATTTTATAAATTGAGGGTATAATGGAAACTTCATAAATCGGGGATTGTTTTTGCTTGAGGCATCAATCATAGAGATTTAACCCTATAATTTTAGGGAGGAGCATCACCAAGCCAGTGGGGCATGATAGAATCTTATATGGTAGCGAAAAAAATGAGAGTTGAAGAACTAATGACCAATCACTTAGAAAGAGAAAAGAGATAAATTTCAAGAAAAAGATAGATTGACATAAAAGTACATGTCGATAGCATGTACTTCATTTTGTCATGCCAATTGACTTGACATAGGAGATGCCATTACACACATACAATGTACATCATTCTCTCTTTATGTTATATACAAAATAATAAGAAAAAAATATAGATGCTCTCCCTTTTGCTTATAATTTATGTTTTTATTCTTAATCACAATTGATTACACTAAGATTGTAATCATATCGAAATTGTGCTCTATAGTGTTACAAAATTTAATTGAAATTTTTTTTGTGACATAATATATTTTGTCTTATTTAATCCACATCAGCTGGTTACAAGTATCTAAGAATATCCCTTTAATTTTCATCTATGTAAGACTTGTTAAGAAAGTCTAAGATGAGAGACACTTTTCACCAAGGACGGTGTTTCTTGGATCCACATCCTTTTTTCTCAGAGGTTCAAGAGGAGAAATGGTGTTCGTTCGGATTCACTCCAACCACATATGTTGGCCATCTAAGGGGATTACCGCCTCTCCTTCCAAACCTCTGGAGGAGAGGATTTGGATACAGTGTTTCTTTTCTTTCAAATTTTGAGAAAACCACCTCATTCATACCATCATGGACGTATAGAAATCGTCTCTAACCTGAGTTTGGGAGGGAGACTTGGCGGCCCGGATGGATGACCGCCACTTGACTCTCGGGTGGATCCGAGCCCTCCATCCGAGTCGACACCCTAGCCAACAAGCTGAGCCGACAGGGGTGTCGGCTCCGATGGAGGGCTCGGATCCACCCGAGAGCCAGGTGGCGGCCATCCATCCGGGTCGTCAAGTCTCCTACCCAAACTCAGGAGGGAGAGGATGTGGATCCGTCATGGACGGTATTGATTTGAAACACGTGTCAAGCAAATAGTAATTTCTTATTTTTTAATAAAAAATTAATTAGTGATGCCATGTGGCAAATGGGCACATGGGCGACGTGGGAAACGACATAGAGGCAATGACGTCAAATCCCACAAGAGCAGCAGACACAGAGCCGTTAGTCTATCTCTGCTAACGACGTCACAATCCGTTACCAGCATCGCTTACGTCAATAAAACTTACCCCAAATTCTGGGAATCTGTGTGGGGTTCCGTCACTCACGCCTTTTCACACTGAAGACGTCTAGCTGACGTCATAATCACTCCTCTGCAGTCCACTCATGGGCCCACCGCCCACTCCTCCTCCCTGTCACCGCCTTTCCCTGCCCTGTCCCCCCGGGTCTTTCTTTGAAATTCCAAAATGTCCATCACCGCCAATCCAATCCTAAAGGAGTTCAAAATCCAAGGGAATCTTCATCACCATCGATTCCAGATCACCAAAACAGTGAATGACGTCAGCATGTGGATCACATGTAGCGCGACTTACTGAATCAGCAAATGTTCCTTATTAAAAGCCCTGCCTCCCAGCAGTTCCGTTGACGAAACCAAACAGAGCAGCTCTTGGCCGGCGATGCAAGGAGTAAGAAGCCTTTCAGAGGGGGGATTAAGATTGGAAATAGCGGCGCCGGCGGCGCCGTTGACGATCGACGGTGGGGAAACCGCGGAGAGGAAGATTGAGAGACTGATAACTGAGAATGCAGTGATCATATTCGGAAGGACGTCCTGCTGCATGTGTCATGTCATGAAGAATTTGCTCTCCACGCTTGGAGTTCATCCGGCCGTCATCGAATTGGAGGAAACTGAATTGGAAGCCCTAGCTGGTCACGTTAATCAGGTTGAAGTTGTAGGTGTTTCGCCTCCGCCTACACCGACAACTTCACCGGCACCGGCGGTGTTTATTGGAAGGAGGAGGGTGGGAGGATTAGAGAATCTGATGGCGCTTCATCTCAGTGGACAATTGGTGCCCTGGCTCAGGGATGTTGGTGCCCTATGGATGTGATATTTGATCTCTCTGTACGTACGTACTGTTTGTATCTGCTTCTCATACCAAATTCCCTGTTTTTATCCATAATCTGTAAGTAAATGTTGAATACTGATTTCTGTATAATATATTTGTGGTTTTTCCCCGTTGATTTGACGAACACCGACTGGATTGAGAAAACCTTTGATTTTGAGGTAATGCTAAATCTGGAAAAACGGAACAGAGCATAAGCAATTTCATCAAGCTCGTCCGCGTCTTCTTTATTTTATGTTCAGGTTGGTATTATTTAGAGAGAAATGACGATCCACGGTTCATACACACGTGCATGACTGATTTATAAGTAATTAAATATGGTGTTTGAATGAATAAACAAATAGACTCTGGATTCTAGATCTATCTGTGATTTTGGGGATCGGATCGGCCGTAATTCGTGCAGCATGTGAATCGGTCTGGTTTGTAAGGAGCGATTTTAGAAAGGTATGGCAATTTCGAGACAAACACTTCCAGATCTGGCCATACCATTGATTTCTATTTAAAATTTTTCAAATTTAATTTACAAAAAAAATGGTTTTTTTTTTTTTTTTTTTTTTTTTTGTGGGTAGGTGGTTGGGGGGGGGGGGGGTTGTTTAAGATTTTTATGTATAGTTGATAAAAGAGCACCTTTGCTACTTTTGATCTACGATCAACTAGTTCAGTTGTTTCTTGATCGTTTAGTGCGTGCATTTCTTCTTATTTGTTGGGTAGTAAAGTTTTATAGACTCTCTACCTGAATAGGACTTACCAACGAATGGAATTGCATGAAATGAAGATATTGATTCAGACAAGGAGAAGAGGAATTAAACATTATTTGTACAAAAGAACGTGTTAAAAATCAAGGTGACTATTGGTGTTGAAAACTTCTCTCTGTCCGGATAAAAAAAAATGGATTCCCAACTCAGTAGATAGAACAAACATGATTATTATCTCTTGAAATTTTTTTGTTGTCCTGTTTGGATTAGGGTTGGGGTGTAGAACCGGAATTATCTATTTGGCTGCCAAGTGAGTAGTGAGAATCTCAACCTCTCATAAGGTATCAGGGCATTACTGTTTGACAACCAGATGCCATATGAGAGATCGGGTTCCTCACTGCTGATTGATAGCCAGGCAAAGGATCCTTACACTTGTGGCGTATGCCAAGTGACTTAGAAAAATATGGGGCTACATTGCTAGATTTTTTATTTTTTTATTTTTTGGGAGGAGGGGGGGGGGGGTTATACGCTACAAGATGAAAGATGAAGGATTTATGTATGAATTTTCCATGGGAATCAGAAAAAATAAAAATAAATAAATAATGGTCTGTCTCAATGTATTTAGGGTAAAGGACTTGAGATTCATTTCTAAAACACATTCATTTGACCATGAAAACCTTAATATATATGGATAGATTTGGTTTTTTTCTTTTAAGATCCGGTATAAATCTAACAGTAATGGAAACAAAGTCAATAATAAGCATGAATAACAACTAACCCCACCATTTACGATTTCCATGAATTTTTTTTTCAAAGAGTGGAAAGTGGGTTTGGGATAACTATAATATCAATAATAGTTAGGTGGGATGACACTTTATACGCTTTAAGATAGTTTTGCAGTTTGGGACTAATCATCCTAGGCTTCTTCAAGAAAAATAAAATTAAAGTCAAACTAGGGTAGGGGACAATAAATAATCATAATTTTTTTTACCAAAAATAATTATCATATCTATATATTATATAAAGGGTTTTGCACCGATTCAATGAACACCGATCATTGGTATCGACGAACAGATGTCAAATAAAGAAATCCCTTTAGAGTACACTCATGGCCTCGTTGAGCTCTTCTTTACCTACCAATCTATCCTCTTGGGATTTATGAAAGTTCTTAATGGCATATACCTCTTATGTTTTAAGTTATATTAATTCTATTCTTCTAAGGCGAAACCATAAATGTGAAATATTTTTTTCTTTCCAAAAACACCTTATGAGAAAAAGAAGAATTTTTTTTTTAAAACACAAGTAGACATTCTATTCATAATTCAAGAGCATGGATTGGATCGGCCAATCTCTAGCTAGTATGAGAGTCATTCTCTAAGATCGCATATGTAAAGGCTAATTCTGGGTATTTTTTGTTAAGTCAAGCCAAATTCGACTTTGATCAAATCGGGGTCATCCGTGATACCCACAACACTGTATCATTGTGGGATTTTTCGCAATCTCTCATGTGAAAAATTCCCCTCTCTATTCTTCTTATTCTTCTTCTCTTGATCCTGTGAGTCTCATTGAAGATATTAATTTTTGTATATCTATTTGTGGATCGTGGGAAATTCTCCCTCCAATGGTATTTTGGAAAATATTCGCATCGTCTCCTCCCAGTAGACATGGCAACCTTACCCAGATGGTCGACACCTGGCTCTCAGGTGAATCTGAGACTCATGTTCGAGTCGACACCCCCGTCAGCTTGGTTTGTCTGCTGAGTGTTTGTTCGAACGTGGATCTCGGATTCACCGAGAACCACGTATCGACCATCCGGATAGGGTTGTTGTTGTCCTATGGAAGGAGAGGATACAGATCTTATTAGAAAAAACATCTTAGATGAATCTCAATGTTACTATTAATCTCATTCCAAAAATGAAAACATATCACGAATATCATGTCACTTGTTTAATCTAATAAATTAAGAAGAGTGTCATACCTTTTTTGACGATTTGAAAATATCTTTTGTTGAAACACTCTACTTTTGATGAAGAACTCTTTATTTTGTTGAAGAACCTTTGATGATTATACAAACAAAACCACTTGATGTCCAAGGATCTCACAAGCAATCAGAGTGCTCACCCCAGTTGGACAGGTATACCATATATTGATATTTTGAGTTTTTCATTATGACAAGGTAAATCAAAAGATAAGTCTTTTTATATCTCTATGGTGGAGATGACCAGCAATAAAGTCTAACCCTAAGTGAGATGCTAGCCTCATAATGCTATATCCAGATTGCCTTTTGGCATACCTTGACAATTATCACAAGTACTCCTAAATAATAAATAGGGATACAAAATACAAACTGGTATTTTTTATAAAACCCAAAAAATTTTTGCAAAGAAAAATAAAAATAAATAATATTTATATTTATAAATAAAAAAGATATTTGATGCAAAATCAAACACGATAACATTATTTAAATTGGCAGTTTGTAGGTACGCGTACACTCTTATAATTATCAAGTCATTGGCAATGAACATTAGGCACTAAGGTCACCACTCAACGTACACGTAGTCTTATCATGAAAAACTTCACAGACCATATGTGCACTGACCATCGAGAGAATAGTCTCCATGTCTCCCATAGTCTGAGCAATTTTGACTTACATCCCTCAAACCTATCATGGTTCAATCAATACCTATGTAAACATATATTGTATCATAATAGGTGCGATCAAACCAAAGACTACAAAGTGACTCATTTGAATAATCATCTAGAAAACCAACTAGTCTATTAAAACTCGTCACTTGAAGTAAAATTTGCTAATGTTATGTTTGGAAACCGTGAAAGAGAAGGAAAGAGAAAGCCTAAAATGTCAAAATGAGACAGGTTTCTGTTTGTCCAATCACCCGTTGTGTCGTTGCACGTGCTACTTAGTACCGCTGCATCTTAAGCTTACAGTAGAGTAGATAAAAGGAGGAGGAGATGGCAGCGACATGGGTGAAGGCCAGCTGCTGTTCCTTCGCTTCCATGACCATGACAATGTGCTCGAGCTTCTGTCCTCAGATTCCCATCCATCTGAAACTACGACCCATCTCTTCGTTTCGCACCAAACCCTTCTTCGTTTCTTTCAAGGTTTTTTCTTCTCAGACTTCGAACGCGACATCGACAGGTTTGTTTTTCCTGAATCCTTAACAAATCCATGTTTAGGACTTAGGGTGGCTAATTTATTCTCTTTACCAGGTGGAGACTTTTCTAATTCAAGATTTGATTTTGCTTCACCGTTGTGTGCTTGTGTTTTCCCCCTCTCTTTTTTTGGGTTTAAGCTTCGCGGTTGATTTACAGTATATTTTATGTTTTATCCTTCATATGTGTGCTACAATCCTTGTGTGGTTGAACTTCATTGAATTGGATGGGATAGCATTTACGTTGCGAAGGCCTAACAGGGGGAAAGGAAAAAGTAGGCTTTTTCTCACTCTGGAACTTGATAATTGCAAAATATGTGTAATCTTTAGTTGGAGTAATCATCACTATGCAGACCACAGTGTCACACCTTTTACGGTCAATTAGCCCTTTTTTTCAACATAGTACTGTGACTACTTATGAGTTTTGTGTGAGCAATTTTTTCGATGAGAGGACATATCGAGCATCAAATTAGAGTTCAAAATTTCTCTCTCTCCCAAGGGAAAGTTCTCTGCTTTTTATGTAGTTTTCTATCTGGAAACAGGTTCCCTGCATCTTTATGTGTTTTGATTTTTTTTTTCTTCTCCTTTTGATTTTGTGTTCCTATTGAGTTGGCAGATTATTTTATAGGACTCCTAATTCCCGCCCCCAAACCCCCCAGTTGTAATTGGGTGATCCCAAAATGTTACAAAAAGGCATTGCACCTATTTTTTTTTGAAGCGCCTCATAAATCCTTTGTGTTATCTTGTTTCTTTTTATTATGCAATATTTTCCCCCCCATCTATTTTTGTTAAATTTGTTACTTTCTCATGCCAAATATTTACCATGTGGAGCAATGAAAAATAATCCCCTCATGTCCTCGTGTTGAGATGAAGAATATACAGTGGTTGTCATCCATGCTCATATATCGATGTATTGATATACATGCACCGTGGATGAAAACCACTGGATATTCCTCATGTCAACATGACATGAGAGGATTATGGTCAGTCACATGAGGGTGGGCATTTCTTCGTGTGTAGTTGTCTGATTCCGTCTTTCTCCTCTTCATTAACTTATTGTTGGGACAGAGTCATCTGATACCATTTTTTCAGTCATTGTTACTTGATAGAGACATGATATTGTTATTTTGTTTTTTTAGAGTTATATTAGTATTCCAAGAAATCATTTCACGCGAACTTTTGAAAAATAGGCTCATCCATCACGCCAAGATCCAGAACCCTTTCTTTTGACCACCACGCATGGCAGTGGGTTACCCTAAAACTCGGAGGGCATATTGTCCACGTCAACTTGTAGTCATCGACTGAACTTCAGACAGATCTAATGTGTCAATGTGTAGCTGAAAAAATTGCACGAAGAACAGGGAACTCAGTTTCCTCAGGGACTGTTGAAAACCAAGAAGCAAACCTCATGCATTGTGTAGCATATGGTTGAGATAGACAACAAATTTGACCCTTGGCCTATTAAGGGGACCCTCCATCTATCGAACAGTCAGTCTGCTGACTTGTATGTCTGTGTGACTGAAAAGTGAGGGAGTGATGGAAACGCTTTCAGTTATTGGCATGATGGAGACATTCTCTCATATTTGTTTTGTTAGATCTGATGCTTCAAATGCTTATTATTTCAAACTTGCAGTGGTTGAATATTCAACACAAGTTGGCTTTCTGGGTCTTGGAATCATGGGTTCTCCAATGGCACAAAATCTTATAAAAGCTGGGTATATTTTGAGCACCTTAATTGATGGAAATTTTGTTATATTGACTTTACCATTGTTTAGAAACATGAAGATTCTACTTGGAGACATTGCACCTGAAACATGGTGGTTGAATTCAAGCTTAGAAAGAGAATTAGTTTCTCAATTATTGTTTCAAATTCATATAGTGAGGAACATGAATATTCTACTTGCAGTCATGGCACCTGAAGATGGTACTTGAATTCCACCTTAGAAAGAGCATAAGTTTATATGTGTAAAGGAAGGCACAAAGTTGCTCGCTCCATTCAGTTCTTCTTAAGTTGTTTAACTAAACCCTTCTGTACTGTCTCGGGTAGTAGAAGTAGTGAATAATGAATGATTGCAAGTTTAATTCCTCGACTCGTATGTTGTAGATTTGATGTCACGGTTTGGAATAGGACCAAGAGCAAGTGTGATCCTCTCATCGGTCTGGGGGCAAAGTAAGTTTTTGGTGTGAAATCTTTGTATTGTTTTGATATGGATGGAAGGATTTTGAGGCTTTCAATATCTCCCTTTTATTCTTGTGTTTCCATATTAACCATTTGTTTTATGGTTAAACTTTGGTTAGACTAAAACTATTTCTTTACCATGATGATGCATTATCTTACATATGACAATATTAAACTAATTGAGCCTAAGAAATATTTAGCTATATTGAATATCCCATGCAGGCCTGCAATGCTCATCTAGTTACTATAGGTCTTTAGCAAACATAATCTTATATATGAATCATTATTGTTTCTGCAGATATAAATCCTCTCCTGAGGAAGTTACCGCATCTTGTGATGTCACGTTTGCAATGCTAGCTGATCCTGAAAGTGCAGTGCGTATATTTGCTTTAATTATAATACAGTCTGCACCAAGTTTCAGGTATAACTAATTATAGTTACTCTTTCAGGTTGATGTTGCCTGTGGAAGGCATGGAGCTGCCAATGGAATGAGTCCAGGGAAAGGGTATTAATTTTTTATGCGATGATCGTGAGATGAATATTTGTTTTTGGCTTGCTTCCTTAGCGCTGTATAAGTCTTTATTTCATTTTTCTTAATTCTCTATTACAAGGGGTTAAATCTTTTCTTTGTCCTCTCTCATTGAATGGATATAAAACCTTGTTGATTTTTTCTAAAAAAATTTATAGGCCACATATTTGCATTGATGGAGGATACCAGTATATGCATGGTTTGTACACCCCCTAATGTGGACTGGTTTTCCAGAAGGAAAAACATTGGAGCGCTCAAGAATGGAAAAGAGATAATAAAGGGATAGGAATAATGCTAGCCAAGAAAGGGAGATAACATATTAACATAAAAGGGATAGGGATATCATTACCAAAAGGGTGGGGAGAAGGAAGGGGAAGGGAAAGGGGATATCGAGGAGACCACCAAGAGAGAAGAAAAAAGGAAGGGCTGTCGTTATAGTAGAACCAAGAGGGGGAGGGGGGAGAAACCGAGAGAACCAAGAAGAGGAGGGGAGAGAAACTGAGAGAGAACCAAGATGGGAAGAGGGGAGACCGTGAGAAAGAGACTTACGGGAGAGAGGGAGCTAAGGCAAGCTTCAGTTTTCTTCTTCAATTCTGCATAATGAAATTTAATGAAGAGATCTGCCTATGTAAGGCTTACAAGTGGGGCCCACAAGATAACAAATAAAAACATAAAAAGAAACTAATTAAAAACATGGATAGATCCACCTTCCTAATGCAACTAAAACTTAAATAAATAAAACATAATACAAGGTGAAACTCTACCTAAAATGTAGATTGATCATTTCCTAGTACACTTAAAACTAATTAAATGAAACCAACTATGGCCCACACAATAACTAACCAGCCTTTAGTAAAGGGAACAAATACCCACGCCTTTGATAAAGAATTAAATATGAATTAAATCCTAGCTAAGTGATTAAATTTTCTAAAATATAAAAGATTACGAAAATATCCCAATTAAAATTAAATCCCAAGAAGATTCCTATCTAACGGATTCCGGCTTGCATCAATTCTCGCCTGTTTAGAAAAATTTGTCCTTGAATTTTATGGAGATGACAAAATAATCTCGAGGGAAACACCTCCAACGGTACTCCGTAACAAGACTTTGGTAACTCCCGACTAGTGCGGAGGTAGTCTGCAAGGCGAGGGGTATGTCCTTCAAAGTATGATGAATCACATACTCTGTGATTGCAACATCGTGAATGAGTTTAAGTGCACTGAAGAGGTCCTTTTCAATTGTCGGTTGTAGGATGTCTCCTTGAGCCATGTTCTAAACCTGTACCGTGTTTTCCACCTCACTCGTGACCTCTTTAGCACATACGTTAATGGATGGCTCTGGGACGATATAATCTTCCACCATGTGGTTGATCTGACTTTTATCTGTAGCCTCTTCGCTAGAACCCTCTACTATAGGAACTGCAATGGTAGACCCTGTCTTGTCATCAAGAGTTGCGGGAAACCCTTTATGAAGAGTATCTGGGATACCCAAACGTCGCTTCATTCGATCCTGGATCCTATCTAGGTTTGGGACACTGTGGGAAAGAGTGTGAATGCTAGTGTTGTACCTTTCTTGAGCAACTCTACTGGTAGCCAACTCTTCTTTGAGTTGTTGCCACAACCTTCCCCATTGTGGATTTTACATCTCATACTAACCTAACTCACCTAGGCTCTGATACCAAATAATGCAGACCGATTTTCGAGAAGGGAAAACAGTGGAACGCTCAAGAATGGAAAAGAGATAATAAAAGGATGGGAATAATGCTAGCCAAGAAAGGGAGAGAACATATTAACATAAAGGAGATAGGGATATCGTTACCAAAATGGTAAGGAGAAGGAAGAGGAAGGGGAAGGGGAAGGGGAAGGGGAAGGGGAAGGGGATATCGAGGAAACCACCAAAAGAGAAGGGAAAAGGAAGGGTTGTCGTTACAGCAGAACCAAGAGGGGGAGGGGAGAGAAATCGAGAGAACCAAGTGGAGGAGGGGACAGAAACTGAGAGAGAACCAAGTGGAGAAGAGGGGAGACCGTGAGAAAGACTTACGGGAGAGAGGGAGCTAAGTCGAGCTTCTGTTTTCTTCTTCAATTCTGCATAATGAAAGTTAATAAAGAGATCTGCCTATATAAGGCTTCCAATTGGGGCCCACAAGATAAAACAAATAAAAACATAAAAGGAAACTAATTAAAACGTGGATAGATCCACCTTCCTAATGCAACTAAAACTTAAATAAATAAAACATAATAAAAAGTAAAACTACCTAAGACGTAGACTGACGGCTTTCCTATTACAATTAAAACTAATTAAATAAAATCAATTATGGCCCACACAATAACTAACCAGCCTCTAGTAAAGGGAACAAATACCCCCGCCTCTAATAAAGAATTAAATATAAATAAAAGCCTGGGCATCTCTTTGTCTTTTGAAGGTTATCTACATATTGAATTTGCTATGTCCTCAATTATTTATTATTTGTGTTTGAGTGTGTGTTTGGGGGGGGGGAGGGGGGGTGGTTGAACTTCATTTCCTTAAGCAGTCTGGCCTATTTTTATCCCAAGTCCATTGCATTATTATTTAGCTTTCTTCTGTGTTAAAATCTGGGGGAACTCATTTTGTACTTTCAAGCCTTTTGAACCTCATATATTAATCAAAACATAGGGCCCATGTGCACTTGAATGACCATTCATATTGGGACATGTCATTGATATGTTCAAACATTTGCAATTAAACCCCCCCACCCCCCGCCAAGAAAAATTTGCATCATTACCTGTGTTTCACCTTCTGAATGAGTGTTCTTATTTATTTACATTATGACATTTAGTATTAAGTTATTACGACTGCAATTATGTGCTTCCAAAGTTTGCTGTTGCTTTTCCATAAGTTTGTTTAGTGACTGTCTGGTCAATTTTGTCTTTGCATGAGCATTGGCAGTTATGTAGATGTTTCCACAGTTGATGCTGCCACTTCTAAATTGATATGTAAACAAATTAAAGCTACTGGGGCATTATTCTTAGAGGTAAGAATTTTAACTATTTTGTGGTTTCTTGATTCTTTATCTTGAATGTGTTGTCACTACAAAGTGATATATCACTAGCGACACATGCTTAAATAGCAACAACCAGTTAGTTTTAGTGCTTTTTTAATAGGCTCCAGTTTCAGGCTCAAAAAAGCCTGCAGAAGATGGACAGTTAATATTTCTTACAGCAGGTAATTACTACCTCCTGGTGTGCAATTAATTTTTATTCTTGTATGATGTTCATTCTTTCCATATGATTGTCCATTCTAACATGAAATTTATCTCAAATGCCAATTTAAAGATTATAAATATTTGGTATTAAATTCTATTCTGTCTCCAATACTTTTCATTGTTGGCCATGTGAATTTTTCTATTCCCCTTCTCCCTCCGATTCTCTACTCATTTTGCTGTTTCACCAAGCTATGTCGTGTAGCACAACCAAGGGCCACATTTAGAAACTGAAGCTATGGTTGCAATTTCACAGGTGATAAACCTCTGTATGAAACTGCAGCTCCACTCTTGGACATCATGGGGAAGGTATTATTGTACATCATATCCCTTTCTTGTTCCTGGGTCCACAATCTTATTATCTCAAGTTTTCCTTGTGCTTTTTGATGTCTGTATTCTGCAGTCAAGGTTTTACCTTGGGGATGTTGGAAATGGAGCTGCAATGAAACTTGTTGTCAACATGATCATGGGAAGGTTTGGACATAGCTTGAGTCTATGAATTGACCAGTAGATTGAACAGATAGGCTTTTGCAATTTTTTTTCCTGAATAATTGGCAGCTGTGAAGCTTTTGTTCTGAAAACGTGCAGTATGATGGCTTCTTTTTCCGAAGGGTTACTTCTTAGTGAGAAAGTAGGACTAGACCCAAGTGTACTTGTTGAGGTATTTCCATATGTCCTAGGAAAAACTTCTTGCAATTTTGATCACCTTGCAGTAGGACTGAAGCTAGTCACCTTTCATTGAACTTTTTGCAGGTGGTTTCACAGGGTGCCATTAGTTCCCCAATGTTCTCGACCAAAGGTCCTTCAATGGTTCAATCCATGTATCCAACTGCATTTCCTTTAAAGCATCAGCAAAAGGTCCATAGTCTTTTCCCAATTTGCCAAAGATATATGTAACTTACTGCATACTCAAAGGGAACTTCATGATGGCAGGACCTAAGGCTTGCTTTGGGATTGGCAGAATCCGTTTCCCAGTCAACTCCAATTGCAGCTGCAGCAAATGAGCTATACAAGGTTGCAAAATCTCAAGGCCTCAGTGACGAGGATTTCTCAGCAGTTATCAAAGCATTAAAGACAGATTAAGAACCCTCATCAACAGAACCCTCTCTGGTACATGTTGTTCTTTGCTTGCTGTATTGCATGTGATGGAACTTCCATGTTGTTCTTTGACTATTCAAATTGACACTCTTTTATACCTTAATTGGGTTTTTTTTTTTTAATGGTGATAGTCATGTTTTGCTTTGACTTCTTTTCCATTGATTTATAAGTTTTTCTACAGAAATTTTTTAAATTATGTCAACTACTGTTCATACTTGTGAAATTTTCTTGTCTTTGGGGGGTGGGGGCAAGGTCGGGTGCAGTATATCTATTGTGTATACCTGAAACTCAAAGACTATATAACATCAAGATAGTAGATAATACTAACATAAAAGGTACTTAAGTATATACAATATATGTTAATTTTATTAGTTGAAATAATTCTCTAATCACTCATTACACTAGAACATCTTAAAGTTTGCTTCGGAGATATGTAGATATCATAGGATTATTTGTTTTCCCGCATTCAACCAAAACTTGTTCTCTCTATATTACTCGATATTCTTTATTAGGAAGGAGACATAACCTGAGGTCTTTTTTTTTTTTTTTTTTGGGGGGGGGGGGGGTGTGGATGAATTTTGACTGGCACTGTCTCCATCGCACATTAGGCTACTGGCCAGGTCTAATGAATCTGCCCAAGCTTTGCAAGTTAGCAGCATGGATTTGGGTAAAGATAACCTTTACTTCTAAGCTTCCATCATTGCATCTGGAGGATGTAGATACAATAGTTAGAGTGAATATGCAGTTGAAAAAGTGCTACACATGTTACAATATTTTGTAGATTATGGGTTCCCCTTCCAAACTTGGAGTGCTGTGGCCTGATTCAAGCTAGGATACTTCATATGTGGAATGCCTACTAGATGTGAAAGTTTTCTCCTGTGAATACATATATTCCGATTTTGAGCCTGTTAATGTTTATCAACAACCGACCCATTTGCTTATTGAGATTTTATTGGTCCTTGTATCATTTTGAGATGGATCTTTGGCAAGGTAGTATGGAGGCCATGATGGACTGCTAAAACTGTCGGGGTTGACTGAAAACCACTACCTTGAATCTTTTTGATAGCAAGGAAACTGGTATGGTTACAAAAAAAATATAGATATTTTCTTCGAGAATTGAAACCCACCCCCAAAAAACTAAAAAGGGGTGGAAATACTTGCATCTCTAGCTAGCATATATAAATATAATACATATTTTCTATATTCTGCGTGTATTTAATATATTTGTATATAAAATAAATTTGCATATTTTAGTATAGTATTAAATATATTCATTGAACATGATTGATGGGGTTATGAAAATTCCATTATTCCTTATGTCCGGAAGCAACACTAGTAAACAATATCTTACAAAATTGAAAAGAGCAGTTGTCATCATTTTATGTGTGATTACTTGAGAAAAAGGAAAATGAAAATGAAAAAAAATATATACCATTTCATACTTGAGATGATGAAAATTGCTGTTACTGAGAGAGGCCTCCCACTACTCTTGGGCTGCAAAAAAAATATGGGATTTTTTGACAAATTCTATCAAAATTATATTCCTCTAAAGTCCAACCAAGAAAATATATTCTTTTTTATTATTTTTTTAATCTCAGAACTGGATATTCTGGTTGTGTTGGAGGATCTTTTTGTAAATTAATTTTTTATTTTCGCAGGCCTATCAAGCTTGTATGATTATCAGAATTTATAAGCGGAAGTGGTAGGAGGGGAGGGCCTCTTTAGATCAAGGGATGCTGTTAAAAGGTGGAACTGAAGGCCTTTCTAGGGTTTGGCTAATTGACTCTCAGGAGTTACGAGAACTCACAAACTAGTATTTGCTTTATTATTCAGCTCACTCAACGTGCACCGTTGATTATTTATGGTGGTTGTTAGTCCGTCCAATCCATGAATCACTGAGATAAGATAAAGGGTTCGACTTTGTATATGAACTTGGTGTTGCTACAAACCTATTCATCCATTACTTCCCTGATTTTCCCAAACCTCAGGTGTGCTGCAGGCCTTCTTTTGATATTTGATTACATGTTTCATTAAATATTGAAGGATTTTGATGATGTTGTTGACCACCCCCACCCCCATTTTTTTTTAATTAAGGCTATGTTTGTTTTCATGTAAAATGGTGGAAAAGAAAATTTCTGTAAAATATGATTTTCATTGTTTGTTTAGATGTAAAATGCAAAAAAAAATGCATTGAAAATAGTAGGAATTTTTTATGTAAAATATCATTTGCATGAAAATTTTTCATTGAAACAAACTAGGCTAAATGGACTATTTTTAAAGATTATTTGGTTGGTCCAAAATTTGATGGAGTATAAACTTTGTAGACAAGTAAATTCTGTGGATTTCTATTCATATGTTAAGTTTTAATTCGAATGGAATCTACGAAGTAAAAAAATAAAGCTTTGAAAATCCAGGACATTGAGAAAGTTTACTTGAAATCGAATAATTTGGCTAGAAATATGGAATCCTTTTTAAAATTTCAGTAAATTTTAAGAAATGGACCCCTCTTTTGTAACAATTTATTTTTTTTTAACATGAATTGTTCCAAAACTACACTTTTTGCCACACTTTGCCTTTTCTCCCCCAAAATGTCTGTTGAAAATAGGTTGACACTAGGTTGACACTGAAAGGAGGGGGGGGGAGGGATTCTTCTGCATAATCCTTTGAAGACAGACATTGTCTTGAGTTGATGTTTCACTAACTGATCACAATCACATATTCATTGAAGTATTACCATATACACAGTCGTATGTACAATCACCTCGCTACCACAGAGTGGTCAGGTCTACTATGTTGTGTACAACCCATCTTGCAGATCATTATACACTTCACAATATATAAATAAACACAATTACAAAGCATCCACAATATAGAGATGTACGTGGTTCACCAACACGATGTGTGATGGCTAGTCTACAGAGTAATGTCCTATGAGCTTGGTATATACTCTATACGCTTCTTTTAGCTGTCTACACAACAGGGAGTACATATTTTCAATTTACCCAGCATAAAACTAGGAGGGCATAATGTGCATACAATTCAGATATCTAGTACTAGTGTTCAACACAAGCTACACACACTACGCTTAACCCACACCCACTGGAAGCTAGTAATATAATTTTGGGCTTATATCAATACCTTTACAATTTTAACACACGCTAGTTAGGTATTCATCATTCATCACCTACAACTAGCATATAATAAGTACAAGAAATAAACAATTAACTCATACAATGTTAGGAAGCTTACAATCCTTGTCTGACATTTTCTAGTACTTTGGGAAGACTCTGGGATGTCTCTGTGATACCTGAATAGTCCAGAAATCCATTGGAATCTTAAAGTTTCTCTCTGTAGTGATAAACTTTAGTTTTCAAGTGGAAACAGTTATAATGAGGCTCTCTTGCCCTCTTCCACTCTCTTTCCCCATGTCCAAGCTCATGCCGCTCTCATTGATGGCTAATGCTCAGTTTCACTCTTCATTGACGCACAACAAGCCTTCAAGAAGCCTATCTTGTCCTCAGCATTGCCTCAATACATCCATGGAGTGATAGTAAACAATAGAATACATTGAACAATAGTATCCACACCCTTCCACGGATTTTCCCCAAGAAGAGAGGTTATTCTTCCTCTTTCTACTCACATGACCTCCATTGATGGCTCACCACCACTCTCGTTCTTTAATACTAATCAATGGAGTCCAAAACAATCCATTAGAGGTTGGTGGAAGGAATCAATACATCAAAACACTAGCCTACAACCTCATAGAGAGTTTTCGCCCAAAAACCAGGACCTCTTCTTTATCAATACATCAAAAACACTATTAACTCCTTTCTTAAAGCTTTTTCGAGTTCAAACCCTAAACACACAAGCTCACAATCATCATGAATGTTCAATAGGAGCTCCACAAATCTCTCATTACTCCTTAATACTCTATTGACAAGCAAAGTTGAGGTTGGTGAGCGATTGGATGCTCACCCAACAAGCAAAGCTGTCAAAATCCCCTTCTTCCCTTTCTTCCCTCTTCTTCCCATTTTTTGCTCAACAAAAAAACTCTCTTTCGCTCTCAATAGATAGAAAATTCAAAATGGAGCTCGCAACAACTTGAACCATCCGATTTGGATATCGGATGGCCGAGATATCACCAAAAGAGTTTTAGCCAGTGATTTTATTTAAAATAGAATCTTTGACTACAAACCATGCACCCGCGCCACACACTAACACTGCCGTTGCTGACCAGTCTGACTCGTTGTCGAGTTTTGATTGGTCGGTTGAAGAATTTTCAATAGTCGCAGTCTGATCCCTGCAAAATGGCAGGATTTACTTATGGCCGTTAGATTTACTTTATCACGTCAGATAAATTCGGGATAGATGTTAGCCGTCAGATCGAATACAATTCACGCGCTACACCGAAGCGTTGCCTTATTTGTCTGTCAGGGGTTGTTGTTGAGTTCCTATTGGTCATTGAGAGAATCTTCACCAAAAGCCATTCGATCAACTGAAAAGAAGTGGGAATCAACATTGGCCTTCCGATTGACATAATCGCGTCATGAATGATTGGCTTCATTCAAGGCCGTAAGATCTGGATCCTCTTCGCCGCTTCACTGGACGCATGTTACACCGAAACAAGGGAAACCTCAATATTATGTGGCACATGATATAATGGTACATCCATCAATGGGGTAGCTCGCGGGAGCACCAAGCTCTGTTAGCCAAGCTACACGATAGCCCGCCATTTTTGTAGCCCTCAGATCTGGATCTTGGCAGGTTGGCGCAATCTCAGCTGTCCATTTTGCATTCTTCTTTTATAAACAAACCAAATTGCCCCTGAGAAATTGCCTATTGGCCTCTGTAACCATTTTCTTAACAAAATTATCACTCAGGGAATCATTTCCAGAGAGCTTTTCTCTCTCCTAGAATTTTCTTAAACAATTGGCAGGCGAACCAACATCATGCGGTAAGGGCTTGTGGGAGTGCCATGGGCCTTGCGTGCGCTATTGCTTGCGGGCCTGGACTTGGTGCTGCTTGCTTGCGGCTGCCATGCCTAAGGCTGTGGCTGGCTTGCTGGCCTTGCAGCCCTGGGCTGCCATGTGACTTGGCCACCTCACCCTTGGGTCCCACCCACAGCCTTTCTCTCACCACTTTCTCTCTCTTCTTTCTCTATCTTCATTGAGCGCTTGCCAGTTGCCACATCACTAGTGTTTGCCACACAGTAAGTGGGACCCACATTCTCTCTCTAGAGTTTCTCGCTCATCAAACACACCACATCATCAGTGAGACCCACTCTGTAGAACACTGTAGAGCATATCCAAGGCTTCCTCAACTCTACCATTTACACAAACACTATCTCTCCTACATAGACACTCTCTCTCCTCATTTCTTTGACTGTATGTTCATCTATGTTGCCACCTCAGCCAAGTTGCCCACAACGACAACGCATGGCCAACAATGTTTGACTTTTTTCTTCTTTTTTTTTTTCAAATTGACTTTTTTTTTGGTAAAAAAATTGGCCTAAATATTGGATCCTAAGACTCTCAAGCATATAACATTTGTAAATTTGTCATGTAAAATTTTACCAAACGGAGCATTAGTGAAACTTAGGCTATGTTTGGTATGCATTATTAGAAATTTATTCTCAAAATAAAAAATGTATTCCTAAGATAGACTAAGAATGCAATAAAGAGGAAGATTTTTTCTATTATGGTTTCTAAATACAAAATGGGTAAAAGGGCGCATTCCATAACATGACACTTTCTCTTAACGCATTCCTTTATTCAAGAAAGAAGATACATACTAAACACTATTTGTCCTCTCAAATTATAAAACGCATAACAAGCACAACCATAACTCCTTGAATAGATGTAGATATGCTATGAAGTCACATTAGATTTTAGAATATATTTAATTTTGATGCCATCACACTTTTGCTTGCGCACCAACTCTTGCTCTTATTCTAACCTTTGGGTACTAATGTGTGGTTATTTCTTTAAACCCACACCTAGACTACGTCAAGATTCTAGGTTGACAACTGACAACATAAAAATATCGGCCTTCCACAATTCTGCCAACATTTTATAAGCGAAAGGGTTTTCTATCCTACTGTGTGGCTCTTGTATCAACGCAAGGGCCAATGTAGCGTATACACATGCATCCAACTAGGGGGCAGAGTGATCATTTTACCCCTCCTGTGTGTGAGCACTTGTACACACCACTGAAGAGACGGACATAAATCTTTTTCCCTTTTTGATGACACAAGAAAATAGCTAATTGGAGGAGCTATTTTTATGCTTTCGTTAGTAGATTTCTAGATTTGGAAATTTTCCGACGTGAACAAAGAGAAAACTATAACGGTGCACCGGAAGCAATAAAGATTCTAATTAAAGGATAGATTTGGACTTTTTCCGACATGATAAAGAAAAAGCTATAAACTTGCACAGGAGGCATTAACGATTCTAAATAAACAAAGTATAAATGTAACAAGAAATCATTTGATTCATATCTTTCCAACTTCCAACCCAACCTTTAAATAAAAATGTTTTGCCATTAGGTGGATAAATTATATGAAAGAAGGATCTAGACATTGTCAGTGTATTCAAGAATATACATAATTGCGAGGAATGGGAGTACAAGGGGAGTCGGTATAGGTTGAAAAGAAAGGGACTGAGATTTTAAGGAAGAGAGAGAAAAGGCAAGTGAGAAGTATGTAATACACTCCGACGGCGTATATTTATTTTTCATATTTAATTGTTCACCTAAACTACAGGTATCAAGTTTACAGTGTTTAACCGGGGATTTTGTATATGGAAGAGATAAGTTTCATTCGGTTTTGTTGGAAAAGAGAGGGAGAGAGAGGGGAAGAGACAGAGAGAGAGAGAGAGAGTGAGAGAGAGAGGAGAGAGAGGAGAGAGAGAGAGAGAGTGAGAGAGAGAGAGAGGAGAGAGAGGAGAGAGAGGGAGATTTTAATTGAAACAAACCGCACCGCTCCTCCCGTCTCTATATTGTGTATAATTGGGTTTTCACCCCCAAACTTCCCAAGAACTCCAACTCCTCCCATTTTTATTTCTTCCCATCTTTTCTCGTCTGAGTTATGACAACTAAGATACTACTATTCTCTTTAAAATTCTAGGGTTTTTGGTGCATAGGCCCAAGGTTTTTTTTTTTTTTTTTTTGGTTTCCATCTCTTGTTTGTTTTCTGTGCTTCATGAGTGACAACAAGGATCAGTTTAACATGGCCGATCTCAACGCCTCCCTTCCAGGCGCCGCTGCTGGTATAGTGACTGCCTTTCATCATCAACCTTATTCCCTCTTTATCTCCCGCTCTCCTTTCATTTCGTTTGCATTTTTGTTTTGAGGAAATTGGAAGTCTTATCTATGTCTCTTCCATTATCCACTATGCAGCTCTTAGTGCTGAGGATAGAGCGAGTCTTGTTACTGCTCTCAAGGTGAGATTTTCCTCCTACTATGGCCTTCTCTGCATGAATTCATGTTGTTCTCGGTGATCAAAACTTCTTCTTTTTGGCGGTGGCTCTAGGGTTTATTGTGTTTGTGCAGGATAAGCTTCAGCATCTTGCGGGACAACATTCCGATGTTCTCGAGACTCTATCGCCAAATGTCAGGAAGCGCGTTGAAGTTCTCAGAGAGATCCAGGTTCGGCTTATTCTGTTCTTTGCATACCGCCACCCACCCACCCTCCCTCCCTCTCCCCCCCCCCCAGAAAACAAAACAATCAAAAGGAATTATTGCTATAGATTTCAAGCCCTATTGTTTCTTGGGATGCTGTAATCGTGGAACTTATTGCATTTATATGTACATTAATGGCATCCAGTTTTACAATAAAATATGGCTTTGCCGTTTCAGTGTTGTTGTTTTATCAGGTGATGCTTGGCCAATTTCATTTCCATTGAGAAAATGAGACCTGAATGTTGTCGCTTATTTCCTTGTGAAATGGAGCAGTTACTGCACTGTAGTTGAACAGGTCATTGGTAATTTGCATGTAGTCTCTGAAAGATCATTAGAAAGGTCCTTGGTCATATGCATGTAGTATCTGAAAGATCAATTTGGGTTTGAAAAATGATCTCTTTATTTAAGAAATTTTTAGAAGGAAAGGAATTGTAGAAGGCAATCTTTTCTTCGTATTCGAAACCATCTTCACAATTGAACAAACTTTATTTTTGCTTAGTGATGTGCATCCCTTTGGTGATTTTGAAGCTATATAGGGAAAGTATGATTCATCATTATTTTAACGTTTATTCTTAGAAGGAAAGGAATTGTGAAAGGAATTTTTTTTCTTCGTATCCGAAACCATCTTCGCATTTGAACGAACTTTATGTTTGCTTAGTGATGTGCATCCCTTTTGGTGATTTTGAAGCTATATAGGGAAACTATGATTCATCATTATTTCAACGTTTATTTAATCAATTCCGTTTCCCATTCATTGTTCAAACTTCATCCGGATGGTATTGTTTGTGGGACCGTTGTCTTTGACATGAGCTGGTTTGATTTCTGTAAGTTTTTTCTTGTGTCATTTGTGCTCATTTTTAGCTTTTCTGCTTCCTGCATCCGTCTTGATTATGTTTTTTTCCTTCAATACTTTTGATCTTTATATTCTTTTCTCCTAGCTCTTGAGATGTTTCGGCTGATTATCCATTTCCTTGCTTAGATTATGGCAACCCAACAGAAATTTGCGCATGGGAGATCAGTAGTTGAAGATTTATTTGCTATGTGATGTTGCATTTTTTTTTTCCTCTTCAGTCATTTGAGCATAGATCGTTCTCCCTCTCACACATGTACAAATTCATACATAAACATCTAGATTTTGCTGCCTTTGTTTTGGTTGCTTGAATACTTAATGCCAATAGATGCTCCTATTTTTATTTTCCTTTTTTTTTTAAAGATGAATTCTCAGGTTTTAGATCCTTGTAATGTTTTCTTGATTTGCAGAGTCAGCATGATGAGCTGGAGGCCAAATTTTTTGAGGAGAGGGCAGCACTCGAGGCAAAATACCAGAAGCTGTACGACCCACTGTACACCAAGGTATGATATATAATTTTATCTAATTTTTATTGATAAAGAATAGTTTTAAAAATGACGTTCTGTTCTTTATTAATGCTTATAACATTGTAACTCAGCTTCTTGCTGTCAATCCTTGTTAGTTTTGCATGTAATATTCTGACTGAACCGTAGGTTATGGCATCTTGTTAGATGGGTGTGGATGAGGGTGAGGGTGGGGTGTGTTTGGGATTGATATCTTCAGGAGTTGTATCTGTTTTGACCCTCAAAGTTAGATATGGGGACTCATTTACTGTGGGTTTGGCAATCAGGTGCAGTTATATGGACATATTTGTACAAATGACACTCAATCTCCAAGTAGGCAAGAAAGCTATATTAATATGCTAAATGCATTCATTATTGATTATATCTAATGAATGAAAACATTTAGTAGTAGAATGATGCATCATAAACTAGCAATATGACATCAAGAGCTCCAAATCTAATTAGATATGAGAAATGCATAATGGTAAAATAGGGATGTTCTTAACTATCCAGGAATTGTGTGGATTCAAGTTTTGACCTCTAGTTGTATTATTTTGTAATATTATCAGATCATGGTTGATGCTGGGTGTAGTCCAAACAAAAAATTTGAGGCTTAATGTTCAGATAAAGTAGAAAGATCTGATTCTTAAACATATAGTATAAAACAGATATGGATTTGTTATCTTAAACTCATACAACACCCACACCATGTGGCATCTTGTCCAGCATGAGTTGGTGGGGTAAAGTGGTCCAGGTATACGTGAACTTCCATGGGGCATGCTTGTGCAGGGGCCTTCACTATTGTATGGGTGCTGATACTTCTAAGATTTCTGTATGGTTCTCTATTTTTCCTGGACTGGTCAGTAATTCTTTTTCATTTTCTTCAGAGATATGAAATTGTGAATGGTATAGTTGAAGTTGGAATCACAGATGAACCTGTGACAGACCAAGGAGAAGAAAAAGACACAGAAGGTACCCGGGAACAGAAAATGTAGATAGCTCAATATGCTTGCATCTTTTACTAACTTGTATCTTGTTATATACACTTGTCCAGAGAAAGGGGTGCCTAATTTTTGGCTCACTGCTTTGAAGACTAATGAAGTCTTAGCTGAGGAGGTATGTTGATCGAATTAGTTGTTCTCTACTGTTTATTGTTTTTGTATTGAATTTTGGTATTGCTTTTATCTGGTCTTCAGATCTCAGAGCGTGATGAAGGGGCTCTCAAGTATCTCAAAGATATCAAGTGGTATAGGATTGATGATCCCAAGGGTTTCAAGCTTGAATTCTTCTTTGATACTAATCCTTACTTCAAGAATTCAGTTCTGACAAAAACATATCATATGATTGACGATGATGAACCAATTCTAGAGAAAGCAATCGGGTACCTTGTTTGCAACCTCAGAAGTTTTTGTGAGAGTGTACATTGTTCTTGTTTACCTCTTTCTTCATAATTCACTTTAGTTTGGTTGTGTTGTAGGACGGAGATTGAATGGCATCCAGGGAAAAGCTTGACACAGAAGGTCCTGAAAAAGAAGCCAAGAAAGGGATCCAAGAATACCAAGCCTATCACTAAAATCGAGGATTGCGAAAGTTTCTTCAACTTCTTCAATCCACCTCAAGTTCCCGAGGATGAAGACGATATTGACGAAGAGACTGTAAGTATCACATCAATACTGAGGCCAATGAAGGAGCTGAATGTTCTGTAATTGATTCTCTTTCCCCTTGGGTTTCTTGACAGGCTGAGCAACTTCAAAATCAAATGGAACAAGACTATGACATTGGGTACGTTTGAAGTCAATTCTTGTTTTGTTTTAAGAAGAGGTCCTTGAATTCTGACATATTTATTGTATTGTTAGTGGAGACCCAATGGAAGATGCTAATTAGTCAATACTTGTTCAAGATTCAAAAATCCTGGCTGAAATATTTATTAAATTATGATGTGATTTCTGTGAAAATTGTAAATCTTTTTTTCCCCATTGTTTCAGTCAGTCAAGTGTATTTCCTTGAACCTTCTGAATAAGCTGGGGTTGGCCGATGTCTTTTGCAGGTCGACCATTCGGGACAAAATTATCCCACATGCTGTGTCATGGTTTACAGGGGAGGCAGTTCAAGGGGATGAGTTTGGGGATATGGCAGATGATGATGATGAAGAAGATGAAGATGAAGATGATGAAGAAGATGAGGATGATGATGAAGATGAGGATGATGATGAAGATGAGGAGGAAAGCAAGAGTAGGAAAAAGGTACGTTTATGAATCTTTTTAAAAATTTCTTAACTCTTGTTTTATTCCAAATTTGATCTCGCTAGTTCTGACCTTTGTTTTTAATTTCACAGTCATCGGCTGGACCCAAGGTGAGAGAATAAAATTATCCTGCCATCTTTATACGGTTTTGTTAGCATTGTTGGTTCGTTTATAATCCTTAATGTGTCCGTTCAACACTGATATCTGCAGAAGAGTGGAAGAACCACCCAAACTGGGGAAGGTCCACAGAGTGAGAGGCCTCCAGAGTGTAAGCAGCAGTAAGTTGGCTAATTTGTCTGTAAGTGTCTTTGTGAATTGGAGAAGGATGAGACAGCCGCCGCGGGGGGGGGAGCTGGTTTATCTAGGATGGGGTGTGATAGTAGGAGGTGCCTTGCAATTTGTCAATGCGTTTTGGGTGTTTCCTCTCGTTACCCAGTGTTTTGAACTTTTACTATTTTAATCATGTGTTCTGTTCCTTACTCTACCTTTGTGACTGAATCTCCATTGAAATTTTATTCTGGTTTCTCATTTGCTGTTGTCTAGTCTTTGGCAAATTTATTCCCTCTGTTGTAATAAATTCTTCGTCGAAGATAAGAAGATTGGGATGCTTTGCTCGTCTCAAATGTGGGGCTAGTGTGGAGTGCCTGATATCATCGTCTGGAGAAACTAATATCAAGAAAACGAAAAACAGAGATTTCTTGGTGCCAACCAGGCCCCACCGCATCTGTTCCATTTTTATTTGTTCCCGTTCACTCTTTGTAGGTTACTAAAAATGTCTAGGGGGGACCTCAGAGTCAGCCAATTAGAGGACATCCACAACGGATTAGATTTCATGAAATCAAAAGTTCTTGAAAAAGAAAGGCAACGAAATAAGGGAATTCCATCTTATGCGATGCATTGCTCAAAAACTACTACTACCTGAACTTGAATGAAATCTATTTCCTTGCTTGTAGCTACCCACTTTGATTATATACCGCCTTTGTACTTTTCTATCTGCTGTATGCATTGAGCAAGCTTGTTCCTACAGATCCGAAATATAGATTTAAAACCCCTCAGATTTAACAATGTTTATGTTTAAGAAGCAAGAACTAAGCTAGACTAGTATAAATTCACTGAGTAAGAAAATTTTTAAGCCATCCGTGTGTTAAATTTTAGCGCTTTCCAACTTGGTCTAAAGATACCTCCACAGTAAACAAATTATATTTCATCCTCACTATATTCAAAATGGAGGTTCACTTTTGGCCGATGAAAAGCTGAAAATGAAATTGCCACAAGAATATTGGTATCCCCCAATCATTGTGCTACCAACTTTACTTCCCCTCCCCTGCTTTACATTTCAACATCCCTCCAATAAGGTGCTCGGAAGAACAATGATATCAATTAAAAAAAAAAGTAACAATAAAACCCAGCTCTTTTATTTGGCAAAGAGAGGAAGTACATGGAAATTGCCATGGGACCTCAAATAGGAAAATTTAATTGCTATGGGACCTCAAGTAAGAGGTTTAATTGCCATGGAACCTCGAATTGGAAAACTGGCAATTACATCTAATTTTCTATACATTCCGCATAAGCTGGCGATCAACCCCAGAAGCATATCCAGTAAGCCTTCCAGGCTACAAAATATTCTCAGTTTCATTTGCTTAATGCTGCTACCAGGATGGTCTAATTGATAGAATCCCACCTTTTGGCTACAATCCACCCCAATTCATAAATTTTTTGACCTCGTCATACAAAACCAAGATTGCAGCAGCCCCAGTGCCCCTAAACATGTTTGAAAGTGCACCACGGTAGAAGGAAGCAACACCCTCCGTCCTATAAATCTTCCTCCAACAGTCCAGGGTGCTCTTATACCTAGGCTGGTCCAAACCAGATTGCATCATTATCCGCCTCCTTACAGTATCTAATGGATAGGATAATAAGCCTGCCGAGGTTGTGACAGCTTGGGCAACCATCCAACGCTTCCACAATGCTAAATCGGGTTTAGACTCTTCTGACATAATCTCTTTCACAGTGTCAAAGCCCCCAAAGTAAATACCACGGTGTATGATCATCCCATGGAGAGAGGCAGGAAGACCACCGTAGATTCCCTTGATCCCATCTTTCCTGCGAATGGTGCTAAGGAAGTGCCAAATGCCCCTAAACTGACGAGCTTCAGTTTTTCCTACGTCTGCCGCTAAGCGAGTGTGAGCAATATCAAGTGGGTAGATGATCATCAGTGTTGTACAGCCAGCTGCAGCCCCAGCCATGAAGTTAGCAAAAGCCCCGGACATGAGAAGATCATCTTGAAAATTACCACTTCTTAACATGTTTCTGTAGAGGTCCTGTACAAGGCACTAGTGGAATAAGGATAAACAACTTTTAAGTAATATGCACTATGTCAAGACCAGTACCGTTGAGTATTTATGCAAAAGCATCTTCAATCCACATATACAACTTTCTTTCTAGGCTAAAAAGCTAAGGGGGAGCAAGAAAGAGTAAGATGCAAAGAAAGCTACATAATGACTGAGTCTCAAAGGAAGAGAACAGCTTGGCAACTAACAGATGAGAGGCTCAAACAAACTAAATTTTTAGACAATAAATAATTGAATCCAATCAATCAGAAAAAAATAAAATAAGGGAAAGAGTACTTGGGATTTAGAATAACTAGACTGAAGATTTTGGGTCAGACTACCATGAAGATAGCAAACAACAGTTGGATACTAGGTTGGTAAATGTATTTTCTTCTGGAATCGTTTAATCCTAACTACAATGCACGCAGATCTGTCTTTCAACAAGGAATGTCCCAGTTGGGAGGGACTGGGTGAGAGCTCTCCATGTAGTGAAACTATGGTGGGGAATGTGGCCCTGCAACCATACCAAATCGCACCATGGGACAGCAGATTGTTATCAGACTATATAATACCACGTAAAGCATCCTGCATACTAAGATACATAAACAATCTTCACTTCGGAGCTTCAATCAGGATGCTTACATTCAAGCATGTAGGATAAGAACCATAGAGGAAGAAATGCATTCTATAGGATTAACTTTTATCTTAGACTTCCCTTTTGTTTTTTCTTGCTGTCAATGTTGAACAGATTGACTGACGTTTAGAAATGAAAGATACAGTAGTGGATTCTTTAAAAGTATAAGTCAATTAGGGAAATAAAACAAGGTTAGAAGCAACTTTCTACCCAGGGGGTCAGCTATCTGATGGCGTTAGATGGTGCACTGCTAATAAAACATGCTTGGTTAGTGCTCTTATAATGCAAGGATCTCTTGTGAAGGGGATATGAAATAAAATTTGGTGCAAGTTGAAAGTCAAAAAGGACAGAGGAAGGCCAAATGGAAGCAGGTGGATGTAGTAAGAAAAAAATTTAGGATCAAGAATTCAGCAAAAGGCGTGCCCAGTGAGAATCCACTTGGTTGTACCTAAATTTTTGAGTCCACACCTTTGCATCTCCCTAGTTCAAGTGACAACTTGAGAAACAAAGACACAATATCGATTTTTCTCCTGTAAAAAATTCATTTCCTCCTATTGTCCCAGATTGATTATCTTCCAGCAGTAAATGAATAGGGCAGCACCACAGTCGTGACAAAATTCACTAGTCTACCTGCTGCCAATTATCAATGAAAAACTTGCAAAGATTTCTCATCTTCCTCAAATTTTTTAAGAGTTAAATAATTGTCTTCACCCTAGAAGTCATTGCAACATACTGCTTTTGGGGGGGGTATATTTTGGTTATTTTCATAGTTCATATTTTCCTTAGTTTCTGCCTTGAGCTCTAGGCCCCGGGACTTGGAGATTCCTAGCCTGAGACCTATAGATTATGGACGCTTGTTTTGACAAGTATACTGTATATTTTCATTGTTTTTCAAATCCTCCCAGTTGAATGAGGTACAAAAACAAAAGGGAAACCCACAATTCTCAGCTGAAACAAGCATGTTGACATGTTGACAGGTATGTAGCACCAAAACAAAATGTGCATGTAAAGTACTATTCTAGGAAATTCTGGCATTGCTTAAATTGAGATTCCTATTGACAGGTCATTGGTTAATGCACTCTGACCATTTATCCATGGATGATCAATGACAAGTGGTTAGAGTAGGAAGCAAATCACACAGAAAAAGAGAAATTTGAGTCTGAATATGTCGCAGCGAATAATTTAGCAAAAGAAAGGAAAAATAATGTATATCTAACAGGTGGAGTTATATGATGAACTAAAAAAGAGAAAAAACTGAGAAAAAAAGGAAAGTAAAGAAAATTAACGTGCACCTTGAGGGAAAAATTGAGAGCCACAGAGGGATAGTAGCGGATAACACTGCTTCCATGACCCCTCCAGAGAGATAGGATACCCTCCTCCCTAACGGTCCGGACGATACAATCCACCATGCCCCTAAACCTACGGTGGCCACCCCCACCAACAATCGCGAGGTTGCCCTCTTGCGTTTGCAAAAGTAGCTTGGCTCTCTCGATCGGTGCCACAATCGTATGAATCATTCCCCCCAGCACTGCTCCAGCCATCAGATCCCTATGAAAGTTCGCCCACCATCTATTCGACCTTGAACTCGTTCCCACATTCTTCTCATCATCATCATCTTCCCTCATTCTTCTCTCTTTCTCTCTGTTCTTGGATGATATGGCGTCTCTTTCTCTCTCTTACTTTCTGTTCTTGGAAAAAACGACGAAAGGATAGAGTAGAAAAAGTATGAATTGGAATGGATATTGGATTTCGCTTCCACTCATATCTGGTTGCAGATAACTTACGGAATTAGGTATCGACTACGTCTCAGTTGTCCATATCTGACTAGCTGCTTGTAGAATCAAAGCGTCGACCATTTCGTTTCCTTCTTTTCTTCTTCTCTCTGAAAATCACCTGTTACAATGGAAGATTTCGTTCTCGGCGCTTGAATTTCCCAAAGATGTAAGAAAGAAATGAATGTTGCGAAAACTTCTCTGTTATCCCTCTTATTTATAGATTTAGATACTGTGATTCCCTGTTTCTGTATGCAACTTACCTTCGTTCCTCATCGATCCACCGTCCGATTATCTCAATCCAACGGTTATTACTCACTTCCATTGCTTGAAGACTAGAAAACAGAATATCAGATTTTTTTTACCTAAGGATTCACGCATAATCCCACAACCGTCGGATGAAAGAGAAATTGATGCCATGCAACTTAGAGAAGGTTAAAACGGTAGGCCGAGATACTGGGATCCACACGTTACACGATCACGTCAAGTCTTGGTATTGGGCCTTCCCCCAGTCACATAGTTTAGTAAATGGGGGCCCATTTTTAAATCTTCTTCATCCTTCATTAATATGGACACGTGTCCAGTGCTAGGGTTTCTCCCAGGGTTTGACGAATCAGAATCAGCTATTTGATCTCGATCTAATTTTAAGTCACCTAACCTCCAACTTCGCGATTAATTTCATGAGTACCCCTCATCGTTAAATTGATTAATAGAAAATACAAAATTACCCAATTACCCTTCCTAATAACTTGACAATCAAATAAAGATTTAAGAATCTGAACGAAAGAAAAAGAAAATGAGTGTTTAAGAGGGTAAATATGTCATTTATTAATGATTTCGGAGAGGGTAAAATAGTAATTTAATAAATTTGAAAAAGTAGTTTTGCCATTAGAAAATTATAAATCATGCCACATCATCACTTAACAAACATGTCTGTTATGACAGGTCAACCTGATACATATTTAACAAATGAAGGGGATGCATGAAATTAATCGCTAAATTGAAGGTTGGATGATTTAAAAGCAAAAAAATGTTACATTTTCTGAATACAACAATAGAGATATATAAATCTTGTCCTTCTCTCCTCCTCTTGCTTTTTTCTTTTAGCCTCCCTTCTAATAGATGATTTGAGCTTTCTTCATACTCCAAGCACTAAATTTTGAGATTCTTACGTTCTCAGTTCCATTATTAAATACATATAAATGTGCATTGTCGTATATAGCCAGTTCAGGATAAACCCTAGCGGTGATACAAACTTTTCCTTGGCCACCAAAACTCTCAACAATGGAGTGATCTATCTGCAAAACATGAAGATCAAATTATATATATATCAAAATGCAAGATTAAAATGTTAAGTGATTACTGATGAGCTTGACTATTGACCTATGAGAATGAGAAAAAAAGCTAAGTGATCTACCCTTAATCAACTTACCAAGCTCCTCAGTGACAGTCCATGAAGAGGATTCACATCCAGAAAAGCTCCATAAGTAGTTTTGTCCAGGTCTTGCGCCAAAGAAGACCTGTTTTGTTTGTCACATCAAGTTAAGCAAGATTTTAGGTGTGATGGTCCAAGCTAGTATTACAGAGAATCTGAAGACTAACAAAAGGAATTCCAAATAGAAAAATAGAAAATCCTTGAAACTGACCTGCTTTGGTCAGTACACATGAGCACCACATATCTCTCCTGACTTTTGAATACCCGGAAAAATATGGCTGTTTGTTCTTCCAAACCTTTGGAGGCTAAAACCAGCAACCCAAACGGTCCTAAGCTTCCTTTAACAGAAGCCCCTTTTTCACTACAAAGCACTTGTGGATTAGCCCAACTTGGGTCCATGTTTTCAATCTTCAGATTCTCCAATGTGGGCAAGTCAAATGAAACCTCCACATCCGCCTTTCAATAACCAAAAAGCAACCTGTTAGTTTGTCTCTTGCTATTATTTGGTAATGCAAATTCAAAAATCAACCTGGATGATTATTGTATTTGGTGCACATCATCAAATTGTGTCCAGAAATTAAACAAAACTAACTCTAATGGGAAGAAAATGTAAAGTTCCCATCACAATACTTCAAACTATTATGTGGATGGAGCACAAACTTAAACCAATGTGGGATTATTTTCAACACTCCCCCACGTGTAGCCAGAATGAGCGTGCATGTGGAAAGATAGCGCACATGTGGAAAGAAAGAGCTTACACGGGGAAGGAGTGAATCTGGTTACATCTCAATAGTTCGAACCATTAGGTGGATGGACTCAACTAGTATATGATGACACCCAAGTTCCAAACTTAAGAACTGTGGGAATTTCCAAAAAAAAAAAAAAAAGAGATTATGCAACTCACCTGGGAGGCAGTGATGCCCAAAACTTCAACTACTGATCCTGCCTTCAGCTTTGTACTAAGCAAATCAACTGATTTTTCACGTAACTTACTGATTTCTTTTATTGGCCATTGCACCAGTTGCTTCCCAGTTTTGGAGAGCCAAATAGTCCTTGGAATTGCCTGCAAACAGAATCAGTAAAACTGAGTTCTTACTTACTTCTATTTTACACAGACAGAGGCACTTGGGGTTAGGAAGGATGTCCATGGTTTGGTTCAACTCTGCTTTACCTGAAGTCCTGACCATCCTTTGTTGACATCATCTTGAACGCTGTCGGATTCATTGATCCAACCCAACAGTATCCTTCGGTTCTTTAGGCTATCAAAGAATGTCTTCGAAGCGTAATATTTTCCATAGTCATACCTCAAACCTGATTTATTGTCCACAGAACCATCGTCTGGAACATACTTATCCTTTTCCAGATCATAAGTACCAATTGTGTAGTACTCATATCTGGTATCATCCAGGCTAGCCTTAAGAACATGTTTAACAGTTGGACCATTCACAGAAGTGTCTAGACCAACTGGGCTGTCTACGGAGACTGGGTAGAAATCTGGGCACTCCCACATTCCTGTGTTATTGGATGAATGGAGTGGATGGAGAGCTCTTTCCCAGTGAACAAAATCCTTGCTCCTATAGAGAATTGCTTTCCCTAGCCGGTCGATCTTGCTTCCGACAATCACCCTCCATTTCCCATCAGGAGCCTTCCAAGCAGTGGTGGGATCCCTGAATGAGCTTGCATTGATCCCATCAATGGGAGTCATGACAGGATTGTGGGGAGATTTGATCCATTTTCTCAGGTATGGATCAGAGAGGTCCTCGGGCAATGCTAAATTCTGGACTTGGCGGTTTTGTGGGTCTATACCAGTGTAGAGAATGGCTGGTTTTCCCCCAGGGAGGATTGTAGCTGAACCAGACCAACAGCCATTAATATCAGAAGTTATTGATGGTTTAATTGCAATTTCATGGTGAACCCAATTGATGAGATCAGTGGAAGTGGCGTGTGCCCAGACAATGTTACCCCAGATTGCACCATATGGATTATATTGATAGAAAAGGTGATAGATTCCCTTATGAATCAAGGGTCCTGCAATAAAATGGGCATGCAACCATTATTAGTACTTGGGTTCCTCCATTTGGATTTCAATTCCATATTAAGATCTGAAATTTAAATCCAAAGAGACTTGATCACTAACCATTAGGATCTGTTCATTGTCCATTCCACAAGCACAGACACGTCAAAAACATAAATCAAAAGTAACTTAGAATTAGATGTGAAAGTAAGAATAATTGACAAATAAACAAACAATAAGTGTGCAAAAAGAATGGTGGTACCGTTTATCCAGTTTTTCGCCGGTTGGAGATGGTAGCCGGTTCTATAAGGCTGATGGGTTGCTGTAGTGTTCTGATGAGATTGAAGGTGTAAGAAAATCTGGTGAGAAGCTTCAACATGGGCTCCATAGCAATGAAGAAGAGAACATAACCCAATAAACCAAACAACAGTGAAGGCCATGACTTGACTTTCCCTGAGGAGGGAAGGAAAAAAGGAAGAGTGAAGAGGAAAAAGAGGTAGTTGGGGTTTATATATTAAGAAGAAGAGGGCAGTCGGTCCCCTCAACAGATTCGTCCAGAACTACAAAAAAAAAATGGAAGATTAGATCCAATGAGCATCAAGTCACGAGAAGGAAATAACAAAGGACAGGGGAAATATGAATTATAGTCAATCTCTTCCCTGAAGTAATTTTCAAGCCACAAATTTTAACTCTAACAGAAACAAAACAGGACAAAAATAAATAAAAGAGTGAATAAAATTATCTGATAAAAAAAAACAAGAAGATGAAAGCTGTGTTTTGTCAGTGAGGGAGGGACCAAGTCAATATAGCTGAAGTAAACACGGGAGTAACCTGACTCACTGAATGAATCTCTTTTTAAAAGTCCATTAATTTAACAGGTATAGTGCTCAAAAATGCATGGGGGGCACGCAGTTTTGAATCCAATCTAGAAACCTCTCAACCCACTGAACCAGATTTTGGATTTTGGTTTCAGTCAATATCAGCAGGTATCTGTATTGATCACTATCGATACCGACACGGCCAATCCGAACTGAATACCTAAAATCATGTTAGCAGTTGACATGTCTTAATCCTAGCATTCCTCACTGAAATTTAAGGTATACCTTAGAACTGACTACATTGTATGTGATCATGAGAATATCCAGGGCATGTTGTCATTATATGGGTGGATCTGTAATGTTGACCTGAATTCTCTATATCAAGGTCTCAGATCCTCTTGAGCATTGGAGAGATTTCAGTGCAGACCCAACGGCCAAAGAGAGAGCTTTGGACACGGCACCCTATGCTCAGCATTAACACTCTTCGTCCTCAATACGCAAACCTGAGCATTTCCAAGAAAGAGAAGCAAAACGGAGACTAGAGAGAGCTTTGGGCACGGACTCCTATTCTCAACACTCTTTCATGACTGGTGCTTATAATTTGCATTAAGTTTTGAGAGTTGAGAATTGGAAGTTTGATCTGGAGAACTCAACAAACTTCAAGCAATAAGGATTATATTATTATGATCACGTATAGAGAAATTATGAATTTTAGTTTAATATTCAATTATTACAAGTGGTGTTGCCGTGATGTTTAGTAGTCAACTATTATATGTAAAAAATAAGTTTAACCAAAATTTAAAATTCAAAGTGTTTTTTTTTTTATTATTATTTTTTGTTTGAATTTCGTTTCCCTCTAAAGTCTTTTATCTTGATTTTGGAAGAATGGCAATCCATAAATCTCACATTGGTTATGGAAGGTGTGTTTTTAGCTCCCTTATATATAGAAATAGAGATTTGGGTTAGGTTCGGGGAGCTTCTTTACACATGTGCGTGAGCAAACCAAACTGGATCAAGTCAGGTCGGGCTCAGAAGCGGTTGTGGGTGTGGTTTTGTTAGAAAAGTCAATGTAAAAAGGTTTTTCCAAATAAAGTTTAAAAATATGTAAAATTCAAATTTTTGACTTTTTTGTTTTATCTCCAAAATTTGGTTTTCGTTTTGGACGGGAATTTCTTTTTTTCGATTTTGAGTTGGTCTTTCCAATGCAGGACCTTTTAGTCCCACATTGCTTAAGGATTGTAGAGGAAATGTCTTTATTTGTAAGGAGTGTCGTATATCGTTTAAGCCCCAAAATGAAAGCAATGTTCAGTTGACTCACACACGCGTCGCGGTCCACGGGTTATTGTTGAATTCGGACGCACCCCTACCCAGGTGCCCTTTTGGAAAGGGTTCATGTGTAGAGATGTATCTTTACACATAAAAGTCCATCTGGAGGGTCACACCCCATCCAGTAAACACATTCAAGGGTATTGGGCCCTATAAATAGAGTCCGATCCCATGCTTCATTCTCATTCGAAATCAATACGATTTCTCTCTCTCTCTCTCCCTCTCCAACTCTTTCTCTCCAGTTTCTGTTTAATCGAAGAGTTGATATATATTCGGTATTTCTTTCAAAAGAGTTGATCTTAGCCATCGGGTCTGCATATACATGTTAGTGTGTGCACGCTGGGTGGGTATCCTACATAAGGGGTTGTTTTATTTTGGAGGCAGATTTGCAGGAGACCTACTGCACCAATAGAGGGCAAATACTGTCTTAAGGAGAGTGTACCAACACGACTCAACCCATTTCATAACTTCGAATTACTGCTATTAAGGTACGCATGGTTATTTTATGTATGTTTCAATTTTAACTATATGATTATAGTTGATATATATATATATATATATATATATATATATATATATATATATATATATATATATATATATATATGTATGTATAGATTGATGATACATGTATGACTATTGTTTACTACATGATTTTTCTTGTTACATATCATTCTAGTCCAATAATATATAACTGAAACTTTATTATAGCATTAATTTAGGATAACAGGTTTAAATGAGATATACTTTTTAGTTGGTGTTTATTCATGTATTGGTGTTTATTCATGTATGAATAAATGAATATATCTATACATGCATAGATATTCTTACACTTTTGAAGAGACACCCATTCATATATACAGATAACCATACGTATAAAGATACCTTCATACATGTAGAAGTATTTATACATATAAAGACACATTTTTATATGTCGAAGCACCTATACAAATATAGGTAGACACCCTTACACTCAAGAGGACATACCCATTGGAATAGGCCCATTATATGTATAGATACCTCTCTTACATGATGTCCTCATTTATTTTAATGTAAAATGATTGAAAAGGAAAATTGTAAAATAGAATTTTCTATTGTTTGTTTTAAAAGAAATATATTAAAAAAGTATAAAATTTTTGCATGGATACAAAAGTTCATGTAAATATTATTTACAACGGCCCTATAGTTCAATGAATTTTGTATTTATTAAAAATAAAGTGGAAATAAAATGGAAAAACATAAAAAAGGATTTGTGTAATTTAATCAGGCTTTGGGGGAAAGTCCAACATGTTTGATTCGAGGGAACTCGGTGCTACATGCCGTGATGTGGACAAAGTAGGTATACATCTCAATGAGAGCCAACGCGGCCCAACTAAGGCCGTCAATCAGGGTTGGGCTGAGACTGTCAGAATTGGATATGGGCTGAGATATTCCAGCTCTATCTAAGATTGGGCTGGACTTAGGCTGAATTTAAGGGTTTCGTTATTGGACTATCGAATGCATTAAAGAATACAGTCTTTTGAAACGTGCTTTTTACCTTATTTTACATTAACTCTGAGACAAGATAAAAAAATGTCTCACTCTTTAGTTCATTATCATTCTATATTCGGAATGCATTTACCATTTTGAGAATGCATTTCTAACGAAAGCAGCCGAAGTCTCAAAACACAAAATACGGGTATCAGTTTATCCCAACAAACCTGAGCCTGCCCAAGCCTGTAGTTCAAGCTTAGTTTCAGATTTTCAGGTTCGGCTAAAGCCTGAGTCTTCATATATACATTACATTATTATATATGTAATATATAAAAAAGAATGTCTTTTATTCCTCATTTATTCTTCTCATCCTTTTAAGATTAAAGATTTGTAGGTAATTACTAGGGCCAATTCACTAGTTATTGTGCTAGGCTGGTCTGAGTTTAAGAAATCTAAGGTTCGGTTTGTGTTTTAAAAAACCGGTCCAACCCATTGACACCTCAGCCTAGTGTAGAATAATGGGAGTAAAGCACTTTCAGAAACCTATTCATGCAAGGTTTTAGAACTAAATGAGACGTTTTTGGAAAAAGATCATCTCTTATTGTCTTCCTCCTCCGGCCATGATTCAATGGACCGAAGATCATGGTTCGGCTTGGTTTTTCTACTTGACACAGATCCTAAGTCCAGACTTAGATATAATAAATTAATGGAGAAAGTCCCCATCGATATGATGTATTTTTGATGTAGACTGTGGGTGTGGGAGTCAGTTGATCAAGCCTTTTAGTAACTTATTACAGTCTGAGGCTATCCGTATCCGTACGTGGCCGATTTGAGGAAGAAGAAAGTGCATGTCCTGAGTTTTACTCACATCAGTCGCTTTCTAGGAGGCTACGGTCCGAGCCAACGATGATTGACTCGGATAATTCAGCATTAAACAGAAGTGAAGGTGAACACATACATTCAAGGCATACCTTGTGTCTCATTGACAGCCTCCCAATTGTCATTCCGTATGTGGAAGACATTTTCAAACACCCCATAACTCGCCGGAATCAATATGAATCGGTCAAAATTGGTGATCCGATTCCTGAATCCATATGTCTATGGATGTTGTGGTCACTAATGAGTAATCAAAGTTTTAGGAATTGAGATCAATCTGGCAGTATTTCAACCACTGTATTGTAACTTTTTTATTTTTTATTTTTTATTTTTCCTTTATTCCAATGATGAGTGAGTCCAAAAGATATCAGAGTTAAATAATTATTTATGACCATTAGGTTAAATGGTCTCCTATGATCTTTATTATCTTATCAGAATCGATTTTATACTATAGTATTATAAACAATATTATATGAGAAATTTTTAAAATGAACATATTTCTTAGTATCATGTTTTGAAGAAAAAATAGGAAAAATAATTTCACTATATTGAATTATCACACTAAAATTTTTTTTTAGTATGTCAATAACACTGAAAAGAGAAATTGCCGATCTTTTCCTTCTTCACTGAAGAAATACAATCAGGAGGAGTTAATTTGAATATCGTCATAATCATCAATAGAATAACCTTTAACTTGTCATCGTTCAGTTCCTATAGAATTAGAATTGCTATTTTTTTTATTGAAAGAGAAAAAAAAAATTAAAAGCCTATTATTTTTTGTTCCATCATTATTTTTTTTTATAAATATCAAATTTTGATACTTGATACCTCATAGATAGTTTGAACTGTAACGTTTAGGAACAATAATCAATTTTAACTCGAATGGTTCTTAAAAGAACCTTATCTTCGTGGATTCATTAATTCAACACGTGCAATTTCATTTCCATTGATATGCCGTTGAATTGTATGTGTAGAGTTAGAACCGGTAGGGAACATCGGGAGCTTGAGGGCATTAGTTCTCTCCATCTGATCTGAAATAATAAGGGAAATGAAGGGTGGAGATTGAAGAGGGACAAGTCCACAACACTAGAGAATTGAGAGAGAGGGACACAGGGAATCTACGACTGAGAAATAAGAAGAGAAAATGACGGGCTGCCCTCCTCGTTTGACTCTTTTCAAACTCTCTCCAAAGTCTTCCCCTGCAAATGCTTTGACCCCTTTACTTTTCTTTTCATGGTTGGCCGTCCCCTCTTTATTTATTACTAATTTCCATACTCTCTCTCCCTCTCTCTTCAAACCTCCAACAACCGTATAATTTTCAAACCCAACCCTACCTTACCCTCTCTCTCTCTCTCTCTCTTTCTCTCTCATCTAATATATATTTTTTAATATATTTTAATATAGTTTCGGCCACATGTTACTCTGTCATTGGTTCTCTATCAATTCAATAATACCACTCTTTCAATACCATAAACAAAAAATCATACTCTCTCTCATGAAAGAATGAAAATTTTATCCTCCAAAAATGGGTCATACTCTTTTGTTCCTTAGTCTCACTCTCACTTTCTCTTCCCTTAACTTTTGTAAAAAAATTTTTATAAACAAACAGCTTCACTTTCTCTCCTAATAAACTAACCATGGTTTTCTCTTTCTCTCTCTCTCTTTCTCACCTTCCCTTCCCTCCCAACACATAAAAGGACAAAGAGAGACTAAATGGGGTTGAGGTCTGAACCAAAGAATAACACACAAGTCAGGTATCTCAATCATCTGATCATGAAACAGCAGCAGCAGTAGTAGTAGGGCTCCCCCACCTCATGGACTCGGTCTTCTTCATGGACGAAGAAGCTCGTGCTCGTTTTCTCCGAAGCTTAGCTCAATCTGCCTGCTGCACCTACGTTTGCTTATGGTATTATTATCCCCCTCCATCCAAGTAAGAATCTCTCTCTCTCTCTCTCTCTCTCTCTCTCTCGGATGCTTGTATGCTTTTGTTGATCTTACACTTCCTTCCTTCACTGCGTAATTCTTCAGTTACTTGATCTTCATGGACGGACTGTACAATGATCAAAGTGATCTGCAGCCTAGATCCTCTTTCGGCTGTCTCGACCGGAAATTCTTCGATTGTTATCGGCAATGCGTATATAGCATCGACAAGGGGTAAGTTGGGTTTTGTTTTAATATGATCAGGTCAAGTTTCCTTCCATTTTGTATCCATTAGTAATGCATTATCTGTGCACTGCTTTAGCTATGTTCCTGGACTTGCTTTCAAGGAAGGTCTTCCCTATTTAGAGCTCAAAGAACTGGAGCTTCTTAACAGGGTTTCTACTGTAACCCAACGCCAATTTTATCAGGTAAGAGAAACCAGGAAAAAGAATTCTATTTCTTGTTCAAAAGCTGTAATCAAAACTTTGTGATTGAAAAAAAAAATACTTAAATTGTGTTTTGGTTTGATTTTTGTCACAGGAAGCCAGGATTAAGGTTCGTCTGACTCTCATACATATTCATCAGCACGTATATATCCCACCGTTCATATATAGTGGGTCCCACATTTTATGGACGGTGATGATCCCATGAAGACTAGTCCTTTCTTGTAGGTCTAATTTTTAGAATGAAAACTTAGAAATCATCTCATTCATTTAATTTCTGAACAGTCTGCAGCATTCATGGGATGCAGAAGTGGTGAGATTGAGATTGGTTATAAGGGCCCTACTGAGGTTTGAACTTTCAAATCAGACAAAGCTCATTTCACATTCTCTTTTGTTGTAGCTGCTTTCATATTTTTGGTCATGTCTGGTTGAGTTAGAGCTATACGTAATTATTTTTTCTTGTGCCTCATCAAGCAGCATAACTTGGAAATGGAGATGAAAAGATGGTTTCCTGATGACTTCTATCTTCAATCTCAACACAAAGAGCTCCCTCCTGCACCAAAGCAGAACCGACCTTCCTCATCTTCATCATCATTGAAATCACTATCCATGTGTAGTAGTCCCTCTACAGAGTATTCATCTCTTCTCTTCAACATCCCAAGCACTTCTAACATGCCCATATCCCTGAGGGAAGCATCCGTTGAGCAACCAACAAAACACAAGCAACAGTACCATGGGCTCTATCAGGCTCCGTACCCAAATCCTGAAAGTGATGATGCAGCCATGACAAGAGCCATTCTTGCAGTTATATCTTCTCCTTCAACTTCTTCTTCATCATATCAAACCCAACAAAATCCACCCCATCAGAACCAAGTAAGCCACCGAACTAGTGCTTTTAAATCCTACAACCCAGTTCTAGCCTCCAAATTCCAAACGAAAGCTACTTCACTCCACAGGCAAAGTATGCTGAAACAAGCAATTTCCTTCCTCCACAACATGAGATTAAAGAAGCTTCAAGAACAAATGCAAGGAACCCCTCGCAATTCAATTAGCACGCAGTTAACCCACATGATATCCGAGCGTAAGCGGCGGGAGAAGCTCAATGAGAGTTTTCAGGCACTCAAGTCCTTATTACCTCCAGGTTCCAAGGTATGGTATTTTACTCGTAATAGCTAGCATCCTTTTGTAAGGTTTTCATCTACAAAATTCGAACTAATAGCTGGAGGGACGACTCCCACATGTATAATGGAACTGTAAACTATTCGGTAGTCAATGTGTGACTAAACTCCCAATACTCCCCCCGCCGGCGCATGTGTGATATTACATACTGCTAACATGTGAAGATTGGAGATGGTGAAAACCCGCGGTAGTCAATGTGTGACTAAACTCCCAATACTCCCCCCCCCCCGCCGGCGCATGTGTGATATTACATACTGCTAACATGTGAAGATTGGAGATGGTGAAAACCCGCTCTAATACATGTAAAGTTTTTATTTCAAAAGTTTAAATTTGTAGGTGGAAGGACTCCTAGGTGTATGGAGGGTTGTAGACTATTTGGTAGTCGATGCGAGCCTAAACTCTCAACACTTCCATGCACCTGTGGCAGTAGGTACTACAGACATGTGAAGACTGTGGAGAAGGTGAAAACTCGTTCTGAAACCATGTACAATTTTCATTCTAAAAATTCAAACTTCAAACTAGTAGGTAGAGAGACTTTCATGTATATAATTAAGAAGATTGTAAACTATTTGGTCATCAGTGTGGGACTAAACTCCCAACACTTCTTTTAGTTCCAATGGTTATGGAACTCTCTGGCCTTAGTATTTTGGAATTTGGATGACTTAAATGTCCATCAATAGAAATGTCAAAACTTTTTATAGATTGATCCTACTCATAATAATGAGACATTTGTATCTTATAGAAAGACAAGGCGTCTGTGCTGTCTAGCACTAGAAATTACTTGCAGACTTTGAAAGCTGAGATTTCTGAGCTCAAGCAAAAGAACCAGCTAATGGAGTCGAGATGGTTTTCTTCTGCAAACAAAGAAGCAGAGAAAGAAGTCAGTGGATCATCATCAACTTGTTCAAGCACTGCAAGAGTGGAAATTCAACTTATCCAAGCAGCCGAGTCCACATCAGATGGCCAAGGGATAGATCTTAAAGTGAGTGTGAAGGGAGACTGCAAAATGCTGGATCTGGTCATTCGCATACTTGAATTTCTAAGGAAGGTAGACATGGAATTTCTGTCCGTGGAAGCAGACACACAACTGCAGCAGACGACAACACTCAACCAAGTTATCATAAGATTGAATAATAAGGTATGTACGAAGAAATAAGAAATACTATCTTAGTACTCTGTACCTTGCATAGGGGACTGATTGGAGTTTATTCCCTCGTTGACTATCAAATAGTCTTCAATACCCTTCTTACACCAATGAGTCTTTTTACCTACCGGTTGGAACTTTTAGAATTAAAACATTACAGAACTCAAACTATTGGGAGAAGAAACTTTGTCCATGTGTGTCTTCTCACATGGAACAGTGAAACTCTCTCTCCTCATTTTATTCCGTATGTGAGAGGACGTAGGTACATGCAACTGGACAGAAATCAATTTCCTTAAACCAATAAACACTTCTATAACATAACCAACTACAATCTGGATTCAGATCCTCTCCTCCCAGAGATTCAGGAGGAGGGGGGACATCCTCGTTGGATGGTCGACAAGTGAGGCTCGGATGAATCTGAGCCTTCCATCAGAGCCGACACCGAATCGACAAGTTAAGCCGATAGGGGATGTCAACTCGGATAGAGAGCTTGAATTTATCCGAACTCCTCATGTTGGTCATCCGAACGTCCCCCTCCTCTGAAATCTCTGGAAAAAGAGGACGTGGATCCACTACAATCCATGTATATTCTGACGTATGAACAAAAAGGATTTCCATGAATTTATGGAGAGAGAGAGACAAAAGGTAAAAAGTAATGGATGGGGACACTGTGACATCACGGAAGCACTGAGTCTTTACTTTTTGGTTATCATAGTTGTGTAGGAAATTAAGAGGAAAGTAGGGAGGAGGAGCTAGGAACTGTGAGACTAATGACTGATGGGTTATGAACTAATGGAATCTTTCTTCACTTTTTGTTGTTTTGTAGGGAAGTGAATGGGACGAGTTAGCCTTCCGGGAAGCCATTGCCAGGATTGTTGCTGATGTAACTCGTTGACCATCCACCATGAGGGGCTTGACTTTGGTCCTTTCCTGTCTCTCTTTTTTCATGGTTTTGGTGGTCCCAGGCAATACCATTATCATACTACTATAGGTCCATAACCACATTCACGGGGAATTCCATTCTGTTCTTGTATTCAAAGATGGCCTACTACTGTATTTAAAAAAACAGGGAGAAAATAATAATAAAAGAATGAGGAAAACCAAAAAGCAGTCTCTGAAGCCCTTTAATAGTCAAGATTCCCTACTAATATGGCTCTATCAATCAAAACAATCCCATTCAACCGAGAAAAAAAATAATCAAATCAAATCAACCTATTTGATTTTTTTTTTTTTTTTTTTTGGTGTGGTAAAACCTGTTTGATATTGACATCTATGCTAAACGTGCCTATTCTTCAATTTAGGGGCATTGCAAAGAATGATTTTACAAGATTCAGGACGTCAAGGAAAATCACAAGTCTTGAGGACGATCATTTTGTATTAAAATATTAAAAGTGAGAACATTCAAACTCATTCAGATCAGCACTAGGTAATGGTCCTTTGGCTAACGATTCGTAGACCCTCATGGGTCCAACTCCTCTTCCCCACATACCATTTTTTTGGCCAGGTGGACAGGCAGAACCAATCGGCTTCATTGCCCCCTCCCCAAAAAAATTATTTTGGATTTTGTCATGTGTATACTATTGTCAACATCAACAACTCCAAGGTTTATCAGTCAATTGCTTCCTTCACCTGTTAAGTGCTAATGAATGATGGTTGTCTCTTAATTCCTTATATTTGAATTGTGTTGAAATTTTTTTTTCTTAGAAAAAGGTAAATTAAGCTGGAAAGAGCCGTTTTTAGGTTTTACCAGATGGCAAAGGATTATTGGACAAGCTCTAAAAGGCACAAATATAATAATAATAAGAAACTTGAAAACTCATACAAAATAATCTTATATTCAAGCCTGCCACTGGCATATTTGTGGTAGTTATTCATCAGTCATAGGAACTGGGAGTTCTTAATTTCATTTTCTTTTTCAACCTTTCCACTCCATGGTTGGTTAAACTACTAAAGCCTAAAGGGACCCAGAGAGAGCCGGCAGCTTTGACTAAGACTTCCATGTTGTAGCCCTCTTGACCGATTCTGCTATTCATGGTTTTAGGTATCGGGATTAGATCGATCAATACAAATCCATTAACTAACCTAGCGTGGATGAGAACCATACCTACTATGTTGATTGGTATCCATGGATTTAAATATTGGGAACAGATTGCCCGTATCAGTATCGGCACTGACAAGTACCGATACAATACCGGATACTGATCCTTTATCTGTTTTCATAGTCATCAATACCCTTTCCAATATCGTGAACAAAAACCATTTTGCTAGTCTCACGGAACGGTGATGGAATGGTTATCTTAACATGGGAAATTAGATCTGACATAATAATGTCACAGTCGGCCCTGTGAGTGAACGACCCGCCTTTGGATCACTCGCTAAACTGACTGCACAACTGGAGACAAGCCGGACCCCACAAGATTGGCACTTTCTGTTCCTTTATTTCCAAGCTGACTTGTCTATTTGACTACCGGCAATTTAATTCTCATTGATTTGATGTCTCAAAAAATGCCATTCTCAAATAATGATTTTAATGGTTTTACTTAGAATGCCTATTGTTGCTCAAACCCTAACAATATAACTGCCAGGAGGCAAGCTAGTAGACTTGTTACTGAGAATATTCCTGATAAATCTGACGTATCCACAATTCATTATGGTGCCACTGAAAGTTGCATGGGTAATAGAGAAACTTAATTCAACAAGAACCATAGATAAAACAAGAGAAAAAGATCCATGAATGCTCCATTCATGAGTTTAGAAAGCCAGATACACCAGCAACAAGTGCCAAACACCACCGTCCACCCCAAATCTGGGCTCAGGAAGTACAAGATCATGATAATTGTAATGGCCGTTTGGTTTGTCTAATAAAGAATTGTGAATCCATCTTTCGAGTACAAACAAGTTCCAGTCTCAAAAGTAGCCAACGTGCCCCAATAACTTTTCTAAGAAGCATCAAAATTACTCAAATTTCATGAAATACTTTACCTTTTTAACCATTACCGTGCTTCTTTCCAGCTGCAGATTGCACAAGATGGCACATGAAACCACCAATACCCACGCAAGACCACCAAATGGCAAGAATATCACAACAAAACCAGTTGAAAGAGTAGTTCGGGGCAAGCAAATTTTTGCCCCTTGATTGAGTAATGATCGAGACAAATGACGCCAGCATCAAATGAACAGGTTCTCGTGTTTATTCCCCAACTTCTACATTTGCTTTGTCAATCTTACTGTCAGTACTTTCTACAGCTCCTTTTCACCTTAAAATGGTGATTACATGAAGAGACAGCAAGCAACTACAACCTTGAAGGGCTTCGCTCTCCTTTCAAAGAGGATAAAAACTCGTAGAATTAATTACTCTATGCACATTAAATTCAATCTGGTGTAACTGGATATCCAATTCTTACCAGAACCACTTGCACTAGGATCCCACAGGAGCAACGCCTTTTGCCTTTGCTGCAGCTGTTGCAGCAGCAGCGGCTGCAGCCGCCGCAGCAGCACCAGGTGTAGAAGGAGGTACAGGTGCAGAGTGTGAACTACTTTGTGATGAAACAACCTGTTGCACTTGCTGCGGTCGCTGGGAATTGAGCTGTGCAAACAATGCTTTAATCTGACTCCCTGTAAGGGTTTCCTGCTCAAGTAAAGCATTAGCTAGTGCATGCAGCTCCTTGTTGTGGGTTGTCAGAATAGTTTTTGCATTATTGTAGGCCTTATCCAAAAGTTCTCTAACTTCCTTCTCAATGAGTAGTCTTGTCTCAGTGCTCATACTCTTCCCATTGTCGTCATAGTCGTGAGAAACAAGCCCAACCTCTTTGCTCATCCCATACTTTGTCACCATTGCCCTTGCCAAAGATGTTGCTTGTTTTAGATCTTGAGATGCGCCAGAGGTAACTTCATTGTCTCCAAAGATGAGCTCTTCTGCAACCCGCCCACCCATGCATACATCCAGACGAGCAAGCATCTGCTTGCGTGTAATACTTGTCTCATCCTTGTCAGGCAACTGTGTAACCATGCCAAGAGCCATCCCTCGTGGAACGATGGTTGCCTTGTGAACTGGAAGAGCCCCATCAGTATGGACGGCCACAAGGGCGTGACCACCCTCATGGAAAGCTGTCAACCTCCGTGACTCATTGGATATTACAGCTGATTTGCGCTCACTTCCCATCATGATTTTGTCTTTGGCAAATTCTAGATCAGCCATGCTCACTGCTTTAGCACCATCCATTGCAGCCTTGAGAGCAGCAATATTCACCAAGTTTGCAAGATCTGCACCTGAAAACCCAGGTGTGCCTCTGGCAATGATCATCAGATCAACATCATCTGCCTTGAGGACCTGCAGAACAGTATATGGATTAAGCAATTTGGAATAAAAGAAGGAAATTTTGGAAAATAAATAAATTGTTCTAATCAAGTCATTCCTAGGGTAGAACGTAAAGGTCTACCGGGAAGAAGCCAATTGAATGCAGGACTGGGTGGGCACTTTAACTTTGCCTGGCCAAGAGATTGTATATCTGGATGTCAACCGAAATATGGTGGTAAATGATTCATGGGATTGGTGGACATAAACCAATATAGCACCAAATGGTCATTTCCTCTGGCACCATATTGGAGGACAGACACACAGCACATCAGCAACATGTACGAATTTTCTATTAACACAGCTCATGGTTTAGACTTCCGACAGACTATATAGATTACCTTGGACATGTGGGATTCCATGATCTGCCGCCGTCCTTCTACATCTGGATTGGGAACAACAATGTGGCGGTCAAACCGTCCAGGTCTAACCAGTGCTTTGTCCAATGATTCGGGGAAGTTGGTTGCAGCAATGACAATAATCCCTTCATTTTGTTTGAAACCATCCAGTTCGACGAGCAACTGATTCAAAGTCATCTTCATGTACTGTTGGTCCTTTGGGTTACGACTCCCCCCTATTGCATCAATTTCATCAATGAATATTATACAGGGAGAACGCTTCTTGGCCGCTGCAAAAAGATCCCTTACTCTCCTTGCTCCCACACCCACAAACATCTCTTCGAACTCACTGCCACTGCATGAGAAGAAAGGCACTCCAGCTTCTCCAGCAATGGCTCTTGCCAACATAGTCTTACCTGTTCCAGGTGGGCCGACGAGCAAAACACCTTTAGGGAGCTTGCCTCCTAGTCGGGTGAAGCGCTGCAAGTTCGCAACAACCAAAAACCAAGATAATAAAAGGTAACCACCTTACATCCTACACTACAGCAGACAAAATGTCACTCCATTTGACAGTGATTGTTCACTTCTACAGGTAAAAAGGAAAACTTCTATTGTTTTCCCTCCATTTGACAGTGATTGTCCACTTTGAACATATCCCAAAATTTAAGGTTTGATTAAAGCAGATTCTTGTCCCACTTTAAAAAAATAAAAATAAAAAATGGAAAGGGGGGGTAATAATGGGTAATCTGGTGAATACAAGATAAAATGACTTGTACAAATGCATGGAACAGTTCGAATTACCTACAGCACTCTCCGAGGAGAAATTTCTGCCAGGCATAACTTGCAGTTTCAAAACGATATTTTCTTTTTAATCGCTTATTCTTGCATGGAAGAGCTGGCACAGAAAATGAACAGTTTTCCCATGTGTAAATAAATGATGGAAGAGAAATTTGCACTCTGTGCCAGCTTCCAAACATGTCTGATCATGCAGATAAAGATCTAGATAAAATAGGTAGAAGATTAGACTATGATAATCAATAGAATCTTCCAGTGTGATGAAATTTAATCTTAAAACATTAGCTGCAAGGTTTAAAGATTTGAAAAGAACAAGCAAGTAAAATTTTGTCCCTAATGCTAGGAAATGGAAAACAGCTAACTATGGAACGTTTCAGGGACACAAATTCAGCAAAGCATTTACCTTAGGATCTCGAAGATAATGTACAATTTCCTCAAGCTCAGCTTTAGCCTCATCAACACCCTTTACATCATTAAATTTTGTGTTAGATTCCATGCTAGGCTGCACTTCTTCATTTAGTCCAAGCCCTGGAGACAGTAAATATTCAAGAGGAACTTTTCATCCGTTCAACAATACATCCCAACTACATTCCAAAATAAGCACATAAGAGTCACAAAGTATGCTAATACCTTTACTGATTCCCCTATCCTCAATGAGCGCTCCAACTCCTGAAATCAGGAGAAATGCTAATGCAAGAGTGCGAAATGTACGCCACAACTGGTCTTTGAATTGCCCACCTTCTGATGCCACCATATGAATGGGTGCACTGGCAGTTCCAAGTATACCATCTTTTGTAGGCCTTCCCACATTCCTGAAAGCTGAAAGGCCACCTATACTTTCTTCTACCCTTGGTGCACTAGAAGTTCCTGTGATTCCTGCATGCAGTTCCAGTTAAATATGTTCCATAACAATTTTCCAGACATAACCAGTAATAAGAATAGATGAAGCCAATATGAACAAAACTTTCAATCTTAGCAATAAAACCAAATACAAATGGAGAAAAATAGTCAGAAACAAAGAACACAGAAGGCCAATGGTACTTATTCTCGAGATAAGAATCAAAATGGAAATCAAAGACAAAAGCTTAAACATCTGAAAGAGGCAAAATCTAGTTAGCAGCAAATCAGGAATTATTCTACAAGACAGAAAAATCAAATATTGACCTATTCAATAATTTGAAACTCAAGATAAGAATAAAAATGGAAATCAAAGACAAAAGCTTAAACATCTGAAAGAGCCAAAATCTAGTAAGCAGCAAATCAGGATTTATTCTCCAAGACAGAAAAATCAAATATTGACCTATTCAATAATTTGGAACTCAATTTAAAGGACAGAACCTCATTTTTTTCCCAATAAAAGTGGAGAAGCATCCACCTAAACTCAGTATATTTCATCACTCTTTCTTCATTGAGGATAAGCTTCACTCAACAAAACTTTGCACTGAGAGAAGGGCACTAAAATCACAAACCATCAGGAGAAGGGCAGAACGGACAAATTAGATCAGATATTTTGGTCTTCCAAGTCCACATTGCTCCCATACAAATAAACAAACAAGAAAAGCTAATTCGGCAACACATTGCAAGCCTCATTGTGAATACTTTAGTACAAATGCCATGGCCCTACTACAGTCATCAAATAACTATCACACTAAACTTTAACAAAGCTTTAACCTTTCAGTAAAGTCCATGAACAAGAAGATGATTTAGCATATAAGCAAATGATAAGAGAAACCTATGAGAAACTCCATTCATCATCCAATAAAATTGTCACATCTCTAATATAATAAAAAAGCACAATTAAATCAGGATTCCAACTTACAGGTTCCGGAAAAATGACTGAATCCTCCCGGTTTCCCCCTGGTGTGAGTATTCCTTTCCACCTCTCCGTTTGTCAGTAGGCCGGGGGGGGAGGGGAGGGGGAATCTAGTTCTGATCAGGGAGCTCTCAATGTTGCAGTGGGAATTCCAGCTCGAGAGACCTGGAGGGTTGTTCTAAAGAAGCTTCAAAGATCGTGGCTGATAAGGGGGCAGATGTAGCTGCGGGGAGTACAAGCTCTGCTTGAGCTCCCCTTTTTTCTTCTCCAGCAGCAAATGTGAAGGGTTTCTCTCTCCATTATGTGAAGCTTGCTCTTTGGAAAGGAAAAGATTTGCCAACTGCCCAGCAAATATCCTCGAAGAAGAGGCAGTCCACTGGAATACCACTGTTGTTGGACAGTTTAATAGTAGCACGCCACCTTTCGAGGTTGTGAAAGACTCCATGGAGCTTCAGTGGAGGATCTTGGGACATCTTGAAGTAAACCTATTAGAGAATTACCTATTAGAGAACGACCTATTCATTTTCAGGTTTAGCTTGGAAGACGACATGAAAAGAGTCCTTGAAGGTGGTCCTTGCCTCCTTCGTACATCCAAAAGAAGGTTCTCCTCCGCCTTGGGGCCCCTATGCATGCCTCAAGAATGTTGCTCTCAGCTCTATTCCAATATGGGTGAATCTGCCGAACCTCCCCTACCAATACAGGTCGGTGGAAGCTTTAAGCATCATTAGGAGTGCTTTAAGGATACCCTTATGCACTGGTAGAAGGACAAAATCAAAGGAAAGGCTGGCATTTGCTCGTTTGTGTATAGAGTTACCCGCACACAAGGAGCTGGATGATTCTGTCACCATTTGTTGTGAGGATGGTTTTTCATTTGAGCAAGAAATCAGGTATGATTGGAAACCATCTCACTGCCCTCGTTGTAAGGTTTTCGGTCACAATGCTTCTCATTGTGCCAAGCAAGGAGTTGGACCATTCCGCAAGGCAGTTTGAAAGGATTGGAAGGGAGGCAAGGCCCCACCCTCTTCTGGTGTCGCGCCACTATCCAGTTCAGTTGTTGTGGGAGGCTTCAAGCAGAGAGGGAGTTCTTTCCCAGCTGTACCATTCATTCGTCCCTGTGGCTTGATACTACCACCATAGTCTCTGATCTTCCCCAGATCTCTATCCAGGTAGAAGCCATAGCACGTCCAGAAGCTAACCTCTCTCCATCGGAGAAGTAGTAGTTTTTCTCCCTCCTGTCAAGAGAAGAAGGGCTTTCTTGCCACATGGAGGAGAGAGGTACTTTGAACTTAGCGCTAAATCAGGCGCCTGCTGGGTTCAAAAATTCAAATACAGATGAATTCTCACTCCCCTTTGAATATGTTTTCTACTTTGGAGGAATCCTTATTTGCTGCCGGTTCTGAGCCCTATCCTATTGCATCCAATAAGGTACAGCTAGTAGTATTGGAAAACGTGCAAGCAATTTCTTTGGACCCTTGGGTTGTTGAGGGTGTCTTTCCTAAATTTTCTCAACCTCCTAAAATCTCTGTTTCGTCCAAGTCCACGAAAAAGGCTCACAAAAAGGGTAAGAAAAAGCAAAAGGTGAGGTTTATTCGTGAATCAGTTGATCCTATCTATGTTGGTGGAGCCCATCCTGTGCCCCGTGATGGAGGGATCGCCAATCAGCTCGATCCATCACCATGCCCCTTAATAGAGAAGAGCCAAGATTCCTCCCCATCTGCAGGGTTGAGACATTCTCTCGGGAGGGGGGGGCGCTCAGGATGTTCTTGAGCCTACTTCTCAGATTTGTCCTCTCGGATCCGGCTGATACCACTCCTCTCATAGACAATGGTTTTGCCCAAGTGAAGAGGAGGATGACGACAGTTGTTACTCCTCGGAAGATATTGAGTCTGATTGTGAGCTGATCCCTAACCCAGAGGTGGCAGATCTTATCCCCACCCCCGCCCATCATCAGTCTTTGAATTCCAACCTGTTTCGGGGATGATTCCGAGTCCCCCGGAGCTAGGGGGAAGGTGGTCATCCGGATAGATCTGATATTCGTGAGTCTTCCATATCCCTTGGAATCAACTTCAGTTCAGTCAACAGGGAAAACTGCTGCTAGGGATCAAGTATGCCTATTTTTCTGAGGAGTATCTGTCTTCGAGTTCCACCTGCTCGACTCCGCCCTATCAAGGATTTCCAAGATAGTCTCCCTAGTCATTAGCTCTATTTAGTTTGATTCTTTTGTTGCATTTGTCTCCTTTGTTGTGTTTTCTTAAGTCCTTGGATTTTTTTTTTTTTTTTTTTGTCAACCTCCCCTTCTCAGGCAAGCTTCTTTTGGATCTTGGGCTTTTTGAATATATTATCTACCCATCCAAAAAAAAAAAAGGATAACAAGACAACTCAAATAGCATGAAAATTAACATAATATTCCCAGCAATTCGTACAGCAAACATGAAGCACTGGTTGCATAAGCAAGCAATCAGCAATAAATTCACATCAGTTAAGTATTACTAAGGAAAGTAATTCCAACAAAGCAATGCTGGTTTAACATCAGGATTAATTTGTCTTTTCATATGCCAATTGAAGCACATGAACTAAGTTTTTACATAGTACATCACTACATCTTCACATCTGCTTCAATTATTGGAATTTCTAAGTGCAATACTTATAAAGTATTATAGCCTCGTGAATATAGACAACCTTCAAGATATCCTCTGCAAACACTTACCAACAACCTATGACATACGGATACACAAGAACTCAAGCAACCATCCTCTCATTAAATAAATCAACCCCATCAACCCCCCCCCCCCCCAAAAAAAAAAAAAAAAATTGTCTACAAGCTACACATGCCATTATTTAGCTACCAGAAAGGTCAAAATATTAAACCATTTACAATCATCAATAAGACATGAGAGTGTGGATCAAAATTCTCACAACAAAAGAATGGAACAGTCCTTAACCCACCTCTATGCAATGTCTTAAGCAATTCACTTTCATCCAGCCTATCAACTTTGATTAATGCTTTAACATATTCAGCAAGCGCGGAAGGATTGGAATGCAGTGAAGGCTGACTTTCAAATAGTCTTATCACTGCTTCTGGATCACTTCGGCGGTAAAGCTCTTTAAGTAATGTGGCATCACTTGCTCCATCTGCTTCACGTGCTCTCCGAGCAAAACTGCCAATATAGCTTGACAGAAACCTTTGTTGCAGACCCAAAAGTCTACTCTCTGCAGAAAAAAGGAAAAGATATGATGAACAAGTAATTAACAGAAGAACCAACTTCTAAAATAAAAACAAAGTAACAGGCAACAGGCAACAGCTGCAAATATACATGATTTGCTTTGTAAGCAGAAAGAGTCATCTAAATCTCAGCCTAAAAATTACAAAGAGCAAACTAGATCATTGCATTATAACTTACACAAGCATATGATCGAATCAATAGTAGTTTACCAGCCAAAGATGGAGTGATTCTCTATGTCGTTAAGAAGCTCATAACAAAAACAAAATCCGCATCTCCATAAGGCTTAACCCCAAACTCAAAAAATCTTGAAGAGTTAAGATTAAGACTACAGCAGCCATGAAGCACCAAATAGAAGCAGACAATATAGGTTACTGTGGAGCAAAAAAAAATAGGATGCCATAAAGAGAGAATATCATTTCTAAATCCTCCAGCAATTATTCTTCCCAAATCATACAAGCACATACCCATTGATGTACCACTCCAAACAAATACCAAGTGATCATTGACCCAGATGATAAAAATTTCTGGGACATAGGTAGGCCATTAAACAATATGATATACTCAAACAGAGGGAGAGGGAAGGGACAGCAGAAAAAAAATAACAAATAAAATGGAAGAATAATGAAAGGAAAGAAAAAAGACGAGTTTAGGCCAAGGACAAGAATCAGAGCCAAGAGGTGGCAAAAAGGATGGGAGATAATTAGAGCTGAGAGCATTATCTGCAAGCCTGCAAGGCTAGCTAACAACCATGCAAACATAAACACCAGTTACTAGTCAAAAGGTATAAGTATAACATATTAGAGATTTCATTAAACATCTATCTGACTGCACCAAGATTTGGTGACATTACAGAACAGCTAACCTCCCAAATATCATATGTTTAGGGAAAGACTCAGTGCTTGAGTTACAGAAAAATTCAATGAGAAGTCGAAAAAGAATAAAGGTCACACAAAAGAAAAGATGATGTGTAAAGATTCCAGATTTTTAATCATAACAAATGCAGTGAGGTATCAAACTAAAAGCGTACTAGGTGCATTTAATGACTATAAAGAGTAAAAACTGAGCTAGGAGCCAAAAAGAAAACAACGCTCATGGAGCCATTCATTCCTTTTCCCAATTTTTGAGATAATTCCTCTTTCCAACTACCCAGCACCAGTCAGATCCAAAAGATTAGTCCCCAACTCCTTTCCCATAAAATGCAATCCCCAACGCTTAAATTTGTATGGGGTTCAGCACAATTTAACACAATGAGTCAGTATGCACCTTAATTCTTGTGACGATGACCAATAATTGCCTCCAATATCACCCGGATACTTCAAATTGGTGCCAAAACAATCCTTTCATTTCTCGTATTTTTTGTATTGATGATGTTGTATCCCTGCCCCATTAAAGTAAAATTTTATATATAAAGCAAACAGAAAATTTTCACCAATAATCCTTGCAAGAACACAACCCATCCATAAAATGATGGAAACGACGGCCATCCCTAACAATAACTTCACGTTTTGTCATCTTAGAGAAGAACTTGGTCCAGCTATGGCAATCACCACAGACTCGAAGATTCTTCATCACTCTAATGGGCATATTGGAAGGCAGTTTAGAATGTCCAAATGCAATTGCAAGCTTCTCACTGTGCCCATACAATATCTGCTTCTTCTCCTCCTCGTCTACATCTTGCAATACAAAACTCTTGTCATGTACAAAGCCCTCAATCTCCATTTGTAGACCCAAGTCCTTAAGGATATCATATACTTCATCCAAACCTGGTTGGGAGGTATTCCCAGCCGAAAACACATAAACCTTCTTCTGCACCTCAATCCAACTTTGGCCTGGGCTTTTCTTTAAACCTTTTGACCTTGCTAACAATCTCACTTTCGCAGAATCCTCCCATCTTCCACATGCAGCATAGATATTGGAGAGCAGCATGTAACTCCCAGTAGTCTCTGACTCGAGGCTGAATATCCGAGAGGCTATCTCTTCGGCCACCTCTGTGTTTCTATACATCCTGCATGAGTTCAACAATGCACCCCAAACATATTCATTGGGTTCCATTGGCATCATTTTCACAATCTCATTTGCCTCTTGCAGTTGGCCAACCCGCCCAAGAAGATCAACCATACAAGCATAATGCTCCATTTTAGGTGGAACTTTGAACTCCCTGATCATCCGATCAAATAGCTCGCGACCCTCATTGACAAGACCTGCATGGCTACATGCCGACAAAACAGCGACAAAAGTTATTCCATCAGGCTTCATTCCGGCCTTAATCATCTCAATGAAAGTACGTAAAGCATCTTTTCCAAAACCATGCATTCCATACCCCACAATCATTGTGTTCCAAGAGATCAAATCTCTACCTTTAATCCAATCAAACACAAAATGCCCCTCTTTCAGACTTCCACACTTTGTGTACATATTAACCAGTCCATTTCCTACCAAAATGTTCTTATCCATCAATGCTCTAATGGCATGGCCATGGATCTCCCTTCCAAGACGCAGTGCCGCTACCTCTGCACACACTGATAATATACTGGCAACTGTGACTGAATTGGGTTTCACATTAACATGCTGCATTTGACGAAAAAATTCCAGGGATTCCTCCGCCCGTCCATTGGAAGAAAACCCACCAATCAATGTACTCCAAGTTACCACATCAGGTCTCATCAATTGGTCTTTTGTATTCTCCAACTGTGAAAAAATCTTAAAAGCCTCATCACACAAGCCAGCTTCAGCGAAGGAGGAAATCAATGCGTTCCAACTCACCAAGTCCTTGAGTTTTATCTCCAAAAATAACATTTTTGAAGCCTCAGTATTTCCATGCTTACCATAGACACATATAAGGGAGTTCTTCACAAACACATAACCTTCAAAACCACCCCTAATGACATAACCATGGATCTCCTTACCCTTAATGAGTGCATCAAAATCTGCACAAACAGACAAAACAACGGCAACTGCTTCTGCAGTAGCACCATTGACTCTCATTCTCATATCACCAAATAACCCGAAAACTTCCTCATGCCTCCCACATCGAGCATGGGCCGACAATAGCGACGTCCATGTCACGAGATTAGGCTCCAACCCTTTCTTTACCATCATCCTAAATATCTCAAGAGCACCATCACAATCATAATTCAGAGCAAAACCTGAAACCATAGTATTCCAAGAAGTAGAACTCGTACGAAGCATCCTATCAAACAATTTCCGTGCACAGCCCATCTGCCCAATCTTTCCATACATCCCAAACAATTCATTTGCAACATGAAGATGAAACTGAAAACCCGACAGAACAACATGAGCATGCATGATCTTGCACAATTTAGAGTTCCCCAAGGAAGCACAAGCTCGTACAACTAAAGGGAAAGTGAAACCATCTGGGAAAATTCCCAGGTGACACATTTGAAGGTAAAGTCTGAGGGACTCCTTGGAAAGCCCATGAGAGAGGTTTGCTCTCAAGATGGAATTCCAGAGTAATATATTAAAATTGCATTCAACAGGAATGCTAGAAAATACTCTTCTGGCATCAGTGAGAAGCCTGAAGCTGCTGTAAATCGATATAAGTCTTGCAGCCAGAAATGAGAATTGATGTGTTCCACTGAGGATGATTTGGGCATGAATCTGTTTGGACTCTTCAATTGTTGTACACTGCTGGAGGAGTAGATCAAATGAATCGACAAAGTTGTTGTTGTAAAGAATTTGGTCTGTTTGGTTTACCAGAGTTCTATATACTGCGGAAGGAGATCGAATGAATCCATTTACTTCAATCTCAGTATCACTATGTGAATGTCGATACACTGCATATTAAGCAGTATCTTAGACTATAACACTACATTTTATACACATGTCAGAATCTAAAAACAATCAGAGAGTAAACTATAAGTCTTAACAAATTAAAACTCAGGTGAATAGAGGACATTTGAAGCATGACATAGGAAATTAAAACCTGAAGCCATAAGCTCATAAAAGAAGCAAATGCCCTGTGAATAAAGCTAGGCTATTAAAGAGGCAAAAAACAGCTCTTCCAATTTCAAAATTGAGAAAAAAAAATAACACACCTAACAATAATAATATGTTAATGATACCTTAAACAACCAAGTTAAAATGCAAGACATACCACATGAAGGATAAGGAATAGATAATTTACAATATATGGTGGCATAACTGTGAATGATAAAAGCATACCTCCAGTACATGTTTGGGGAGAGAGAAGAGGTCGAATATGAAAAATTTTAGATTGCCTTAACTCTAAATGCTGTCTTGAGACCTGTTGCAGTAAACAATATATACAATATTGAGTTAAAATGGAACAGCTGAATACCTCTACTCCACAAATCAGCGATATTCCTCGAAATATAAGGAACAAAAAGAAAAAGTTAGCCTATGACAATTAACGAAGCAAGTAAATAGCATGAAAACATTTGCTGACACAATCAAAATATACATGGCGTTAGTTATCAATTCAGGAAAACTTACCATGTGGATTAAGAAATCAAAATTTAACACAAACTGAATTTTCAATAATAATGTGAGATTACATTCCTAAAAGGTTTCCATGCCCTCTCTTTGTTCTTGGGTTCCTCAAATTTCTACAACAAGGACACCTCAGTTGTGAAATATCTTAATAATTTACTTTTCAAGATTCTGCTTGTTAGTCAATTCTATATGTGTCTGCCAAAACCAACAATTCTGTTTTCCGTAAAGTATACATAATTTTCAAATCAGGTGTTCATGTTCTTGTTACCCACCGTCAACATGCTAATGAAGAAATCCTCTGCAATCAACACTATTCTGCTTAAAGAAGAGAAAATCCTTCTCAGAGGGCTTCAATACCAACCCCACTCTCTTCACCCGGGAACCCATTTTCTTACAATCAATATTACGACATTAAAGAGGTGGAGCTCTTTAATATCAGTAGGTGGAACTAAGAGTTATTTGAAAATTCGGTCTCCTTTTGTAACTTTTTTTTTCCTTCTTTTGCTGGGGAGGTGGAAGACAAGCATTGGGTCCCTAATCAAACCAGCCTCGTTACGTTTCTGACCTGCTAATGCTCGACCTGCTCAACTTTCTGAGTTAGGAACAACCAATAACAGAGGTATGATCATCAAAACGCCACGCTAAATGTAGAACGGGGTAAAACCTAAAATAACAGAAGAGACGCAGATGACGGAGGAAATGAAATAAAGCGCCATATCCAAGACATCATTCAGCCTCCAGGGCAGCCAAATGGCATAAACATATATTAAAACATCAAGACTTTTCTTCGGCACCAAAACCACCGATAGTCAAATAGCAATTTGATTGCAAGAATCTCAAAACAACATGCCGTCGTTTTCTTCAACAATGCAAATGAAAAAGAAAAGAAAAAGGATGAATCAGATAAAAATGGTTTGCGGGTTTGACAAAAGAAGCATCTGCCAAACGAATCTGAAACATGATACGCTTGATAGAAAGGGAAATAAGAACTGACCTGCGTGATAAGTCGCCTCCAAGCCATCTTGCCTCTCGTAGTCTCTGTATTGATATTATTTCTTGATATTGGAATGTAGCTATTGAAATTGTTCGAAGAGTCAAGGGCGTGTTTTTATCCTGCACACGGAGACGGAAAACTATTGCTCGTCGCAGGTTCAGGGCCCTTGCTCCCGTCCCTCGTGGTACTGTTGTGTCGTGAGTCTCGTAGCGGTGAAATTTACAACTCCTTCCATTTTATTAAATTTATTTATTTTAGGTAATTTATATATTATTTTAAACCCGGAAACATAATATAAAAATAACACCTCAGACACAAAGTGACAGAAACACCCTCCAAATTATTTAAATCACACATTAAGGATGGCTGTGTTTTTTTTTTAAGAGAAAAAGATTCTTGTCCGACAGTGTCTATGAACCCAAACGCATGAGGATGAAATGACCACCCCTTCCCTTGATTGGAACCCGATAAAAAAATCGAACCAAACAGATCAATTGACAAACCAAACTGGATCAATACGATTGAAATCGAACCAACTTGATAACGAACCGATAAGAGTCTTTAAGTCAATATTTTATTAAATACGTATATGAAACCAATATCGAAACTGAAGCAATCGATAATGGTCTAATGGAATCCATTAATCTAACTTTTTTCTACATATACATATAGTAAATCGAAATCAAACCGATAACGGACTAATAAGGGTCCATTAAGCCACGCTGATAACAAACTGACACTATATCGAGCTATTAATCTACATGTACGATGTAGCCCATCCCAATCTGGATATCTTATGTGACATATTTCGGGGTGTCCCTAAAAAGTCCAAGATCGACTTGACCTAAACTGAACTAGGCCCATTGATACCCTATATCAAGGTTTCATTGATTAGAGGATATACTTGGAACTAAGGGTGTCAAAAATGGGCCCGGTCCGGTAGCACGGACCGAGCCGGCCCAATATAACCCGAACCCAGTCCGGATCGAACCTTAATGGACAGGTTTCGGTTTCGGCTTGTAAAGCTCAACACCGTTTCAGTCCAAACCGAAATCAGACCGGATCAACCCGTTAAGAAGCTCAAACTAGTCCGAACCAATAATACCTACCCGAACACCAATAAGATCCATCCGGGTCTAGTTTCTTAATTTTAATGGTTTTAAATTTGGAAGGATTATATTACACTGTTATAGTTCACTTCTTGATCCGAAAGACTATATGAATCTATAGTTGAAAATAGTATGTTAATTGTTACAATTTACTGAATTACATTCATATAGAAGGAATGATGCTAATTTTATAGATATAAATAATAAAATAGGTTATATATCTTACATATAAAATAGGTCCGATAAGCTTGATAAGCCCGGTCCGAACCGAACTAGTCCGAAATCACCTCAATAAACCCAGCCCGATAACAAACCAACACCGGACTAGCCTAATAGTTATTGTGTCCAGCGCAGCCCAACCCAGCCTGAACTCTTAATGGACATATTTTGGGCTGAGCTTATAAAACTCGTATCGATTCAGTCCGGACCGAAACCGGCCTGGACTGGCCCGTTGACACCCTTACTTGGAACTTTAAGGTTCGAAGCAATTGCGTAAAGATATCTATCCAGTTTCAATAAGACACGAATCCAATTCCAAAGTTTGGGGATGATTAATTTATGATGAAATGAAACTTAAGATATAATCGATCGACTTGATTATAGTGGTTGGACAACTTTTAAGGGTATTTTAGTCCAAATAACAAGTTTTACAGCGACCATAGATATTAATTGGATAGTGATTATATGACCAACAAATTTTTTGAGTAGAAATTAGGAAATGGGAAATAATAATTATTGGTCAACTTTTGCACGGCCAACTACAGAGAACTCATCTCCTATTCGAGCTTCAATGTTGAGTTCTGAGTCCTGAATCCTGACCAGCCACCTAGCTAACTGAACCACTACTCCTAAGGCTTATTCGGTACGGTGATATGACCAACGAACGGAGGGGTGCGGATGTTGGTGCGCGTGTGGTTTTGTTGAGAATGGCGAGAAAGCGAGGCGGGATGACCTTCTTCTTTGCTTTCTTGACCGTCATAGCTTTCGGAGCTTTCTTCCCTGCCTTTGCTCCTCTTCCTGCTGTTTCTCAATTATCCTCTACTCCCATCCGCCTCCAAAACCGGGTATGCTTTTCGCCTCTCTCTCATAGCTTTATTTCCCACTTTTGGTTTTATGCTAGTTCGTGTTTGTGTATTTGCTTCAATGCCATTTAGATTGTCATCATTGTTGCTGTCGTTGCTCTTATAACTATTACTGCTGTTCATACTCCTTGTATTGCTGCTGCTACTACTTCTACTAACTCCAGAATAGTTTTCTAAGCAAGCTGAAATAGGACTGAGATTGCAGGTATTATTCCAGTCTCTGCTTCAGTGGATGATGCTAATGCCTGAGATCAAATGTCTGCAAATAAGAGTCCAATTCCTCTCCTCCCCGACTCCCCGGCTCCCACCCCATCCAACCGTTGGAGTTGTGAGCCGGCTCCAACGGTTGGATGGGGTGGGAGCCGGGAGGAGAGGATTTGGATAGTGCAAATGATTATTTGAAAACTTTGTTTGTTTTAATGGGATATGTTTTTTCAGGAATTGTCTTCAAAGGTAATCGAAAATTGTATAGGAAAAAAAATAAAAGGAAGAAAATATATTACTGAAATGTGCAAAAGTATGGACAGCAGCAACGTTCAATTTAAAATCTTGTTTGTTGTTTTCTCAAAGAAAGAGAAAAATGATGGTATGTAGGTCAATCATTCAACTACCACCCATGGTGAATAATAACCCTATCATATGGTTAGATTATTCTCTACGATCTACCATGCCCAACTATGCTTCTTTGTCATATATGCAATTTGAATCAGGATATTTTATAATAATTAAAAGGGTATTACTACAAATAAATGCTACGGTTGGAATTGATCATAACTTGTTTATAAGAATGAAAACATGGTAGATGATAGAAACTAAATTTGTTGAATTTTTAATCCAATTGTTATTTGCTTCTTCTTTTTTTTTTTTTTTTTTTTTAACTTTTTTTTATACAGATGGAGTATACAATTCAGTGGTTTATTTATTGTGGTTGGTTGTCTGTAGAACCGTCGATCCACCTTAAGATAGGAAAGGCTGTAGAACAGAGGACTCAAAATAAATGTATCACCACTTCTGATAAGCTGCATGGCCACATGCTTAATTCAAAGAACATAAATTGCTCAACCTATTAATATTTAACAACATATGTCATTATACATATCTAGTGGCCACCTAGATTAACGTCATTGTATCCCAGCCCTTGCCTATTCCAACTAGTCAATGACCAGCTTGATTAGTAGTTATTATTCATTAAATTAGGGACTTCTTATCATCATCACTTTTCAGTCATTATTTCCCACTGCTTTTAGTCCATGGCTATCAGCTTAGTCATGATTGATGAATCTAGATGGCCTTCAAACTGAATGGGTGGGAATTTCATGTGAAACAATGATAATCCAGAGGAGTGGTATATGGGATAATTATTCACGATGGTAGGGAGCCTGTATGCATGGAGCATGACAGTGAAGCACATAATTTATATATTAATTTTATGTATTGTGCATATTATGTGAACTCTATCCACCTTTACTTTTTCTTTTCCTTTCTATGGTCAATTTTGTTTATATATTGTCCTTTACATCACAAAGATTGCAGTAACTTTGGTTAATTTATTGTGAGAAATTGTGTGAACGTCATCAGGTTAATGCTCGGCAGTTTGACATATCTAGTGACATGTTCTGGAAAGATGGTAATCAATTTCAGATTATTGGTGGTGACTTGCACTATTTTCGAGTTCTTCCTGAGGTATTTTTCTAATAAGTCATCATTTTTAATTTTCATTTCTTATTTCCTTGATTAATAATGCATGTTTATCCAAAGCTGATCCCGAAGGTTTTTGAGAGTTGAAAGGATTAAAAGAAAAAAGTTTCCACTGGAGGCTGCACACTAGTCAAGCTTCACCAGGGAGAAGCCTTCAAGGAGCACTACCATGTTAATCTTTCTTCTTCTTTCTCTCTCTCCCCTTCTCTCATTTGATCAGTTGCTCTCCCTCGTTTCTACGTTAGTTCAAGTATAACCTTTATTGAAGTGGGATGATTGACATTGGCAGCCCTTAGGAAGCCGCAAAATATCAGCTGAAATGGCTAAAGAGAGAGCTGTGTCTGTGTAAAATTGCTGAGTAAATGCATAGTATAAAACCTATAGTTACTTCTGTGGATTATTTATATTCTGAAGCTAAAGTGCGATCATCACTCTATGGCCTTGATTGCAATTGCATCAGCAGGTTCCAGGTGATATTCAAAATCTCATATTCTGGATGGGGACCATCTACATCTAGTGATTGAGGGATCGGATTGGATCGGTCAATCCGGGTCGGGATTGGCTAGGGTCGATCCTGTGCTGCAACCGAATCGGCAAGTGTTGCAAAGGCTGATCCTAAAATGACAAGGCAAAATCATGGAAGACAGGACCGATCCTAGACTGATACCTATCTTGAAATTCTTTTACTAATATTTGAGATTCTATGACTTCTGGTTTTGGTGTATATCTTTTGGTCTAGTAATGAAAATAATGCTTGATGAATTTGTTACTGAAGGTGTAACCATGGTCTTTGCTTATTAGTCATTGTAGTTGAGTTTTTTTTTTTTGGGTGAACTAATACTAGCCTCCTAGATTCATTGGTGACTCATTAAATGCTGTCATTCTGCTTTGGTGAAGTATATTTGCAAATGTTTAAACATGCAGTACTGGAAAGATCGACTTTTGAGAGCAAAGGCACTGGGTTTGAATACCATCCAAACTTATGTACCGTGGAATCTGCACGAACCAAGAGCTGGAGAATGGATTTTTGAGGGTATTGCTGATATAGAATCCTTTCTCAGGCTTTGTCAGGAGTTAGGGTTCCTTGTTATGCTTCGTGCTGGGCCTTATATATGTGGAGGTGAGATTTACTGTCCCATTTATGAATGTTATGAATCTTGTAGAAGCTTTATGAAAGTTGCAGCATTTTTCTTGTAGAAGGTTTATGGATTTTTTTTTGTTACTAGTTCAAAATGCAGCTAAAATGAAAGTAATTGGTTTTGTGCCAAGGTGACAGTAGTTTGTTATGGGAACCTGGGGAGTTGGTTTACTCTCACAGTCTCATTTTAGTTCTTTCCTTCTTTTCCCAGCTGAAAGCATTATATTATGCAAGCAGAGGCAAAATTTTGCACATAATTGATAATGTGCTTACAATATTTTAGACTGTTTTCTCTCCAACGTTACTTGGAACATCCTACCATGTGGACCTAATGACATAATCAAGTGTATGTTTTATTGGTTCTAGTTGATATCACATCAGTTTTCATTTTTTTTGGTTTGATAGTTCTCATCAAAATTCTTTTATTTTTTGGTCGCAGAATGGGATTTGGGAGGTTTTCCTGCTTGGTTACTTGCTATAGAACCTCCTCTCAGACTGAGATCATCAGATCCTGCTTTCCTCCAATTGGTATTTTTCTGCCATAATTTCATGATTTTTATGAAGCTTAGAAGATCCTTATTTACATACGATGTAGAGAAGATCTGTTGGAACCTGCGGGGCAACATTGGTTCCAATGGCTTCCAGTAATCCTTTTAGCATGTCATAACATTTTAGGAAGTTGAAGATGTCCAACAATTGGCTAGTAGTTAACCAGACCCTAACCTTAAAAATTGAATTAGGGGATTTGATATCCACCAGAATTAGGTTGAGATTTGGAAAACAGACTTGAAGCAAGTAGAAATCGACTTATAGAATCTCAAAAAATAAAAGAATTTATCGGGAAATCCTAGAAAATAACAGAAACAAATTCAGAGTCTTGAAGGATATATTGTACAATTTTGAGAGGAAGAGTCCATTAAAGCTGGAATCAGGGTTTAGTGTCCCTTAAGACTGTGCATTCCTGTGGTTACGATGAGATTTGTTTCTGAATCTTCTAGAGTGGTGTGGCCAGACTAGATTCTATTCTGCTAAGATTTTCTGATAACATGAAAGAAGTATGTAATAGAACTTATAAGTGGAGTCTGTGGAGAATAATAAGACAGCAGAAAACTCAGAATTGAGGTAACGGTTGATGCGAATGTTGAGGTAGCAGAAACAAATCAAATATACTTTCAGACTAGAACAGCACACAGAAAACTGGGTATCGAAACTGGGAGATGGGAAGAATCTCTACCCTGTTGTGACTGAAATACAGAACTAACAGAACTGGAATTGTAACTGTAACAAGATTAAAGAAAAAGGATTGCATCTGGGAATACACCAAAGGTTGTCAGGAATCATTCTCAAACTTCAAATCATGAAAGGATAGAGTTTGGAGAAAAGAGCTTCCCGCATTCATTCAATAATATGAACCTCAAAAGCATGCTTATACATTTATTTCTTACACTTGGGTTACAAGGAAATGTTTTCTTTTCCTAGTACAACCATGAAAATAGAAACTCAAGAGTTCAAATAAGACTCCTAGTTGAAAAAGGAAAACTAAACATGAAGACACGAAAACATAAAATATTAAACTAATGAAGAAAAGAATAAGTCTTCTAGAAGAGCCGACATCCCCAGTTAGCCTTCTTTAGCCTTCTTTATGCCTCTTCCTCAAACATGGGCTGTCTAAATTGGATGTAGATTTTCTTTTGTTTCTTATCTAAGATTTTTGGGTATTTTGGTCTTAATATTTTTTTCTTGGTATCAGATTTGAGTCTGGTCAGTTTTATGTTTGTTATTCATTATTAGTTTTAAAGGCCAGTTTTAAACTTTTAGTCATACTTCTGCTTTCAGTTGTCCTTATTTATTTTGGTCGTCCGAGTTTAGGAAGGTCCATTCAGATGTTTTCGACTAATTTTACTTTTCTCTTCCCTCCTCTCTCTTGAGAAGCCAAAGCTTTGTTAATCAAGCAACAAGAAAAAAAGAGTGGGCAAGCTGCCCAACCTCAGAGTGCAAGCAAAAAGAGGGAAATAAAAGAAAAGGCCTGGAGAGGGGGGGTGTGGAGAAAGAAAGCAGAAAGTTAGAAACTGAGAAACTCAAGCATTGGACTCTCATCCTCTAATGTACTAAATCCAATCTTGTTTGAGGTTGGAAAAATCACATTTGAAGGCTAGCTCACTGACAACCATAGATTAAAATCTCAAGTCTCGAGGTCGTCTCAACCTTGAGAAAAAAAAACGAGATTTCTGAGATCTCAATCGAAAGAGAAACTGCAAAAAGCCCGAGAAAGGCAAAAAATGCAGTTTCGAGGCTAAAATGGTCATTTAAGGCCTAATACTTCATGGAAACCCTATTTTAGCATATATAAACACATTAAAATCATAATGTTTCACTAGTAGAAGATCAAAGAAGGCCAAATGAGTCGGTAAAATTATATTTTAGGAGAAGAATAAAAACATAATAGCACTTAATTAGTTAATTGTCATAGTCAAAAAACTCAAAGTAGTTGAGTAGACCATACAATCATAATTCATATATTATGCCGAGACCAGTTAAGAACTAGTTGAAAATTGGTCGAAAATGTCAAAAAATGGTCGAAAATGTCGAGAAATGGTTCGAGTTGGTCGAGACCAGCTCGAGAACTGGTCGAGTTGGTCAAGACACAGTTTCGAGGGGGTGTCTCATCAACCCCCTCGAGATTTTCTAGAAAACCGAGATCTTGCCGAAATCTCGCTGAGATTTTAAACTATGCTGACAACTACTCCTGCAAATCACCCCAACCTTGTTGTGCAATACCACGATTCTGGCAACCTTGTTTGCAAAAATCCTTGCTTTCCTCTCCCCCGAACCACACAACTATGAACTTGGGGGTTATGATGGTGAAAGGACAAGGAGAATGCCAAAAAATGCTTGGCATTGGAGCAGCTACGAAATAAATGAGTACTTTTGAGTTTAACACGCTTTACTAATTTTGGAGTTATATAGCCAATAATATGCTTATGTAATCTATATAGCTTGAACGGCTAGTATTTTGAATGAGTTTGAAGTCTAAAAAATGCAATTCCTTAGGCCCTGTTTGTTTGCGGAAAAGTGATGGGCTGGGATTATTGTACGGTTTTACCAGTGAATAGTATAATCCATGCATGTTTGGAGATAGGTGGTGGGATTTACACAAAACACTAAATTTTTCCTGTCAGTTGCTTGTCCCCTCCAAATTCTCCCACCCCACCTTTCCAAAGGTCCTACGAAAATCATGGGACTTTGGCACTGTTCACTTAGAATCAACAACGGTCTACGCTCATTTCATCTCTCTTCTCTGCAACAGTCTCCTTCAAGAAACCATGTCATATACTCATCCCCCTCTCTCTCTCATCTCTCTTGCAGACCACAGTATGGATTGTACCATTGTTTCAAATTACTGACCCAAACCAGAATCACTGAATCGAGTCATATAAGCAATAGCCTGAAATGAAACCCAAGCAAAAAATCCTTGAATCTGTTTTCCATCCCTGAAATGAGAAGACCAGACTCGTTTTTAGAAAATGAGAAGAGATGAAGAAAATCTCATGGATTTAATAAAAAAAATTAGAAAGAAATCTGAGACTGGAGAAACGATTGTACACGAAAAATTAAAAAAAGAAAAAACAGATTGATAACATATCTTGCAGCAAGAAATCCCATGGATTAAATAGAAACAATGTGAAAAAGAAAACTGAGACTGGAGAAGAAAACTCAGGGTAAATTTAAAAAAGAAAAAAAAAACTTGCCTGTTCATTCTCTGATCTGTCTCGGCTTCACCAGTTAGATTCTGTCTTGGCTTCATCGGACAGGGGTATAGGAAATGGAGTTGAAGGGCAATGTGAAAAAGAAAACTGAGATTGGAGAAGAAAACTCAGGGTAAATTTAAAAAAGAAAAAAAACTTGTCTGTTCATTCTCTGATCTGTCTTGGCTTCATCGGACAGGGGTGTAGGAGATGGACAGGTTGAAGGGCCTGTGCTGATAGATGTAGCTGGCGATGGTGTCTTCTTCCCATGCCCAGCACACTCTTCACTCCCTATCTTTGAGGTTCGCCTTCTCAATCTCTCTCTCCACACCCTCCCTCCCTGCTCGTCCCTCTCTCCCTCCTCACAAATTAGGGCTGTTTTCTGTTGTATCATTTTGGTTGGCTGCTGCAACTCTCCCAAAGCTTGGCCATGTCGATTTAAGCCCCACAATTCTCTGGATTACCAGTGACCGGGTCTGCAACTCCACTGCTTTCTCTTCTCTTTCTCCCTTCACTCCGACTACACTTTCTCCTCTCTCATCACTCCAACTTACTCTTGAATGTTCCCACATGTGACTAAACAAATGGGGCAGGGAGCAACAGTGTTGATCCTAAGGGTTTCCTTTCCCTGCTGTATTACCCCCAAACATGTGGGTCCTAACTCTCACAGTAATCCCACCCCATTCATCCCATCAAACAATCAGGGCCTTACAGAGATGTCTTGTCAACAGTCAAACAATTCAAGGTTTTTGACATGTAGGGAGGGTCTCTTACCCTTGCCTTGGACTTCTTAACATCCTTCTGGATGCCCTCAGGATATATTACTTTTCTTCTATAGGCTATGGCTCCTTCGAAATATTGTGGACTGATAAAGGGGTCTGGACTCTGGAGGTAGAAATAGGCTAGTCGGAGAATGGATGTGGCTCTTCCTGTTTCTGATTCCATGAGTGACCCTTACCTGCATGGGCATCAGTTTGCTCGGTAGGATACATGTTTGTAAGGGTAAGGCACGGACCTTGCTTCTGCAAGTGAAGATTTTAAGTCTTTGACCGTAGTCGTGTTTTAATTTATAAATATGATTACAGTCATTAAATTGGTCTTTTCCTTGTTTGCCCATGTTAGAGACATATTCTGATGGACTGGACTTATTTGTTGTGATTTGTCACAGGTGGACAAATGGTGGAGTGTTCTTCTTCCTAAAATCGCTCCACTTCTTTATCATAATGGAGGTCCTATTGTTATGGTCCAGGTAGGCGTATTTGTTAGTCCTTGCTTAGCTTTTCTTTTGATTACTGTCCATTTATTGGTGAGAAAAATATTTATGCGTGTAAAGAATGTATTCCCCACTGTAAGAGTGAGAGAAGACTGTATTTGTACCTCAATAATGATGCAAGACAGGTTCTGCGATATATGCAAATCTCAAAGGCTGTTAATCTTCAACAATGTGCCCAAAATCACATTGGCTATCACGTTTTATTACCGAAGGCTCCAGAAGGAAAATTAAAGATCTTTCATACCTTGCAAAAGGGGAAGTATATTGCTTCGATCAAATATTCAAATGAACATACTTCATTGGTTAGAGAAGAGATCCACTTGGAATCTTAATGTGAAATTTAAGAATCTTCAAAAAGCCCAATCTGCTGCTGCCCACAACATTACTTTGAGAGAGTTCACCTTAAACTGAAAAGGTTCCAAAACAAAGACACAAATTCCTGCTACCTTGGATAAGTGCATGTATTTCTGATACATTGAAATAAACCAATCAGGCATTAGATAGAATACTGTAAACCTACGTCTTGTCATCTGTAAGAATCTCTTCTGTACTTGTTAGTATGGCTGTATGGGTAGCAATAGAAAATTCAATACCGTTTATCTTGGCCCATTTGTTTTAAGGTATGAAACTAGGTGGGGTTGGATCTCTGGCTAAACTCTGATTGCTATTGTTACCTCTTATTCATACATGCAATATCTTGGAAGAAATATAGTTCTTTCAAGATACGAATGCTTGTTGGAAGCTCCTGCTTCAATTTATTTTCTTAAATGAGACAACTATTTTCTTCTTCCAAAGCTCCTAAAAAATAATTATGGTGGGACCTTGGGTATATGCTTCAAATAATATTTCATAACCAGGAAGTGACGGATCACATATTTTGAAGTCAATTATCCTCCAATAAGGGCATATTATAATCTGGAAAGGAAAGCTTGAAAGGGATTACTTCCATATATTTCTTGAACCTTAATGAAGAGATACTCAGCACTTCTTGTCACACATTCTCATTAAAACAAAGAAAAAAAAGAAACCTTCCTATTGCACTTCTCAAACTTATAGAGAAGGAAATGGCCATTTCATAGTCTAAGATGATAAAGAAGGCCTCTGTCAAAGTTATGATTAATTATGGAACCACCATCCATATGAAGACTTTCACCTTCAGGAACCACACCTCACCAAATCCTAAAGTCAAAGAACGATGGGTAGCGACCTAAACCCAATTCCTGCAGGAAGAACACACTAGATTAATGCCTTGTTTGGTCCTTCTGGATCTTCTCTTCTTTTTCCCTGGTATATAGATTTCATCAAGATTAGTAAGAAATAAAAACGTCTACAGAAACCTCTGTTGTATCTCTGTTGAATAATCTCACTTGGAACTCATATCCTGCTGACCTGAATATTGAACTTTTAACAATTTAATATCTACTTGTATTGTTGTATATAGAAATGGTGCTTCTGTTTTTCTTTTACCGTTAATGAAGTTAAGATTAACTTGCCAGATTGAAAATGAATATGGTTCGTATGGAGAAGACAAAAACTATCTTCGCTATCTCGTTACTTTGGCCAGGACACACCTTGGAGATGACATAATCTTGTAAAGATTCTCTCTTCACACCTTTTTTATTGATAGTGAAGGATTTTACTGCATATTCTAATGTACATATTTTCATGGACCAACAATTGTCACATGAAATTACAAACATTTCTCCTTCTTCTCTCTCTCTGTCTCTCTTTACCTTTTGTCTTTTCCCGTTTGAAGCATATTTGAATTCATGTGTGACATATGCCTTCCTATATTCACTTGGAATTTTTCTTATATTCACTTGGATTTTTCTTTTTGCAACAAAACTGCAAATATATACATGCAAAGACATTAAATGTTTTTGATCTACAAGTCACTGGCAAAGGTTGGCTGGATTGGCCACTCACCTAGCTTGGCTGGTCATCACACCTAATTGTGCCACATGGCATGTTAAATGGGGCTAAGTTGGTGGACAATTAGAACCCAAGGCCCTCTGCTCATGTAACAAGTTTCATCCCAAATGGAGTTTACCAAATGGTAAAACAAAGCATTTAAAGGCTTGTGATTACCGAAAGGGTGCATGGAGGTACAACTACACAAGAGTGGGTATAGATGAGATGGTATGTAATTGAATTTGAGCCAGGAATTTGACACTTGGAAAAATCCAGAACGTTCCCTAGATATCCAACAGTCGGAATCTCCCTATCATTCTTCCATGTGTTACCTCTGTGTGTGCCAACCGGCCAAGCTCGGTGGAAGACCTGTTCAGCCTACCTTTGACAATAATTCATAGGTAAATTTGTGTCTCATGCATGGATATGTTACTCATGGTTTTATGTTTCAATTTGTTTATTTCCACAGTCAATTTTTCTGTGTTGTCCATGATTCATTAGGAAGGTTTATTTCTTAGATCGTAAATGTTGATATAAATTCATAAAGACCTTTGGTTTGGTTGTTTGTTCTGATTTACTTTTGTTAAATAAGATTATTGTAAAGAAATGGGCATGTTTAGCCAAACCCATTGCCGATAAATTCAAGTGATTTTTTATTTAAGTGTTTAGTGATGGGCCTGATTATTCAGGTATAATACCGATTTAATTAAGAGCCCATGGCCTTTTTATCTTCTTTTCTACTTATCTTTTATCTGTCTATTAGTTATTTAGTTTGTAACTAGGACTCTAACTTGTAGAATCTTATATCTCTCTGGTTAGTCTTTTCTACATCTATATATAGTGGCTAGGAGGGGAGGCTAATAACAATTGATACTACCTCCTCTCTCTCTCTTTCTCTCTCTCTCTCTCTCTCTCTCTCTCTCGGTTTTAGTGTTTACTAATTCTGGATTCTGTAACATGGTATCAAAGCTGGTTTGAGAGTCATTTAATGCTCTTGGTTCTAGTGTGCAGCCACCATTGCTGCTTCTGTTACCCCTACTGATCTGTTACTGTTCATGCTACTGCTACCTCTGTTAAAAGCATAAATCTGCAGCCTTTCTCTTGCTGCCGCAAGCATCCATGTGATGTCCTGTTGATGAAGAACTGCTGACCTGTGCTCTACTACCTTGTTGATCTGCAGTCTGCACTCGTACTATCGACATTACCTGACCTGCTGGCTGCTGTTGACCCGACCCTACAGCCGCTGCTGTCCAGATCTCATCAAGATCTACTGAATTTTGCTACTGTCGCTGCTCTGCAGAATTTTTTTATCTCATTGAGACCTGCTGTACTAAATAGATCTTGCACCACTGTTGCTGACTGCTGCTGCCTTCGAGGCCTATCCTCACATTTGCCTCATTATTGTTGTCCTGAACCTGATCCGAACCAGATCTACATCTGCTACTACAACCAACTATGAAATCAGATAAGATCTATTACAACTTAGTCCCTGCTATTGGTTTCTTTTAATTATTTCAGTTACAGATCTGCTACAAACCTGCTCATGGTTGATTTTACTACTACTACTACCTTTGCTCGTGTTGGTGCCTGCTACCTTTTTGCTCATGGAAGAGCCTACTACTTGGTTCGCAGTGACCTATACTGTGCTACTACTATGGCTATTACTACTACAAACTACTACTACTTGGTTCACAATGATCTATACTGTGTTGCTACTACTGCTGTTGTCGCGACTACTGCTACTGTTGCTACTATTGCTGCCTGATGTTACATTGTTCTAAGCTGAAGCTCTCACGTTCCCCCACGCTCCAGCTTGAGGGAGATGGGTGTTAACTAATATTATTGTAAAGGAATGGGCCTGTTTAGCTAAGCCATTACCGTTTAGTTTAAATGATTTCTTTTTTAAGTGTTTAATGATGGGTCTGATTATTCAAGCCCAATACCGTTTTAATTAAGAGCCTATGTGGCCTGCTTATCTCATTTTCTACTTATTTCTTATCCTTTTTTATTTAGTTTGTAACTAGGACTTTGATTTGTAGAGTCCTAGATCCGTTTATTAGTTATTTAGTTTGTAACTAGGACTCTAACTTGTAGAGTCTTAGATCTGTCTTGTTAGTCTTTTCTACATCCATAAATAGTGGCTAGAAGGGGAGGCTTATAACTAGTGATACTACCTCTTCTCTCTCTCTCTCTCTCTCTCTCTCTCTGTTTTAGTATTTACTAATTCTGAATTCTTTAACAACTTTGGTTGATGATATTTTGGTGTTTGATTAATTCAGGTATACTACAGATGGGGGTTCAAGGGAAACTCTTGAAAAAGGAACAATCCGTGGCTCTGATGTATTTTCAGGTTGAGTGATTGCTTAACTTCATAAAATTAAATTTACGATATGTATCTTTATGGAACCCCAAACATTGAAGAGTTGAAGACATCCCTCTCCTTCTCTGCTTAACCATAAAACCACAGTTCTATTGTGCATCATATTTTTGTAAATGTTAACAAAGTAGTTTCTGCTACTTCGCAAGCTACGTCACAATTCAGACCCTGAATAGATTGCGTAAATTATCGTTTCCCACTTCTTTTTTTGTTGGGGGCCGGGGGGGTATGAGTAACAGTATTATACTGATGTATAAATCAAGGGGCAATCCATATGGAAGGCATTGACTATATCTAGAAAGCTCTATGGAAAATCCTTCTATAACATAATATGGAATGCAACTTGTCCAAAATCATACAATTACATATTGTCTGATGAAAAAAAAAATCGTACAATTAGACATTCCAATTCTCTATGAGGAATATTTTACTCCCTTGAACTTCTGAAGGGTTGGCAAATCATCAATCTACCAATAGGGGCTTTTGCTTGGTGTGATGGTAAAAAACTGTGGCTGCTGGCATGAAGATGTGGCTTCAAATCTGATGGCAGCCACTCTACTGCAAAAAATGTTGATGGTTAGGACCAACCCCAATCCCCGAACTTTTTTTAGTCCCGGGACCCTGAAAAAGTGGGACTTGGTATATGATCCCTTATTCTTGCTTACTTAATGGACAAAGAAAAGAAAATTGCCATTGCCATATAATATCTTCTTCATTAATTATATGATATCCTTTTCTTTTGTTAGGAAAAAGAGGAAAAATGTTGAAGGTGTAAACAAGAATTTTGTAGCCAATTTTATACACAAAATGATTTGATGCGCTCCCCCCCCACCCCCCAAAAAAATAACTTGGGAGTTCCTCCACCTACCAGTTCGAACTTTTGGGATGAAAACTTTACAGGGTATCAGAACAAGTTTGCATCGTCTCCAGTCTCCACATGTTCGTAGTATGTACTGCTACATGTGCAGGGGAGTATCGAGAGTTTAGTCCTGTAGCGACTACCAAATAATCTTCAGCCCACCCCCCCGCTTTATACACCTGGGAGTCTGTCCACGTACCAGTCCGAACTTTTGGGATGTAAATTTTACAATTACCTTAAAAGCATTTTCTTTTTAATTTGCAGCTGTTGACTTCACAACTGGGGATAATCCTTGGCCTATATTTGAGTTGCAGAAGGAGTTCAATGCCCCTGGAAGATCACCCCCACTTTCAGCGTTAGTATTTCCTTTTCTTACTGTAATAAATGTTAGGTGGAAAGTCTGATGTTCCTGATGCTCGTTATTTCAGGGAATTTTATACAGGTTGGCTAACTCACTGGGGAGAGAAGCTTGCAACAACTGATGCTAATTTTATAGCATCTTCCTTGGAAACCATTTTGTCTCGAAATGGTTCTGCAGTGCTTTATGTATGTTTACAATCCCAAATTTTCTTATTGTCAATTGTTTAAATGCTACGACAATTTAGATTTTTTCAATATTTCAGATGGCACACGGTGGTACAAACTTTGGATTTTTTAATGGAGCAAACACGGGTGTAGATGATTCTGATTACAAGCCAGACCTTACTTCCTATGACTATGTGAGCATCACTATGAAGCTTCTGACAAGTTCTTGTATTTTGATTCAATTACGTTACATAATTATTGATTGATTCCTTCCAGGATGCACCAATTAAGGAATCTGGTGATGTGGAAAATTCGAAATTCAGAGGTTTGTTCTATGTTTTCATTTTGTATCGGGTTACATTAGTAGATGAATTACTTATATACTAGAACAAATCACAAATTGCTAATTTTGTTTGTTAAATGCCTTCTAAAAGCCTTTGCGAAAGCAAGTGATGCGGTGATTCATAGGTATTTTGATCTTTCCATCTTTCTGCGATAAGCTTTGTAATTTAGCTTGCAGTTTCCTTTGGAAGGGTAATTAATGTGCTGGGGAAGAAAGAGAAGGAATAGAAGAATGGATATAACCAGATTTCCTAACTGGACCTTTTGTTGGAATCCCATCGATGGTCTCAGCTTCCCACCAAGGACTGCGGACTCTCACGGCAGGGTTTCTGAATCTTACAGAGAAAATAAGGCAAATCCAACTTTTATTCATCCAATTTGTGTCTAAGGCTGTAGTCCTTTACAAATTTAGATAGAAGACTTAAAACAAAAGTTAAACTAGTCCTAAGACTCCTTCAAACAATAACTTACCTTGGAGGTTGTCTATTCCTACTGAAACTCAGCCTAAAATAAAGGAAAATAGTTTAAAACAAGACTGGACTCATAGAGTCCTGATCCAGCCTAACTAAAACACTTAATAACAAATAAAATAAATAAATAAACTCTAACTAGACTAGTTAATAAACTAATTCTGTATTCCTAATTTTTACCCATATTTGGCTCATTAAAGTGGCCTATATTCAAATCCAAATTTTGTATTCTAATCCATTAATCATTATGTGGGGGTTGGTTACATATTTATAAGAAAACACAAGAAACTCTCTTAAATCACTCTTAGATAGCTACAATAACTTGACTGACAAGGACTCTTAAATAATTAACTAATTAGAATTGTTGAAGCGTAAGTATTTTAGATAGCTTGGGTCCCATGCAAGTCACAACTAACCAAAATAAGACTTTTTAATGACTAAATCAACTACATCACCTAATTGACCCCATTACTAATTACATATTTATTTTTCATACACCCCTTTAGAACCTCACTTTTGGGCTTATAATTTGGCCCAATACAAATAAAATTTAAAAAAATTTTAAAAATAGGACCAATTTTTGGACCGGGCCTACATTAGAGTGTATATACTATGGGAGGGAAGATTAATATAATTTTCTGTAGAAACTAAAGCTCTGTAGTTACCAGGAGAAGGAACGAAAGTAAAATAGGCTAAAGTTAAAAAATTGAGAATTTTGTGGGCTGATTGGTTCTCTTGGAATGCCGAGAGAAAGTGAAGTGTACTTAACAATTCTTATGAAAAAAGGTGATTTTCTGTACAAAGTAGCCTGAAAAAATGTGTGTTTTTTTTTTTTTTGGGGGGGAGGGAAACAGCCCAGCCCGACAGCCCAGCCCGACCAACCCATTTGAAGGAGGGATTAGATATAGGGTCCTTCCTAGAACTAGCAAGTGACCTTACCAGTTGAGCTAGCATGCACATTGAATTGGAAGAAAGTTTTACAAATACAAATTGGTAGATAGCACCTGTTTTGTGGAGAGGAACATTCTAAGGAACTAAATGTGCACAAAATATCTTTCTATAGGAAAGAATTTACTGTAACCTACATCCGAAGCAGCAAGAAAAAGACTAAAGAAAATCTATAGAGGCCTGTTTAAGTTGCTGAAAATGAGATTTTTTTTTTTTTAAATTCCTCCCCTCTTGCTCTTTTTATGCCTTGTGACTGATTCTTGAGTTTCTTTAATAATCTTCAGTTAAATGTATAATTTCATTTGAAATGTGATTCCATCCCTATTAGCCTTCAGATCTGTGAACAAGATTAGTCCCACTACATTCCATATGACCCCCCCCCCACATGGCAAAAAAAAAAAAAAAAGAGAGAGAAAGAACAAGAAGGGAGCAGGTTTTGTGCAGAGCAGCCTAAACATGGATTCTTTGGACAGGCACTTAGTTCTGCGTCGTGGCAGCTTAGATGGGGCTGAAATTTTGTGGACAAGTAACCCAAGGTCCCTGCTTACATGTCATGTTTTAGCCCAATCGGAGTCGACCAAGTGCCAAAACAAAGCATTTGAAAAATTCAGGACATACATGGGAGGTTATATTATTGATGGGTCTGAAATTTGACGCATAATAAATCCAGACCATTCCCCACATATGCAACAGTCATAATTTCTGTATCACTCTTCTACGTGGCAGAACGAGGTGTGCCTGCCCAATGATTCTATGTTTATACCACTGTCTATGAACACTTTTGCCAAACAAGGATCTTCCAATGTACTCAACTATTTTCTCTCTCCCAATGGGATCATTTTCATCCTGTGGGCCATTACTGCTAGTATATGGCTTACCATACATCAGCAGTGTTTTTTGTTTTTTTTTCTTTTTTTCCCCGGTTCTGGAGAGTTACTGTGGGCTTACAACAAAATGAGTTATTTATGTATTTATTACTGCTTTCAGCTCTACGGGGAGTGATACAGAGATATAGTTCATTGTCTCTTCCACCAATCCCTTCAAATAATGGAAGGAAGGGATATGGACATATCAAAGTGGGGAAGGTTGCATCTCTGTTTGATGTACTTGATGCTACTCACATGATCAAATCAAAAAATCCACTTCCAATGGAGTCAGCTGGTCAAGTAAACATGTGAATTTGGCATTTCTATCTCAAGCTCAAGTATCTTGATGAAAGCTTTTGCTAATTGTTAATGTATGTTCAGATGTTTGGATTTTTGATGTATGTAGCTGAATATCCAGTGAAAGAAAATGGAAGCATTCTTTCCATAGTGAAGGTACACATTTTATCTTCATTTTTTCGTGTCTTTCATTTTCCTTTTTAATTTGTACAAGAGTCTGCTTGACTGAGCAAGCTAGTGCTGCCCTAGTCCTACTCTATAATCTCCTCTAAACTTATTGAATGAGGGTCAATCATTGGTTAGCTGATGGGCTGAGTGCAGCTTAAACTTGCCTTTGATGTTGGACTCAATTGCTACCTTTCTTGAGGGATTATATTGTTTCATGCATATTTAAAAGTGACATTCACCAAAATTTGTATAGATGGGTTTAGGGTCATGGTCTACCATACCATCTTCCATGAATGAATTTTAGAAATCCAAACTTCACCCTATATGTGACCCTTGTCTGTCTATCCATCAGTGTATTATTCCTCATTTCCTTTATAGGGAAAAAGAACTTGGGTTTTATCAAGGTTTTTAACCTTGGTTTTGCATCAGGTCAAGACTAGTTCAAAGTTCAAAACCAAAATTTTAATCAGAATGTTGATGAAATCCAAGGATCTGCTTGGCAGGGTTTGGCAGGAAAGGAAATAAAAACTTGTAACCTTCTATTTTTCTTTTCTTATCCTTTCTTTTATTATCTTGGAAAAATGTTTCACACAATTGCAAGGTTGCTTCAGTGTGCTGGTTTTATGGTTTAGCATGTTCAGTCCCTTGGCTTTCTGTTTGCATAGTTTTTTATGCATGTCTATCTGATACAGCTGAGAGATCAGTATGTTGATGTCCTGTTAACAAATGATAAGATGAATGAATTTTCAAGCACAGTACCCTTACCACGCTTATTTTCATCTGTAACTAATTTATCTCGCAATTATATTCACATTCTTACCCCTACTAGTTCAGTGTTAACAAAGATCAGCTGAAACTTGACATCTTTCAGTAATACTTGCAGATACATGACAGAGCCCAAGTGTTTGTTTCATGCCCATCCAACAATGATGGAAAAAGTCCAAAATATATTGGTACAATTGAAAGATGGTCGAATAAAGCCCTTGACCTTCCTTATATTGAATGTGCTTCTAACATCAGCTTATTTGTTTTGGTATGCTTCCTTCAGACTTTTATTCCAAAGACCATGAATAACTATTACCATTTGCATGCTCACATTTCTAGTCTTGTGGTTATTCTCTATTGATAACAATATAACATAACTACGATGCCTTTTTAATATGATAACTGTCTATACCTACTCTGTAATAAATTTAGTTGTGAACTTTCAATTGAACACTCAAAGTTCCATGGACAGCAACTTGAGGTACATCCGTACATGACTCTTCCCTCTTTAGGGGAATATTATAGAACTAAGTTAATGGCACAGTTATTCTTCTGCATATACTATCATAATCATTGACTTGCTAATGCCTCAACTCTTGTATAGGAAAGTAGGAAACGTAATTTGGTAACGGACAATGCCAAGCATTGTGGATTCTCACCCTTTTGAAGCCCTCATATGTGATCTTTTGGAGAATTCCAACTGCTTAAGATCATGTTGACAGCTTGGGCTTTCAGATATTTTCATGGAAACTTTTTTTTTTATTTTTATTTATTCTGTTGTTGTCTTATTGATGTAATAAAAAAAGGCTCATCGTAGTTTTTGTGTTCTAATGGTGGGAAACAATTCACATTTACTCTTGAGTATTCTGGCGTTGATATTAGATAGGTAATACCTCTTAAGGTTCAAGGTTTTCCTTCGAAAAAATTCTAAAGGTATCCTCTAGGCCCTAGGAATGCTCTGAATTGCAGCAAGAAAAAGAAAAGGATTCAAAAAGACCTTTGAAGTTACACATAAATGAAGATCGAGAAAGGAGTTTTCATTATCTTGGGGAACCATTTGGTAAGTAGTCCTCCCAAGTAGGATTAGATAATGGCCATACCTTTGCCTTCCATGTCTAGATAAATGGTATAAATCTCTTGCCCTTACCCTACTCACCTAGCCTAAATGGTACAAAATATTTACCCTTACCCTCCAAACGAGGGTCAGTTAGGAGTTAAGGCAAGTAAAAGAGTAAGGCAGGTAAATGAATGGACCAAATTATATAATATACATATGTGATGTGTTTTTTTTTTTATTATTATCTTAGGTGGATAAACAGGTAAAGCTATGAGCTATCAGAGTAAAGTCCTTACCCTTACCCTATTGTCCTAGCCCAAATGGAGTAAAAATTTACCCTTTCCTTGCAAAAGAAGGCCGGGTAAGATGGATAAACAGGTAAGGCAGAGAAATTGGCAGCCTTAATCCCAGGCTTTCCCGTAGTGTTAGTTGATATTTGGTGCATGGTTTCTACACCATGATATCCAACGCTTCCCAAAAGATGCGACCGGATGTTTCCTTTTAGTTTTCTAATCCAAAGAATGGTAAGGCGTACCCAATCTCATGAGCACAAGTGCTATCTTAAATCTTGTGCCAAAGAACTTTATCGTGAGTTCCAAATATAAAGAGGAAATAGGGGTTGTAGCCTTGTAGGATAATTTGAAGTTTGAAACCCATTACCCAAGTTTCTTTATATGTACTTAATGATGTATAATTGTATGATTATGGTTTTTTAACATACCATTCTTTAATATTCTAATATTCTATAATATATTTTCCCTTCAGTTTATATAGTTTGAGCGAAACTCAATCATGTTCTTCTGACCTAGAGGCTAGAGCATGCAATTTTATTCCTTGGTGGCTGAGATTAACAGTTTGGTCTTTTGCAGCTTTGCTACTCAACCCAACCAACTCTTGGTGCAATTATTTTGTGTTCGTTATGTAGACCCTGTTCCATGATCCAATATTTCTAGCCACTCAGTTACTGGTTGCAAGGTTTACTCGTACCTTAAAGACTTAAATTCCACATCCATTTCCCTGTCCTTCTTTAGAACCTAAACTTGCACTGTTGAACCAAACTATTCCCTGTCATCATATAGTAGCTGCTCTTTGTTGTGTATGATCAATCATCAGACATGAAAGCTGACATTTCATTTGTCTGTGACAAGTTTACCAATCTTAAATGATATGACTTGGAAATGTGCATATGAACAAAGTTAGTTATGCTGTTAGCAAAACAGAACTACTTGAATAAATTGGAAATTGCTCATGTTTATTGTAGTTAATTATTTGTCTTTTATATTTAAGAATTAAATCCATATTAACTCAGTTAGAGGGAATATCTTAGTAGTAATGTTTTTCTTTATTCGGAGACTATCTAGCAAGTTGTATGTCTTGGTTCTCCAATGCCAATGAAGGTTCACAATTGTGAATTTGTAATTTGAAGATGACTGCCAGAATTTTGACCACTAAATTTGAAAATTTTCTTCGTTAAACCCTTGATATCCTTATTTATCCCAAGGAAAGCAAATGCATTCTAAGAAAGATCCACTCTGTGACACTGAGGAATCACATCTTAACTTCTTAAGTAGTCATGTAAAGGTCCAAAGGAGCAACGTGCATTCATAACTTATGAAGGAGGCACAGAAATAATCGTTTCTAATTATCTTTCTAACATTTAAAAACCTTAGTTGCATTTTTGAGTAGATGTAGAAGTCTTTTTTTGGGTTGTGCTTTGAGCACACACACACACACACACACACACACACACACACACACACACACACACACACACATATATATATATATATATATATATATAAATGGGTCTCCTTCATTTATCATAAATTGTTACAATACAAGGATCTTTGTTTTTTCATATGGTTTCTCTCTTCTTTTTCTTTTAATCCTTTTTATTATTAATTAGAGATGTGCTCTATTTATCAATAGTAGGTGTGCCTGGATCTTATCTGTTTCCATTTTAGTTCTATACGTTTGCTGAAAAGTTCAATGCAGCATGGTTTTGAGAATTAAAAATACTGTAAAAATATACTTAAATTGAATTGTATTTGAAAATCAGAATATATTAAAGCAATAAATCTCAAGATGAAATTCATGGACATCTGCAATAAAATTACAAAAATTTATATCAACTGTAGTTACTGTATTTATGAAAGGAGCTTCTTTTATGTGCTCTTTTTTTTTTTATTTTTTTTTTATTTTTTATTTTATGTTAATAGGTTGAAAACATGGGACGGGTGAACTATGGACCATATTTATATGACCGAAAGGTAAAATTCTTGTTCCACTGCTCTTTTAGCTGTCTTAAATGTGTAATCTTTAGAAGCTTTGCCCATTTCTTAGACAAAATATTTCTTTCTGCAAGATAAATTTCATAAGTAATTTGGTCATAGTTAATGCAATTCTGGGAAAAAGTCGAAATATAACTGGTTCCAACAGCTGAAATTCATATTGACTTTTTTTTATACACATTAAACTTAGTAAAATTTTGGGCTCCACAATTTTGGGCTCCTCTCAAAAAGTACATTTTTTATCCTTTTGTTCACTTCGCTTCGCATTTTCAATGTTAGAATATTATGAAGTGATTTCATTCACTTCAACTGAATGGGACAACATTTAAATTGAGTTGATTTGATTTGACTACTTATTCCCACTTAATTGGTTGTTTTTCTGTTTTCTTTTACAGGGGATTTTGTCTACAGTTTTTGTAGACAGAAATATTCTTTATGAATGGAAGATGTTTCCGATTCCCTTAAACAATCTGAGTAGGCTGCTGAAAGTCAATGACATTGTGCAAGTGAGAGACCATAGAACCACTAAAGCCCTCCTGAAGAAATTAAAAATTCAATCCAGTATGTTCACAACTCGTACTTTGAAAAATATACAGCATAATCCTGGACCACTTGAACCAGACATTGGTGTCACTTTTTTTTTTTTTTTGGGAGGGCTGGGGGAGCTAAGCTGATTAGTTTACTTTCAGACTCATACTATTTCTTCTTTCGTTGTATTGTATACCAGTGTTGCTTATTATGATTAAGAATCTCCATGCAATTAGGAGCAAATATAGAACTTCAAGATGTTTTCTAACTGGACCACTTTCTATTGTACTGACAAATTATTCATAGTGGAAGTTTTCAAATGGCATTTCCAAGTGGTCAAATGTTTTCCCAATAATTGAGTTTTTTACTATTTTCAGTTTCCCCTAGTTTTCTCAAAGTCCACCCTGCCTCTTTTTGTTTGGCTTAATGATGCCTTCAATATAGGGGTACTGAGCTGTGCCAAAAATTTCTTTCTGGTAAGCATTGCTTATAAAGGTAGTAAATCATCATGAATTAGTAAAGTGATAAATAAAACATCTGTCAATAAGAGTATTAAGAGAAAGCAAGCCACTGCTTCTCATTCAACTCAATAGGTTCACTGAGATTTACCCATCAATTAGCAAATTATGGTAGTGGATGTCTTCTGTCTTTAAGCTGGCTTGCTATTCCATAAGCTTCTTTAGAGGGTGTGAATAATGATGATGATGGCTGGGTTTTTAGTTGATAGCTCATACTTGATTCCATCACCAAAGTGGAATAATAAAAGAAATTATAATGAGAAGATGTTGATAATGATTTAGATCACTTTCTCTTTATTTTTTGCAGAGATGACCTCTAAAGAACCAGAATTTTATGAAGGACGTTTCAGTATTGACACCTTAAATGAAGTTAAAGACACATACTTATCATTGAATGGCTGGAGTAAAGGGATTGCATTTGTCAACGGTTTCAACATGGGAAGATTCTGGCCGGTAAAAACTGTTCCTTCATATCCTTTTAGTAACTGCCTGGTGCAAATATCATTGCTTCCAAGTGTAATTTTTTTTCCTTATGATCATTAACAATTTGTGGTATCAAGCATTGAAACCAGCACTGATGCCATAACGGGGTAATTCTGATTCTTTCAGAATTCTCGTGTGCCATTGCCACATAATTTGCCCTCTCCCCTACTCTAGTTTTCTGTTAAAGAAGTTGTTCTATTGTTTAAATGATTGAAACTGTGTTTTCAACAACCATCGTGTAGCAACCATTGACATCTAAGACAACCTGTCACTTTATGTGCCAAGGCTTCCAACCCTCCACGTGTTAACATTTCAATTATTTCTAATTTCTATCCTTGCATATTTTTAGAGTCTCACCCCCCCCCCCTTCTCCTTATTTTGACCCTCACAACCCTACAGACCTAAGCACATATAAATGAGATGAAAGGTACCTGAAAATATCCTAGGATGTAACATATAGTGCTCATTTTGCACGCCTTGGCCTCACCTAGGCGTTAAGATGCTGGCCACTGTTGTGGCTCATCTTGATGCCTTTGACAACTATGGTGCCGAAGAACTTTTGCGTAGGAGGCAGTTGTGATACACTGCCAACCAAAGGTCATAGAGTGACGAATGCCCAATTTTCATAGTTGTTCATGACAGTGGCTGTCCCTTTTCCTTGAGTTATTCTCAAGTATCAACTTTTCGATGTGATCGATCCAACCAAAAAAAAAAAAAAAAAAAAAAGAAGAAGAAGAAACTTTTGGATGTGGAAAGGTTGATCCTTTGAACAGTCCACCCTTTCTTTCCACCAGTCTTTGCATTGTGGTCTGTTTTATTATCATCCAGCACTTTGATCTCAAATTCTGTAGAACTCAATTTTTGCCTGACTGGTTACACCATGTGCAGATCATCTGACTGCAGTGTTTCCGCACAAGCTAAACTGTGGGACCTTTGCAGCTGCATTTATTTTACAAACCTTTATCCTGCAAAATTATGCTTCCACATGATTGTCTCTTGTATCAGACATTTTTCTCACACACTTCCTACTCCATGCACTGGCCAGCACTGGCCAGTCCACTTTACGATAGGCTCATGACTTTGTTTTCCACTTTATAACAGGTGCACATGCACTAGCAGAGTGCCTGAGTCACAGACACACACTGACTAGGCTTGGTCCCAAAATGTAAAATCACACCCTCCAACTATTAACATTGATCAGAAAAGCTCAAACTTTGAATTGGGTTTCAACAGGATAGCCTAGCATGAAATTTAATCAAACTTAACAGCAGTGAATTATAGGGCTAATTATACCATGCTGTTGAAAAAGAAGTGAGTCTCACATACTTCAGGTGGTCCCAGTAAGAGTGGATTGTCTGAAAACCTCGAAATTCTGCTTTCTGGATTCAAGAATGGAATTGGTTATGCAGTGATGGAATGGCAATAAGGAATGAGAAAAAAAAAGTATCCTTGATACATATATGTACTTCGAATTAATAGGAAAAGATCTGAGCTCCTGGTGCTCTGTTCTGTTAATGGTGATCCTCAGAAGAAAATAGCTGCAAACTGCAGAAAATAATATGAAAGCTGATCAATCAACTTTATTGTAAGATCAGTAAAAATGGGTGGGAAATGAAGTGGCTAGGGATTTTTGCCTTTTTACTCAGAGAATTAGAGCAAGGTAGGTAAAGTGGGGAGTCGCTTCTATAGTTTTACATGATAGATACATAAGTAATATTCTATAGGGTAGCTATAAGATTGGCATTGTTGTATGGAGCTTAATATTGTGCAACAGAGAAAAAACAAGATAAGTGTAGCTGAGATGAGGATGTTGAGGTCTATGGGTGGCAAAACTAGAAATAATAAGATAAGAAATGAAAAAAAAATTGAAGTGATCTACAATTGGCTCCAATGGGAGACAAGTTAAAAGAGTCCTTTGAGGTGATATGAGCTCAATTTAGTTGTATAGGATGCTTAATTGAATTGAGTTGGTAAATTAATCCAATTCCTGTGTTTAAATGTCAGGACTTAAGTCCAAAGTCATAAACCGGAAATTTAAAGGCCAATACACTGACATGGAATTTAAAGTTGAGTTGGTTGCTCCATTGTGACTTGGTGGTCATAGATTCAAATCTGGAAACAGCCTCTCCGCAAAGCGGGGGTAAGGCTGCTTTTGCGGAGGTAAGGCTGCGTACATAAGTCCCTCCCCAAACCCACAGTAGTGGAAGCACTTGGTTCTCCACACGTTTTGAGGATCTTGCGGAGCCGATACCTAGAGGGTCAGATTCTGAGAGTGACGGGGAAGAGAAGAGCTGTTAACCTAATGGCATGCCATCCGGTGAACCTTCTACCCTGAGGAGAAGCTCTCGTTTCAAAGTGTAGCCCAAGTGCTTTCGATCTGTGCATGTTTTTCCGGTGACACCTAAACCTGTCACTCGGTTCCCTACCGCGGTCGTTTTGGTCCTTGGGCTTTGTTCTCTCTTTGGTGGTGTTCTGGGCTCTGCCTTTGGTGGCCTAGTTGTGTTTGGGCTTTCTGCCTATGTTTTGTTTGTTTTTGTTTGTTGCTCCTATCTATTGATGGTCTAGCTTGTGTGTGTTCTCTTTTATGGGTTTTTAATAATACTTATCCAAAAAAATAAAAAGAGCAATGGTTCTCCCTATTAGCTGACCTTATTTAGATAGGGTAAGCTTAATTGTTGTTGCTGTTCTTGTTGACACAGACCTGGAAATAATAGCTGATTAAACACCCCAAACTAATTAACTATTGTTGTTTTTGTTGTTGTTTTCTATCTATTTAATGACATTGTGCATTCTAAGTGTTGAATGGCTGTTTGCAGTCACATGGACCACAATGTAACCTTTATGTCCCTGGCCCAGTTCTTCAACGTGGGGAAAATGTCGTGGTATGCAGATCAATTGCTTCGTCTAAAATTTCTAAAACTGATAGCATTTAATCATTTCTTGAACTCTTATCTTCCTAAGCACCTCTAATGCATTATAATATCACAGATTTTAATGCATTATTATCCTTCTCAAGTGATGATGTCTCACTCTGGTGATTATTACACAGGTCATATTAGAGCTTGAAGCTCCAAACCCAGAGCTTGTGGTCACCTCAGTGGATCAGCCAAACTATACATGCGGTTCAAAAGTACACCAGCTTTGAATTATGCATTCACTGAACCCGGGCTTGTATTGATGCTCTTTTGCCATTTGATTCATGTACCACTGTGATTGAGAACCTCTTGGTCATTCAGTAATGGCTGTGGCTTTCGTTTGTTCTTTTCTTCCTACTTATTTTGGATCTTTCTCTTGTACTTGTAATTGTAACTCATTGTATTCTCATCAACACATTACACAGTATAGTGAAGTGCCCTATTACCTTTTAGGGAACATTACTTTTTAGTGAAGTGCCCGATCCAAAACCAATACGCATCGATCGATCCGATACCAATTATTCAAACCATGGGTACAACGCAAAAAGTGTTCAAAATAAATAGATACGGCAAAACTTGGACATTAAGTTTTTGGTAGGTTAAATTTTGTGGACGTGTGTAGACTTCAAGTTCTCTAGTTCACAAGTGAATTTCGATCTAAATAAAAGTTTGAAAATAAGGAATGGAAAAAAATATGGTTGGAATAATGTAAATGCACTTCTGGGAATGAATTTGATCGAAAACCGTTATATGCACTAGCTATTTAAATTTGCCACGTCATCATACCAAATGGCACGGTAAAATGGATGGATAGCCTTGAGGAGCTTATCAAGGGAGAACTTCCACATGAGTTGAACATCCATTGATCGAGAATGTATATGTTCTATGGATTTCAATCTTGATTTTTTTGAGGGATTGGTCGATCTCTGTTCACAGTTTCTTCTACGACTGATGCTGAAGTTGTATATGAAAACTACGAAAACTAGAGATCCAGACCTAGTTGAAGATTTGAAAAAAAGAAAAAGAAAAAAAAAAGGGAAGTTTTGATTGTGTTTCCTCATTTACATATTTCCTTTATTTATTCTATTCTCATTCATCCTGACCGCTGAAGTCACAGCAGATGTCAATCAAAAATATTCTTTTTATTTTTTTTGGTGTAAAGAAAATTTCTTTTTAGTTAGGAGTTAAAACTGAACCAAATACTTTTTGCGGGACGAGATTCGAAAAAAAAAATAGCGTTAGCGGTAAAGCAACAGATAAATAAATAATCTCACGCGCATACAGAGACTCAGAAGGGAGCTTCAATGGCGGAGAAGCAGCAGAAGCCGCAACCGGTTCGTGTTATGTACTGTCCAGTTTGTAGTCTTCCCGCCGAATACTGTGAATTTGGACCAAATTTTGAGAAATGTAAGCCCTGGCTGATTGAAAACGCGTCGGAGCTATATCCCGATCTCCTCAAAGGTAAAACCTTCTTCTCTTTTCTCTTATTTGATCTGCTGTTGTTTTGAACTTCAGGAAATCCAAAATCTCAATCTTCGTTGTTGGAATGGAGTCCTGACTTTTGTATATCCATATGTTTTGATAATTTCAGAAGCAAATGAGAAGGAAGCTAATAAGGTATCCGAAAAGCTCCAATCGGTTGGAATTTCTTCGGCTGGCGCTGATGGGTCCGCTCCTGCGGCTGCTCCAAGTGCTCTATCTTATTAGATCTCCTTTATTTATTTTTTCTTCCCTTTAGTCTTGTTTTGTCCCTGTTCACTTAATTACTGTACAAACGTTTGATTCGCCTACTATTTTTCTCTTTAAAATTCTTTAAAAACTTGATAACATTCAGCTTAGAAAGCTAAAGTAACATGCGTACACGTTCTTCTCTTTTGATTAGGAGGTACCTCAACATCTAAGCCAGAAGAAGTGAAACGCCTTCCTGGTGGAAAGATAAAGAAGAAAGTAAGAGCCTGACTATTTTCTTCCACAAATGAATAATCATATATAATATATTGGCATACCATCTACTTTATTGAATTGTGAATACCACAAAACCTTTTTAACATAATGTCTTGTATTTCAATTTTTTTTCTTTATGCTTTTCTGGTGTATTCCAAGCGTCCATTATAAACTTACAGTCCATCTACATAGTTTCTTTGCCGTGCTGTTTTGCTTTGAAAGACATCGAATTTATGTGGACTCAAAATGCTGCTTCCTGTTAGCTTATGATTCTTAAGAAATCTTTTCCCAGTTTTAAAGCAGGACATTTAAGCTCTTAGAAATACCACGTGGAATCTTTAGATGAATCTTGGGACCTTCCAGGTCAGGTGGACTCAGAAGTGCTTGGTTTGGGCCTTGTTTACCCCCCAGGCGGTGGTCCTATAGTCTCTCAGTTGAAAGTGAATAATGGACTGTACAATTTTGGTAGCAAATGAATTTTCTTGTTATTAATATTTCTCCTGCATTGGCATGCAAGCTTTATATATTGCAAGCTTTATATATTAGGGTCATATGTTGCTTCTGCTATTTTACCATACCTTGACTTGTGCTCTGTATCTGAGAAAAGGTTTTGGTATTCAAGGTGTTATAAAAGCCTCAACATTTTGTTGGATTAGAGGCCATACTAAAGCTAAAAGTTGAAGATTAAACAATGACTGAAGAATGAAGATGTGTTCATTTTTTGGACTGCTTCAAATCTTTGAATGGCAGTCAATCAACCTAGATCCATCTACCTCTAATTCAATTTGAACAAATTATGGATGATGGCTCAATGCAGGAATGGATTTGTGCAGAATTCTCCTTTTATGGTGTGGGCTGGATACTATACTACATGAATTGCAACTAATTTCAGCAGTGGTAGGAATATTTACGTGGGGAGAATAAGAGATTCATTTAGATCATTTTTGAGTTGGCATTTTGGAAACTTGGGGAGGCAAACGCTAGAGCTCTCTCCAATAGCTTGAATTTACTGTCACTTGTTTTGAATCTTTGATTGCAGAGAAGGATTCTGCTAAACTTGTCACCATGAAGTCCTCTGGGACATTACAGGGTCTCAAGATTGGACCTAATCTGGTTTAACATGTGCAGAAGTGCTGATAGATTAGTTGTTTTGTTGCCCAGCAGAGGAGTAGTAGGTTGTGGCAGCAGTATGGTTGAATGATAACAATGAAAACAGTGACAACAAATGCCTCCAATATTCTCTTTTTTGTATTTTTATTATTTGGACATTGTCTGTTAGTAGTGATTGATTGGCTTAATGTTTTGTTTTTGTTCAATTATCAATGATCGAGGAATGATATTCTAGCCGGATGCCTTCTGTAGGAAAAGCAAGAAGTTGTTATTGAAAAAGTTGTTCGTAACAAACGCAAATGTGTCACCATTGTGAAAGGACTTGACCTTTTCGGTGAGCAATGCTTTGTGTTCTTGTCTATCTTGTAATTCAAAATTCTATTAGGAAGATATAGCTGTTATTAAAAATGTAATCGTGATTGTATTGCTCAGTTTGTGGGGAATAATATTTCAGGAGTTAAACTAAGCGATGCTTCCAAGAAACTTGGGAAAAAATTTGCTACAGGAGCATCTGTTGTTAAGGTGCATAAGGACTCTTAACTTCCATATCTTTGTTTGAATTGTTTCTTCAACCTTTCTCCTTGGCCATTTCTTATTTATGAATTTTGAAATTGTAGGGTCCAACTGAGAAGGAGCAAATTGATGTCCAAGGAGACATATCCTATGATATCGTGGAGTTCATCACAGATACCTGGCCTGATGTAATACGATCTGACCATCTTCTTTTGTTAAATGTTATGTACTATGTCTCACATGTTTAGATGTAAAGTCTTTTAACTTCTTTATGGCAGAATCTCTCTGTTCTACCTCATTCATACCCCCATTAATGTACATGCATTGTATGATGGAACTTTGGCACAAAGTGCTGCTAAGTTACAGAAAAGCATTTAATGTTTGACTCCTAACCATATTCACTTCTAAACTTTGTCTCCGTGTATGAGTTTATTCTGGAGTAAGATTCCTTAGATAATAGGTATTTCCTAAGGGTATACTTTAAACCCTTTATGTGGTTTCCATTGTTCTGCTAGTGTCTCCTACTGCTACTTGGATAGACATTTAATGTGTTATATTGCAAATCTATTGCCCATGCTTATAGATGTACATTCATTATCCATGTAGAAATTTTGTACAGGTTTTCCTGGCACCAATTAATGTGTCATGTGACTTGTTTCTGGCCGTTGGTCATACTCCTGTAGAATTTGTTCTTGGTTTATCTGGGTGTGTGCTTGAATAATGGTTATCTTGTGTTATAAAGATATATTTTATGCGGATGATGATGTTTCCCGTTACAAAGGACGTCCCTGAATTTCTCCAATGTTAGCTACGTGTTTATTGCTTTTGTAGTTTATTAACCTTCCCAGTGCAGTCATTATGTTCATGGACACTTTATTGTAAGTTCCATGTAGGACTCCAAGTTAATTAAGCTTTTGGATTTTGGGTGTGGTTGCCTGGAGGAGATGAATGTGGATTTAATATTCTTCCTTTTTTGAACTTTTGTGATCCTAGGGTTTGAGTTTAGTTTTCTATTTTTCTTTATGTGGGTTATGATTTTTTTTTTTTTTTTTTTTGGGGGAGAGGCGTTGGGGTTGTTGGGGTTGTAGGCATTTGTTTCTGTTTTGGTTGGATGTGGTCTATTGTTCCATTTTTTCTTCTTGCTTATGTTTTTTGTTGCTTTTGCTTTTAGTGGACACCTCTCCTCGCTGCTTCTAGAAAAAGAGGGAAAAAAAACCCTCAATTATTGCATGGGAATTTAAATTTCTGACTTGAGCTAACTGTAGCTTGCATCCATTTTGTTATGACATGTTCAACACTTTCAAGTTTGTTTATCACTGGAGCTTGTGGGGTGTTTCAATCCTACTATCTTCATCTGATGCTGTTTGCTCTATCTAACTTTATGATCAGAAATCCAGTAATGGCTTCTAGAGATTTCTTAACTAATCTCTTACTTCTTTAATTGATATTCAATTTTTAAACCAACCATTATTGCAAGCAAAGCATCGAAAGCAAGCTACTATTCTCTGTCAACAACATTGTGGTGGCTAATTTTCTTTATGTTTAGGCTTTGGCCATATCCATTTTATGAGGATAACATATGACCATAAAAAACTGTTTCAGAACCTCAGTTTTAATAACGGATGAAACAATAAGAAATGCCTTATGATTGTGTTATTCGTAATTATTTGTAATACTATTAAAGTATACGAAAGCATTTGTGGTGTTTTCTCATTCTTCGTGGTGTGGTGAGGTGGTGCCTAGCTAGAACGTGGCTCTTCTGATGAATTAGTTTTCTTTGATCCATACAGATATTTGCATACATTATATAGGTGTCTTTTCTGTCTTTTCCAGGTGCCAGAAACTGCTATTTATTTCATCGAGGATGGCAGAAAGGTGGCTGCTGCATGAGTTGGTGTTTAAACTTTAAAAAGAATGTTGGACTTTTGACTGGATGACATAATCTTTGTGCAAAATATCAAGAAAAGGAGCTATTTGATCTTCCATTCCAGATGGATGACTACTGGTCACCCATATCCTGGTGCTTTTAGACATACATGTCACTTGATGACACAGAAAATGAGAAGGGAGAAGGCCCATTAGTGAGTTCATAATTGGTTAGGGGTCTGTTCATTGACCTTGTTGCTGGAGATAAATATGTTTTTGCAGTTGGAAATGTTTTTAGAACAGCGTGGATATCTTCTGTATATAGCTGTGAGATTGTCCTCTCATATTTCTTCATATGTGCTTGACAAAAGTTCTCTTAAAATGCATTATAAGTTATGGCCATGGTTATTATTTCTTCACCATGGCAATAAATCTGTCTGAATGGAAACATTGTTTCTCTTTCTGATTCCCATTATCACTTGGGTCCAAATTAACAGCATTCAGATGATCTCCGGATATTGGGAAGAAGTTTCCTTTGTTGCATTTCAGGACAACCAAGGCATGGTATGTATTGTCCTTTCGAAATTATAATAGTTTTATTAGTTTATTACCTGTCTATACATATACATTTGGAAGAGGAACTTCTTGTCTTAATTTTCATTTCATAACCTTCTTGCATTTTGCATGGATATGACTAACAGATTTGAGTTAGAGAACAATTTTGAATTTGAAAATTTTGGGTCTAATTCCATTTACTTATTCAAAAGATGTGTTGATTTTTGGTTTAAAGAAAAAAAAGAATAGGAAAAGGTGCACAAGGAAAAAATAGAAGTCATAAATGGATTAATTTATGTATAAAAAATCACCTCTTTGCCCCCTATCCTTTCAAAAGATGTGTTGCCGTGTTGTATGTATACATTTGTACGTCAAAAAAATAACAGTTTTTCTTCATTGGGAGTTAATTAGATCATAATATCACTGTGATCTTATTATTAAATTTCATTGTTACTGTTATAAGAGGCCAACTCTCAGGTGAATCCAAAATCAATGTTCGAGTCGACACTTAGCCGACAAACCCAGCCGGCAAGGGGTGTCAGCTTAGACGTGGGTCTCGGATTCACTCGAGAGCCATGTGGCTGCCATCCGGGTAAGGCTGCTGCGTCCTCCTCCCAGAGGAGACGATGTGAATACCTCTTTGCCTCCCATCCTTTCAAGTCTAGATCCATTGCATGTACGTGAACCTTGCACATTTACGCATGCTGCAATGTGATAAATGTTTCCCTTCTCATACCCTTATATGAAAGTCCAATCCGATAACCTTATACACGTACAGTGTTTGGAGTCCATGTCACCCGCTGGTACTAGAAGAACAATAATTCTTCTAGTACGCTCTTTGGACAACAAGTGTCCCAAATTAACGATACTAACTTCGGTTAGCTAAATAAACTTTATTTTTTAATTCTTTTTATTTAGGTAATTGATTTAGTAAATTGACAATCACGATTTTCATGGTAAGTAAATTTATTAGAAATAAAACTTTAACAATTTGATAGAACTCTTAAGATTTTTTAATTTTTTTTTTCTATTTTCTTTTATCCATTATTTCCTCTTTTAATGGTGAGCTAATTAAATCGATAATATTTTATTTGAAAACAATAATGTTCCTTCAATAAAAAATCATATTTTCTTTTTGTGTACAATATTGCCCAAGCTCCCTTATTTGCTATCAAAGAGAGATGTTGGCTTTGAAAGAGAGCTTGGACAATATTTGACATATGAATTGAGGTCTTGAGCACAATTTTGTGCCGTCCATGTATTCCATAATGGGCATATAGTACATCAGGAAAAATGATCCTAAAATTCAAGTCATTTTGTGTTCGATTCTTTCTTTGTAAAATGGTAGAAAAAAAAAAAATTTCCTGTAAAATAGAATTTTTCTCTGTTGTTTTAATGTAGGTGCAAAAAAAAATTTACACTCAAAAGAATTTTCATGAAAAAAAAAATTACAACGAAAGAAATAGGGCATTAAGGTAAAATTTATTGTAATCAACCCACCCATGGAAGCTTCTGTGCACCCTACCACCTAATATGCTATATGGGAAGATGATTTGACAAATCCAACCATTGAATAAAAAGTGTACAATTAGATTAGATTGGCCACATGTTATTTTTTTGTAGAAAAATTCAATCATTTACAACCATGTATTTATTAGAATATTTTTCTTGTATTTTTTTAGCAATTCATTTATTTTATCTCTGATATGCCCAGTTTGATTCAGTTCAAATTTGACATGTATTCTAGGTGCTATTTGGCTTCCTTGTGCACAAAAGTGCACCTTAACCGATCTCCCAGATAGAAAATATTAGATCTGACTACCTATTATCTTATGGTCGGATAGATCATCAGACCAGCCAGCTACATTTCTATTTTAAGTAAAAGAAAAAAGAAACTTGGGCAATTGGATGGGTTTGAGTTGGTTCGGATGGATAACTAAGTGGCTTTCGGATGGGTTTGAACTGATCTTAAAGTGGGTAAAAGTCTCTATGAGTTTCGGTCAGCACTCCTAAAGCCAACTCCCCTTCAGTGACACATGTCATCTAAGAGTTAACTCTTATGTTATGTTTGGATGTTGAAGGAAAAAAAAAAAACACATGACAAGATAAGAGGAATGATGAGACAATGATGAATTATTTTTTTTCTTTGTTTCAAAATTAAAAAAAAAAAAAAAAAGTCTTTTCTTTTCTTAACATCTATTGTGTGATCATTGGCAATACCACTTAATTCTCATGACAAGCACACGATATCCGCATTTTGATTTGTTTAGGTGGTTATTGAACCGTCATGTAAACCTCGTAAGAAGAGTAATATCTTTTTAATGAAAAAGTATAAGGATTTGACATCTTTAAGTCTGAATTCAATTTCTTCTTCTTAATGATTCAATAATAAAAAATAAAAAAAAAGGATCAGTGCAAGAGGCTCCATTTATTGCAAGGTTGGGGAGGGGTTTAGTGATTCAATATAATTAATTACACCTTAATATGACAAAGAACATGAAAAGAAATTAAATGAGATACTGAAGTAAACTAATATCTCATCTAGTAGCATGAGTTAGGCTTTTTTCAGAGAAGGGATCAATCTAGATATTTGGTGACGGGAGAGGGAGAGGAAAACACTGTTTTAGGTATATTGGTAATATCAATAATTCATTCTTGGGTATTTCTATTATAGTAAGCATAGAGGTTATGTTTGGTTGCAAGGGGAATTGAAGGAAGGAAAGGGAAATTTTTTAACTGTTTTCTGTCCGTGTTTTGTTTGTTTTTGTTTGTTGCTCCTCCCATTAATTGATGGTCTAGCTCTATCTTGTGTGTGTTCTTTTTTATGGGTTTAATAATGCTTACCACATACCCCTTCCCCCACCAAAAAAAAAAGAGCAATGGTTCTCCCTATTAGCTGATCCCATTTAGGATAAACCTTAATTGTTGTTGTTGTTGTTCTTGTTGACACTGACCCGAAAATAGTAACCGATGAAACACCCTAACTAATTAACTATTGTTGTTATTGTTGTTGTTGTTATTTTCTATCTATTTGATGACATTGTGCATCCTAAGTGTTGAATGGGTATTTGCAGTCACATGGACCACAATGTAACCTTTATGTCCCTGGCCCAGTTCTTCAACGTGGGTAAAATGTCGTCGTGTGAAAATCAATTGCTTCTTTTAAAGTTTCTGAAACTGATAGCATTTCATCATTTCTTGAACTCTTATCTTCCTAAGCACCTCTCAATGCATTATAATATCACAGATTTTAATGCATTATCCTTCTCAAGTGATGATGTCTCACTCACTCTGGTGATTATTACACAGATCATATTAGAGCTTGGAGCTCCAAACCCGGAGCTTGTGGTCACCTCAGTGGATCAGCCAAATTATACATGTGGTTCAATAGTACACCAGCTTTGAATTATACATTCACTGAACCTATGCTGGTATTGAAGCTCTGGTTTCTATTCAGCCGAAGAAGCTCTGGTTTCCATTCAAACGAAGATGACGACTGAGCATTGGCTATGTGGTGCATGCACTCACCTGCGGCAGATCTGCCCTCGAAATTGTATTATGGCGTCGTACGTACATACAGAGTTTGTTGGAAAAAATAAAAGTCAATGTACCTTTTTCAAAATAAAGTTTCAAAAGAAATTTAGATTAATAGAGGACAAATACTGTCTTAAGGAGAGTGTATCAATACGACTCAACCCTCCTTCAAAGTTTCGATTTTATCTTACAAAGTACGCATTGTTACATTAATGTTCCAGATTTAATTATATATATATATTGTTGATACATATGTGTCCATTATTCCATGTTGATTAATTAGATAAATAATTATTACTATTTCATATACTTCTAGTCTATACAATATATAATTGATGCTGTATCATAGCTTTATTTACAACAGAGCTCCAATTTCGGAACGTGGATATGGTATTCGGTTACAATAACGCGAGGAATTTTATTGAAAATCTGGACGATCCCATCCTTAGAAGAGATGCAATCAATAACATTGTTGAAGAATCTCGAATTCGCATGACCGATCCAATGGCGGCTGTTATCGAAGAATCAGCTATTTGCAGACACATAATGGAATACTTGTCCATGAGAACGCCATTCTCCGCGAACAACCAAATTACAGAGGTAGTAACTTCATATCTAGAACTAACTTTGATCAGGCTATTCGGGCTGCGAAACCAGTAAAGAGTGGCTTCCAAGGCCAACTCAACAACTGCGTTGCCAATCAGACAACCAAATGAAATGAATGTAGAAAAGTACTCCAACATAGTGTTTCTTTGACAACTTTGCACAATGTGAAGATGCTCGAGATTTTAGTTTTTGAGAAGAAAATCCTTTTTGAGCTCAATGGGCAACGTTTGCAGTATGTAGGGTGGCACTCAACAAGGTAATTCCTGAACCTGTCCAATCCCAACCATTAAAGAAAGCTCCAAGGGAAGTGAAAATTTTCATTTTCTTACACAGTTCTATAAATTACTTAAATTTTTTACTATAATTAGTAATGATAATATTTAAGGATTTGAATGCAAATTAAAAGACTGTTTTAAGTATTTGATGTCAAGTGCAGTCAAGGACTCTGTTGGTATAGCACTCTGATTTGGAAGAAAAACTTGATCACTATATCCAGAAATATCAAAGTTTAGCAATACTCAGTGCAACTACAGAAATTATTCAATGAATTACAACTCAAAATTCGAAAACAATATTACATCAGATGATATTGGAGTTGCTGGATTATAGATTCAAGGTGGCTCCACTAAGTACATTAGAGATCTGACTATTCCATTCAAAAGTAATCTTGCAGATCAACTGCAGCCTTAACTCTCAGGAGACTCGGATTCAGTTGGGTTTTTAATTATGGGTGTTGAGATTTTCAACTTAGAAGTTTGAACTAGTAAATGAAAGAGACTCTAATCTCATAATCTCATTAGTAATATGGAACTTTTTCCAATAATAGACCTAATTTAATATAACAATTCAATTCCTTATTTGAAAATAATAAATTTGATAATATTTTATTTTTTATAAGGAAAAATTAATTTTAACAAAATTAATTCTATCTCATTACAATATTTTTTATCCCTTTTTTCTTACAAACCATTCTTGCAATATCACTGCCTATAGTATAATTTCCGATGACACCAACATTATTGAATAGACTTTTGATTCCAATCAAAACTCTGAGATCGGCCTCCAACATGGAAAAAAAAAGAAGGAAAATTACAATTTTCAATGAATACAAAACACAAATTGGGACAATATTATATATACTAGGTCATGAGTCCCTGTATCTTTAGTTGTTTTCTTCTCTCCGCACCCACGAGCATTGAGAATTACGTGGGACCTCTACGGGCTGTGGAAGACTATGACCAAAACATCAATACTAAACTTCAAGACTAATGGCGAAAATCAATCTTCTTCGCACATGTATGTCTTTACAATTGGTATCAGAGCTTACCATACAGATCCATTGTGTTCCAGATCTCTGTATGGATATTAAAGTTTGGTTGAGACCCTAAGAATGTAAAAAGTCTAATAATTGGTATCAGAGCCTACCATACAGACCTAGGATCAATGGAAACTGATTGTAGAGACCCGTAATGACTGATTGGATTGAAAGAGAAAAATTTCTTAGATCCTGGATTGAATCTATCGGAGATTTTTCATCGACGAAATTTTTTGACCGATGAAATGTAACAAACTATATACCACTGGAAAGAGCTCAGAGAGACGGTGACAACAATATAAATTGTTGTCACGCGATAGCAGTAGGTGGGAGTGAATCTCACTCGCAGGAGAAAAAAAAAATTTACGACAGGTTGACCCAGTCATCACCGGGTCAACGCGAAAACCCTAACTGGTTGGTTTAGCCCCGATTTGACTTGAACCAAGTTAACTCGGGGACTGACCCACCTGTCACATGTGTGACCCGGCTAAGGGTTGAATTGACCCGGTCAACTGCCCGATAACATGGCCAGCGGACCCGTTTGGCTGACTCGATAACCCAAAAAATTTACCCAGATACCCGACCCAAAACCTGAATTTTTTACTCAATGCCTGAAACTTTGAACTGGTTGGACCGTTGCTTGAACAAATGGTCGGTTCGGTGAACCAATGCACTGGTTTATCCCCTGATTTATCCCATGCCAGACCAGGCGTTCCGTCTATAGGAATCTTTCAAAAAAATATTTAATATATATTCGATTCGGTTCGAACCAAGCCAAGCCAGCCCAAAGCGATAGAGGCATTCCCTCAGCCCCTTCTGGTCGGACATAGAAGGGCCCACACCCAAAAAAAAAGGCGGAGAAAAACCTACCAGTGGATTCAAATCGTCTCCTCCCTGAGATTTAGGAAGGAGGGATGGCGGCCTGGATGGATGGCCGCCACCTGGCTCTCGGGTGAATCTGAGTCATCCATCGGAGCCGACACCCCAGCCGACAAGCTGAGCCGACAGGGGTGTCGGCTGGGATGGATGGCTTGGATTCACCCGAGAGTCAGGTGTCGGCCATCCATTCAGGCTGCCGCATCTCCTCCCGAATCTCAGGGAGGAGACGATGTGGATCCACCTGAAGCAACCGAGGCATCCACCTCAGTCCCTTTTGGTCGAACACAGAAGGGCCCACACCAAAAATAAATAAATAAATAAGGCACAGAAATACTAAGGAGAAGAGACCAAGGCAAATCTGCTCCGGCCAATCCATTTGGACAGGCCAAGCACAATTGTACGAACCAAAAAAAATGGTTAAAAAACTGGGCACCATAGAAAAGGGAAGCAAATCTCCCGAAATAAACACCTCAGTCGGTGCATATCGCCCAGATTCGGTACCCCGAAATGCCAAAGCGATCCCAACAAGGTAAGGAGAAAAATTTAAGTTCGACAATCGACCGAGGCATTCACCACAGTCAAAACACATTATCTAGCTCTGACCCTTTTTCCAAAAGGCCGAGGCATATTGGTTGAAATGAACGACTTGATCTTCGCAAAATCAAAAGAAAGAAGTGGTCACGTGCAACCACTACCAATGCATCTAAGACTTTTCAACTAAAGACCGATGTAAATTGACCAAGTAGCCACCTCACCCATAACACATCGGCCAGTTCAAAGGAACCAAAAGACGGAATTGGTCAAGTGCAAAACCACTTTGCACGCATCAAACCCGTCTCACCAGAAGACCGATGCAAATTGATCAAAGCATTCAAATCAGTCTATTTGCATCGAGAGACCAAAGTAGTCGAGTGTTAGAGCAATTCGGATCCAAATCCTCTCCTCCCCTCCTCCTCAGCTCCTATTCCATCGAACCATTGAAGTGTGAGCCGGCTCGAACTCCAACACACTCCAATAATTGAATGGAGTGGGAACCGGGGAGGCAGGGAGGAGAGGATTTGGTTCCAACTCTCATGCCTCAAGACTTCTTCAAATTGGATGTGGCAGTAGCATGAATCAATAAAAAATCGAAAGTGGTCACATCGATCAGTCAAAAATGAAAACTTCAGGCAGTCACGTGTTGAACGGCATCCCCAGCCTCAAGCTTTTTCATCAAAAGACCGAAGTGAATTGGCCGAAGTGGTGACATTGATCAATTGGAGATCAAGATTCCGAGGCAATCATGTGCAAGAAGGCGTCCCACCCCTCAAGCTTTTTCATCGAAGGACCGATGTGAATTGGCCGAAGCGGCTACATCAGTCAGTCAAGAATCAAAAACTCCGAAACAGTCATTCATACCATCTCCCTTGAATAAGCCAAGGCAAATGGCCTCAAGGGCTCATATCACCGTGAGTTATCAAACAAGACTCCCCTCCTCAACAAAGCAGAGAAAACTCGCCCAAGGAAGGTAGCAGGAGGGGAATACCCCATCCCATAAATTTTTTTTCTTTTCTTTTCTTTGCTAGCTCATTTCTCTCTTGCAGAAGCAAAGGAGCAACGAAACAACTGTTAGGGGTAAATATAAACCCTCGAATGGACACACGACATGTGCACTAAGGTTCGGTAGGCTGAGCTACACCTAATATTATATCTTAGTGATGATCATCGCTCATCACAGACTTGGTTCTAAATTTCAGGTATCAGACATGATATCGACCATGTTCAAAATCAATCCGATCTTGATTGATATACAGATCCAATGGAAACCGATATGTATCCGATCCATAATAAAATAAATTAAGACAGACTGAGATTGGGGATCGGCCTGTTCCAAAACAGATGCAAATCGGCGGATCCAATATTGATAGCTTGACCCTTGGTCACAGAGGATTTCCGCTCAGTACCCATTAATAAGTGAAAAGTTCAAGTTGATCCTGTTATTGGGTGCAGACGTGCCAATTTGTGAGTTGTAGCAATGTTGGAATTGTTCTGATTCCTGTCTCCTTATATTTTCCTTACTGATTTAGACTAAAATAATAATCTCAGTTGGGAACATTCCAAAAAGTGAAAAATCCTATCTTAACCATTTCCAACCACCAAATGTGCCACGAAAGATTAAAGAGCATACGAATTTGTGCAGAGACGGGTAATAGCAATGTACTAATGGCATTAAGCATACATCCCCAACAGAAACAGACAAGTTATTACAGAAATGGGATTAACAAAAGAGCGTATGATTTGGACTGGTATAGAAAGCTGGATGGAGTTCTCTTATTAATAGTTCACCTATGATATTACAAGTACCCTAGGCACACTAACCAGTAATCTTTATGGCATTTAAAATCCATCCGCTACCACACTAAGAAGACTAAGCAACAGCACCAAAAGCTTGGAGGACTTATCCCTTCCCATCGTTCACAAGCCAAAAAGAGGTCTCACAACACTCCTTCTAAAGGGATTCCATCAAGATGATGAATTGGATGCAGAACAGGAAATAGTTTGCAAATGTGAAAGAAAATAAATGACTATAAATAATGATTTTAACCAAAGGAATGTTTTAGGGAACCTGCATCCTATCAAGAGTATTCATTCCCCTGAACAAATACAAGATCAAGGAAAGAAAATAGTGACTCAAAATTTGAAAGGGCAAAAAATCGATGAAAGCGAGGCTTTAACCTTAAAAGTAAATGAGGTTATGGAATCAGATAATCATCTTCTGTTAAATCTAGACTTTCCCATCAGGTTCACTGGCCTCAGATCCACCAACTTTTTGCGGTCTAGTGTTGGGTAATGAATGACTCCGACGTTCTTTACCTCCTGGTTTAGATGATGCATTGCCATACCAGATCATCCCTAATACTGCTATGAACATACCAAGAACGACTTGTAAATTCAAACCTTCTTTCCCAAAGAAAAAGAATCCCAAAATCAAGACAAGTATAGTCTTCATGTGACCAAGGACTTGGAAGGTCACAGCTGTGAATCTGCCGATGCAGATAAATTGGCTGAGGTTGGTCCCTACTGCGATTGTGCATGACGACATGATGAACAACTGCATACAGCAGAAAAAAATTTTGGTGTCAAGTACTAGAAGAAACTGCAGATGCTCACATATGCACATATAGAAGCATGTCTAGGTTTATTCAGCAGTAAGAACAGCGAATAGATAAGCATAAACAAATCGAGCACAATTCGTACCACTATTTCTTCATTTTTTTAATAAATACTTCATGCCACGTGGTGCCTTTAACGGATAAGCATGGATCTATTCATAATGAATTGCCCAACACAACGTATAAACACAATCAACTTCATTTACATTCATTTCTTGGCCTACTGATAGTACAATTAACAGGACAAGTAACAACACTAGATGTTCAAAATCAGAGCAATTCGGTACCATAGGGCCATAGGCCTCCAACATTGTATGGTTTGGCTGAACTACCAAACTGGAATAGACCAAAAAGTCAAACCCATGATATATGCCTATGTTCAAATGGGCATCTAGAATACTAGGATATAAACTGTAACCCATACACGGTAATTTTGAAGCAAAAGATATATGTTTACAAACTGTACATGTTGGGTTAGAAGCTTCTGCCAATTTGCACATTGCACCCGAAAATGTTCAAGGATAGCAAACATAAGTTGCATTGTAGCCAACTAGAGCCATCTTAAAACAGTTCTCCATATAATGTATCAAAAATAAAAATTTTGAAGGAAAAAAAAAAAAAAAAAACACTTACACTTACAGAGGGAGAGAGTCAGTAAAAGAATTTTAAACCACAAAATGCAATTGTCCAGTTATTATTTATTATATGCAAGTAGCACATACCACAGAGACAATATTATAGGCATAGGTGTCAACTCTTTTATTCGTCAACCAGTAATCCAGAAATGGCCCCAGCAACAGCAGCGAAGCAGCCTGAACTGGTGCAGTATGGCCTAGTAGGTTGAAAGATCCAAGTGAATACTTCCTTTGGAGGTAATGTACATACTGCACAGACAAAATAAGCATAGTCACAAGACAGAGTAATAGCATTTATAGTTTTAGAATTCAACTGCCAAAAGAGATTTATGTAATCTTATTTTCAGCATTAACTTACATACTGTTGCAGAGCAGTGCTCCATACTGCCACAAAGGCAGCAATGAAGCCTCTAGTATTAACACTCACGTCAGTGATAGTGCATACTCCAACACCCAGTAGAACCACTAATATGCTAAGTTTTGTATCTCTGGAGTATCGAATCTTGTCCAGGACAACTTCAAGAAGGCAGGATACAGGGATCATACTCAACTTTGCAATCTAACAATTTTTAATGCACAGTATTTTAGGAGGCAATTTTCAACAATTCCAATCAATAAATAAAATAAAAAAAACAGTAATCCACCAGAACTAACCTGATAAAATCCCACAGAATTCCACATTAGACTCACATTCATTCCAACAATGGAGAAGTTGGCGAATAAGACAAATTTTAAAAGCTCAGGTAGCGGTAGATGGGAGGGCTGGATATACCCTAGCCAGCGGAGAACAAGAGTCATCAAGGTGGTTGTCGCAAAGTGCAAACCAGTTAATGTTGTGGCTGCAGGAGGTACATAAGACCAATTTCAGGATTAGTAACAGGAAAACCACTAACAACTTGAGACAAATAACTACAAAATATGGTGCAATCATTGACCAACTAAACCAGCAAAAAAGAGGTTCAATAACAAGAAGTCCAATGACAACATTTCAAATAATCACCACTCCAAAAGATAATTAAAAAAAAATGAAGAAGAAGAAAGGATAACTCATTAAACATTTCAAATAATCACCACTCCAAAAGGAACTTGATAAACAAAAGTAAGACATGCATTTTTTTAGGTTAGTTAGCTCATGGAAAAGTACTGGAAACAATAATTTTGTATGCCCGATTGCCGGTAGGAAACATGAGAACTTTAATCGAAATCATTATGAAAGAAGAACAATCACCACTAGGGATAATAAATCAACTTCCTCCAAATACGTGAAATAGAAATTCGCTTTACAACCGAAGAATTCTTGGTACAGCAACCAAGGACTTGATGTATTAGGAATGAAACAGAAGCCGCAATATAAACTAATCAAAAGAGAGAGAGAGAGAGAGAGTTGACGAAGAATACCGAAGCTAAAACCGTAGGTGGCCATTAAGGCTTTATTGACAATGATGATCCCAACGGAAGTGACGACATTGAACATCCATGAGGCTGCATCTACAGCAGCCTTCCTGTCAGACTTGCTGGCTGGGGCCATTTTCCTTTAAGCGTCTTCAGTGGTATTTAGTTATTTACCGTACCTTCTCCATCAAATAAGAAGCGAAATCGAATGTTTTGATTCTTAGAAACTAAAACCTTTCCAATTTTCCTTTTCTTCCAACTGTTCTTGTCAACTGGAATGAAAACGTGAAAGTAAAACGAAGGAAAGCAAGAATTACGAAGACGTCAGAAACTTCAAAGAATTCTTCAATGAATCATTCATAGATCCCAACCAAATCCATGCGAATTACTTCTCATGGAACTGAACCACAGAAATTAAAAGATAAGCACTGGATCGAATCGAACCTGAATAACAAGGATTAAAGCTGGAGCCTGTAAAACCGATCTGAGATCCAAAGAAGAGAATTAGGGTTTCTGAAATCCAAAATGCAAAAGCAAAAATTGAGATCCAGCAGTCGTGCTTCGGACGATCGCCGTTAGTGAAGGACGTCGTCCCTCTCGGCTCTCCCTTCCCCTGTTCAACCTCACTCTCCGAGCGCTTTTACAAATAAGTCCTCCTCAACCTAAGGACGGCCGTGTACTATTTTATAGTTGGAGCTGAGGCCTCCGGGTCAGTTCTCACGGGCTCAGCATTTAATGAGTCCGAGTCCGAATCCAAACCCGAATCTGGAAAGTCCAAGCGTCCTTCTCCTTCTCGGGTCACTTTGAGTAACAATCACGTGTGTAATTCCCAAGTAAGACAAACGTAAATATAATACTTACTAAATAATTTAAATTAAAAATTAATAATAATAAAATATACCAAATGGGTGGTCCTGAATCTCCAATCCTGTTCAATGCTCACATGCCGGCTGTCCTCCACCCTTTTTGGGGCCGTGCCTCTTGGGATGCACGTTAGCAAAGTTACTTCCGTGAATATAGGTTTTTGTGTTCCCTTTTAGCCCCGTCCAGCTGTCCAATTCAGATTGGACGGATTAAAATGATAAGATACGTATATCAATTTATTAATATGCTCATCTTTTGAATAGAGCCCGTCCGATCAATGCCGAAACTCATTCGACATTGGAGACAATCTCTGTCCTCGATATCAGATGGAAACACGGCTGTCGAACCTGATGCATGTTCCTTCTGGATCCCTTCCTTCTTACCATTGTTAATGACTTTATAATAGAATTTAATTACATTTATGATAAAATACTTAGCATAAAAAGGTGTGAATATTTAAAACCTCAAAGTTTGCTGATTAAATGATTAATTAATAATCATTAATGTCAGTATACGATTGTGCACCAAAAAATCATACCTATACTATAGTTTTTTTTGTGGAAAAAAATCAACTATCCCCCAAAATAGTTTCAAAACATCACATATTACTCACATCTTTCAAAAAAACATCAATTACACTCAAGTAACTGACGGAGGAGACTAAAATCACTGTTAGACATTTTTATCATTTTTGCTTTTTATTGAAAATTTTTAAAAACTAATAAAATGAATAATATAACCCTTCACATTTTCATTCTCCCCTCTTTCTTCTCTTTCATCGTTCTCACCTCACAACACTCCCTTGTTTCTGGTTGCTGTGTTTTGTTCAGATTTCCTCATATCCACACTACTTTAACCTTCTTTTGTCTCCACTGAAATAATCAGAAAATTTCAGAATTTTCGAGGAGAAGACAAATAAATTCAAGAAGAACCAGAAACTCTATCTTCTCCGATCTACAACTCCCTCCTCTCCTTTCCTTTTTGCGATCCTTGTTGCTCTTTGTTGGACCCAAGCTATGAAGAATCAAGAAAGAATCCGACTTCGACTCTCACTTCATAACTTCTATTCAGATAAAAGAAAAAAGAAAAAAGCAGAGAGAGAATGGCTCCTGTTGTTGATTTGCTGCCCTAGGAATATGATAACTCTGAAAACACGATACCTCTTCCTCCTCTCAAAAGACAATACTATCTACTTCGTTCTCGGTAAAATTAAACCAAAACCTGCTTCTTCTTTGCATTTTTTCTTCCTTCCCATTTCTCTCTCTTCTTTAACTGATCCTGCTGCATCTTCCAACGAAAACACATCGCCCATGATTGCTTTCAATCTGCCCCCAAATCGTCAATGCCTGCATTTTGACTGAAGCAATCTTGTTGCATTTCCTAATCTTAACATTTTTCCCTTCTTTCTTCTATCTGGTAAACCTTTACCTTTTGTCTATTCAGATGATTTTAATGCATCTCTTTGCTCAAACTTCAATTACAAGCATATAATATGTATTTCTTATGCCTTGGGAGGTTGTTTTTGGCTTCATTTCTCATTTCGTGGTGGAGAGGAGAGAGGAGAGAGGAGAGAGGGGGGTCTGGTTTTTGGATAGGACTTGGGAGGAGAGCAGTGCTTTTGGTCTGACTGGTATGGATGGGCGAAGGAAAAAATGTAGAGATAATGGAGAGCATGCAAGGGAACAGGTGGAGGTTTAGAGTTGGATGTGTTTTGATGTTCAGCCATTTGTCTGTTACTCCACTTTCTACTATCTATGTCTCTGGTTTCTTCGATTTTATCTCCTCCAATTTTGTCTCTGGTTTCTTCGGTTTTATCTCCTCCAATTTCTGGATGGTGTTGGCACGTGGTATGTCTGTTTAGATCATGGAAATATAGGGTTGCACTACACACAAACAGATGTAGAGATACAGAGATAAGATTGGAATTAAATCAAGATTTGATCTTTTGAAATAGTGAAGAACAGATTGGATAAGGATGATAAGAAACTGAAATTAAATCTGAGTTGGGTTGGGAATTTAAAACAAGATTTAGTAAAAGTACAAACGATGTTCTTGAGACTGATGGGAAGGGAGAGCAGACCGCCATCGTTGGTGAAAAGAAAAAACCCAAAACCCTCATTGGTTGTCATACTGGTCATCTCACTTGCCAGCGACTCTATCTATCGAGTTCCTTCTCGTCTCCTTCGCTCTACGGTGTGGGATGGCAAAGGCAGCAGTGGTGTGTGCGGGGTGGAGAGAGAGAGAGAGAGGGAGGGGCGTGCAAGAGGGTGGAGAGAAGCTATGATGGGTAGTGAGAGAGAGGGTAAAAAGGTCTTTCAACTTATCTGTTAGGGTATTATTATCCAATTAAAATTTATTTTTGGATGACATCAGCAACTAACGGAATTGGTTAAATGGAGTGGATTTATTTGATTAACAGTGGTAAATGTTTGGGTGATAGTTGATGTTTTTTGAAAGGTGTGGGTGGTAGGTGATGTTTTGAAACTATTATGGGGGGTAGCTGATTTTTTTTCTTTTTTCTTTTTTTAGTTTTTTCTTTTGAGTAGAGATCCAAAATTGTATTGAAGAGAAAAGAAGAAAATACAAAGCACCCTAATAGGGTATTGTTATGGGGGGAAAAACATCATTCAATGAAAATCTTACACGTGACACCCAAAATCATATAGACCGACCAGACGTGATAAAGGGCTGCTCGGCCTTGCATGCTCAGAGTCACAGTTCTATTCGGATACTTTTCTCGGGCGGAGGCACAGTCCTATTAGGACACGGTTCATGGTCAGAGGTATAATCCTATTGGGTTACGTTTCTCGGTTAGAGCCCTGAGTCCTAAGGCGAATAGGTTACGTCATATGAGTCATTCTCCTAGTACTGTACGTTGTCGATCATCACGGTCATATGACCACTCGTATGGTAACACGTGTCAGTCTTACTGCTGACCGACTTAGTTTCCTTGGCTACAGTCTCCCACTCTGGTTCGGAGTCTATGACCTAGGCGTCCCTCAAAACGACACCTGGTAGTTCTATTGGCGATCTACTTCCCTGAGTCTTTGTACTTCCATGCTTCTTCCCAATCTCTATAAGAATAAGATGAATCTCCAAGGTAGCACACACTCACAATATCACTATTCACTCTCAATTCTTTCATACGCTCAAACTCTCTCATCGTTCCCCTCTTTCTCTAAACTGGAGATAGTTTTTTACTGTCTTGACCGTTTACATTGGGAATCTGACTTAGGCATCGGAGTGTATCCGGGGCTTAGTCGCCCAATTCCCTTGTTTAACTTCTGTGATTGCAAGTCGTTCGGATAGCAGACTGGCAGGCGATTTCCAACCGTAATAGGTGTGAAACCCCCACCTTTGGCAATGCCATCAGCAGAGGCCACCCCGGATGAACCAACAATACCAAACTTTATGAAAACGATACATATTTATACAAAAGAAACCTTACAATCTATTAAAAAAAAAAAATATATATATATATATATATATATACAAAATCATCATCTCATTATGGATTTGAAAGTGACATAGATAATTCCTTTACAGGTGTTAAGGATAATCCTGCAAGAAGTGCTAGGTAACCGTTCCTATGTCTGTTTGAAGTTTATATTTTAAAATTTGTAATTTCAAACTCATGTGATTAGTTCATTGGATCACTCCACATATTTATTTCCTTTAATTACTCTATAAATTTATCTTCTTAAATTACTTTACATATTTATCTTCTTAATTCACTTTACATATTTATCTCTTTAAATCATTATACATATTTATCTTCTTAAATCACTCCACAGATACAAATCATGAAGACTTCACAGATTCCAAGCATGGACAGAATTTCTTTATTCTAAATTCTTATAATTAGTAGAAAAATGTTTTTTTATTTATTTTTTATTTATTTTTTATTTATTTTTTACTTTTTAAATGTACCATTTAATACACTAAATGCATATCATGCAAGTATAATACCTTACAATATTAAAAATATATAAAAATAAAAAAAACACGAATTTTCCTTTGTTTATGTACTAGTTTGTAAAAAGTCGTCTTATTCGGCTCAATAACATTGTTCACGTATTATTCGTGTATAATACACGAACTTACTAACTATGATCCACTATGACCCATACCATACCCAAACCCATAAAGGGGTCAAAGTTGGGCCTGAACTCATTGATTGGACCATGATGCACCGTTTAGCCTGAGAACGAATCAGATCGAAATAGTATTGGTCGTGTTTTGAGTTTAGGTATAGCATATTCTACCGTTCCCAGTCCAATTCAGACTAGCTCGATAAGAGCCCAAAAATTAGACCGATGAGTCCAAACCCGATAATGATCCGGACCAGACCAATTATATTGAATAATAAGCCTCACTGTTTCAGCCTTAATAGGTTTCCTACAGGACTTTTAACTAGACCTAGACCGAACCTGTCACACCCCAATTCCGGCTGAACCAGAAGTGTGAGTGAACCGGCTCTAAACCACGGTTCACATCAGGATCTCAATAGACCGTGTCAACCAATCATTCCCAAGCAATCTAACATAATCAGAGAAAATAATACATAGCAGCGGAAATAATAAATGAGCCGAGAACTAAATTTTAAATAAAATAATATCCAAGTTATTCCATCATTCATCAAATTTAAATAATTTTATTACAATATTTATCAGAAATTAAACCCAAGTCACTGTGAGTAGACACAGAACGAGCACTCGCATGACACATCATGCTCGTCATCATCTGCTTGGGTATCCATGGCAGCAACCGTACCATAAGCGGGAGCAGTCATGAAGTCATCAACGGTGTATCCTGCATTCAAATCTGAAAAGAATACAGATATATCTGGTGAGCTCACAACTTAACTCAGTAAGTACAAAACCAATGCAACAGTACAAAATGCATGAGATAACATTACAATTTGGGCCAGGTATAACTTGCAAATGTGCTATGGTGAGGTTTGGCGGCCACCGCACCTCCATGCACGAAAGTGTGAGCACACCCAACAGTCAGGCACCTACCACACTACTGCTGTTGCCCCACATCACTCACTTCGGTATGGAGATAGGACTCGAGTCTGGCGGGCAGGAAGAACCACAATCCCACGTCCTCCCCCTGATACCCCAATACCGTACCAATACCTAAACCCCTATTGGCAAGGGCTTGCAAGTGGGATCTGTTTCTAACCAATCCTAGATGTCGATACAGCATCAATAGCCTCACCCCAGCACGGCTCCCTATGACCCAGAGATAGGGCTCGAGTCCCGCGGGGCGGGAAGAACCACAATCCCACGTCCTCCCCCTGATACCTTAGACATACCAAGCCTGCTAAGGTAAAGGCTAAACGAGGAAAGGTGTTAGCTGTGGACATATCCAGGGCACATCCCCTTTACATTCCACACACTAACGAAAACCATACACATGCCTAAACATACAACAATCCTAGCATATGAAATGCATGAAGATATAATAATTAAAAGCACAACTACATGGCATGTGAGATGCACAAACAACAAGCAAGGAATATTTACAATAACAGAATTATACTTCAAGGTTTACTGTTGTAGTTATTTAGGTTTAGGGTCTTGTTCCTTACCTGACGCGTGACAATGATCCGATTGAGCGTCAGAAAGCTCACTCACAGCTTCTACAGGTCCTACATAACCACATTCCTATGTTAGAATTCATTTACTAAAGCTTCAGGGGTCGGAACCAGGTTTGGCCAAGCAACCCAAGCTCGGAAACCTATACCGGTTGCAGGTACCGGTCTCACCATAGTGAGACCGGTATGGTGCAGCCGGTATGTATACCGGCTGCACCATACCGGTTGCACCAACTGCAACCGGTATGTGCGACCGGTACATACCGGTTGCACTTACCGGTCTCACTCAGATCTCACTGAGTGAGACCTGTATGTGCCTGCGGTGCATACCGCTAGGCCATACCGCTGGACTCATAGTCCATCCGGTATACCCTGCGGTTTGGATCTGAGAGTGAGATCTCAGATCTCCCCTCCTTTTCGGCTAACCGATAGGTCTCCATAGGGTTTCCCTTACATTTTCCAAGTCTAAACCCTTTCTAGGCCTTCGAATCTCGGCTATATTGCCGTATGATCCTAGATTAGATTCGAATGAGGGAGAACATTGGGAGCCATTCTCCCTATTAGATCTTTACGCCGCTTCGCGGCTTCGATCCGGCCTCAATAATAAAACTTAACAACGCAGAGCACTTACCGGCGTAGTCGGTTGGCGGTGTGCTCTTCCTTCCTGGGCGGGGCTACCTCCTTCCTCGCTCCTTTCTCAGATCTTCTCCAGACAGTGAGAATGTTTGAGAAGGAGGAATGGACTGTCTCCTTCTCTATTAATAGAGGGAGACCGTCCAAGGAAGGTTTCTCCTCAGAATGGAAACTTTTCGAGTTTCCATTCTGAGAGATAGACCTTTCGGAGCCTGTCAAAGAGAATACCGGTTGCACATACCGGTTGGAGTCCTTGCCACCGGTATAGTCCAACCGGTATACCATACCGCTGGCACCATACCGGTTGCACCATCGTGTCTGCGGTATGGTGAAGCCGGTATGGCCTAAGAGCATTTCTATGCTCATACCGGATGCACATACCGGTTGCACTATACTGCAACCGATATAGTGAGACCGGTATGAGATTTTAGGCATTTTTTTACAGATTTCATACCTGAACTTTGAGTGGTTCGTCACTCGGCTTCACCTTCCGGTCCAGTTATAATTAGAGCACCTGCCAACACATAAAACCATGGTTTAGACCCGATTTTAGAACACGGTTCTTACAGAACCGAACTTATACAAGTCCGATAAGAAACCAAAACCAAACCATCCTGGTTATTACCATTCACTATGTAACTCATCCTGCCCGAACTTCTTATTGAGCATGTTTCGGACTGATTCTATAAAACCCGACACTGACTTGGCCCGAACCAAAACTAACTCAAACCGCCCCACTAGCACCCTTGCATACTCATTAGTGTATCCAATGGAGTGTGGACTAAGCAAATCCATCATAAATTGGAGGAGGACTTCTATTGCTAATTGACATATGATTTGTTGGAAGTTATAACTCCATAAAGTTTCAAAGCCAATGTACTAGTAAACACCTAATTTTTGGCAAGATGCCTAATCACATTAATCTTCCCCCACAATAATTAATTATGATTTAAAATGCTTAACTAAAGTGGTCTAGGGTGGAATTAAAAATTCCTCTTAAAGAAAAACCATTAAAAAGCTCACAAAGTTAAAAAGCATTGGGTTGGAGTGGAAGGGTGGGTTTTGTAACTTCTATGCATAATCTTATTAAATATTAATCAATGTTAACTTGGTCCACTTTATTAAGTATACAAATCTAGAGATGTAAACGGATCAAATTCAAACTGAATATATCACTATTCGAATCCGAAGCTGTTTACCAAGTACTTTATTTGAATCCGATCCGAAATCAGTTGGATGTATAAAAAAATAAATCCAAATCCGAATTCTATTAAAATCCAATTTGAGTCTAGAAGTATACACCACACTATTTTTGAAATGTATGTACATAAAATAATCATCCAAAAATATAAAATTACAACTTTGTTCTCTACTTCTCACAATTTCTCATATTATAATAATAATAAGGTCGAAAGGTCGTAGCCGATATGATTAAAAAAGAACAAGACACGAATCGGCCTCCATTGATTTTGATGTTAACAGCATGGTTTTAGTTCATGGTATTGGAACAGGTATCGGTATTGGATACGGGTATCAACCAATATCGATTAGGTATTAACCATTATGTTTATGTAGCATACCATTTTGGTATCGGTACATGTTCGGCCTATATTGGTCAATATTAATCAGGTACCGATCAGTTATAGATACCCATTCCAATTCAGTCAAATGATATCGTATTGATCAGATATCCATATCGGTTCCGAAGATTAATTTTTCATAGATATTTTTATTGAAGATTAATTTTTCTTGCTTGTAAAAGAAAGATTAACAAAAAATGAATGACAAAAAAAAAGGTAGTGAAGCAGATTGGTATTTAACCAACATTTAATCAGCATAAAAAAATAAAAATAAATAAAAAAAAAAGAACAATTACAAAGTCAACCGCAACTGTTAGGCTTCTTAGCTTCATCTTCGAAAACGGATTCAAATCGTTTCCTCCGAGATTTAGGGAGGAGGAATGGTGGCCTAGATGGATGGTTGTCACCTGGCTCTCGGGTGAATTCGAGCCATCCATCCGAGCCGACACCTCAGTCGATAAACTGAACTGACAGGGGGTGTCGACTCAAATGGATGGCTAGGATTCACCAAAGAGTCAGTTGTCGGCCATCCATTTAGGCCACCGCCTCTCCTCCCGAATCTCAGAGAGGAAACGATGTGGATCCCTTCGAAAACATCTTCGCCATTAATGTTGCAGAAGCCTGCTTTACATGATTTGACTCATGAGGACGTGATCAACATGATCATTCTGAATTTAATATTGCAGATGTCTTCTTGGCTCTACACTAACTCCTTTTTTTGTAAACTTGAACGTGGGAACTAAGAAGCGTATGAACTGATGAATTATTGAAGTGGGGCCCTTTTAACCCCAAAAAAAAAAAAAAAAAAGTGGGACCCCACCTTACATTGTAGTGTAGTAGTGAATGCTACCCGTAACATATCAGATCCAAATAAAAAAGATAATTTACACCGAAGATATCTGAAGATATCTGACATTTTGAGAAATCATACTAAAGGTACCTCACGTTTCAAAAATCATATCAGAGATACCTTACGTTTCAAAAATCATACCAGAGGTACTTCTCATATTTCCAACATCAACCCTATCGAACGTTGGCATCTTCCTAGGTAACCATTAGATCTACCTCAAACTTTCAGGGACTGATCGTTTCTTGTTAAACTACCCTTATTTGGTGCCTGATCATCGGTACACTCGTTGAAAAAACGACAATTTGGGGTGCAAAGTTTTCACCAGAGGTGTATACCATAATCGAGATTTGTGACTTAGTGATGAGCAACCGCCAATGAAGAAGGGTCACAGGAGAGGACAAGGGCAGGAGAGGAGATGGGCAATTGAAACAGCGATGAGCACATGGGAATCGGAGTGGTGAGTCGTTGCGACAACAGGATGATGAACTAAAGGGGACCAAGAAAGTTATACTAAGAAGGGTAAATTTGAAAATACAAAAATAGAAGGTATCCCAAATATAATATTTTTGAAACATCAAGTACTTTTGGTATAATTTCTCAAAACATCAGTTATCTCTAGTATGATTTTTAAAACGTAAAATACCTCTGACATAATTTACCCAAATAAAAATAATCAGATGTTTAGATTGTTTTCGGATGAAAATATCCTTGGATTCCAACATTTTCAGGGTTTATAATTCGAGATAACATAGAATACATTCTTAACATAGAATGAGAACATGCTAAAGAACGATGTGTTTTCGTTCTGAACTCAGAATGCAGAATCGACTAAAGAACACATTCCAGAATGGTACGTGTTCTTTATCTCATTCCATGATCCATGAAAAATGAATATCAAACACTGTTTTTGTCACCTCAGAAGATGTTCTTGACTTAGATTGCATACAATAATTAATACTCTTGTCCAAATTGAGCCCACATTTTTCCTTATATTCAAAAATAAAATAAAAAGGTTAAAATTAAAAAGCAAAAAAGACTTCACTACTAATAAAATCAGTTTTCCATATAACAGCAGCAATACTACTAACAAAAATGGATTTAGTTCCAAAGTATTATATGCACACCTCAATTTGATTGTCAATCTCACTGCTATTAAAAAAAGGCCACAACAGCATCTGTACCTCAACCGGAACTTGAATGGAGATTACACATCCCCGTCGGCCAGACCAAGTTTTGTCTATATAATCCTTGTCCCCACACTACTAAATGGGGATGATGACCACCCCTGCCATTCACACTCGAAAGACAGCCTCATTCACTGTACCTTCTTGCGCTTCTGCATCACCAACCACGCATCTGCTTCTGGATCTTGGAATTTTGTGAAGTCTTACCCCCTTTATCCTTGTAGGAATTTCTGGAGGCAAAGGCCTTCCGTCCCCCCTGAGCTGCAGCTATTGCGCGCCGTCTCTGCTTGTTCAAGCTCTTCATCAATGCATCATCACTTTCATTGATGTCCTGATTATCCTCCTGAAACAAAAGGAATGTAAATGCCTAGACCTTACAATAGTATGTTGCCATTGGGGCTGGAGGTATGGGGGTGTGTGGTGTAGCACGGGAGACAGGAGGGGGAAGGTGGTATGCAGTCAGAAGATGAAACAACACACTGAAGTTACAAATGAACATGTTTTCTCTTCCCCATGGAAAGGCGAAAGGAATCATCACATTGTTCATAAAGAAATTTAATGTCCGTGTGCTTGCTCTTTCACTTAATAAACATCATACATGAAAAATGAGCCTTTCAGTCTATTTATCCATCTACCTATATCTCTATTTTCACTCCCATGAGCTCTATTTATATTATGTGTTACTCCCTTGTGCTCTAGCTATACCTAAGTGTTTAAATTGGTAACTCTTTGTCATACTTGACCAAATCATAAGCAGGCATGACTGAAATGAGAGCAAAATATATGCCCATCCATCCAGATAGAGCCAGATATATTTTCTACCTATTCTGTGTTCACCGTTTTGGCCAAGAAATTACATATATATACCTTCTATTTCATAAATAAAATATTTCTCATAGAATACCAAATATTCAGCATATATGAACCCTTTTGCTGCAGCTATCTATTGGGAGAATCCCTATCACTACAACACTGATTGGACACTACATAATTTATGCCATCTGGAGTGTAAAAAATCAAAGAAACAATGCATTAATGATTAAATTTAAAATCCATGCAACCTAACCTTAAGCTCACATTTAATCGGCAAGTCAACAATTACTTATTAAAGAAAATGAACATGTCGACAATTTGAACATTGGTATAGCAATGGAAAAAAGAAACAGTAGTCTCTTTTATAATCAATTGCAATGGCTTTTTTATCTCTTGTTAATAATATAAATAAATAAAATAAAGATTGCCCAGATCCGATGGGACAAAACCTCATCGATTTTTCTTTTCAAGACTTGGATCATAATACAGATATCTATTTAGTGGAATATGGTACAAGATGTGGCTTTCTCCTAACACAAAAGAAAGAGCTGTTATGCATGCAGAAACTTGATATATGGGTAAATATATTATAACTACTTTAAAATAGATCAGTAGATTCATAAATAGAAAGTCAATGTGTCTATAGGTATGTAAGGCCATAATGGATTCATATGAAAGGGATGTTATTATTTTGTATTTACTCAATTCGATGAGTCACTTCTAAGGGTTCACATCATAATAGTACTAGTTGATGAGAGTTACTTCAGGAACTAAATTAAAGTAGTTTTGTTATTCTCTCAAGTCAAATAAATCAAATAATCTTTTAGATCCAATATTATGTTAAGGAACCAGATCGATTCCATGGCCTTCCACTAAAAATTATTTATCTTCTAACAACTAACTTTTTAATAAAAGGAGATTAGCAGGGCTGCCGGGATTTAAAGTTCATTCCAAATAAGAGCCTTAATGTTGGAAAAAGAACTCAAATCATCAATCAACTCAATCGCAGTAAGAGAAATGAAGACCAACTACCCCTGCTTTAATTGATAACTTTAATCTACATGAATGCAAAGGCAAAATGTATATTTTAAACCATGGTTAAGGAAAGTGGAAGCCATGTGTCCAACATTCAAAATCCATACTTCAACAGATAGCCGTTTATCTACGTGACCTGAACCTCATTTGGAGGGTAAGGGTGGGATTCTTATACTGTTAAACTTAAACTTAAGCGGGAACCTCTTACCCTCCCTGTTGCTCCCCTATACCAGCCCAACAAGTGGCATAGAAGTAGCCCAGTCTATATTAAGTCTTGTTTGGCACCTTCCCAATCCCCAAGCCTCAAATGGAAGTGAAGAAAGATAAACTCTAATCTTTTCTCTCCTTTGCATATGACAATCTCTCTCATGCTTTAGGTAATTTCTTTTTTGAAATTCCACCTGTTGGCTGATTCTCTACCATAGAATATCCTGTTTCTCTGTAAATTAAAGATCTCAACTTGGAAGAATTGCATTCCATTGAATATCAACCATAGATGGTTTTCGATGACATTTTCCTGATTTTGTAGCATCTTCTATCTATGCATTTAGTTTAATCTTTCCATTAGAGTCGACAATTCCATGGCTGAAGTATTTGCTACCCCAATTATTTTGCCCCATTGTATTTTTCTTTTCTCTGCGATAATTGTCGAGAAATAGAGAAAGGGGTCCAGTAAGTTGCCTAAACTGTCTCTCTCCCCCCCCCCCCCCCCCCCCTCTCTCTTCTCCCCCTCCCTCCCTTTATTACAGAGGATTTAGTAATAGCTAGCAATATAGTTTTTTTTTTACATACGCACGGATGAAAATGACATTCAGAAGATAAAGTAACAATTATTCACAAACTTACAAACAAAAAGTTTTGTTCACCCAAGGTAAATTATAAAGAAGAATAGTGCATAAAAACACCCTAGGAGATGAAGCATCATCAGTTAAATAGAAGGATAATGGATGGAAAAAAATACTGGGAGATGAAGCATCATTTGTTCAATAGACATTATGAGCTTTCCAGGCACAAAGTTGACATGAACCTTTCTTCGTACTCTGGCCAAACTCCCCCACCACCTGTTGAGGCCATTTCATTTTTATTTTATTTTTTTGGTGAATTAACTTGGAATGAAGCTTGATCAATGACCAAACTTCTCAGTCTCCCCTCCTTTAAGGATGCCCAAACAAGAAATAAATGTTCTAAACAGAACCGTATTAATTTCACAAACAGGTTATGGAATAAAATATTTATATCTATCATATATAGTAGGATACTCTTATAACTACGACACTCAAAAGCCACCAAGGTCCCAAGAATGGGAGGCAGAAAAACTTTGAACCAAAGCGGGGACCATCTTGAGTGGAAGTAACACAGCTCTCAATTTGCATACCTTCTCATCTGGTTCTGAAGTTTCAGGTCCATTGCACTCAACCGCTTCACAAGAATGCTGATTCCCCTCCATGTCATCCTCTTTGTCACCAAACACCCCGGACAATTCTTGCTGACAGATCAGATAAAAGTAAACACACTACTTTTGGCATATCAATAAAAGAAGAAAGCAAAGGTCAAATTAGCTGCATACCAAGAATCAGACAAATGCATTCAAAGTTTGAATATAATTTTCACTAAACCCAAAAAAAAAAAAAAAACTTTGAAGAAAAAGAAATAGTGCCAGAGATGAAAAAATATAAATTATCACAAACATCATTCATTTGGGTGAAAAGCACCAGTAATGTTCTCACATTGCCAGCTCAAGCTCAACTGTTGTGTGCTGGCATAAAACCTGTAGCCAAATGTTCTAAAACCAAACCATAGTGGAAGACAAACTTCAAGACATGGGTCTAAGAGCAGCCATGCATTTTGGAACCAAATATTGGCCAATCAAGAAGCAAGTTCCTGGAGTGAGGGTAGCCAAGATGACAATGCTAAGACAAATCAGTGGGAAGACTAGAAAAGATTAGCAATGATTGCATGAATAAAATTTAAAGGAAACCTCAACAGATTAAAAGAGGGGAAGGGTAGACTTCAAAAGGTTTGCCTCCAAGTAAACAAAGAGAAGATAGGAAACATGGAAAACCCCAAATTCTTGGAGTGGCTTTGGAGTGTATATACATATAAAGGAGGTACTTTGATAAGCAGGTCACCTAGATACTATGCCCAATGAGAAACTGGTTGAAATACTTCAAGGCTTCACTTTTAGCCAAGTTAAAGGCATTAGTTGTAACTAAAATCAAATTCTTGACTAAAAAACTCTTCAATTCTTCAATTTGCAATCAAAATTAATCTGCAGTGGTAAAAGTAAATGGTTATCAGCTGTCCTGCTCCACAGAGAGAGAGAGAGACAGAGAGAGAGAGGGAGACTTCAGGATTGGGAAAGAAAGTGAGGAGAGTTTTTAGAGGTAAGATGCAAAGAGAAAGTCTTGAGGAATAAAAAAAAACCATCTATAGACACCACGGGTATAAAACCTTGGAGCCTTGACAACTATGTTCAAGACCGATGACTGAACCACTAAAAAGAAATGATAAAGAACAAGTTGCAACTCTCAAAGGGACAAGTAAGGCTAAAGGGGCATGGATTGAAATGGTAAGGAAAAACTAAATTAGTTTCAGTTGAGCAGAAAATCTGACACTAGATGGAGACATCGAGAGAAATACAGAACAGAACAAGATTCATGTACGGGATAAGGCATTAGAGAATAACGATGTTGGTGCAGGACAGGATTCAAGGGTTGTTTATTCAAATCGCAGCCAAATTTTGAAATTCAACTGCTACTCAATAAACAGAACAAAAGTCCTGAAGCAAAGAGGTTGTCTCATTTTGTGCAAGGTCAAATTAGAAGCATGTTAGACTTAAAATCTTAACAGGTTCATTCTTAGATACCAAATAAACAGCCATATGATGGAATACCACCCATGGTGATGATGTTGGTTGCCAACACTTGCTAACTAACAAGACTGGTGACTGAACCGTTAAAAAGAAATGATAGGGAACAAGTTGCAGCTCTCAAAGAGACAGGTAAGGTAAAAAAGGCATGGACTGAAGCAGTAAGGAAAATTTTAATTATTTTCAGTTGAGCAGAAAATTTGGCACTAGATAGAGGCAGGGAAATGACAGAACAGAACAAGTTTCATGTATGGGTCTATTGGATGAATAATGTTGGTGACTAGTAAATGCCCAAAACAGGACTCATTAGTTGTTTATTCAAATCGCAGTCCAATTTCAAAATTCTAGTGCTCCTTAACGACAGAACAGAAGTTCTAATCAAGGAAGTTGTCTTATTTTGTGCAAGGTCAATGTAGAAGCAAGTTAGATTATAATCTCAACGTGACAAGCTCCTTTTACTGCCATCAATTGAATTAAGAGAAGATACATTCACAAAGTCTTTATCCTTGTCCTTTGGCTGTCTTTCTGATATTTAAAGCCAATGTGTAAGAACATCTCGTGAGATGCAAACCTGATCTACTTATCTAAGGGAAGGGGGAGGGAGAAAAGGAGAGGTAAAGGGGGGAGAAAGAGGAAAAACACCAACCAGATCTACTGGCTGCAAGGATTCCGAATCGCTAATGTTAGCTCCACAATCATCAGGGAAGCATGCCCCATCTAAATTTTCAGTGTCATCAGAATCAGAATCTTTCTCACCCCCACATTCAGTGAACTGCAAAAAATTGAATATCAGAAAACTACAGGATAGCACTGTTAATGAAATTATCAGTTACATCTACTAAATAAAAGAGATAGGTAGCAGATTCAAACTATTTTGATAAGAAAACGTCAACGTGTAATATGTAGGACAAATCAGAGGAGTTGGTTTGGAATAAGGACCACCTCCAAGCACCATAAGACCACACCAGGGTAGGCGGGCTTCTTGGGTTTGTAGTGTTTAGGCGAATATTCCTAACTGAATATTTTGGTTGAATGCACCTTTTGCATCTTTGGAAGCTGAGCCTCTGGAATCCCCAGAAGCAGAAGCTGAACCCAAACATACCCAAAGAACACTAAATGTATACCTTCTCGATCTCATCCTGGTCCTTTCTTGTAAACCCACTAGCAGCAAGTTCCTTGTCTAGAGAACCAGCAGATTTTGCAATGGAAGAAAAGCAGGGCCTGCCATTTTCATTCATGTCTGAATCTGACTCATCACATTCATCTGTGTTTTCTTGGAAAGACATGTTGAACCTGAAGCAAGCAGAAATATCAAATAAACAATATATGCAAGACATAATTGCATAGAAAACTGTATTTATTCCTCCTAATCAACAAAAGCGAGTACATGAGGGATATATACTAGTTATAGCTGTAATATAACATAAAACCAAAATATATGCAGGGAATTTCCAAATCATAAACACTGACACTAGACACTATTGTAAGAAAACTAAACAAGAATAAGCGGTTAAACGGTTATTGAAACAAAGAACATTAAAAACAGAAATTTAGTTGGAACATAATCGATGGAGAATGGCTTTCAAATCCTGACAATGAATGGAGTAACAGATTGGCCAGGACCACTAAGCAATTCAAGTTACCAATCACTTATTAAAAGAAATGAATCATGATGGACTTCAAAAAGTAATCATGGCAGAGTAGGCAGACTAAATCATCAAAGTCAAATGCCAAATGACAATGCTTTAAACTGAGTAGTTCTACCATGCGGTCCATGCTAAATGCTAACTTTTCCTAATTTAGTGAGCAAACTTCCCATCACCCAAGCCCCACAACGGAACCCCCCCGATAGTCCTTTTCCATTGTACCCTAAACCATTTTCATTTACACAGTTCACTAACTTCCCTTTTCCTTATCAATCATCTAGTACTACCTTATAACCTTTTCAAAAATCTCCCCCCCCTCTTCTAGTGAGCAGCATTAGATCTGTTTTCTCCCAGAAACCTTAATTTAGCCTCAATTTCATCTTATTAATATTTTACATACATCAACTAAATTTTGTTTGCACTGCTCTAACTTCTGATTACTGATTTCATAATTTAATCCCTCTATTAAGTTCCTTGCTTGAAACAAAAAATATTCTCAAACTTCACATCTAATTTCAATATCAACATTAAAAACCAGCAAGCTTGGCTCTCCATTAGAAGCTTCTCTAAGTGGATCAATCCACCATGTAGTAGTTTAACTGGCATCAGAATTTTATGGATATACAGTCCCTCACCTCTGTTCATGTATCACATGATGAGTTCAGCCAAAACAGAATTTACAATGACTCATAATAGATCTTGAAAAGATTGATGAAGTGTTGAACATTTGATAATGCATGGAAAAAATCACAAACATGTTACGCCACACATTTGAAATGGGCCCTGAAGTTACAACCAAGGTTCTGCCACACAAAACATTAATATCATCTTCAAGAAATTTCATCACTTCAATCACTTACCTCTTTCTGAAGAACTTAAAAATACATTCAACATCACGGTCAAAGTACCTGAAACAGAAGAGCATTTTGACAAAGTGAATGCAACGCTCAAGGAAGGCAAAGGATTTTTTTTTTCTTTTGGGACAGTAAAAAGATAATTTATTAGGCACACTGTAAAAGAAGTGCACACGTCTATTATTAGGTAAATCACCAGGAAAAAAAAGTGTAAAGGTCTATGCCAGACTGGGAGCAATAAGCTACAAAATATGCCCAAAGCATGGTTCTAGGTTTCAATCGAACCTGACCAAAATCTGTGAGTTGTCACAGTTTTGGGCCTGGCCGAAACAAAACCTAGGGTCGAAACCCACACTAAGTTTCAACCCAAGGAGGCCCAGGGTCAAAACCTCGAAACAAGATCCACCACGTCTCGGTTTCGGGCCTAACTGAAACCAGCGTCAAAACCGAGATTTAATTCAGTGGCCCAATACATGTAAACAGCCCATATTTGCCAATCATTCATCTACTGAAGAGAGGTCCAAAATAGAAAATTTGTCTCCACACCCCTTCCTTAGCTAACAAATCAGCAAAGGTGTTGGAAGCTAATGCAGAGGCATGTGCCTGTTTAGATCGAAATGGCCCATGTGACCCAGCCCAACGCAAAACGGCCCAAGCCTGAGTTGGGCTGGTGGGGGTTTAGTTTAGCTATATGGGGATATTCATGTAAGTTGGTCTTTTGATTTATTTATTATTTTGCATATGGATAATGTAGAAATTGGTAGGAGTGTGAGTTCATGTTAAACTTTGAATTCTGTTTTAGTTTTGGATCTCAATCAGGATTAGTTTGGTTTTAATTTCTTTATATATATTTCATGGTACCCATCGAGCTATTGGAACTGAAATGAATGAAATTAAGATTTTCTCATGGGTTGTGAATTGAGTTAGTGCACTATTGGCCGGAGCTTGTCGGCTGCTACTTCCTTCCTTTGCTTTCTCTCAAATCAGGGGTGACCCTACCTCTCCTTATTCTGTTACTTGTCTTCTCTGTTCTCCTTATTCTTTATTTTATTATTCTTCTGTCCTTTTTCTTTCTTCTTTTCCCTGTTCTGTTCTGGCAGTAACAGCAGCCTACAAGGACTGGTGTCAATCTCCCTCAATCCTCCCTCATTTCTTCTCAGATTTAAGAATTATCACATTACCCTTGGGCGACCCTACCTGCAAATTCCCAGCCCAAAACCTTACTGGAACTGAGAGTTTCGAACTGAAACACATACGTGATTCTTTCTCCTCTGTTAGGCTTAGTTTCAGGATTCTTTTATTAATTCTCAGACTTCTGATTTGCTTAACTATTGGTTGAGTTTCAGAGAACTTTGAGTTAACTTAAGTCCAGATTTTTAGTCATTTGGATATGTATTATTGGTAGAGTTCTCTTGCCCAGAATCAAACCCATATAATCCACATTTACCCCAAAAAAAAAAAAAAAAAAAAAAAAAAAAAAAAACCCTTGATACTCTTAGGCCTTAAACAGGCCCTGAAATTACATGCTGCCACTCCCCCTTATAAGTTGAGCTTATATTATCCGGGGTGGACCCATAGTGATCCCAAAGCACGTTTTGCAACCTGGGACCACATCAGAAGACCTTAGCCTCCAAGAAAATGAGATATTCCTCTGGAAGCTTAAGGACCTTGCTTTTTAATTAGATGGGAAAATCTCCAAGGAACTCATCTGTTTGTAACATCTGTCTAATGAGTAAAGCTGAGTTACCACCCATGATCAGTTGTGCCCAGTCTTGTGAGTAATATATGAATATATGATCAACCGTGTATTAGAGCTTTGATCTCTGAAGTATTTGAGTCTGTTATACCCACCGGGCCAGAAAGAACCACTACTATGTTAACTCCTGATCCAGGAACACTCCACCAATACCAGCAGCCTCAGGCATAGTTGTCAAGGTGCCAAGGCAACCAAGCGCTGGAGGGGTGCTTGGGGGCCTAGGGAGGGGTGCTTGGGGGCCTAGGGAGGGGTGCTTGGGCGCCTAGGCGTACCCAAGGCGTTGTAAGGGTACATCTACCATAAGAGGATTTATACAAAAAGGAGTAGAGGTTAGAGCATCCTCTTTTTTTTTAAATACATATGCATGATTCCATGCATTATGGTGTATATATGTACTTTATACATCCAATAAAAATGCTACAAATGACTTCTATTTATAAAAATAAATAAATAAATAAATAAAGGGATGATACAAGAAGGCAACCAACCGCTCATGGGATGAAAACCCATTTGGACGCCTAAACGATGCCTTGACATCTATGGCCTCAGAGGCCAGAATTTCCTATACTACTTTGGGTGGAGGATAAATTAATAGCCAGGACATTGCAAATGACTTATCCAAAGATCAATACAATCAAACAAAGACTAAGGGCATGTTTTGTGTCGCTTCTCCAAAGTGATTCTCAGGGCCTTTTAATCTCTAAAGTCTTTTTAACTAGAAGAGTGTTTGTCACAAATTTGATCCTGAGGAATTATTCTTTAATTGTGTCCTTTGCATAGTTGTCAAGGCGACGCCTCGGAGTCCAGGCGCCTCGGTCGCCATGGGCATCCGTCAAGCCTCCAACGTCTTGGTTCGCCTTAGTACCTTGACGCCTTGGTTCGCCTTCTTCATTGTCAAAATGACTTTCTCATTCCCTTTTCCCCCTTTTTTAGGATCAACAACCCAAAAGTATCTTCTATTAAAATGTATAATCAACGAAATACTTCCTTTATCACTCCACAAATCAGGGGCACTACCAATCCCATCATAAATGAAGGAAGCTAAAAATATTCGGAACACAAAAATAAGAAAGAAAAGGAGGAAATGCAACGTACATTTGTGCATTACGATGAGAAACAGAGACCATTTGAGGAAAGTCAATCATGGTGAGCTTCTCATTGTCATCAATCTACAATAAAAGAGATTAGCGCCATGAGTTAATTAAGGTTTCACAACAAATCAAGCAAGCCAAGGTAATAGGAACTAGATTCGCATGCCAATTCAGACCAATATGGGACTCAATGTCAGTCATGGAAACAAAATGATAAGATAATTAACAAATACATTCATTCAATATAGGGGAACATAATGAACCAACTAAAGCACCTCATATACATACCATTATGTTAAATTCATTGAAGTCACAATGGATAAGGCCATGTTCTGCCATACGAACAATAAGACCAATAATTGTCTCAAATACCGTATCATGATTTTGCAATTCCCTCACTTGCACACTGCATGCGATATAAAAAGATTGTTCATTAATATTAGAAGAAAGCAACACACAGACCACAGTGGGGAACTGAGAAGGAAAAAAAAAAGTGTCGGAAACCCAGCATATACAAAAAGACAATAGTGCATTCATTATGGATGTCTCAAAATTAACTTGCAAACCTAAAAATGCTGATCACTGGAGGTCAGGAATAAAAGGCAAAAGTAGTTAGAAAACTCAAAAGACAAATTCTTACAGTGGATATCCCTGGACAAGAGACATAATGACACAATGCCTATTACAATCCACAGCACTTGGAACAGGGAAGCCATGCTCTTCCAAAGCCTGCACGAGTTGGACTCAGGTTTTATACATATATACAACCATCAACGAAAAGAGGATAATCACCAAGGGTACTAAGTACAACGTAGTGAGAAAAAGGAAAGGAAAAGGAAATCAATTGGTAACCTTCATGAATGCATATTCTTTCAACGCAGCAAGCCGAGACAAGTACAACCAATTATAACTAGAACGGTGCATCAAATAGTCACGCTTAGTTTTGACAGCCCTGAAAGAGATCCTACCCAGCCTGTGAAGCTTCATTGCCAAAATTGTGCCATCTTCCGTGGCAACCTCAAATATGTCTTTACCCAGAACATTGGGTTGGGGGAGGGGGGATGCAGTCAATCATTATTGCAATATGAAATGGAAGGAGCAAAATGTGTTCTCTATTTTCTTTTCTTTGTTTTATAAAGATAAGCGGAGGGAGGCGAGCGAGCTGAAAAGCTTACCGGACTCCTTCCCCACCCCAATTTGACGACCAATAGCCGTAAACACTCCACGATTAACCAAAGTCTTTATGGCAAGATAATCGTACCCAAGATAAGTCAGCCGAAACCCATCATCTGCACGAGAAAGTACCATCATGCAGCATCAGATGGATTCCACACTTCCACAACTTCAACATAATAATAGATAAACCACCTTAAAAAAAATAATAATAATAATAATAATAATAATAATAATAAATAATATAAAAAACAAAACACATAATAATAGATAACTCACATTTTGAAGAGTCATGATGCAACAACTTATGCTTCAGTAAATTTTTCATCACCTTGTAGGTGCCTCCATGTCTGTACAATATGGGCCACAGATTTTAGCCAGCAAAGTATCAACGAAACGAAAGCGGGAAATATTAAATTTGAAAACTTAATTAACCAATGACGAAAATTGAGTGGTAAATGTACTTGAGACGGGCAATGCGGTCAACGAGCTCTGCTGGTACAATTTCATGCTGGGAAAAAGAAAAAAAAAACTAAATGATTCAGAGCCCAACAAATTTACATTGTTCATTAGGTATATTTTGCATATAGTTTCACGGATGAGTTTAATTGTGGATTGATTCCTTTCAAAGGAGAAGTTGAGGGATGGACAAGAAAAGTAGTCTTTTTAAAAGGAGAACGCTAACTTACATTTCTCATTCCCATCTCAACGGCAGTGAGAACCCTAAAGTCATCTTTTGAGAGATATCGCAGGACTTCCACATCCAGCTTCATGCCTGAAATCTGCAGCTGCTGTCAATTCTGTTAATACGTATGCCTCTAAAAAGTAGCCTTTAAAAATTCAGGAGAAAAAATACAGACATATATTCATTATGCAATAGACATCTAAATCATTCAACAAATAAAATAATAACATAAAATGCAAATTTATAGAGGAAAAAAAACCCTTGAAATCCATGAAATCCCACAAAAAATCATCATCTCATTAAATATAAAATACAAATCAAAGAATCAATAGCATAGTCATCATCTCATCAAACATAAAAAGTAAAACATAATCATCTGTTATGAAATCCATGAAAGAGTTTGTAACGAACCCCAACACCGGACCAGAAGGAGAGGAAGAGGACTAGCAATGGCCAGAGGATAATTGTCACAATACAACAGGTTCTAGTGAACCCCGCTTCACAAAAATCTATGCAACCTGTCCTCCATTAATAGAAAACACGAATATTGTTAGAATTTAACAAAATTTCTGCAACTTGATCATGTGCCAATCATGATGAAACAACTTCACAATAAGAATACGTTACAGATTAGCTATAAGCTGAAAGGGCATACATTGGACACTCGTTGTGAACTAAACAAGACCAATAAATCTAAAATTTCGGGAAGCAGAAGCAATCCATTGGGGTTTCCTTCTAATACATCTATAAGCATGAAGATTTAAACCAGAACAAAAATTTTGGCATTGGGGTTTCCCTTCATTGAACTCCTTCCTCACATAAAAAAGTGAGATATAAGGATGAATTTAAAACTGAGAGTACCACGGAGCAAGATAAGAAGCATTGAGTGAATTACCTAATCAGGGGTCTTCTGAGACCCAGTGAATCGATGCCGGATGCCGGATGCCGTGAGCGAAAGAGCGAGAGAGAAGGCAATCAACGTGGGCAGGCCGCTGGGGTTTCAGTGTTTCAGGGAATGGCGGGGTTGGGGTTTTTGGGAAAAAAATCGAATAGAAGAAAGAGAAGGGGTTTTCGTCTTGAGAATCGGGAGGTTTCTTTAACGTTTAATTAAACGTTTTTCTCCAACGATTAATACGGATTGTCTTATGAGCGTCCCATACGTTTTGGTCTAAAATAAACGGATTTATCGACTCTATGCTATAGTGATTCTGGATCTAAGGATCAAAAATAGGTCAAACTGTCTTACACGTCAAAGATATAACATTCCTGATAAGAGAACTAACAATACTGTTTTGCTCTCTTAAAATAAAAGAAAAAAGTATAAATTTCTTATGCCATGTTATAATTTGTTAAAAAGAAATGCTTAAACCGTTAATGGCAAAAAAAAAACGATACGTGTATAAAACGTAAGGGTGTAAATAGGAACAGGAATTGAGAATCGGAACAGAATTGACCCACTAGGAACTGGACCCAGCCCACCCATTCACTTATCGACAAGTTTTGGGGATCGATTTTGGAATTGATTTCCTCGTCGAGCGAGTTTGTTTTGTGACATGTCTCCCAATGGGACCAGAATCGAATGACCATCAATTAAGGAACCAAAAAGCTTAAACTTGTTAAGGAACCCATTAGTTTTATGGTTTACATATATTGGGCTTCTAAGTTTCTCAGCCTTCTATTTTTATCTTAGTTATTATAAATTTCGCTTTCAAATTAGGATTCGTCGAATGTATCTCTATGTCTGTATCTTTTTATATATGTCATAAATTTTTTTCCTTCTACATACTAGAAGTTTGTTTCTGGATTGCTCTGGATTGCTTATTACATGTAAATTGTTTCGACATCATTCGCTCGCCAAGATAAAACAATTGTTCTTTAACTGTAATTTGTCGCGAATCAGATAAGATTTTTGAGGTAGAGCACTTAAAAAAGTTGATCTATCCTCCCATCCAATAATGCAAAGATTGGTAAATTGTGTATCTTTAAGTTGTGAAATTTGAATTTCCAACTATTTCTATAAAATATGAAATTTGTTTAGAATAAAATTTAGATTTTTATATACTTGAATGGACCTTTAGGTGAGGATTTTTGTATTGTAGACAATATAAGAGTGCTTGGAATCATTTAAGAATAGAAATCGACCCACCCACTAATAAGTATGGATGGATATAAGTCTGGAACCGATTAGCTTATTAAACCAGTTGGGAATGGCTCTAAATGATCAAAACCAATTACTCATAACCGTCCAAATTTACACCCTTAAAAAAACGCATAAAAACGTGTTTTTTGCGAACTATGGGTCGGGTGGCATGGTTCAAGTAATTGTTTTGGAGCGATTGATCTGATAAATTCGTTGTGAGATTAATGACGACCGGGTAACATTTTGATCATCATCCCATATTATTTTTTCTTTTTCTTTTTTTTTTTTTTTTTTTTTTTTTTTTAATTTATAAGCGCTTTCACCATTTAGGGAAATTTATTACCATGGATCTATGAAAATATGAATAAGGATTTTTAATTTGTTTAATATAAAAATAAAAATAAAAAAACTAATATAAAGTTTGTATCAAGACCAATGCCAATTTTTTTACATCAGAATCGAATAGGAGTAACGCGTGTAATGATTTAAACCATGGATACTTGATGAAAGACAAGTTTGAATGGGTTTTGAAATCGTAAATTTTTTTTTTTGATTTTCTTAGGGCTCTATGTGTAATATTTTATATGTAGTTTTTTTATATTTATTTTATGAGAAGTAAAATATAATGATCTCTAAAAGGAGGAAAAAAAATATATTTTTCTTTTACCTATGGCACACAAACATTGATTTTTTGTTTTTGTTTTTAACATATTAAATATTACACATTATAAAAATAAAAATAAAAACCTAAAGGGAAAAACAACACTCTCTCCCTTCCTTAAAATACGCTCATATTTTATGCTTATACTCATGGCCTTGTTCACCAAAAAACAAAAAACAAAAAATAATGGCCTTGTAAAAATTGCATATATTTTACTAATTTACCGAATATTTGGAAAGATTCGGTAACAATTGTTTTTTTAACAGTGAAAATTTGAGAGCATATTTCTACCTAAAAAAAAAAACCAAAAATTTGAGAGCGTATAATTCGCCTATTGTATCACTAAGGGACACAACAACCCAACTAGCCAAGGGTATAGCAACATCTCCAATATATTGCTATAACTTTTATTCCATCAAATGTTGTGTTCAGACAGTGATTTAGCTTAATGTAACATAAGTTTTATATTTTTGAGTTGGGGATCGATTTTCTGTTTTATAATCCTAAATATTTGCCACATGGCTAAGGTAATGGAGTCTAAAATTTTGTGGACAAGTGTTGTCGCAGGTTCTCGCCCCGAAGCTTCTGGTGGTAAATCACACCTGTCAAGAAAGAAATAGATAGGAAGTAGAGGGTGGGTTCTTAAACCATAGCCACTCCTATACCTAAGTCAAAACCGGTGAACAAGAAGTATGGAGCTCGGTAAAGAAAATACGAGTTCCTGTATCGGTTTAAGCAATTTGACAGAATAAGAAGAGTATAAAAATTGGAATCTGATTACATTTGAGGTTTATTTATAGAGGCATGGAATAGCATAAATTTCGGCTTCAATTGGGTGATTTTGGATGATTCTAGACATGTCTCTAGCCTCGCTACAATCAGTCATGAGGTATCATTGTGGCGTTAGTATGGGAAGTTAGGATTCCCATGATCCAATTGGGGTCAGATGTGGGTAGGAGACCTTCAGGGCCGTCGGATGACAATCTTGCGGTGGACTTCCCATAACTATTTTCGATTCTCTAACTCGATGGTATCCTTGTTAGTTGACACATGGCTGCATCAGGGAATCTTCCCATATTTATGCCGATTTGCGATAATCTCCGAGATTGTGGGAATAACCTTTCCATTTATCTCTTTCATGAGGTGGTGTTCACCAGCAAGTGTATGGACGGGGACATGTGTCACATTTTCATCAGTGGTTGACCCCAGATACGTGTCCTCCTCTGATTGATGATTTTATTCTTTCCGTACAACAAGTAAACCTTAATTCTCTTACTCACATGTAGGGGTGTCATCGAGCCAGTCCGGGCCAAGTTGGTCCATTGGCTCATCAATAAAAAAACAAATTTAAGTGGGCCCATTTAGATTTCGTTCATAGATTAATTAACAGGAACTTGATTATCATCTGATAATCAACTAGCTGAATATAAATATGTCCATCTTTTAGCCTATGAAACTCAATTTGCTAAACATGCGAATTAGTGGGTTTAAATTGCAATTGACACCCCTATCTACCCTTCTCAAACCTTGCAATGAGAACCCTCAAACCATGGTCCCCTCCAAGATTCATTATTGGGTTTGACTTGGTCGGGAGAACCTTAAAATCCCTTCACTCCACCTACCATAGAACCATACTCACTTGCCTCTCCATTTTTTATAATATTTATTTATTTTTTAAAATAAATGGATAAATTACACTAGAGGTACTTGACATTAATCATACCAGAGCTATCTTACGTTTCAAAAATCATACCCGAGGTACCTCTTTCAATATTTCCAACATTAGCCCTACCTAACGTTGTCATCCTCCAAGTAAACCGTTAGATCTACCTCAAATTTTTAAGGACTGATCGTTTCTTGTTAAACTACCCTTATTTGGTGTCTGATCATTGGTACATCCACTGGAAGTGCAACAAGTTGGGGTGCAGAGTTTTTAGTGGAAGAGTGTACCATAATCGAGATCTATGACTCGGTAACGAGCAACTGACAATGAGGAAGGGTCACGGGAGAGAACAGGGATAGGAGAGGGGTGGGCCATTGATATGACAATGAGAAAATGAGGAATTCGAGTGGTGAGTCGTTTATGGCGAAGGGATGATGAGAGCGAGAGCCACAGGGGACTAAGAAAATTATGCTAAACAGAGATAAATTTAGAAGTACAAAAATAGAAGGTACCCTAAGGGTAATTATATGAAACGTGAGGTACCTCTGGTATAATTTCTCAGAACTTCAGGTGTCTCTCTAGTGTAATTTACTCAAAATAAATTTATATAATCTAAAATCTAGAATAGATTATAAAGTGTTTATCATTATTATAATAATCACTTCGTTTTTTTTTTTTTTTTTTTTTTTAAGAATGTTTAACGGTATTAATTGATTATTATTTATTATTGATAACTTATTAATATAAAAATCATAACAAAGACAACATTAAAGAGAAACAATCAACTAAAGCTCTGTTTGGATATCAAATTAAATATTTTATTGGAAGCTTCCCTTCCATCTTACCTTCTCTCTCTCTCAAAGTCTCAACCTCGAAAACCCTACAGCTGTTAACCTGCTCTGGTTTATCTTTTCTAATCTTCTCATGAAACAAAAGAATAAAGAAAACAACACAACCATGAAGCTCGCTTAACTTCTCTAGCTCTGAACAGCACAGAAATTCTTGACTTATGATTATGAGATTGCATGTGAAGAAAGCAAGATTACATGAGCTTCACCATAAGAAAAAAAGCAAGATTTGAACCAAAAAAAAAAAAACCTATTAAAGAATTATACAACAATTCGATGCACTCTGTTTTTCTGTCTGTAACTCCTACCAAATTCTTCTCCATTTACAAATCAACACTTGATCTTCCACTCGTTTGAAAACAAAAAAACGAAAACCCATTTCAGTTCAAACTTCAAAGACAGTAGTAGTAGTACTTACGGAAGATGACAAAGCTAAAGAATAAAAACCAAATTCACATTATTCAGAAAGTCCATTTCCAGATCTTGATCCGAAGCTTAACATCACACGACGTATCAGACGAGGAAGACAAAGTCGCTGGAGTTTTACCTTTCGGAACGTTCGATTTCAGTCCATCGCACTTAACTCTGATCATAAATCCACTCGTCTTCAGACCTCCTATCTTCACCTTCACCTTCGTGTCCAACTGTACCGCCAATGGTATCACTCCCTTCTTCTGATCCGACTTCAAAGACGACGCCGACGATGAGTCCAGATCTTCGCCGACGCTCGACACCGTCGTGTTCAGAACGGTCGTGTTCTTGGTTTTGAGTATAAACCCCGGAAAAGTTCCGTTGCCGGCGTAGACGCTGTCGGAGTTCAAGGTTACAATGGATGGATCGTAGAAGAAGACGAGCTTCTTGTTTGGGTTGCGAACAGAGATCGAGAGATCTAGGTTGGAGTTGAGCTTGGAGCTGGTAACGTTGAATTGCGAGATGCGGACTGCCGCCACAGAGAAAGTGGGGCGTTGAGGGCGGTAGACGATCCAGATAGCAGCGCCGGCAATGGCGGCGAGCAAGATGAGAGCAACGATGAGCAGAGTAGTCCAGATGCAACAGATGCAGCAGCAACTACGGCGCCGGCCCTGGAGCTTCCCCTGAGGACGGTAGTTGGGGCGATTGTAGAGCTGACCCTTGGTTGCCGGAAATGATGGATTGGCATTGCCGGCCAGTTTTGGGGGAGGGTTTAAAAGGGGCTTCGACGGGTAGATCTTGTCTTCCATCTCTTCAAACTTGCAGAGACGAATTGAGGAATTGAATCTTGATTTCTTTCTAGGGTTTCAATTTCAGGTTTTTATGCTGAGCCTGTGAGGAGATATTTAAAATGCAACTGAAGGAAGGTGAGAGCTGAGAACAGAAGGGATGACGAAGGAGAGCGAACCAGAGAGGAGACAATAACCCTTCAACCAAAACAAAACCCAGATGTTACCTTCTCAACCACTGTTTTGGAGTTTCTGCTACAACTCAACCATGGTAAACATGAGCTCTGAATTAATTAAAAACAGAGAAAATTTGTATTGAAGGAGGTTGTTGTACAAGTGGCATTTGTTGATTCATTAGGTTGTTTGTACAGGTGGCATCACATAAGACTGATTTAGTGGGCTCATCTATAATATAATGGTGGATCTCGTATTTAAACGTACGGCGACGATAGAATCACATGAAAAATACATGTACGTGAAGATGATCGAAATTAACCCAAACCCATATGATCAGATGGTTTTGTTTTTCTAGTATTTGTTATTTGGTGGGTGTTCTTAACTTCCATATGAATCAATTAAAAAACAGACTGGCTAGCCGTTGGTATTATTCGATCACATTCACAATTTGGATATAAAATTGGGTTCTACCCTGTTAAATTCATTTTAATATATGGTTGTTGCAGGTCGGTTGTAAGTCAACTCATCAAGTTGCCAAGGTTTCTAGATTCAATAAATCCCATGAGATAAGAGCCAGGTTTAAGAACATAGACTCGGATTTGAACCCGGTTCAGATCTGACCGGGTTGAGCCATCCAAAAAACCAATGAGAACTTTCGCCAACTCCTCGTCTTCACTAAACTGGAACAGATCACTTCCATCTGCAAGGAAGCAAGCAAGTTTCAACACTCCCCTAGCATCTCCATCGTTTTTGCAGAGAACCTCAAACAAAGGAAAAACCTTGTTTGCTGCCAATAAAAAAAACCCAATGAGAGCACACTTCAGGAGATTGATATCCTCTTCCAGAACTTCAGATGAGCAAACACCTTTCCTCCTATTTTCACTGGAGTAACATAGAAAAGCTCAATTTCTTCTTCTGAACCAAGACCTTGGTCTGGAAAAAGTTTATGACTCCATCTTGCATCTCCCTTAGCAGCAACCACCTCAACATCCTTGCCCACTTCGAGGTCTTCGATGGAGCCTTCTACCCACTTTGTTTTCAGTGTGTGAAACCCTTTAAAACCGCAGAGTTCTGCGAGGCCCATCATTGCTGCCTGGAAAAGTTCTCCAACTGTCTTCTCTCTCACCGCTTCGAGAACATTAATGAGAACTTGTCCAGGTTGCTGATGATTCAATTGTCATCGGTGTTCACATCTACACCCGCTAATATTCCTCATTCGGCATCAATTTCTAGTATCCCAACTTACTATTGGTCATTCATTATTTCAGTATTATGAATTCTGTTGAAAGAGGTTTGAAAAAAATCAGAAAGAATTTCTTATGGAAAGACTGTTGTAATTCAAACAAGGAAGAAAGCAAGAGTTAAGCCAAAAACAGCCTCCGCGGGATAAATTTTCCCTTCCTCTGTCGTCGTCGGTGAGAGATGCAGCGTAGGAGTAGATGGAGATTGGGAGGAATCCGGATCAACTGCTTCTAGTACGTTGTTTGGACAACAAGTGTCTATGGAATTAACTGTGCTAATTTCTATTAGATAAATAAATTTTATTTTTTAATTTATTTTATTTAGGTAATTGATTTGATGAATTCACGATCATAATTTTAAGATAAATTAATCTATTAAAAATAAAATTTTGACGATTTTTAAGGAAAGTAAACCTATCACAAATAAAACTCTAACGATTCACTGATAAAAACTTTGAAGTGAATTTTTTTTTCTATTTTCTTTTATCCATTACTTTCTATTTTAACGTTGAGCAAACTAAATTAGTTATCTTTTATTTGAAAAATAAAATCTTTCTTTGATCAAAAATCATACTTGAATATCAAGGAAATTTTTTGATTATCTAATGTTGTAAAATCCTTGGGGAAAGAACATCAATCCAAGATTCATAATGAAGAAAATGATGTTATTCTCTGTCATGATTTTCCCAACAGTTTTGCAACTTCTTCTTATGTTTTAGTATAAGAAAATGAAATCAAAATGTGAGGGAAAAGAGCATCAATCTAATATTCACGATGAATAAGATGATATTCTTTCTCTTTATCATGATTTCTCCAACGGGTTCGCAACTTCCTCCTAGGTTTTAGTATAAAAAAAGAAAATCAAAATAAAAGGGGAAGTCGAAGGATAATACTTGCAGTTGACGGGAAGATGTTCCTGTTTATTCTTAGATTTCATGATTTTGAAATCTCACAATCTCCTTTTGATTCAATGTTTGTACAAACAACTGATTTATGATTTATTATCGTAATTTATTGTTTTCGATTTGAATGGATATAAAAATAAAAATTTAAAAAAGAAAAGAAAAAACAACCCCAAAAATCGTGAGAGATTATTTTAATTAAGATAGATTTTTATTTTTCAAAGATAAAAATAACCAGTCTACCATTTCAGTTAACATACCTTATTAATAAGGAATAATGAGAGAAAAAAATTGAATTAAAACAGAGTTATATGAATTAACGGAAGTTAACATTGTTAAATCTAAATTCCGTTAACTCCATAGAACACTTATTGTCTAAAGAGCATACTAGAAGAGTTATATGCACCTCATCCAGATTCCAGACTCGATTGCGAGATTTCCTTCCTTTTAATCCTCTTTCTCACTTCTTATCTCATGTCATATACTTTCTTTTTTTTTGACAAACCATGTCACATACATTCACTATTTAAATTTGCAAGCATTTATATCTGGCCGTCGAATTGATTACATTCAACATGGCAATCATCCACCTAGTGCTCCATCCCCTGAATCACTCTGAGTGATTCAGGGGAGCACGATCCCTATTTTTTATTTTTGAATTTTGGATGCAGCTTTGTCCATATAATGCTGATCCGACCAATGGTATAGCCTCTATAGCAGTTATGAGTCCTAGCCTCCCCAAGGTAATACTAAATCTTTTTACCAAAAAAAAAAAAAAAAATACTAAATCTGAATACTCAAACAAAGCCTTTAGATAAGGAACATAAATAAAACGTGAGTTGGACCAACCCAAAATTTAGCCTGATAGCCCTGCTTAACATAGAACCAACAAATTTTGGGGCAAGTCCTAGTCAAGCTTGGTATAAGTTATAGGACTCCCTTCAACGGTTACAACAAACTTGATCTTAACGCAACAGCAAGAGAGAAAAGAGTCCCTTGATGTTGAACTTCCCACATGCCATATAACTCTTGGAGAATAGTTGAACTCAATAAAGGACTCTTGTAATCGAGTTCGGATCACCTACACTTACTAGAAGAGTAATAAATCTTCTTTGGATGACAAGTGTTCTATGAAATTAACGGTGCTAACTTCCGTTAGCTAAAAAAAATTCTATTTTTTAATTCCTTTTATTTAATTAATTGATTTAGTGAATTAACAATCATGTTTTTTAAGGAAAGTAAATCTAATAGAAATAAAACTCTAAAAAAATTTTAAGGTTAGTAAATCAATTAGAAATAAAACTCTAATTATTTTTAAAAAGAAAAACAATTAGCAATAAAACTCTAATAAAACTTACGATTTTTTAATTCAATAGAGTTTTATCTCATTAAAAAAAAAATTTCCTTTTTTGTCTCTCCATTTTTTTTTTTTACATTTTGTTATTTTAATTCAACATAGCTTTATCTCATTAAAAAAAAAAAAGAATATTTTGCAAGAGATGATGTACCCTTCTCAATATTTGAATAATTTTGATTTTCTAATCTACTTATAAAAAAATATATATTTTAAGAAATAGAGGCTCATTCCGGTATTTGGAAGCATTCATATAGTAGCAGCCATAAGCCTTCTTATAGATCAAATCAGGCAAACTCTGTTGAACTAAAATAACAAAATCTAAAGAAAAAAAAAAGAGTTGGATAGAGAGAAAAGGGAAAAAAAGTTTTTTTTTTAATTTTTTTTAATGAGATAAAACTCTATTGAATTAAAATAACAAAATCTAAAGAAAACAAAAAAACCAAAAAGAGTAGGAGAGAAAAGGGAAAAAAACGTTTTTTTTTCTACAAGATAAAACTTTGTTGAATTAAAAAACGTGAGTTTTATTAGAGTTTTATTGGTAATTGTGTTTCTTTTTAAAAATCGTTAGAGTTTTATTTTTAATTGATTTACTTACCTTGAAAATCGTTAGAGTTTTATTTGTAATAGATTTACTTACCTTGAAAATCGTTAGAGTTTTATTTGTAATAGATTTACTTACCTTGAAAATCGTTAGAGTTTTATTTTTAATTGATTTACTTACCTTGAAAATCGTTAGAGTTTTATTTGTAATAGATTTACTTGCCTTAAAAAACATGATTGCCAATTCACCAAATCAATTGGCTAAATAAAAGAAATTAAAAAATAGAATTTATTTAGGTAACGGAAATTAGCACCGTTAACTCCCCTAGACACTTGTCGTCCAAAGAGTGTACTAGAAGAGTCATTACTTTTCTTGTAAGTGCAGGTGATCCAGACTCCTCGTAACCTACGTTGTCACTCAATGGAAAGTTAATATGTATGTATATATACACAATACAACTCACACGCCAATGGTATATAAAGCTTTTCCTGGTTTATTTTTTGTTTATCAATAGGAACAAACGAGCTAGAAGGAAGAAAGATCGCAAGAAATATGGAGATGGGCGTGATCACAAATACAAGGACATCGAACAGAGATGATGATGATGCAAGTAATACCACTGAGATGAATCTCCTCCCTCACAACATTATTTTTGATATTTGGAATAGACTTCCCATAGTATCAACATTACGATTCATGAGTGTATGCAAGCTTTGGTATAGCTTGTTGGGAGATCATGAATCGCATGATAAATGGATGGTAGCATTGCATCAACTTCCCTATCTTTTTTTTTTTTTTTTTCTTAAACCTTCAGTAGGAGTAGGAGTAAGAGGAGGTCCAGTCAAGATGAATAGCCTACTCATGGTGAATGGAGATGGAGGCTGGAAAAGCAGAGAGATGCCAATGGGTTTTGAATTAAAATCATGGTTAGAACAGAACCATGAAATTATGGGTTCTTGCAATGGTTTTCTCTGTATAGCTCCAGAGCAAGGTCACGATCCCGTCTTTTTTAAATCCCATTACAAGAGAGAAGATGATGTTGCCCAAATCACAATTTATTTTGCTCCCCACCCTCTTAATTCCACAACGTTAATGTGTTGGTTTTGGCTTCGATAGTTTAACCAATAAATATAAAGTGGTCCGAGGTAATGGGAGATTTTGTGAGATAATTACAGTGGGTGATAATTCATGGAGACAATTTGACTGCATGCCCAGTAGCATTCCTAGAAAACTATGGAAGGTTTAAATCACGTTTGAAGTTGGTGTGTTTGGATGGAACCCTCTATTGGCTCAGTCAAACGCCCTTTGACCAAAGAGACATTATTCTTGTTTTAGAGATTGCTAATGAAAAGTTTTGGAACACGGAATGTCCTCTTTCTAGAGGATTTACGAGAAGAAGATCTCGTGGATGGATACCTTGCCATAATTGATTATGGTTCATGTTGAATGGACATATGGTTACTGAATGGTAGCAAAACCATGGGATTCTCATTCAATTTTACTACATATGACATGTCGGGGCCACTATGTGAATTGGGAGAATTCTTGTTGCAAGATTTCTCGGTGATGGCTAAATTGAGTCATGATACATTCTTACTACAAGTTGAGATGATGACGGCATGGGGAGAATTTCTGTATTCCATTATTCTCTACTCTACCTAGAGGAAACAATATGCATTCTTTCATGGATATTCCAATCAATTTCTTCGACATTGCAGGATAGTACCGACATTCAAATCTCTCATGGATTATAATGTTGCTGTATAATTTATTAGAGATTTTTTTTTTTTTTGATATTGGATCTGATTAATGTTTCTTCTTTCATTTATCCGGTTAACTTGTTTGTAGAGATCATGCATACTTCCAGATCTCAAACATTATATGAGCACGTCACAATTGAATGAATAAATTCAATTATACTAAAAAAATAGAAAAAAAAGTGCTTGTATATTTTTTTATTATTTTGGATCTGATTAATGCTTCTTCCTTCATTTTATCTAGATTCTTTGTTTATCTAGAGATCAACACTTTAATATTGATGAAGGTATTCATGATTAATTTTGTTAATGAGGAGTGAGGAGTGAGGCGTGAGAAATGAGGAGGTAGCTTATGGTTATATAGGATTGGGTGTCAATTGGTTAGATATGAGTAATTCAATGCAATTATTATTGGCTATTGAATATAATTTTTTATCCGCATTGCCGGTCAGTTTCAGGGGAGGGTTTAAATGGGGCTTCGACGGGTAGATCTTGTTGGATTCAGATCGTCTCCTGCGGTAGGAGGCTCCTGCAACTGATCCAAGGGCTTGGGGATCAGTCTGGCCGCCTGCCAATACATTGGGGGATGGGCCGGCTGAAATCCGGCCCTTGGAAGGCGGCAGGACCGCAGGAGACGATTTGGATACAAATCTTGTCTGCCATTTCTTCAAATTTGCAGACTTACAGAGCTTCTTTGCTTGAGAATTTAGGAATTGAATCTTGATTTCTTTCTAGGGTTTCTATTTCAGGGTTTTTATGCTGAGCCCATGAGGAGATATTTAAGATGCAATTGAAGGAAGGTGAGACCTAAGAACAGAAGGGATGACGAAGAAGCAGAGCGAACCAGAGAGGAGACAATAACCCTTCAACCAAAACCCAGATGTTACCTTCTCAACTACAGATTTGGAGTTTCTGCTACAACTCAACCATGGTAACCATGAGCTCTAAATTAATAATAAAAAAAAAAAAAAAAAAAATTGTGTTAAAAGAGGTTGTTGTACAAGTGGCTTTTGTTGATTCACTAGGTTGTTTGTACAGGTGGTATCACATAAGATTGATTTAGTGGAGCCCAACTATAATGGTAGATCTCACATCCAAATAAATGGTGATAGAATCTCATGAAGAATACATGTATGTTATGATATGATCCGAATTACCGGAAACCCATGTGATCAGATGGTTTTGTTTTTCTAGTGTTTGTTATTCGGTAGGTGCTCTTAACTTCCATCAGAATCAATTTAAAACAGACTGCCTAATCAATTTAAAACAGACTGGCTAGCCGTTGGTATTATTCGATCACATTCACAATTTGGATATAAAATTGGGTTCTACCCTGCGAAATTCATTTAATATGTGGTAGTTGCAGGTTGTTGGAAGTCAACTCGTCAAGTTGCCAAGGCTTTTATATTGAATAAATCCCATGAGATAAGAGCAAGGTTTAACAACACGGATCCACATCCTCTCTTGCCTGAGTTTGGGCGGGAGATTTGGTGGCCTGGATGGATGGCTGTCACCTGACTTTCGAGTGGATCTGAGCCCTTCATCCGAGCCGACACCCCTGTCAGCTCAGCTTGTCGGTTCAGGTGTCGACTTGGATGGAGGGCTTAGATACACCCGAGAGCCATGTGGCGGTCATCCATCCGGACCATCAAGTCTCCCACCCAAACTCAAGCGGGAGACGATTTCTATACTATGAACACAGACTTGGGTTTGAATCCGATTCAGATCTGATCGGGTTCAACCAGCAAAAAACATCCCAGATTTGGATCCGGTTCAATCCAATTTTGATTTTTTGTCATTGAGGGTTGAGGAGTTTCTTCACCTTGGGACTCATTAATTGGAAGGGTAGGTCTTTTAATGATTTGTCCCTTGGTTTCCTTCACTACACTTAAACCATTTCCCTCCAATGAAGAAATTTTGAGTTATTTTTTTAATTATTATTAGAAAAGTTTTTAAAATCTTGTAAGATTACAGAGAGTTTAGTATGGCATCAATATTTGTCATGTGGTAAATTAGATTTGTATAATTTTGTTTTTTCGATCTTATATATCAAATTTTAATCAAAACATGATTGGTCAAATGAAGAAATCAAACTTTGAAATCCATTAAAAATAATATTTTTTTAAAATAAAAAATAAATGATTTAACTCAAAATGCTATACAACATGGAAGGGTATGAGATTGAAATTGATTTTGAAATTAAAATGTGACCAATATATATCATTTTTTAAAGGAAATGTCATTTAATTTGGAAAATGATACATTTTCTAAAATATTAATTGTCTTCTTCGCGAAAATTTTGTAAGTCAAGGATAAAAAATAATTTTAAAAAATATTTTGAAAATGATTCATCATTATATCATTGTCAAGAATTGTCATTGTTTTACACCATGTTGAAATATATATGTGAAATAATAAGAATAACAGTCATAAAAAACATGTGTGTAATACTATGAAGTCAAAAGTATAAGGTTGATAAACTAGATAATTGTATAGTATTGCCAAATTGAAAACCCATTTTCTAAATATCCATATGATCAAATTTGTCAAATCATTCTTCCATGTGGTAAAATGTAGGTGATAAACTAGAGAAATTGTATGGTATTGCCAAATTGAAAAAAAAAAATCTTATTATTTTATGACAAGTACTGGCCTACATGTGTATAGTCATACTTGATACCATTAGATGAACATAGAACATTTCATCTTAAATACCAAAACTGTCCATTTAAAACGAATGATCAATAGAACATATGACATGCATAAAAAACATCTCCATATATATATATATATATATATATATATATATATATATATATATATATATATATATATATATATATATATATTTTTTTTTTTTTTTTTTTTTTTCTTCAACTGCCTTCACATTTTCAATCACCTCTTTCTCGTTTTATGCTTTGCCATTGCCTAAGGGTGTAGGCTGTGTGGCCGAACTTTTACTCTTCTCATGGAAATCATTCCAACCGTGTCGACTCAAGATGCTGTACACAATCCGCGGCCAATCCTTAGTTCCTTACTGGTCTTTCTTATATTTAGACCTTTTGTGTAGATGCATCCATTTGTATTATTTTAAGCCAAGCATGTGCTTTTGTTCTTTTTGTTGCATCCCCCTTTTGCTCGATAGATTTAGTGCATCCATAAGAAATTATGCATCAATGAATTCTTGTCATGCTATGACTATATGAAAGAGAAGAGGAAGAGAGAGAAGATGTGGATGCATATGCAAGGAGCCATGGGCATGTTATTCTTGACACTTCTAAAGAAGATGATCATCATTGTAAGCACAGAATCTCTATCAGAGTCCTGCAGTTGTAAATGGATAGAAATTCGTATAGAAATCGTCTCCTGCGGTCCTGCCGCCTGCCAAGGGCCGGATTTCAGCCGGCCCACCCCCGAATGTATTGGCAGGCGGCCAGACTGATCCCCAACCCTTGGATCAGTCGCAGGAGCCTCCTGCCGCAGGAAACCATCTCTTTCCTAGAAATTCTTACTTGTCGTCAGGAGATGCCAATCGTGACAGTATGGTTAATCTTTACTTTATTAGCATGACTGAACAACAAGAGACGATTTAAGTGTAGTGTAAATATTTCCATTTGGAGAGATCAAAGTGGATGCTTTTTCTTTTCTTTTTTTTCTTTTTTTAGGTAAAAAAGTGGATGCTTGCTCACCCTCTGAATTGTGGTGGGGTGGGAAATTATTTTTTTTTTAGAGATAATCACCATCTGATGTGGATCACATCAGCCAACGTTAACTCCATCATTGTACAATCTACAAATTGTTATACTATCATTTTATCTCCTATAGGACAAAGAAGACCAACTGTGCTTACATATGACAGTACCCCTCAAAGTATTTGGAAAAAGGAAAGAAGCTTGACTATTTTTTTTTTTCACTGGTTAAGATATTTTTAGTAATGAGACCTCTTATATGTGTATTTACAGCATATAATTTCTTTTGATTTAACCACTGTTTTAGTTTCAGATTTTTTTAAAAGATAAACGAGATTCTCATAAAATTATTTCAAATTTAATAATCATTATGTCATCATCTCGAACAGTATTTTAATACCCATGTGAATTGATAGGACTCTACCTACATTAAAAAAAAAATTGTATCATATTAAAGAGGGCAAAAAAGGGAAGTTACATAAGGAATATTCTCTACATATAAACCCTTCTTAGTAGAATATAAAATGTTCTAAAAAAAAGAGATAAAGACAATGATTACAATCATTATCAACAATATAGTAGATGTTTAAAGTCACTCTCAACACATAAAATCTAGTAATTAAATTAGAGACGGCTGAGGCCCATAGTCAATGAGGAAAGAGAATATAGAGAAAAAAAAAAAGACAATTTATATTTTTCATGAGAACAAAAAAAAATTTTATAGTTAAAAAATAGGGTAAAAGGTAAAGTAAATTTTTTTCTTTTTTTCTTTAAAGGAGCCTTGTTATTTAGTTTTGTTTATGTTAGATTCCATTCTCTCTCTCCCTCTCTCAGGTGTGACTTATGAGGCATCCGATCTTCTTATTGGCTAAATGTGAAGAACCTATTGTTATCAGATGAGTCATATTGCAGGTGGATATACTTTAGTTCAGCCAATCTTGGATGATATTTATGTTTTGAAAAAATTTCATCTAATCCCCAAAAACTATGTCAAATTCCATTTACTATCCAATGGTTTTCAAAAAATTTAACCGGCCTCATTTAAGTGACAGACTTGACTGAACATGTGAGTTGACATTCTTACCATTTCTATTTGAAACTTTAAAACATTAAAATGAGATAAAATTACTAATTTACCCCTTTCTTTTCTTATTTCTTTATTGAAATTCCCTATCTTCTCTATTGCTATTCTATTCAATTCAAAGCCCTAATATCATGTTTCCATCATCTCTTCTCTATTGCCATTCGGTTCAGTGCCCTAATATCATATCTCCATCATTGTTGTGCTAGGTTTCGGTGACTCTCCAGCTTCGAATCTCCGGTATCCCGTCTGCAACATCCAAAGTCCGATTAGTATTTCCATCCTTGGAAGCGAGGCTATTTGCTGTACGGCCCTCCTGGAACGGGTATGTCTTCTATGATTGCAGCCATGACTAATTTATTGGATTACGACATCTATGACCTCAAGTTGACGACGGTGAAGGATAACACGGAGCTGAGGAAGCTGCTGATCGAGATTAGTAGCAAGTCTATGGTTGTGATCGAAGATATTGATTGCTCACTTGATCTAACTGGCCAAAGGAGGGATAAGAAGAAGAGCAAGGAGGAGAAAGAGATGAAGGAAAGGGAAGCGAAGGTCGCGACAGCCATTAAAAAAGAAAAGGAAAAGGGCAAGGATGAGGAGAGCAAAGTGACTCTATCTAGGCTTCTCAATTTCATAGATGGGCTTTGGTCGGTCTGTGGAGGAGAGAGGCTTATTGTGTTCCCCACAAACCATGTGGACCAATTGGATCCAGCTCTCACTAGGAGGGGTCGGATGGACAAGCACATCGAGATGTCGTACTGCAACTACGAAGGGTTCAAGGTGGTGGCCAAGAATTATTTGGACTTAGAGTCGCATCCTCTGTTCAACACGATTTATGGGTTGATGGATGAGACCCAGATTACCCCGATTGATGTTGCAGAGAATTTGATGCCTAAATCCTTAGGGGATAATTGCAAGGAATGCCTTGAGGCACTGATTTGTGCTCTCCAAGTGGCAAAAAAAGAAGTGAAACTAAAGGCTAAGAATAGAGAGGAGCAGCCTTTGACATCAACCAAAGAAGAAGGAGAGAAGGACTCGTTGACCAAAAATGAAAACAAGGAAGTTGAATAGATCAAGTTGGAAAACAAAGATACAGTTGGGGGAGAGAACTAGAACGGGACCAGCTAGCATTGGTGGACTCCATATATACCATTCCTTAATTGCTAGAAAAAAACTTATGATAGAAACTACGATTCTTTCTACTACAAAAAGCATAGACTGCTGGTTGTCATCGCCGACTACAAAAGGGTAGCACATTGTAGTCAATAAGAGGGTTCCACCGTTGATAGTTGTCGGGGAAGAAAGGTTTCGAAACATGGTTTTTTCTTTTTTACTTTTACTGTTGAAGAAGAATATTTGGTAAGTAAATGTATTTTCACTTTTTTTTGGGGGGGGAGGCATTATCGTCTTCTATTACAGGGAAAAGGGCAATATTGTCCTAATATTTGCAATTAGCGAGACTCTACTAACGGGTGGGGTCTATTTGACTAATGGTGAAAATATTTTGGATGATAGATGAGACATTTGGAAACTTTTCGGGTAGTAGACTTTTGAAAATGTCGGGGGTCAGATGGAATTTGACATAGTTTTTAGGGTTAGATGAAATTTATTCTTATGCTTTTGACTTCTAAATTTTCTCAATGCTCTTTTTGTTCATTCCTAAGGGAACTAATCAAGTTACTCATTCCCCAACTCAAAAGGATCTCACCATTTTGGGGTTGGTGGGTTGGCCAGATTCCTCTTCTTGGCTTCATGATTTGCTTGTAAATGATGCCTTGGTTCTTTCTTGGTTTCTTTCTCAAAGTCTCGTTATGTATCCTGATACACTGAGAGTGCATCGAGTTACATGCTGATCCATTTTAAATGATTAGGATCCTCACTATAGAGGTGGCCTCACTACTGAGGATTTTTTTTTCCCATTTTATGTGCATGTATTAGGAAATTTTTTTGGCCTAAGAATTGGAATACAAAGTCATTAGGTAATACAAAGTTACCATCCCGGCATCCCCGCACATCCTATTTCAGAAATTACCATATTACCCTAATTTATGAAATTACCATCTTAACCTTATTACCAAAATTACAATAATAACCCTATTTACAAAATTACCATACTACCCTATTTTAACCGCCCCAATCCCCGCCACCTTTTAGAAATGGTGTCAATGGACTTGACAACTTGACACCGACTGGGGTCAATTAGAACCACCCATAATATAATGAATGGGCTTATACCATTTGCACCACCACCACTTGCTTCGCAGCGGAATATACGATAAATGCCATAATGGAACCTGAAGATGCCCACCTATGGCCCATTCTACCTTGTCTCAACTCACAACTCACTGGAGAGGATTTTTTATCGACAAAAAACAAGTGACTGGAGAGGATCTGCTCCCACTCAATCCACCACAAGGTCCACAACAACCATCTAGTAACGACAACCACCGAGTCATCACTCGTCACTGAGTCCATGCTTCACTTCTACCTCCCTCTCTCTCTCTCTCTCTCTCTCTCTCTCTCTCTCTCTCTCTTCTCTGCAAGCCACCCTCAGTCGGAAAATGTATCAGAATTCAGAATCAGATTCTATGAAGTAATCGGTTAAGAAGATGGAAAGATCCATTTATGGATAAACCCAGAGAAAAAGATCGACAAAAACAAAAAAAAAAAAGAAAAATCCAGGAGCTTCATAAGAGGGCATCTGTATAACATAATAATATTCAAGAATAATACATCACAGAGTCACTGATGGATGGAAGATGGATCTACACCCATCAATTATACCCAAAATAAAAAAGGTTAGAAACTTAGAATCAACTGCAATAAATCGTTTCCTTCCTTTTTTTTTCTTGTTTCATATGATTCTGGAAAGGGAAAGACGAAGAAAAACAAAAGGTTTGATACCTCAGTTGGCTCCTCTGCCAAGCATTTCCTTGTATCGCAGAATCGAATCGAGCCTCTGCAATTTCAACTGCTGCTTAAACTTGTTGATAAAGTCGTCGGCCTTCGTATCTACCTCATCGTCTTCTCCAAAATGTTGTAGTTCACTTGCTCTGCTTTTCCCTTCCTTCACAGTCGACGGCCTACGACGATCCACAATCTCTTCTTCTTCGAAATGGCCAAAAGCCGATTTCGAACTCGCCGACTTCCTCATCTTCTTCGGCAGCTTCACCGGCATCTCCCCAGATGCAGGTTTCATGTCCGATTTTGTCCTGGTGACATGGTACTCATTATCTTGCTCTTCAAATTCATGATCTTGGTGGAGGTGATCTAGGTTGTCCTCCTGCTGGTCTTGTAGCTCCTCCTCCTCCTGGTCATGTTGCTCCATCGTTTGATGCTCCAGCGGCTGTAACGTGGTTGTAACAGAAGGAAATGGGTTCACCTCTTCGGATCTGTAACGGTAAAGATTGATAGATTTGATTCGTTCCAGAACGGAAGGGGCTCGAGTTAGCTGGGGTTGCTTCCCATCTTTTGCTTGATTTTTCTTGGTTCCCAGGCCTGACGAGATGGCAATGGTGCCGATCATCAGGTTCAATAAAACAAAGAACACAGTTGGTGTAAACCAGCTATACACAGAAGCCCAAATCGAAGGAAGTGATTCTTCACGCATGATTGCTCGTGTTTGCAGAAGGATTCACGCTTGAAGAAGTGGACGGCTGGAATCCTGTGGTTTACAGGAGGTAAAGAGCAGAGGTAAGGGAACCCTTTTATCTTATCGCTGCTCACCTCGCTTCTCCCTTATCCCTAATGGGGTAAGGAGGTCTTTATCTCATTGGGTTAAGTTTTCTTTGTGAAGAAATTTAAATAATTTATTTTTTATGATCTCGAGAGACGCGTGTTGATAATGTGTGGACTCTGGAATTGGCCCGAATATACTTCACTCTGTGTCTCTGTGATAAAACTTGGGGGAGACGATGGGAATTAAAAATGGTTGCAGACATTTTTGCTTCCACACTTGCAGACTTGCAGTCTTATATCGTTGAATATAAGGATTAAAAGTGGCTTTATTTTCTGTGGGTAAATTACTGTTCTTCGGAGTTTTATCAAAAAAAATTTACTGTTATTTGGAGTTGCATTGTATATTTGTGTACAGCAAGCTCTGTTTTTTTTTTTTTTTTTTTTTTTTTTCTCTTTCTTGTGAGATATATAGTCACTTTTTACCCAAAAAAAAATTTAAAAAAAATCCACTTAGTAGTAAGATATTCAGGTTTATTAGCTACTATGGCAAAAAATAAAAAAATAGTAATTAAAAATGTTGCGATTTAGGAACTGTTTCTTCCCTCATAATAACAGGGTTTTAGGAATCGGTATCATATTGGTCTTATCAATCCATTCGTATTGATATCGGTCGTGATCGATACGGATACAAAATTGATATGGTATCATTTTATTGAATCGGTATGATGATTGGTACTTGATTGAAAATTGACTAATGTAGATCGATATTGAATTACACGTGGCTGATATAGACCAATATTGGCCAACAAGTGATCGACACAACCTGATATTGGCCAACAAGTGGCCTATATAGACCAACATGTGGCCTATATAGGCCGATATTAATCGACACATGACTAATATTGGCTGATATCAATCAACATTTGTCTGATATAAAAAACGCACGTCAAATCAGCAGATGACTGATACGAGATGATATCCGTATTTGATACCCATTATCATACCATGAACAAAATCAATCCATGGTGAAGAGTATATCTCTTTCTGGTTTTGGTGTTTCAAAATAGACTTGCTCGATAGATAATGTAGTTTGAACATTCATATACATATGATCAAGTAATAATGAGATCTCAAGTGAATGTTATATTGAAATAGATATTATGTAATATTTTCTTAATGAGAATACCTATTTCTACTACTCTTGTTTATAAATTTTTAATTTTCTATTGTCAACTAACTTAAAAATTATATGAAACATGGCATGATTTAATTTTGGTAATTTCAATTGTCATTTCGATGTATACCTAAAACGTGATGCAAAGGTTTAAATAAGAATAAGTATACAATGTAGATTTAAAGAGTGGAAAACAACAATTTAGCAAATGTCATTTGTTTTAACTTATCTTGTTATTAATATAATGTTTCAAAATTTATAAATAGTCAAACTATTTTTATTAAAATTTAGACATAATTATTACTAACCATGTTGTTTTATAATGACTTACAAGAGACTGAGTGTTGCATGTACATAATGCCTAATTGACTATATGAAATTATCTAACTCAAATATATAATAATGATTGTATTTTTAGTAATTTATATTAAATTTACTAATATTAATGGGAAACCTTATAATAGTAATTAGGTATTAGAGATTATATTATTCATAAGCTATGAAATTAAGTTGGTTTTATTATTAGGGCTTTGAACCTTATGTTTTATGACATAGTACCACAAAATTAAATTTTGGAGGGTGCTTAATGTGTTTTATAAATATTTAATATGATGTACAAACAAGATAAAGCAAATATGTATAACTTCTCGATGATCATTCAGTGATCTTTTAAACAAGTGAAAGGTATTATTAGCACTTGTATGACAATATGGTAGTGAATTTAATATGATCTTAATTAATTCATAATCTCCCCTAGGGTATCTTTCATCTCTCATGGTGCTAATAAACTAAACCCAAAAGGTTGGTAGAGAGTGGTATATCCACCTAAGCTCGATTAAAATAGTTCATCAAAATTATGTCATATGGTAGGATGATGTGGCAATTTTAAATGTTGTATATCTTGATTATAGCGTGGATTTCCACATATTAAGTTGTAGTGTCAGATTCAATCATTTACTCTCCAATATATGTCCATGCATCCTTTCTATAGTCCTAGATTTTTCAGTGTTTTTTTTATTTTTTATTATCTCACAAATTTTAATTTAGGTGAGTGGGCTAGCCAACCAATCCTTGCCCACAAATAATATTCTTTTTACACATGTATTCAACCAAAAAGGTGAATCTATGAAATTGTAACCTTCTTTAATTGCCCATTGTTTTATTCGTGAGAATTAAAATCAAGGGTAAATGAAGGATTTCAAAAATAATTTGAAAATGATTGATTAATGCATTTTTTTTTTCAAATTTACATGTGAAATTACCATAATTTTTCTTGGTTGAAAATATAAATATGTTATTTTAGAATAAGAGAAAAATTAAAGTTATATCTTTTTCATCAACTTTATTTATAACAAAATTTTCGAAAAGGTGCAAAATACTTTATTAGTATTGATTTAAAACTACCCAAAAGAAGTGTGCATTTTTATAAAAATGTCAAAAGGCAAGGTTAAAGCATCTTTTTCATCAAATGTAATTTGTTTTATTGGCAACAAAAGACTATTTATAGGTATGTACTAAGCTCACAGTTTGATTGATTCATAAAGCAATGGGATGCAAGATGATTAAACTATTACAAACATAAAAGACACGATGACCTATGAGACAAGAGAATAATAAGTCACTAATATCTCCTCGTTAATTAGTAATAGGATTTTCCATTCCATGAATTAGATAATCTTATATTAACTCCTAAATTTTTCTTTTTAATACATATCCTTACAATGGATGGATAGAAATTCTCTCTTATCGTCAGAGAGGTGTCGACGATGATCATATTGCTAACCTTCACTAGGCCCACATATCGACAACTAACATGGCTAGGAGACCAAGGACAATTTAGACCTTACAATAAATTATCTTTTGAAAATGTATTTCAAAATGAAAGTCAAAATTTTTTTATCAAGGAAATGATCTTTTTATATAATTTTGAAAAGACAGTTGCTTGGCACAACAATAAACAGTCAAACCTTATTTACCATTTAAATTTGATGTGAATGTAGGGTCCACAATTCCTTATCTATATTTTAAGTGTTACCTCAATTTTAGTATTAAACATAGATTTAAAAAAGGGATCAATAAATGAGGGATGTGAAAAAAAAAAAAAAAACAAAAGAAGGGAGAATTCATAATAATGTTTGTAGCATTGATACATGTACATGGAAATAGATATGATGATATATGTCAATAAAAAAGCATAAAATTTGACATATGATTAATCTAGATTATGTTTTCAACGGTTTACATTATAAATTCATGTGGCAAAATAGATACCTTGTTATGTTTGGCAAAATAACAATTATTGTGACAATAATAAAAATGGTTCAAGGATAAAGTGACGTTTCTCACACTTGTAAATTCGATTCCAAGGTTTGTTCTTGATTCTGAATACTTGAACCCCGGAATCAATACAATCCTTGGGGTTTAAGTTTTAGGTGTGTTTGTTTTGTCAATGTATAGAGAAGAAAAAATAATTAAAAAAGAAAAAAAAAAAAGAGGAAATATAAAGACAATTTTTGGGAATCCAAACAAGAAAATTAAAAAAAATTAACAAACTAAGAAGGGTAGGTGTTTGGATCCTCTTTTAGTCACATGCAAAATAGTTTTTCCAACCTATCAATTATCATGTGAAATTGTGAATGTTTTTTTTTTTTTCTTTCTTTCTATACATATACATAGTTTATCTCAGTCATGACATCTTTGATGTTTGCTCTTTTACCAACTGAATTAATACCCTTGGATTATATATTTTTTATTCAATTATCAAGGGAATTTTTTTCTATTTAAAAAAAAAAAAAGAAAAAAAAAAAGAGATAAATTTAACTATTTCTCTTAGGTCATTTCCTAAAAGCTTGAACTTGTAAGTAAAGGGTCCAAACAGTATATATACTCAACACCTTATGTGCAAACAGACTATACGAAATACTTTGTACGTGATAGAAAGATAAAAATACGTAACGTACATGACAGAGATATAAGAATATGTAATGTACGTGACTGATTTTAACTCTTCGCTATGAAGAAATGTATAAAAGTAAATATCAAATATTCTCTTCCCATACTCTACCTGTTTAATTCATTTTCATTTAAAACAATAGAAAATGAAATTTTTTCTATAAAATATACATTTTTAGTAGTTGTTTTAATGTAAAAGACTAAGAAAATGACAGAAAAATTAAACAAAATTTTCTTGTAAAACATCATTTGAATAGAAAACTTCACAATTTAATGAACTTAGATATTAGTTCAATTACTATTAGATCACGCTATGCTATCTCCTCTATCTTCCTGCTCTATAATCCAGGACATTCGAAGCTTCATTGTTTATTTCTTGTCCTGCTCAATTTCTTACATTCCAAGATCTATTAACCATTTGACTGACAACTGGGCAAAATAGCCCTTGTAGATTTCGTGCTGGTTTCTTGGTCTTTTAGCCTCTCATTAACCATCACACATCAGACATCACTCATAAAACTCATCAAGGACTTACGTATGCAAATGGTGGTATTCAGGAAATGTGTTAACGGGCCGGTTCAGCCTTGGCCAAGCCGGGGTCAAGTTTTATAGAATCAACCCAAAATATGTCCAATAAGAGATTCTAGTTGGATGGACTGCACTGTGAACGGTAACAACCAGGCCGGTCTGGTTTTTTATAGAGTTGGTATCCATCTGGTATGGTTTGGGTCCAATTGAAGCACAATAAGAAATGAAGACATAAGAAGAAAAAGAAACTAGAATCTTACTATTCGGTCTAAATCGAACTAGTTTGGTAAGTTTAGGTGAATTTTTTGAGCTCTTATCAGGCTAGTTCGGACCGGACTAGGACCGATAGAATATGATAAGGAACAATATAAAACATGACCAATGACATTTCGATCCAATTTAATATCTGGCTAAATTGATACGATTCAATCCAAGACCAATCAATTTGAGTCCAACTTTGACACCCCGTTGAGTGTGACAATTCCATGATCAAACTTTGAAGTTTGAATGGTGGGTGCATAATCATGTTCACACTTGAGAATCAAAGAAGAATTTCATGACATGTTAAGATAGATCTATCTAGAAAAATAAAACTAAAATCAAATGTTAATGATACTGTTGGTTAGAAAATTCAACTTGGGTTGGGTAGATCGAGACAGCAACTAGTGTGACTTCGGCTAAAGAACCTTCTAGTGACAACTACAGCATACCCGATTTCAGGACAGCCTGTTGGTTGAAGATAATTGAGCCCTTAATCTGAATTTCAATCAGAAACCCAGCTTGCCAGGATCTTTAGTGTGGATGGTGATAAAATGAACCGAATAGAGACAATGCAAAATGGAGCCTCCAAAAAGAAAAGGCAAGGATAAGAGCAGAACGGATGTCCATCAAAGACTCAAGGTAGGGACGGAAGATCTACCATAGTCATGATTTTAACAAAGATATGACCCTAGAATCCAGGTACAGTGCTATAATAGAGTGCATAGCTGGCTAAGTATAAAAATCTTCTCTCGAGGCAGTTTCAACGGCCAAGATTTGGATTTTATTCAGCGCATATACTGATGTATTGATATGACATCAGTATATGTGCCGGCTGAACTTCAACTATTGGATCAGTCGACAGTTCTTGTTGCCGTAGGAGAGGATGTGGATCCGCAAAATAGACACAAGTAGTTGGGATAAGGCTTTTCTTAGTTGAGTTTAGTTATGTAAATTTGGCTGTCATTACTATATTCTCATAATATCTGAATATGGTAAGAGGTAACCTGGTCCTAATATAGGATGAGAGAACCAAAGCTTGGTTGGGTTTTTTCTTGAGAAAATAGGGGAAGTGGAATCACAAGAAATTTGAAAAGCACATGGTTTTCTCCGACCCATCTCAAGTCCAATCATCTCTCAAGTTGTGATACACTGGCTAGAGTTTACTCCGAAGACAAACCAACTATCAGTGGATACGTTGGTTTGTGTACAGAGTAAACTCCAACCACTAGATCACAACTTGAGGGGTGGTTGGATTTGAGAGGAGTTCAATCTTTTTTTATCATCATCTATAGTGACTGTCGATTGACAGTGAAGATCTTGACCACTCATAGTGCATCTGCATGTATCTTGATGCGCTATGAGCGGCTAGGGTATCACTGCTACTTGGCCGTCACTATAGAGAGTCTTGGTCAAAAGCATTCACTTTTTTATCTCATCCATTTATGTCGAATTGACGGAAGGTAAAATTAGATTCACCACTTATAAGGTATATAACATAAAAAAATGTCTCCCCTGTAGAGAGACAAATGACTTTTTGGATCGGCATTTGGTCTCACAAAAATTTTCAACATATTTTATAGGATAGAAATCCTCTCCTACGCACCTGTGGGTTGGATTTCAACCGGCCCACATACCCATATATTAGTATAGGGGCTGGCTGAAATCCAACCCTTGGATCAGCGGCAGGAGGGCAGGAGAGGATTTAGTTCCTATTTTATATCGGATGCCAATCATCTTTTCAGCGGGATCAGACCGTTACTGACTGATCCATATCAGTATCGGATTCGTGATTCATCCCAGTTAAACCATGGATCCGACCCTGGTCTGCTATATCCTGGAAACTTGAAAGTCCTCAACATCCTAGCAGTCCCGCCTTCCGCAATCCGCACCTTCTCTTCCCTCTATCGCGCGCGCTCTTCTTTTTTCTGTTGTCTCAACTCTCATGGCAACTCCTCCGAGGATTCTACTATGCGGAGATGTTCTTGGTCGAATCAATCAGCTATTCAAGCGAGTCTCATCGGTGTCTTTCTATCTACTATAATCGTCTGTCATTTCTAGGGTTTCTTATTTGATCTTACCTTTTTCCTGACTCTCCATTTTATTTTGAATCCTTCGAATTCATTTGAAGGTGAACAAATCTACCGGCCCATTCGATGCGCTTCTCTGCGTGGGACAGTTCTTCGCCGAATCCTCTGATCGGCTCGATGAGCTCTTGGAGTACGTCGAAGGGCGCTCGCAAGTTCCTATCCCGACTTACTTCATTGGCGATTACGGCATTGGTGCTGCAAAGGTCCTCACGGCTGCTTCAAAGGATCCAGCGAATAAAGGTTTCAAGATGGACGGGTTGAAGGTATGTGAGGACTTATACTGGCTCAAAGAGAGTGGGAAGTTCAATCTCCATGGTACTCTTCTTTCCCCACATTTGTCGCTTCCCCTTCTATCTACGTTTGGTGTCTGCAGTACTTTCCTTTTCGCAATTTATCTGTCGAATGAGGAAAAAAAAAAAAAAAGATGTTGGAATTCTAAATTATTTTGTCAGATGATTGTGTACTTGTCGGTACTCATGTGAGCTTCTAATCATTCTGCATCATGTTGTCACGAAGAGGCTGAGCTCATTCGCTATATTTTACCTTATCTGTTGATTTTCGTTATGCTGATATGCTGAACTCGTTTATATAGGATTATCTGTGGTCTATTTATCGGGCAAACAATCGTCAGATGGTCAACCATTTGGAACGTATAGTCAAGATGACGTTGATGCGTTACGAGCATTGGCTGAAGAGCCTGGGATAGTTGATCTGTTTCTGACATATCCTTCACTAGTTCACTCTTATGGTTGTGAATTTCAATGCTTGTCGTAGTTGGCTTGCCTCCGGAAATGGTTTCTACCTTCTTTGACTTCCTTGACTGGCTAGCACTAATGAATGGCCTAGTGGAATCTTGAACATGGCTAATACATCTGAAGCTCCATCTGGAATCTCGGATTCAGCTGGTAGTGATCCTGTTGTATCAGAGCTAGTTGCTGAGATCAAGCCTCGGTATGAGATGCAACTTTTTTTTTTTTTTTTTTTTTTTTTTTTTTTTTAATTTTTTTTTTTTATAATCATTGTACATGCAAGTAGCTGTTGAAGTTGAATTTTTCTGAACATTGTTACCTTGGTTCTTCGTTCCTGGGGAGGATTATGTGAATGCTTATCCAGATTTGAAAATTGATTATTAGGAGGAGGGAGAAATGGGGAATCGTTTTGGAAAGAGTGTTTCCGTTCGTGCTGGTTCCTTCATTAGTCTTTGTTCCTTTCATTCAGTTTTTGTGCCAACTAATTTCATGTCTCTTCTTCCTCCATACAAATGAGGATTCAGAGCGCTATAAGCGTGAGATACATTCTTTTTCTACATATGTTTATAAAACACTTACCGCTCAGTGGGTTTCCATTTTGGCAAGATACGAGACAAAGACTACTTGTGTCACCCGATATCGGTGCCTTTGACTTTCTGGTGATGCCTTTTGGCTTGACCAATGCCCTAACAACGTTTTGCACCCTGATGAATGGTTATAAAGCTTATTCTAATTGTTCAAAGGGTGATTGCGGAGTCACTGAATGAAGTGCTCAGAGCTATGCTTTGAGGGGCTGACCCGCAGCGATGACTAAGTGACATATGGAATAAATATGGCGACAACAACAGCATGCTGTAGAAGGAGATAACAGGTGGAACCAACGACCCACTAAGACTAAAGTATCTACAACTACATCCTCGAGCGTCTGTCAAACAGGGGCGTGAATGTGAGATGCCAGCGGAATGATTTGCTAGACAGAGGCTAGGGCTGCTTCCTTCCCACCGCTTGCTTCTTTGTGTGTCAGAGATACAAAGTGAGTGCACTGGAAAAGAACGGGAAGTGGGTCGATCTATTCTAAGGTGAAACCCTGAGCTACGCGAAGGGAAGGAAGTCGTGGGCAGAGCCGGAGGTCACTTTTCCAGATCCATCCCGAAGGTTTCATTCCCTCTCTCGCTCATCATCGTACATAGCCCTATCTATTCATCTCTTTTTGGAAATGGATATTTAGGGACGCTTCAGGCTCATCAACATGGCGGACCACAATCGGGTAGGAACCCTCAATTCTGCCTGAAACTCGTCCCCCATATTGATCTAATTGCACATCACGCTCTGCATTCTTTACGTTTTTTGGTCCGCCACTAGAACTTGGCTGAACCATTAAGATACATGGCAACCGAATTCACCGATGCCTCCTCGGACATTGTCCGACAGGCCGCTCCATATCCCAAAAGTGGTTCTCTAACGCGTTGGAATTGATCCGCTACAGGATTTACATTATACGCTATAGAAGCACCTGAAGTACTAAACAAGACCATTTCGCCCGGTTCGGGGGGCACTTGAGTCAGCCGCAGGCGCCGGGCTGCGTCTTGACCCCTATCCAATTTTTGGGCCAATTCCCCCTTCATACTACCAAAATGAGATTCTTGCCGAATCCGAGTTTGCTGCTCCAACCATTACCAAATTAATACCTATTCCGTTTAGTACTTCAGGTGCTTCTGTAGCATATAATATAAATCCCATAGTGGATCAATTCCAACAAGCCTTTCGAACTAGTACTTTTTGTAATTGACTCTATTGCTTGTTCAATAAATGTTGGTTCTTCGATCAAGTTTTGAATGACTTTCTAGTCAGATCATTCCTGCGTTTCGGATATGAAGTCTCATTCGAAGCTTTAGAAATGCTATCCCTAGGGTCGTTTTGAATATGTTTTAAATATAGATCCAATGTGCTTTCTTTCAGGGGGCGTCCCCCCGCCTTTATAAAATAGAGATTCTCGGATATCGTATTGATTTGATAAAATTCTTTCTCTAGTATAGCCATCGTCGAGTAGTGCCATTTCTATCTTCTCTCTGTGAGTAGTTGTTTCTCGATTAAATCAAAAAATGCTATTGTATTGATTTCCGTAGGTTTTCCAATGAAGTGACTTTGAGTCGATTTTCAAGCTCCATCTGTCGCTGTTGGTTGACCATAAGCGGCTTCTTCACCTCATCATCCCCTAGCAGCGGGTCTGTTCGGTTCGCTACAATTCTCTGGGCACATAGGATCATACGTAAAGCAGCGCTTTCTTGGTAGAGTTTTAGGCGGCAAGAGACTACCGGGCTTGTTGGAGCTGCTGAGCATAATGAATCGAAGCCGAGAAGATGGATCAAGTTAGCTTGCCTGCCAAGCTGATAGCTGAAGGGCCGAAGGATGGAGCGTGCAAAGTCGATCGTGCATTGCTTTAACAAAATACAGACACTACTATTCCTTATGCTTGTGACAGCTAGGCATCAGCTACAGTGATTCTTGTCCACCATTAGCAGCATACACATTATTGAAACTTCAAAAATTTTAGGATTAATAGGTTACCTAGAATTCTATGAATGATTCCCTATAGGCAAAGAAATAATAAACAGATAAACTTCCATATCCTAGTGGCATGTGGCTAATACATTGGATGTGATGTTTCTTTATTTTCTTCAAATATTAAATGGGGTTCTCTTAAGTGGAGATTTAGGAATATAAAACTTTGGGCAGGCTGTCTTGTCAAGTAGATGACTGTATTCTACATATCGCAGGAGGAAAATAGCAGAGAACCATGAGTGTTAAATTTTAATGTACGCATACGATAGAAAATAGTAAGAAAGCCTAATCTCCTGCCGCTCAAGAGATGCTATGAGTTCCCATAAAATTTGAATGCATTGGTCTTCCAAATTATGAGGTCAAGCAATGATGTGGTAGGCCTTCTTGCCTAAGGTGTCAACCTTGCATGAATATGTGTCTTGGCGTATATGTTTTGCTGTTGCAATTGTTGTTTACCTTTTATTTTCTTTCTCTTCCTTCTCTTCTTCCTGCTCTAATAATTTTTTTGTTGTTATTTTCTTGTTATACCTTGCTGTTACTTTTTGCTCGGCATCATTGACACCAAAGTATTGGTGTAATTTATGCTTCAAATTGTACTAAATCTTCTTTATGGCTTTTGTGACACTCAATGGGCAGGCGTGGGGCAGTTGTTTTGTGTTTGTAAATTGTAATTGTTATCTTGTTTGTAGCTATCATATTGCCGGTACTAAAGGTGTGTTTTATGCACGGGAGCCCTACTCCAATGATAATGCTGTTCATGTAACTCGCTTCTTGGGTCTTGCATCAGTTGGAAATAAGGATAAGCAGGTGTGACTCTTCTCAAACTGATTTGAAATGATTTCATCAAATACTTTGCATTAATATTGGTAGTGGAAATTACCATTATATTTTATTTTGCAAGACTGGTTACTGGTTAGTGGTGATACTAAGTTGATTGTTTGTTAAAGGGCTGGTTTACATACCCATTCTGCTAACTTTTATTTCCTTGACCCGATCTTCCTAGCTGTAACTTAGAGTCACTGTTAAGAAGTGCAACTTTTGAAGTGGTGCACTTAGTGTTCTGTTTGTTCATCGTATAGGATTTGGTTGGGAGTTGGGACACTTCGCTACTGATCTTATTTGTATCTGCCAACTAATCCATATGATGTAAGGAGGCTTTAGAGAAACAACTTCTTATCAGGGAAGCGCTATTAAAAGTGAAGGTCCTGGAGGGGTGTGACACAACGAGAAGGTCTTGTTCTAGGCGCTTGGGCGAGTAGCGGTAAGTGAAGTAAGTTGAGGAAGTAAAAAATAAAGTGCAAGTGGTTGATTGACAAACTATTCTGGTGAGCACAGGTTCTTATTGTTCCAAAAGCTCTAGACCTCGAAGAATGATATGCGTTTGGTTGGGCGCACATGAAATAGCCCCCATAGAGTGGAATTCAGTCTCAATTAACCCTAGGATTTGGTTGAAGTATGAGAGAGAAAGCATCCATTTCTGATTATGGAAAGTGTGAACAGCAAAGAAAAAAATAGGGTTACGTTTTAGTATGTTGATAGATGCTTAGATAGGCTAGGTTTAAGAGAATTAGGGGTTGGTGACGTTGAAGGTTAGGTTGAATGGTTGGCATGGGTTCTGATATGTTGGGGCATAAAGATGGATGAAGGGGTGAAAAAACTTTAGAAGGAAGAAGGTTTGAACAATATTTGCGTATTGTTTTGTTGGAGTTCAAAGGAGGAAATAGCTGTTCTAGAGCTTGATGTAAAGTGGACTTGTGAACAAGATTTGGAATTTCAGTCAAAATTTGACCAAAATTTGGTATTATTTTGGTTGTCCATTTCGGTGGTCAAATGGTCATATTTTGGTCCAAAATTTCAGGAAAACCCTAATTAAGTATCTCGAAACACGTTTGCACATTTAAATTGTACAAAAACACACCGAAAATGGTAGTTTGGCTTTGGACTCTAGGTTTCTAATGTATGTCGTACATTTTTTGTATATTTTCTTTAATAGAGCATATTCTACACATAATTTATTACTAGAACACACAAAATTCAATTAAAAATAGTACAATCGGCATTAGGAATGAAATAAACATAATATTGGAAAGCATTTCATAATTATTGATACATTACATATTTACATGGTACATGTTGTATGTTACATGCACTTTCTTAAGTACAAGTTACATGGTACATGACTACATGTTACATATTGGACCCATTTTCCCATCCTAGTTATCACTTAGTGATGGCAAAGGGGTTAAGACATCTCAAATTAACAAGCCCTCTTTGCTACAGGATCTTAATTCAGTCCAATACAAAAATCTGCAGAGAAAAGTAATAGAAAAAATTCTTATCTGGAAATCCGACCGTCAGAAATTGATGAAATTTGGGTTGAATGACCTTTATAATAGTTATGAACACCCCTCCAAAGTTGAAGAAGATCAGAAGAGAGTTGAAGAAGTTATGGGGCCCGCAAGTTTGCTGAACCTGCTAGCACCAAGATCTGGATCAAGTTTGATTGATTCTAATGGCTGTAGCAGCAAGTCAGCAAAGCTTAGCAGTCACTGCTGGAGGTCAGATTCATATGCTGGAATAGAATGCTTGAAGTTATCATGAAGAAGAAAAGGATAGAGGAAGAATGATAGGTTGAGTCTCACAACCTGGTGAGGCTCAACCGCTCAACTAGAAAATTTTAACTCTTTAAATTTTCTGGAAAAACTCTACTGCAGCCAGCCTGCATTCTCTTTATTTATAGCTTTGAAACATTACAAATAAAATAGGAAAGAACTAAACTTGGAAAAGCTAAACCTCCTTTATAACTTAAGAAGTTTCTAAAACATAGAAATAAAAAAGTTTCTAAAAATTGGAATTAGAAAACTAGATTTTAGGCAAGTCTTAATCTCCAAGCAACTAAAACTTCTAAACTAACTAGCCTAATTTTTAGGAAACTAAACAATGAAAATAAGTAAACTAAAAATTAGGAAACTAACCAAAAGATTCTAACTACTGCTGTTGGTACTGTTCACATGAACAGTATCGCGTGAACAATGTTCACGTTAACAGTGTGGGTTGGGCCCATGTTGACAGATCCTTGGACTAGTCCACTATTAGCTGGTCCTTGGACTGCATCACTTAGAGTTTCTAGGAGGATCAAGATCACTAGAAGATTGTTGGTGCCGAAGCACCCCAAATGATACTTATGTCATATTATGCTGGAAGAAACGGTTCAAAGCATAGTTGTCAAGGCGACAAGGCGATCCAAGGCGTTTGGGGCCATCCTGGGCGCCTAGGCGCCCGCCTAGGCGTTGCTCGGGCGACAGGCGTTCCCAAAGTGCATTTTTTTATTTCTAAAATATTAATGTTATATATATGCAACATTCTACATAAATAATCAACATTAAGACATAATTTAATTAATAGTGGTGTGGACCCAAGTTTACTAATATACACAAGACCGGGATGGTCAGAGTTAAGTAAACAATATTTATGATTAACATTTGCGACTTTTAACGAATTTGATCGGAGCGTAACTCCTTAATATAGTTCGATTCAAGCAACCGGGCCGTTGCAAAGCAGCATAATCACTTCTAACAAACCGAGATTGCTGAATCCAAATAAATGAAGGAGTTACACCCGTCAAACCTTGTTCGAAACGGGAATGCCGTTAAAAGTCGTACGAATGTAAATTATTTTTTGGGCATCAAAGCAAAAGATTATTTTGGCGCACTCTTGGTCTTAGGATGATTTATTATAATAAGATTTATAGAATTTTATATTTAGAAAAAACCTAGCATTTAAAAGTTGAAAATCGCCCGCACCCAAAAATATGGTTTTGTTCTTGAAAGGGGGTTGATTTTTTTCCTTCCGAATTTGAATTTTAGACTATTTTTATTGGATTTAAATAGGGGGTATTTGCTTATTTATGAATAATATTTAAGTAAATGAAATATAAAATAAAGAAACATTTACTTAAATGAATTAGTCTAAATAAGTCGCCCGAAAATGTTGTTCCGGCCGGCCCGGGCGACCACAGGCGCCCGGCGCCCCAGCCCGACAAACCGCCCGGACGCCTAGGCGACGCCTAGGCGACGCCTTGACAACTATGAACTCCTCGACAACATTCCTATAAGTGGCATCATCAACATCCTAGAGGTAACTTAACCTAGGGTATAGATCACCATATCGTGAAGATCGATATAGGGAGCCATTGAAACTAGATGGTGGAGTCGGCATGTATGGGTGGAGCGCGACCTATGAGAAAATGCTGTCCAAAAAAGGACGACCCACCATGTGGTTGATCCTCATACTTAGCGTGGGTCTCTTGAGTGTCAACACCTTGTTCCGCCAAGAAGTGTAGGTGACTTGGTTAAAAATATAAATTTTTTTTTTGGGGGGGGGGTGGTTGTCTCTTCAAGTCAAAATTCTCAAAATGGGTCGAATTTCATCGAAATATGTTATTTATGACCATGTTTTGGTATTGCTTTTGCTGAAACGATATGAAATATTGAATCAGCAACGAAATTTCAGCCAAAATGCGTGCCGAAATTTTGGTTGAAATTTTTTATGCCCGTAGAGTTAACCCTGTTTCGTTTTGAGGCTTCTTGAGACTGAAATATAATAGTCAAAATTTTGAACTATGCTTGTGAATCCACACAGCAATAGCGCGTAAATTAGGGAGAAAATTTCTTTCTCCGAAATATAATAATTAAAATGTTAGTGCAAAAACTGGGTTGAAATTCTTTCATTGATTGAGTTTGTGTAGGGGGTACATGGCATGGCCATGAATAGATGATTGTTTAACTCCAAAATAGGAACTAGTTACTAAAAACAATTACAACTTGCTAAATATACAATGCAATATTACAAATTCTAAAAGCTACAAAATAATTTTCTTTAGCCCACCCCCACTAAAAGCCCATAGAACATAGAAAACCCATAAAGCCCAAGGCCCAAAAACCCAGTGGCAAATAGTCAAAATACTGCTACTGTTACAAAAATACAGCTTTATCCGAACATAATTTCTAACTTATTGATACTATAACAGAACTCTTTTAAATTCTTATAATGATTAATAAAATCTACTCAATTGCATTGATGCCTTCTCCAAAAAGTTAACCCAAGTACACCCCAAAGCAGAAACCAAATGTTGTCTGCAAGTCTTGGCAAGGTTTGGCAATGAGACTCAGTTTTACATCCATCGAAAGCGGAGAGGGTTTAAGGTCCAATTATGAAACCCTTAGAAGAAGAGGATGAATCAAAATATAGCTGCTACTCCAACTAGTAAACTTGGCTTATGAATTCATCCCTTATTCTTCTTCTTGCCCTTTTTAGGTGTCAGATCCTCAATCACCATACCATTTATATTTTGCGGTAGATTTCCATTACGTGTATTCACTTTATTTCCTTAAGAGTCACGATCCTCCCTTGTCAGTTTTTCCCCAAGTTCTGGATTCCATGATTTTCACTGCTTGTTTCGTATCCATTGTAATGTACTTACCCTCAAGCTTTGTTTTCAACATATCTATTCAATTTCAACCTTGGAAAGAATTAAAATTTTTTGCTGCTGGTTCCACTATTGAACATTTATTACTTATCCTGTCAAATATTTGGGGTTCAGCTTGTTGGCATTTCATAACTTGTGGTAAATATACTTGTTCTCAGAAATTTATTCATGCACTTTCTCCTACTCCAGCATCTATCATGTCTGCGGATGAGATCCACGCGAAGCCCCCAAATACCACCTTATCTCCGTATGCAGTTGTAGAGAAAACACTTGAGCCTGAGGAAACTAAAAAGAGACCAAGTGGCAGTGCTTCGGACACACAATATTGGCGGTATGATGTCTCCCAAAAGCGGCAAAGACAGGGAGGTGATGGTGAGAAGCTTTGCTTCAAATTTACATCTTCAGGATCATGTTCACGAGGGGAAAACTGTTGTTTTCGGCATGACGTGGATGCGAGGGAGCAATATTCAAGAAATGTTTGCTTTGATTTCCTTAACAAAGGAAAATGTGAACGGGGTCCTGATTGCAACTTTAAGCATAGCTTAGCTGATGAGGGTGAGAGCTTTTCTCACAAGAGACATAGGTCTGACAACACTAACAGGTTGGTGTAGTATGGCATGGATTGTTTCTTTTTTAGTCATCTCCTTTTATTTTATTTGTCTTTCTTCCTAATTAAAAAAATACACCTGATGATTATTGTTCATTTTCGACTTTGAGTTGGATTTGGGCTATCTGTTTTGTCATGATAATATCCCAATTGATTTCTTTCAGTGTTTAGAGTTTCAGTTCCATGGTACTAATTGTGAAATCCTTCATCCGAGTTTCAGGTCAAAAGATTGCTGGTTTTGTTTGTCAAGCCCCAAAGTGGAATCACATCTTATCCTTAGTGTAGGAGAAAATTACTACTGCGCTCTAGCTAAAGGCCTGCTGGTTCAAGATCATGTACTAATAATACCAATTGAGCATATGCCCCATACTCTTTCTTTAGCCCCTGAAACAGATACAGAATTAATAAGATTGAAAAATGCTTTGAAGAGGTATTGCAAGACACAAGGCAATGAAGTTGTTTTCTTTGAGTGGGTTTACAAGCATGGCACTCATGCTAATCTTCAGGTGAAAGAAATTTGCTTTTGCAAAGGTATCCTGTAATCATTCTGTTTTGTAAAGAAATTGTTAGTATTGTGGCTGTTTACAGAACTTGTGAAGCCCTTCTCCACTTCATTCACCCTCTAATTCTACAAGGAACAACCAATCCTTTAATTTACTATTCTCTTGTTTTGTAGGAATGCCTAAAGGATGCATTAAGTTCATTAGGGCCTTGAAAATAGGAAATGACTTATAGGAAATCAACTTGGAAAATGAGAATGATAAAAATGAAAGCTATTTTACATTTATGGTTTTAGAGGGAGTAAACCTCCTTAGGCTGAAAAGGAGGAGATAGATTAATAGAATCCCAATTTCTACAGAGTCAGAAGGAAGTAGTGAGACTTGGTTACCCCAAAAGAAATTGCTTTCTTATTCACGTGGTACCAGAAATTATGGTGAATCATAGCTGTTGTGAAATTGGAGGCTAGTGTTCTGCAAGTGCTTGCTGGGGTATAACCAAGGGACCTTTTTTTTTTTTTTGGAAGGTGGTGAAGGTTAAGGTTTAAATCTCACACATAATCTTATTAGAAAATGCCTACTTTTATCATATAAAAATAACCGAAAGAAAACCCCCATACCCAAAAAAAATGTGGCATCCCAACCCATTCCCAATCCCCTGAGGCCCTACCTCTCTCTGTCCCTAGAATCATAGTTGTCAAGGCGTCGCCTAGGCGGCGCCTAGGCGACGCCTAGGCGTCCAGGCGTGAATCCAGGGCCTGGGCGCCTGGGCGCCTTATGAATGTTGCCTGGGCGGTCGCCCAGGCTCTCTGGCCGCCCAGGCGCCGCCTTGACGCCTGGGCGCCCAGAATGCCCGGGCGATCGCCTTGGGTCTTATGTGTGTTTTTTTTTTCCTTTTGATCTCTGAATTTGCTTCACAGGATTTATTAGGCTAGACAGGAACAACATTTACCAGACAGTACTTATTTATGACTAATATCATTTAAGTAAATGTTTTTTTAATTTTATATTTCATTTACTTAAGATATTATTCATAAATAAGCAAATACCCCCTATTTGAATCCAATAAAAATAATTTAAAATTCAAATTCCAGAAGGATAAAAAGTCAACCCTTCAGTTCAAGAACAAAAATCGTATTTTCGGGTGCGGGGGCGATTTTCAACTTCAAAATGCTAGGCTTTTTTCCAAATATAAAAATTTCATAAATCTTATTATAGTAAAGTATCACTAAAAACCAAGAGTGCGCCAAAATAATATCTTGTTTTGATGCCCAAAAAATAATTTACATTCGGGCGACTTTTAACAAAGATTCGCGCACTTCGAACAAGGTGACGAGTGTAACTCCTTCATTATAGGTTCCGGATTCAAGCAATCTAGGATTTGTTGGAAAGCTGATTATACTAGCTTTGCAATGAATTTGAGATTGCTTGAATCCGAAATATATTAAAGGAGTTACACTCCGGTAAAATTTGTTAAAAATAAGTAAATGTTAGTCATAAATACGTGTTGCCTACTTAACTCAATTATTTGTTTCTTTGTTGTTTTTCTTATATTAATTAAGCTATGTCTTAAATGTTTATTTATGTAGAATGCTGCATATATATATAAACATTAATATAGCATTAATATATTAAAAATAAAAAATCACGCAACGCCTTGGTCGCCTAGGCGACGCCTAGGCGGCGCCTAGGCGCCTAGGCGCCCAGGATGGCGTCAAAAGCCTTGGATCGCCTTGTCGCCTTGACAACTATGCCTAGAATTGTTTATAGAGTGGGCTCCTTGATGCAAGCCATGTATATTGGCCATAGTCAAAATCTATTGGCACCCTTCCCCCAGTGGCGGGCAACAAACTATGACTTATCAATACTTCTATATACCCAATGTGCAATGGCCTCCCCTCAAATTCTATGTAAGTAATATGGCCCCAGCAATCCAGTCCCAGTCTAAACTTCAATCAACCTACTTCCTAAGCCCATTGCTAAGGTATACTCCCATTTTTTGTTCCTCTGCTGCTTCTTTTGTATTACAGCATCTAATGTGAAGAAGTCATACATTGAGCTGCCAAAATGGATTTGGATCACTGGATAATTGGCTAACTGATGTGACAACTTTTTGATTATGTACTGGCAGATTATGAATTTACTGAATGACTTTTTTTGTGCAGGCTATTCCCATTCCTTTATCAAAGGCATCTGCTGTTCAAGAATGTTTCATTACAGCTGCTGAAAAGTTGGGATATGAATTTGGAATCATGAATTCAAGTAAGTATTGTTGAATGCTTATATTCTGCTGTATGTATTAGATGTTGATGGCCTATGATGTCTAAACACTTCAATTTTGCCAGTGTGGTGTGTAGCCATTTGAGATGTGTCATAGCTGCCTATTCACATTCTTTGATTTTCACTCTAAGAATATCATATATGTATGGAATAAAATAGTAGAACTCCATGGCCATGTCATATTCCATGAGGTTTGGTGGTCCGCAAGTATTGCTCCTTGAACTGTAACATGCTATCTGGACTGCAACATGTGTGGCATGAGTAGTCCAAAATGGGGTGAAGAACGAAAGTGGCAGCTCTTTTTTGTGTATTTCCGCATCTATGGCATTTCATGTGGACATTATGTGCACATCTACAACCTTATCAGGATCATTAGTTTTTGTTGGTTTTACACTAACTAAAATAGTGGTAACAACTGCATGTTGTGGTGTGCTGATTTGGATGTAGCTTATTTATAGGTTTCAACACATTGGGTAGTTTTGTTAAAATGTAACGAATGAATGAGTGCTTCTTTTTTCACTTTTAAAATTCATATTATATCCTGAATCATCAGAGAGCCATGGATGCTAGTATGTTCTTAATGAACTGTTGACTCTAGTTTTGGAGCTGATGGTAACATGCCATATTATTTGGGATGCTACACATGGTCTCTCCTCAGAAACATTCAGTTCTTGTTCAGATTTTTAAGTGATACCTTTAGATAATTTTAATATTCACTCCTGTTAGGTTTCAGTGTCATGTAGGCTACAAACTTGGGTTTTACTCTCCTAAATGTATTTCATTTTCTTTGAAAGAAGTTTGTATTGCTTCATGTAAAAGTTGAGCAGAGTCCCAACAAGCAGGGAGTTGCTTGAAATTAAAACATTAATTAAATATTCTGACAAGAGGTTTTGATGCCGAAAGAGCTGTGACATTTCAAAACTAATGGAGTAATTGGAAATGTGCATCAAACTCTGAGGATATAATGAAACCTGGTAAAGGCCATCAGATTATACTATACTCCACTTAATGTTCAAAATTTGGTAAGATGGACATAGTTGGAGGCTGGAGCAGGGTTCTTCCCCCTGCAATCAAAGAAGGAAATTTAGGCCTTCTGGTTGGCTCTTTGCTGGCACACTACTCACACTTGACCTTGCTTCATTTTGTGTGCAAGCCATTGGGACAGTGATCAGAATGCAGACATTGTTGTCTTAAATTTTTGAATAGAACAATTTGGGGTACGCGACCTTCATATTTTGTCTTGTTATTGTTTCATCTGAAACTGGAAGGAAGATGTTAGCAGATTCTACAAATAGGAAAGAGAGTAACAATTGCTCTAAGTAGCATCTTCTTTTCTAATTGTCTTTAACTATAAGGATGGTTGTTTATTCAAGTAAAATAATAATAAAACAAGTTAGAGGCACATGCGTTGGGATTTGAACTTAAATGGCATATTGCTACTTTTATTGGAAACTGGGTGCTTTTATAGTTTTGGATTCGTTAGGTACTTAAGTATTATATTTTCGAAGTAAGAGTATCATTGGGCAAAATTTCTCTTGATGGGAACATCTAGAAATATAGTGGACAAGCACACTTAACTGCACCACATGGTACAGTGATTCAGTCGTTCTGACAGTTGGATATGTGGGGAATGGTTTTGATTGAACATGTATAAAATTAATCTGAATTCAATTATTAACCTTCCCGTGTATGTCCATGCATCCCTCAGTAGTCGAAGCATTTGTGTACACCCTTTTGGTAGTCCTTAATCTTTTAATGCTTTAGTATGCTGTGTGGTTAACTCCTTTTTGGGCTGAAACTTGACACGTGAGCAGGGACCTTGGGGTTTACCTCTGCAAAATTTCAGCCCTATCTGAACTGCCACAAGGCCAAAATGGGTGCTCGGTGACCTTTATTCTAGATATGCCTGTCAAGAGACTGGACTCATTTGGTATTATAGTAACATAGTATAGGGAAAAAAAACAAGGTCTTAAGCATGTGGTTGTTAGGAATCCACATAAGATGGTCTTATGGGTCTTTCTTCTGTAGCTCCTAAAATGCTTCCACCCTGATATTTCTCATAAGTTAATATTGGTTGCAGACAATAATATTTCTGAAGGAAGAGAACTACTTAGGTCACATTTTGATGGAAGTTTGAGTTTCTTCTATGTGGAACTTCCAGATGGTACAATACTATCACATTCTGTCAAGGATAAGGAGAAATTCCCAGTCCAATTCGGACGTGAGGTAAAGAGCACTGATCTATTTTACGTATCTTTTATTTGATAGCTTTTACTTGTTTTCCTTAGATTCTGTTTGAAACGGCAGAAACAGATATCTATTTCTAATGAATAAAAATGCTGAGAAATAAAAGTGTAGTTGTTAATTGATGGGAATTTCTTAGCCATGTATTAGCATAAAGGTTATGCATACACTTGCTACGAAGTTGACTTCAAATATTTGTAAAATATCAACTTCCCTTATCCAGGCTTTGGTGGTCAATGAAAAAAATCTCTCAATTATGTTTATGGGTATAACTTGTATTCAAAATGGTGCTTGGGAGAAAATGTTGTTTTTTATTTGGAATTTCAAAACCTTCTAAGACATTCATCTTGATGGTCCCATCAAAGATTTTCTCAGATGTCGCGGCCAGCACAATTATAGACTAGAACAAATTAGGAGTACTCATCAACCAGGTTTACCGGTGCCCAAACCCAGACCAATTTAATAATATGGATTGGGTCTTGGATTCCAGACCTGGTAACAGCCCATTTGGAGGGCTAAATGGGCCAGTTGATCCATGCCACAGGATAAAGTGGAGGGAAGTTTACCTCAACATAGCCCCAACCAGCCCCCAGCGCATCCTGTCAACAAGAATATGCATCCTGTCAACAAGAATATGACTTAGTAAACTTGAAACATATTGGAGTATGCCATTTTACATTTAAATGGGCCGGTTGATCCATGCCACAGGATAAAGTGGAGGGAAGTTTACCTCAACATAAGCCCCTCAAACTTTTAAAAGCACTAGCTGGCATCCTGTCAACAAGAATATGACTTAGTAAACTTGAAACATATTGGAGTATGCCATTTTACATCTCAAACCAAAACTCGTCCTTCTTAACAAGTGAAGCAGAAGTCCAGTTCGCATGATGAGTTGTTCTTCATGTTTACCTTGCATGGCACACCTAGTTCTCTTTGCTTTAACATTGCCTCCCATCATGCATTTGCAACTAACAGCCCATCTAAAATCTTGATGCCCCTTACGAGGTCCCTTCTGACCTTGGTGAGGACCTTTGTTAGGCTTATAAATCTTAAGGCTCTTAACGCCAGTGGCATTCAAGCTTCTTTCCATCCTTTCCTTATTTTGGAACTCCTAAATATCTGGCCCTGATTATAGGAAATGTCATGATGAATCTAACAGACTAGGGCTTTTTCTCCACATCATATTTATAGATCTAAGAACTTCATCTTCCTTGAAAGACCTTTTCAGTAAGTCATCAATTCCTTCCTGTACTCGAGTAAAAGAAAACCTTCCATTTTTGGCCTATAATTACTAGGTTCAGTCTATAAGTCAGAGGTTACGATTCACCATTCCAACACCCTCAAGCACTTGCCCATCCTATGTAAGGATTTTATACATGAAGCCTCCTTGCTGTCTTGCACTGACAACTGTATGAAAATAATTGCCATTTGAATCTCTTGTTAACTATTTAACAATAATATCTTTCATGCCAGTATGTTTCTTCCTTGCATATCACTCTTTAGATTTGTCTTTCATTGAGCTGACTAACATGGTCTTCCCAAGATAAGGGGATGATTCTTCTTTTTGGTCCAATGTGCAATGATGTTGAGCAGGCTTTCTTTCTTTCCTTGATCTTCCTGAAAATGGATTTATGACATGCATTCAAAATGGTTGAGTGATGTTCATTTTCTGCTTAGGTTGTAATCATACTTTCCAGCCATAAAGCACTGCCCCCTCTTCAGCAAGTTTGCTAGGTCATATATTCTGGAATTAGAATGTAATTGGGTCTTTATGTTACAAGAGAGAAGGAACTAAATATTATCCAACACTGGCATTGAAATACCCTCTTGACCAGCAGTTGGGGTGACCCCTCCTCAGAAAGTTGCAAAGCAAATTATGACCAATGGTTGGGAAAACACCTTATACATCTAGAGATTCTTCTTCCCTGTATCTTCTCTGGAAACCTGGTAATATTGTAGTCACCTTCGGCAAATATTTTCATTTACATGTATTAAGATATGCTGCCGAGTCCATGAAATTTGACATTCCACACCTGTCTCAGATTCAGACAGTAGTTTATATATTAATGTGATGTTGATTGATTTGGTGTGGATCCTTTCCTCTGCATAGGCACCATGTATGAGGCTGTACCCTTGATGGACTTATTTTTTATCTTCACTATTTCTTAGTAGGTCCATTACCCAGTGCTGGTCCTATGCAGGGTCCTGGGGGTGAATTTGGAGTCCATCTTAACTTTTGGCATTTTTGCACAAAGTGGCTGTCCTCAAGACTCAAACCCGGGCATTTTCCTTGGCAGCCTGAACCTTTTACCATTACCTTCAGTATTTCTTGGCACAGTATTTTAGTCTTGAGTTCAAACATTCAGACAGAGAAATGGAAAGACTAAAATCTTATGAGCTTTCTTAAGCCTACATATTTGCTTGCTTCGAAATTTGGAACTGCTGGTGAATTGATGAATTTCCTTGGTCCAAAAATATTATTGAACTAGGGAGCATGCTGCATCTAGTATTACTTCACTGAGTCCTCTCAAGGATTTGATTTTCATTTGTTATTTATTAACTGAATATTATGTAGATTTCCCCCACTTCTCAGTTCTTCATGCCTCGGGTGATCACATGATATTTCTTTCTGTGAGTCAGTTGATCATCCTTATCCATGCAAGCGTCATATCTATTAGAACATTTTGCAGGTTCTTGCTGGTTTGTTGAATAAGATTGATAGGGCTGATTGGAGGAATTGTAAGCTTAGCAAAGAAGAAGAAATAACGATGGCAGAAGGTTTCAAGAAGAGGTTTGAGGAATTTGATCCAACTTCTTGATGTTTGTCATGGTTAGTAAAATAGCTTTTCTTGATCACCTCTTTTCCATGAAGACTAGCTTTTATCACATGGAGGAGCATGCTCATGAATCCTTTGTTTAGTGGCTAGCTTTCCGTACGGTAACTTATGGATTGTAGTTAGCACATGAATGGGATTCATGCCATGGGGATTAGATGCAAGACATAACAAGGAGTGTCGAGTTGCAGGGCTGTTGCATAATTTTAGATCCATGTAGCCATTCTGACACCTCACGAGACCTGTGGCAGAATGGGAATTTGAATTAAAGTAATTTTCTTGGCTTAAGGTAGAATTTATCGATACTATTCTAGAGTTGGTCGATCCTTCCAATGGTTTGTGTTTGGTTTCATATTTCATTTATAATTTATGTTAACTCTGTACAGAATTTCACGAACTCTCTGAATACCACTTGAATGTAACAGCTAGATCCATCAGTTACCATTGACATTGATATACACAAAAAGGGGAATAGAGGTTAATTACACAACTCCTAATATAGCTCTACTCAAGTTGCCATATTGCTAACTGAAGTTGCCGATTGCAGGAGAATTCTTCAACTATTAAGCTTTTCACTGATCGAAGTTCAATTCTGCCCACATTGAGCTAATACGATTGCCCATTTGCCCGTTTTGCTGCTGTTAATGCCATTTCCTCTCATTGGCTGAGGTTTCCTTGTAGTGTAGAGGCCCTGGGATTTGTTTGATATTAGTAGAGGCCTGAGGTTGCTGGCTCAGGATCCTTGAAATTCTGCCTTTTCAGGTTTCCTCCTGTTGTAAGTAAACTGGATAGAGTAAAATCAGTCTAAAAAAAAAGGACCCAGTTTTCTCCATCCACGGTGAAGAGAGAAGAAGGGACATATCTTTAAATGGTCTTTCTGCCGTCTATGTTGACTCTCAATTTGGCGGAAAATAAATCTTCTCATGCCCCTCAAGTCAGCATGAGGAAATTTAATGGCTGAAGTGTACTGTGTGTACATATCGATGTATTGGTATATGCGTGCAGTGGATGACAGTCACTGAATTTTTTCATGCTACAAAGATTTGAATTGCAATTTTGCTCCCCTTACTTTTCCCAGATACTTATCTAACCCCAACAAACCCCGGGTGAAGAGAAAGTTCTTCATTTTTCCCCTTTGTGACAGAAAGCTTTCTGGAATTTTTTTTTATTTTTTATAATCATGATTCTATAATTATTATAGGAGGATTCACACAATGCCACTGGGTCTAACTCGATGCATGAATAAAATTTAAAATCAGGTTTGAAATATTTTGGAGTTACTTGAACAATCATTACCATGATTATAAAAGAATTTTATTTTAGTTTTGATTGTTTCATGTCTCTTAGAACCAAAATATAAAAACTGTGAGAATATTTATTGGTATAATTTAGATTTGCCACCACTTGTCACATGGAATACATGGATGAACTTTGGCAGCCCATGTGATTAGAGAATCTGACAATCGTCTTACACTCAAATTTTAGCACATGCCTGGGAATTGGAAAAAAAAAAAAAAACTTAAAAATATAGTGCAATGATCATACCATGACAGGAATGTCACTTTACTGCATTTTGACCAAGCTTGTCTGTTTGAGCTTGAATTTTGATCATTGATCCTTGATGTGACTGTGGGGTTTCTCCACAAAATAGATCCACCGTTGTGTGTCAAATGGCACATCTAATACTGCTCATGTTTTTTATTGCTACAGTTTTAAGTTATCTAAAATAAAAATTGAATAAATAAATTTCTTTTTCAAAAAAAAAAAAAAAAAAAAAAATAGAGAAGAAGAAAAAAACCTTTGGAGGAGTACTCTGCTAATGTTATGTTATGTTGTGTTTTTATTTTTCTGAAATCTGACCATTCTGTTTTTCCAAAGAAATTTCTTATATACTCAGTTAACCTGTTTTAAAAAGGTATGCACCAACCAATAAATTTTGTTTGGTGATAATGGGAACTTCATTTTCCAAACTAGTTTTAATGTTTTATTTTCTTTGTTCTTCTGAAAAGTTATTGCTTGAGTTCTACTCTACAACGAAACAAGCAGACGTGGAACATGGGTTCCACAACTTTTAGTGTACTGGTCATGTTCATGTGATAAATGACAACTCTGGCGCCCTCATAAAGGTTACTTGAGAGGTGGGTTAGAAACTCACAAACGTGAATAGGGAATATTCATTTATAGGCAACCTTTCTCCCTCTCTTCCCAACTAATTTCAGCCAAGGAAACAAAGCAACAAAAAGCATCAAATCAGTTGCTTTTTTCTTGATGAAATAGGATCAAAATGCATTTGCACATGGTTATAAAACAAACTACTGACAAAATTGACACACAACTTTTGCATTGGTTTCATGGCCAAGGTTCTAAATCCAAATATCAGACTTAGAATCAGTTATGTTCAAAATTGATTCGATGAATAGATTTAATGAAAAACTGACATGTGACTGATATCATATATAATAATATTAAAACAAAATCATATTAAGCCAACCCGATACCAATTACTTGAATATACTTATGGCTTCCAAACTTCTTTGTTATGATTTATTTTGCCAAAAAGGCTTCTTCTAAAAAGATGATCAGATTATTTGTGCGTAAAAACAAATACTTAAATACAAAGGTAAGTGTAATAAATGAGTTAATAACAAATGAACAAAAAAGGAAAAAGAATGAGTGCTAAAAAAGTTTTTTTTTCTGGCTTTTTAGTATCATAATAACCTTCTCAAATCGGTAGCTTCTTGTCCAGGAGACAAGCAAAACATCATATGCCTTTTCTTTGGTTCAACTATTTAATCAATCTTGTCAATGCAGAATCTAAGGATTACAATGACATTAATTTTTTTTTTTTTGATCTATTAAGAAGAGCGCAAAGTACACATGGCAATCTAACTCAATGGGATTGGAGTCACGGATCAAAGTTTGATCAAACTGCCGTCAATAGGGCCTTCCTCTAACTCAATGAGATTAGAACAATGAAGTCGTGTTTGATCAAACTGTCATGTTTACAAGGCCTTCCTAGTTAGAAAATCAGCAAAGTGTTTTGCTCCCTTTTAATGAAGGAAAAACTTACATCATCAGCAAATTGCATACCCTTAGGGCTACTGGAGTGTTGATTGTGCACAACCTTGTATGAAACGTTTTATCTATGTCATGGCCTCATGGGTACTGACCTTTTGTTGTTTTTCTGCAGTATAATATAGATCCATTATTGTTTTAACTTTTATATGTGTATTGTTTTGTAGTACTGGATTCAGTTCCATTATGAGTAGCAACAAAAATTCTGTCGGTCGGTTGGTTGGTTGGTTGGTCTTAAAATGGCATCTAATGCTCTAAAGTTTAAAGTTTAGATAAAATGCAGTCATCCGTGGCTCAAACTGGGTAGATATCAGTACTATCTCATGAGCCCCTTGAAAGTTGAGGTTCTGTGGCTCTACTGGACTTATTATGATTTTAATGATTCCATGAGGAGCACATTTCAATCTTGTCTAGAGATCTTAAATTTGGCAGGTTTTGGATGATACATAAAGAAAGGGTGTCTCAGTACATAAGATTCCCGTTACTATAGGGTCTAGAGAGGGGCAGAATGTACAGAGCCTTACCCCCGTAATGCGGAGAAGCTATTTCCGTATTTCGAACCCATGATTACTAGGTTGCAATATGATAACTTTACTGTCATCACCAAGTGATTCGGGCTTCAGTTTATGCTTTTATTTACAGCAATGGTATAAAAAACCGGACCAGTGATCCGGGAAAGAGTTCAGTTCCATTTTCTCCGTTTTCAACTTCTAATTCAAGTAAGAACCAACAGGATAATCATGAACAAATTAGGTGTGTTATGTGTGAAGTTTGATATTATCTAAAGTCATTGTTCACTTTGTCACTATGATTCCCAAATTTTTTGAGATGGTTTTATAGGGGACCATCTTGTACATTCGGGGTTTTGGTTTCTATACATATAGGGTGTAATCTCATAACGAAAGACAATAAGCATTGTAACTTTTCTTTGAAATAGTGAGATTGATGATTGATTGCTCTACCATGAAGGTAGCCTATACATTGCTATTGTTTAACTTTCTACTGCATTGTTAATTTCTAAGAAGGTGGTTGGCTGCTTCAAAACCAGTTGGGTAGCCAAGTGAAGGGTTAACTGATTTAACCAGACTTTGGGTCTAATCCGAATTGTTAATCCTGAGGTAACAAACCATGTGAGAACCTGAAATGTACATTACAGAGATTTAATGAAATCTATATCTGTGGGCAAAAAAGGTCAAAATTCTCTATCACATTGAAGAGATTTTATGTAGGACAAGTGGAACCACCATGTTCCACAAAGTCATCATCATCATGTAAGGTGGTGTGACTGCAAACCCAAAAGACAAAAGAGAGTTGGTGGATGGTATCTCTGCAAACCCAAAAGACAAAAGAGAGATGGGGTTGAGGTCTTTTGGAGAGGGAATGGATCATGGGTGGGACCATAAAATACTTTATTTTTTCTTTTTTCAAAATTAAGAATCTAATGGTTAGGAAATCCATACAAGAATTTGGTAAGTGAGCAGGTGGGTTCCAACTGCCTAGGTCAGACCTAGGAAGAACGAAATGATTGCCACACCTTTTGAAATGAACAAATCTTACCCTTGATCCTCGCTCATAAACCAGTAGAAGAGGCCACATTTGATATTATGCACAAAAACCTTTTGCAAATATATAATTAATGGTAAAAATGTGAGTTCATCACCTACTGACATTTCATTCTGTATTGTGATTGAATTTAAATCAACTCCACAGATTTCCTATAAATGAAACTGCATTTTTTGTTGGGTTCTGAATTCTGAATCTCTGATCCATCCACATGGGCATTGCCCATAAGATCCATAATGGATAATAACACCTGTATAAATACACCATCTGTATTCTGTACCAGATGCTCATATGTGTCGGACGGCCAAAACCCTTCAGATCCAGATGATAAGGTGAAAGATAAGATTCATGCGAACTCACTCTGCTTGGGAACAATGGGCAAATCGTCATTGGAGGAATCATACTCTGGAGGACCCTCCACCATCACCAGTGGCAGATGAGGTTTAACTGAGGAGGGTAGACTATTTTAGATCCTATTTTGATCTACCTGAAGTTAGAACCTTGATCACAGCATCATTTCATTGTTATTTAGGGTTTAAGGTGTGGTGCTCATGATCTCAAGTGTCCTACAACCTGTCTTCAAAAGGGTTTTAAAGCCCGGATAAAAATGAGTTTTGTGATTGTCTGTCAATGACATTGGAAAGACATTTGACCCTTTCCACTCCCAGTTGGTACTGTTCAATGTTCCATTATCATTGAACTGAAAAACTATAATTAAATCAATCCACATTATTTTAACAAAGAAGAAGAAAAGTGGTTAACTAATCCTTCATTAATCATTAAGAAAACCCATATTTCAACCATGAGGTCCATAATTTCCAATTCCTTTCTAAGACTTAATCACTTGCAACTTATTCTTACCTTCCCACTGCTGTACAGTGTATGCTACTTTGAGCTTTTTCTGTCTCTGTTCTCTCTCTCTCTCTCTCTCTCTGTTAACCCTTTTCTTCTCTTCTTTAATTATATTTAATAACTCTTTAACTTGTATTTCCTTTCTGGGTAATAACTGTCTTTAACAAATACAACTCATGACAGGAGAAACGGTTCCTTCCTGCATGACAATCTCAAAGCTGATCAGTGAGTTTCAGAGTTTATTGTTAAAAAACAATCACATGGGTTCTTCTTTGGGTTCGTTATTGCTTTCGTCATACGATTTGTGGGTCTTCTCTAATCTAACTTATTGTTCTTACTTGAAGATTACCCGTCGCTTACTTCAGTAGTGTGTTCTATAATTTATTAGTACATCTGCCCTTAGTATTTTTCTATTCCCTCCTATCCTAGGAGTGAGGGAGTTGGAGATTGCGATTCAATCTCCGGTAATCCCACTGGTAGGGGGAAAAAGATGGGGGTGCCAGTGATTTTTCTGCTGGTGAAACTCTGGATCGTTTTCATCACTTTGCGAGTTCATGGATCTGCAGGTAAGAGATATATACTTGCCAATGTATTTAATTTGGTTTCAGTTTGATTTCACAAATTTGTAATTCCACTCTTTGTTTAGATATTTGTGTTTACGGGAACAATTTGGGGATCATACTAGGTCGCCGATCACAATAATTTCTAGCAGGGTGCATGTACGCCATTCCATAGAACATGGAGCTTTCATGCGATGAGGAACCTGCGTAATTCAATGGAAGACAACTGGTTTTTTCCTGGTTCCACTCCTTGATATCTAGAACACCCAAAAAGTGATGATCATATCACTAAAATGAGTTCGCTTTACCCACCTGATAATAATTCAGAGTTTGCCAACTATAGATGCCGCTTTTATCTAAATATTGGTCTGAATTTTCTTTCTAAGCCTTTTGATAAAATTCAAAATTTGTTTTATAGACATCCTAAAAAACCCAATAAACCAGGCACACTTTTGGTCCCAGGCTGGTTGAGTTTCATATTTCATCTTCTATATGGCTCGTTAGTAACATGGTATTTACTCTCACCTGAGGTATAGTTTTCTGTGAGTTGTTCAGATATGCAATGACAAGTTGCAGATAATTAGTTATGTTACAGAATCGCTTTAAACTAAAATCCACATTCTTTCTCTGACACTCTGTTTTCTAAGTGCAAATGCTGAAACCTGAGTTCTATCCCCACTGTTCCTCGTGAAGTAGGTTATGCACAAACAAGTTTTTCCTCCTTCCGGTAGAAGAGTAAAGTTGTAAGCAGTTTAAGGAAGATGAATTTTTTATTTAACTGGTCTCTGGACATTGAATTGTTTGTTAAGAGTTAATCTTTATTTTGACTTCGTTATTGTGCTGGATGATATACTAATACTAAGTCCCTGAAATTATCAAGTTCTTGCTGTCTTTTTGTGTTTTGGACCAACACCACCAATTGTTTTATATTCTATTGCAGTCTATAATAGTTTCCCATTGCCGGCAAATTTTTCTGCACTTCCTCGAACTGAAGAAAGAGAACCTAGCCTTGGCTATCAAGGAAAGTCACTGAAGACTGGCACACCAAGTCCATCTCCTCTGCATTTTGGTAATCTTGCTTTTTCATGACAAAGATAAATTGCTGTTGGGATAGGGATCTTTTGACTAAACTTAGGGTTTAATGATCCAGGCTCAGTTTTACATCCTCCAATGGTATTGGCACCCCATGATTCTACACCTGTGTCTCCACCTGCCCAAGGAGAGTTAGTGCCATCCATGTCACCAAGTCCTCCTACGGTATTGGCACCACATAAGTCTGCACCTTTGCTTGAACCCGTTCAAGGACCCAGAACATCAATTCTACGAAGGTCACTTCACAGAAGGCATCCAGATGGTAAAACTTCTGTCACATAGCCACTGTCTGCATGTACATGCATGATTAATCGCCACTTTTTGCATGTACATGCTTGATTAAGGTTTCAATCAATATGTTTAAATTTGTTATAATACGGCTTCTGTTTTATAATGATAGTGCCAATTGCATCACCATCAGGGAAATTTCCAAGAAAGTCACCATCCTTCAAGCCAAATTTCCCAGGAACAACTCCATCTTCACTGCCAGGTGCTTCTCGTAACATTTACCCACACATGAGTAATTCACTTGAGGTGCATTTGTTCTGGAATAATTTATTGCTCCTTGGGTAAATTGAAACACATTAGTTCTCCAACAACTTGTGGTACTTCTGTCCTGAGCATCGCCCCTCAGACCTGTTTTGAGAATTGGGATGACACGACATGGGTACTGGTTGAGCTGTATGGATATGAATTTGGGCTACAAGTTCTTTTGGAATAATAATTCTATTAATACACATATTGAAGTGTATTACGTGTTCTGTATTCTCTCTATATCAGTTGCTCTGTGTCCTGAGATTTGATTGTCATGCAAGTCCAACATCTAGAAACTTTTGTAATTGATGTTAGGTTCGATATGTCACAATATGATGTTACAGACCATGGTGCCCCTCCAAAAGTAACCCCTTCCCCTAGCAGTAGGAAAGGATATGGAGTGCCACTTGCTGCTCCTCCAAAGGAATCATTCAGCCATTTATTGCCACTGAATCAGTCCCCAATTAAAGGTATTTATATAATTTGATTAAAGCTTATTCAGGTTTTTTTTTTTTGGTGGGGGGGGGGGTAGGAAACATGAAGTTTCATACTCATGATTATCAAACTGTCTGCAGGCTCTTTCCCTGTCGCAGCCCCTTCACCACAAAAAACTGCAAGGCCATCTACCAAAGCATCTTCCCCTTCCAAGTCATCTCCCAAGCCCCCTACCAGGAAATGGTTTCAGAGTCCCACATCATCACCTTCAGTATCAATACATAGGCATCATCGTGCTAAGAAAAGAGCTCACACAACTATTTCTGCACCATCATATCTGCCACCTCCTCCTACTTCCTACTGGCTAGGTTTGCTATTTTTCAATTAAAGTCACAGCTAGATGATTATTGATACTCAACAATACATTTATTTATTTATTTTTTATTTTTTTTGGGTTTCTTACATTTTTATAGGTTTTAATTATCACAATTATGTACCTTTTCCTTTTCTTTGATTTTAACATTCAAGGTCCAGTTATTCCGCCAGCTCCTTCAAATGTTCCTGTAGTTCCCCCAAAGAAGAGTAGAAAAAGGCATCATGGTCCACAGTCCTACACTCCAGGTATGAGTTTGCCAGATTGATGACTTGTTTTCGCATGGTTTTGCTGGTATAAAACTGGCTTTTGTTTTATCATTTCTAACTATTTTCCTGCATGGTAGGTCCTGGCTCAGCAGTCGAATCTCCATTTCCTTCAACAGAGGAATCGGGTTCTCCTGGATCTGTGCAATCACCAACAATACCATTTGGTCAAACTGGAAGTTGGGGAAGACTCATGTTCTATCTTATGTTCTGTTTTGATGTCTCTGTTTCATTTACTGTAAGCTTAGCAAACTATGTTTGATGTTGATGTTTTATGTTGGCTAGGGCTTCTTTTTCCCCCCCAAGTTTCTCCTCTAGAGCCTTCTCCAAGAAAACCAATGATGCCAATTCCTTCTCCAGTTAGGACACTACCACCTCCACCTCCTAACCAAGGTAAAGAAACTTTTCTAAGTGAGCTTCTATTGTGTTCTATTTGGTATTCTCCTCGTCTTCATATGTTTGTAAACTGATGCTCAATTTTGATCCCTATTTGTAGATTGTACATCAGTGACATGCACAGGGCCATTAACGAATACCCCTCCAGGATCCCCATGTGGCTGTGTTTGGCCAATACAAGTTGGAGTTCGCCTTAGTGTTTCCTTGTACACCTTCTTTCCTTTGGTTTCAGAGTTAGCTGAAGAAATAGCAGCTGGGATTTTCATGAAACAAAATCAAGTACGCATAATGGGAGCAAATGCGGATAGCCAGCAGCTGGAGAAGACCACTGTCCTCATTGATCTGGTACCAATGTGGAAAAAGTTTGATAATACAACTACATTTTTTACTTATGAGAAGTTCTGGCGTAAGCAGATTTCTATAAAGGCTTCCTTATTTGGCGACTATGAAGTATTATATGTACACTATCCAGGTATGTATATGTCTCATATATTATCTACATATTTTGGATATTCTCTGTGGGCTATATCATTGAGATCGTTTCTGTTTATAATGCTTCATCTATTCAGGTCTTCCTCCCTCTCCACCTTTGGCATCCTCAAGCATTGACAATATGGATGCTGGGCCATATTCTGGCCATGGCAATAATGGAAGGACAATAAAACCATTGGGGGTTGATGTGAGGAGGAGACGTAAAAGAGGACTTGGTGGCAGCATGATTGCTATCATAGTCCTTTCATCTTCCATAGTCATGGTTTTATGTATTGGAGCTGCTTGGCTGCTGTTGTTGAAATGTCGTGACTATACTTGTCAACCGGCACCAACTCTTCCAACTTTACTCCCTTCCTTCGCAAAATCATCAGGTAATGCTGTAGGAAAAATCAAAGGGTTCATCCGGCATAGACTTCTCTTTACCTCTTCCCTTCCCTTCTTTTCCCTTTTCAGGATGTTGAATGATAAACATTAAAAAATATAACAGGGGCTCCTGGATCTATGTTGCTTGGAAGCGGACCTAGTTCAGCTTCACTTTCCTTCGGATCTAGCATTGTAACATATACAGGATCTGCCAAAACCTTTAGTTCAGCTGAAATAGAAAGAGCCACTGATAACCTTGATCCTTCAAGAATACTTGGAGAAGGGGGCTTTGGGCGTGTCTACAAGGGTATCCTTGATGATGGGACCAATGTGGCCGTAAAAGTTCTCAAAAGAGATGATCATCAGGGTGGCCGGGAATTCTTGGCAGAGGTTGAGATGCTTAGCCGTCTGCATCACAGGAACTTGGTCAAGCTTATTGGTATATGCACAGAAGACAATATCCGCTGCCTGGTCTATGAGCTCATTCCAAATGGCAGTGTGGAGTCCCGTTTACATGGTAGTATTGAGTGTAGGTCTTGCTATTGCAATTTTTTTATTTTCTGCCTAAGTGTTGGATATTTGAAAGTTTTTTGTTGTCTCATCCACCGTGGAAATGGTTTTTCAACTGTTCCCTTATTCTACTAGGAGTGGACAAAGAAGCTGCTCCACTTGATTGGGGTTCCCGTATGAAGATTGCTCTTGGTGCAGCTAGAGGTCTAGCCTATCTGCATGAAGACTCAAGCCCTCGTGTTATTCATCGGGATTTCAAGTCCAGCAACATCTTGTTGGAACATGATTATACCCCTAAAGTGTCTGATTTCGGATTGGCCAAAACAGCTCTGGATGAGGACAACAAACACATCTCAACACGTGTTATGGGTACTTTTGGGTATGTTTTAAAATTTTCTTGTGATTACCTGAATCCATTTAATTCTCTTATGCCTGAACCATCAAGGGATAGGGTATATGGGTATTGGTATCCATGTTGTCTATTGGTTGTAGGTAAATTGAAATTGGATGAGAGTTGACAGGTATATATTGTGATATGGTGGCGTTCAAAATCATGTGCTTTTACTTCTTGATCTTTCATTGTATTCTTGTACTAATTACTACTTGTTTCTTAGTTATGTAGCTCCAGAGTATGCAATGACCGGGCATCTTCTTGTAAAGAGTGATGTTTACAGTTATGGTGTAGTGCTTCTCGAGCTCCTAACAGGAAGAAAACCAGTGGATATGTCACAGCCACAAGGTCAAGAAAATCTGGGCGCTTGGGCTCGTCCACATCTCACAAGCAAGGAGGGGTTAGAAATGATTGTTGATCCTGCTCTAGGACCTAGTATCTCCTTTGATAGCGTAGCCAAGGTTGCTGCAATTGCTTCCATGTGCGTGCAACCAGAAGTCTCACACCGTCCTTTCATGGGTGAGGTTGTACAAGCTCTGAAGCTGGTATGCAATGAGTGTGATGAGAGTCATGAGACAAAAGAAATGGGATCAGAAAGTTGCAGCCAGGAGGATTTGTCCATTGATATGGATACTAGAACCAGTATTGTCTCAGGCCAGCTTCCTTCACAAACCCAAGACCTCATTTCTGACCATGATTCCATCCTGGAAGCACGAATGGCACTATCAGCTTCGGATGTATTCAGTAAATCAGTGGGAATTGAGAGGCAGTCATCAGGGTCTTTTAGGAGGCACTCAAGTTCGGGTCCCCTGAGGACAGGGGGGAGCAGGCAGTTCTGGCAGAGATTAAAAGGATTGTCTAGAGGCAGCATGAGTGAGCATGGACTTGCATTCAGGTCATGGACAGGATCCTGATGAGTTATTCAGGGGCCCCAATCCAGAAGAATAACTTGTACCACCTTGAGGTTCACAATTTTGTAAAATGATGCAATTTATGATCCATGAAGATTATATAATAATAACATAAAAGGTCCAAGATGCTTGGCTGGGTCATGAGTTGTAAAGCTCATCCTCCATTGCTATTTGCTGCTTGCTCAAAACTAAGAAGTTTATCAGTTTGATAGCAGAGTCTCGGCATCCTCTCCTGCCCATGACCTGACAAATGCAATTTTTCTTTCAAGCTGCGGTTCTTATAAAACTTGGTGTTCCATGGTGTGGTCTAAATCTGGGAAAAACTTGCATCATCTTTGTACTGAAGTTGAGCAGCTGTTTTAGCCTTCAGCAACCCTGAAGGCATGGTAGCTTCAAAATGGGAGAGCAAAAATATTTCCATGGACCACTCAATTTGTCATTGTGAGTAGAGTGGGAAGGCTGTTGTAACTGAAGCGTATGGAGGATGCATTTCTCTAATTTTCACAAAGCTCCTTCTGTTTTGACAATTTTATGTGTATCATTTTGCATGTAATTTTTTTTGTTCTCTAAGTTTGTTCCCAATCGGTAAAAGAAAGACACAGTTTCTTTTCTCTCCTCCTTTAGAGATCATTATACTTTTTTCCTTTAAAACCTTGTTTGTTTCAGAAAAATATTCCATGCAAATGCATGAAAATTTTATTTCATGTATAATTTTTTTACTTTTTCATTTTAATTTTAAAGAAAGAGTGGAAAACCTGTTTTGGTAGGAACTTTTTCTTCTTTTTAAGGTACAAACAAGAAAAAAAGAAAAAAAAAAAGAAAAAGGAAAGAATGTGGATAGGAAGATAATAATATTTCAATCATGATCAATGATGAAGTTACAATCTTTAGAAGAGAGAGAGACAGAGAAGGGGGATTGTCACATAATTGGAAAGCTTTTTACTTACAATTGCCTACAAGAATTGAAATCATCACACTATATTTGGATCATACAAAGTGAATTCCCAATAACTTATTTTTAAATGCCAGCTGCTGCTCCTAACCGTTCTCTAAGTATTTTCATTCCCATGTATCTGCAACATGAAAAAAAATAAAAGAAATTATGAAGAAATTAAGACAATTACACAAAAAAATTGGAAAAAAAAAAAAAAACTTTTATATTCCGTTAATTATTCCCTTTTGAGCCATTTGGGGTTTTTCTAAGGATGAAATTTTCATCCTCCAGGCAATCAAGGTAGCATCATTTTAGCATATGTTGGTAGATATTAATTTGGTTTTTCTTTTTTAAAGTAACCCTGAGCTGGTAATGTAACATACACACCATGGTTCAAGATCATTTTGTTAGTCTTACCTGCCCATCATCAGGACAGTGGCTTGAGGATTGGTGCCAGGAGAATCCCTGAATGTGGAACCGTCGATGACACGTAGACCATGAACACCAAGCACTCTATAATCGGGGTCCACCACCTTGCCAACGTGGCATCCACCGTGGTAATGCCAGATGGTGATAACAGTGTCCTTGCAGAACTGCTCCACAGACTCGGTGTCATTGGTGTGTTTTGGTATCAGGTTAACATTAGCCCTGGAGCTCATTTTAAACAGCATCTCCTTCGTGTACATATCACTGTTCACCATCTTCGAGAAGTTGGTGGTCCTCACGATCTTCTCGATCAGACGGATACCGAAGACGCAACGCCGTAGATCGTAGGGATGATTGAAGTAGTTGAATGTGACGGACGGATTCTCATCTACGTCGGCGCTGTTCAGTCGGAGATCACCCGTGGAGAAAGGTCCAATTATCTTCTCCAGAATGAAACCCCCCTTGAATGCCTCGTGTGGTAGATTCTGTTTGTCTTCCTCGTAAGCTTTTATGGCTTCTTTGGTCCTTTGCTTTGGTGGAACGGTGGAAAGCTGCCCAATCTGCCATTGTTATTGCATGCATATATCCATCATTAATAAATCAAATCAATCCAATCCAATCCAAAACACAAGTTATGAAGTATAAATTCCATTGATTCTCTAGACTTTTCATTCCATAAGTCGAACTCTTAGGTAAAGGGACAAAGATGTGGGACTAAACTCTCAAGACGTGAAGACTAGAGAGGATGAAAATCCATTTTGATACAATATAAACTATTCATTTAGAGAGACTCTCAAGTGTATAAGAGGAGAAAGACTATTTTATAGCCGGTGTGAGATAAAACTTTCAACACTCTTCCACATGTGTGGAGGTACATACTTCAGAGACATGGAGAGTGGAGACTATTTGGTAATCGATATGAGACTAAACTCTCAATCCTCTATTGCAGAGATATGGAGACTAGAGAAGAGAATAATTCACTTGCAGATGATAGGATCCATGGAGAGTATATGTACATGTAGATGATCCAAACTCACTAAAGATAATAAAACCCCACTCTGATACCATGTAAGATTTCTATCCTAAAATTCAAACTAGTAAGTGGAAAGAATCTTAGGTGTATACCTTTGCAGACATGATTCCGTGGTTGCAATGGATGCTATTGTTGGATTGTCCAAAACCGCTGCTAGCCTCAATGAAGACACCCATTTTGGTGATCCCTACAGTCTGGATGAGGGACTGCTGAACGGGCGTCTTAGTGGGTATGAAGATGGAGTTCATGGGGTTGTCGGACATCCCTTTTCCGACGAACTTGTTATCAAGCACCACCGGAATATTCATCTTCTTCAGATCATCTTGAGGACCAATCCCACTCAGTAGAAGCAACTGAGGACTGCCAATGGCCCCAGTTGACAATATCACCTCACTCAGCTCATCTTCAAGAAAAGCTGTGTGTTTGTTCCCAAGTTTGTCCTTGAATATCACTCCTATGGCTCTGGGCTGTTTCTTCTTCTCCCCCTCAAAGATGATCTTTTGCACTGTTGCATGAACCAGCACACTCAAGTTATTTGGGTCGGCGGAAGAGAGGAGATCGGCGGCTGTGTGGCGGCGGCCGGAGTTGTCAAAGATGCTTCCTCCAACCTTGGTGCCGTAGATGTGATCGTAAGTGAAACCATTGAAAGGTGAGACTCCAACCTCAAGGAGACCATCCCTCAGGGCCTGTTGCCATGGGGCCAGCTCGGGCCAATGAACAATCTGCTTCTCTATCCATGAATATGATTGGCTCACCAGCTCTGTATCCCAACCAAGTCTCTTTATGAATCTGCATAAACAAATTTTCAGGATTTAATGTTGAAGAAGATTCCTCAGACACAAAGACACGAACATCTAATGCTGGATTTACTGCAACTACCAAGGAGAGCCTGGGTATTCTGTCACTGGCTATATTCATCTGAACTCATTTGCACCTATCAATTGCAAGAGTCAATAAATGTGCAAACCCCCCACGACCCAACCTCCTCTCCAGCATAGAGGTGATAAATGCTCATCCATCAAGATGAATTAGTGTTCACCAACTCTTTTTTTCACAGTTCAAGGTTACAAAGAAATAACAAGACCCTTCTTCTAATTTATGGAAATGTGAATTAGTTGTACGGCTATAGTATGGGAAAAAAAAAATTCCCCACAGTCACTTGCAGAGATTTCTTCCCACACCTTCTCATTTTCTGGTATTTCACTCTTCTCTCTTACATTTCTAGATTTCTTTCCACACCCTCTCATTTTATGGTATTTTCTCTCTCCTCTCATGCATTTCTCTATATTCCATGACCATGTGGACCCCGATTAGAAACACCATTTTCTGCACCCTATTGATGTAATGTGGGAGATTCCCACAAAGGTCTTGTGGGACCTATATATATATATATATAAAGGTGAGGGGTTTTGTAAGCTTTCGGCTTTGGAGAATTTTCCCAAGCAGCACCAACAAGTAGGCAAGGAGGGGGGGGGGGGGGGAAGTAATGATTGATTTGAGGTATTTGAGGTGTATTAAATAATATATTTACACTGTGTTTTTCTTGTTTTACCCTTAGTGGGTTTTTATGTATAAATAGTTTAATGTGTACTATTCAATAGATTGTATGAGAAATCTAATTTACAAATTTTGTTCTCACGGCTTGACATGGTATCAGAGCAGTGAGTATCGTGGAGAATTTTTTTTTCTTTTCTCTATGATCTGTGATTGTTTTCTGTTCGTTGGGTTCGTCGAAAGATCAGTGATTCTTTCAGCTCAATAGTTTGTGCGTGAGTGTCTTCGTCATCGCATCTGTTAAGCAAGTGTTTCTCTATGTCTTTAGGTTTTTGATCCTCATTTCTGAATCTGGTGAAAATTGTTTGTATCTCTTCGAGTAATTGGTGATTTCTTGTGTTCCTAAATCTGGATCTTTGCGAGAATTTGTTTTCCCCTCATTGTTCGTCTGCAATTATAGTGTTGGATATCTTCTTGGTTTGATTCTTGAATTTTAGGGTTTCTGATTCTTGAATTTGTTGAATTTTTTTTTTTCAATCTGTCCACATAAAGCAGTTTCCTATGTCTCTTTCATCACCTTCAGCTGCACCTCTCTCATCTCCACCTTCAACTGCACCTCTCTCATCTCCTCCTACTGCAACGTCTTCTATCATTTTTCCCTCTCCATTGCTATTGTATCCGTCCGACAATTTTGCCCATGTTCTTGTGTCTCATCCTCTGGACATCAACAATTATTCTTCATGGCGCCGAGCAATGCAAGTAGCGCTGGGGGCTAAAAACAAATATGTCTTTGTGGATGGATCTCTTTCTCGTCCTGACGATCCGACATCGGCTGCGGCATGGGATCAATGTGACAGCATAGTCCGATCTTGGATCTATAATAGCCTCGTCAAGGAACTTCATGCAAACGTCTTGTATGCAGACACTGCCAGAGCTCTATGGGTCGATCTGGAAAATAGGTATGCTCAGAGTAACGGTCCAAGAGTTTATGATCTGAAGCGCCATATTTCTCTATTACGTCAAGAAACTTTGTCAGTAACTACATATTTTTCGGCTCCGAAAGTGCTTTGGGACAAACATGTCTATCAGTTTCTTATGGGTTTGAATGAAGTGTTCAATACTGTCCGAATGCAGATTCTGACCATGGAACCCCTGCCCTCAGTATCAAGACGTATTCGCTTGTTCTTCAAGAAGAGCATCAGCAGGGTCTTTATGTTCAACAAATTCCTATAGAGAATGTCGCTTGCGCAGTAAATCGAAGGAATGTCCACTCTGGAAATTCCTTCTTCAAAGGTCAACAGTCTCGCAATTCCAGCATCAATTCCCCAGATTCTCGCACATTTGGGAATCGTCGGCCACTGTGTTCTCATTGCCATAAGTATGGGCATACAAAAGAAACCTGCTATGAAATCCATGGATTTCCCCCTACTCGGCGACCTCCCAGATGCAGTAAGTCTTCTCTACAGTTGAATATGGCCTCTGATAACTCTCTGGAGCCCTTTGCTGGGTCTGATGCAGGGGTGCCCACCTCTGACGTCCAGTCTGGAAATGATGCTGTTGCATTACCTCTGCCTCCTCTCACCAATGCTCAATATCAGCAGTTAATGGCTTTTCTAAATGGTACATTCCCTACTGCAAACTTTGCAGGTATGTCGACTACATCGTCTGCTCTCCACTCCTGGATCATTGATTCATGAGCTTCTCGTCATTTTTCTTCCTGTGCTTCTCCTAATTCTCAGTTTGTGTCCCCTGTCACGCACCCACCAGTTATGCTTCCTGATGGTAGTAAATACCCTATTCAGAGTATTGGGGATCATCATTTGTCTTCTCATATTCACTTGAAAAATGTATATCAGATTCCTAAATTCACATTTAACTTACTGTCAGTCAGTCAACTTACTCAGTCATTGCACTGCTCAGTGATTTTTTTCCCTACATTTTGTGTTTTTCAGGACTTGCCCACGAAGATGGTGACTGGGGTGGGACTATTGCATGACGGACTATATCACTATGAACCTTCCATTCATCCTTCACCTTTGGCTACATTGTCTATTTCGTCTCATACATGGCACTGCAGGTTGGGTCATCCATCACACTCTACCCATATCTCTGGTTTACCTAGTTACAAAGGTTTTTGTGATATATGCCCTTTAGCTAAGCATACTCGCTCGCCATTTCCCTTGAGTTTGTCTCGCTCTACTTTACCATTTGCTCTCATTCACTGTGACGTTTGGGGGCCTTATTCCACCCTCTCATATTCTGGCTGTAGCTATTTTCTTAGCATTGTTGATGACTGCACTCGTGTCACATGGATTTTTTTAATGAAATATAAATATGAGACTTCAATCTATTTTCTTAGCATTGTTGATGACTGCACTCGTGTCACATGGATTTTTTTAATGAAATATAAATATGAGACTTCAATTCTTTTATCTCGGTTCTTTTCTATGGTGCAAACTCAGTTTCCAGCAAATGTAAAATATATTAGAATTGATAACGGATTTGAATTCCTGTCTTCTTCCTTACAAACTTTGTTACACACTTTGGGTATTAGTCATCAGCTTACTTGCATCTATACCCCTCGACAAAATAGTATAGTTGAATGTAAACATCGCCATCTCCTTCAAGTTGCTAGATTGTTGAGATTTCAAGCCCATTTACCTTTAAAATTCTGGGGTGAATGTGTTTTAACTGCTTGTTATATAATAAATAGACTTCCTACTCCTATTTTGTCTGGCCACTCACCTTATGAGATGTTGTTTCATAAACCTCCTCTATATTCTCATTTTAGGACCTTTGGTTCCTTGCGCTATGCTTGGAATGCCTCACCTCATCGACATAAACTCTCTCCTAGGTCTACTCCATGTGTTTTTGTGGGATATCCTCTCAATCAAAAAGTATACAAGGTTTATGATTTGTCATCACACAATATTCACTAGTAGGGATGTTAAATTTTTTGAACATTTATTTCCTTTAAACATCATCATTCCATTACTGCACCTGTGTCTGATGATCTGTTACCATCTTCCTCTGTATTACCGTGCCCTATTCTTGATGATATCTCACCATCTTCAGCTATGTTACGTACTGCTTCTCCGATTCCTACTGAATCTATTTTTCCTACTGATATTACCTCTGGTTCTTCATCTCATGTTATCTTAGATACACATTCTATGACTGATAATACTAATACATTGTCTGAGTCAACAATGCATTTTAGTGATACTATTCGGCATTCTTCTAATTCACATTTGCAGTCCATCATACCTGCCCAACATGCATCTGCTTCACATAATACCCCTGTTCTTCGTCGATCCACTAGACCTCATCAACCAAATACTCAGTTATGTGACTATGTGTGTAGTTCTGTTATTCAACAGTTCCCCACAGCACCAACTTCATCATCAGGTATTTTATATCCTATTCACCCACATCTTGGTTTCTTGTCTAATTCTTCCTATAAAATACTTGTCATGGATATTGAACCCCATACCTTCTCTCAAGCCCATAAGTCACCAACGTCCAACGTGGCAAAAAACCATGGAAGAAGAAATTCGTGCCTTAGATCACAATAAAACATGGTCTATTGAGCCCTTACCCATAGGTAAGCGGGCAATTGGATGCAAATGGATATATAAAATCAAAAGACATGCTGATGGATCTATTGAGCGGTATAAGGCCCGCTTGGTTGCTAAGGGCTTCACCCAATTGGAAGGTTTGGATTTTCATGAGACATTTGCTCCCGTGGCAAAATTAGTTACCGTTCGGTGCCTCTTAGCCCTAGCTACACATTATAAATGGTCATTGTATCAATTAGATGTAAAAAAATGCCTTCCCCCATGGTGACTTGGATGAGGAAGTATTTATGACTCCACCACCAGGGTATACTCACAATGGCAACCCTATAGCTCCAGGGATGGTTTGTCGTCTCCACAAATCATTATATGGCCTTAAACAGGCGCCTCGCCAATGGAATAGCAAATTTGTGGATGCAGTTCTACTACTGGGCTTTAAGCAATCTGTGGCTGATGCTTCTCTCTTCATCTATTGTCTTGACCCGACTATGACTATTCTTCTTGTCTATGTTGATGATATCATCATCATTGGAAATTCTAAGGCCCATATTACAGCCACCAAAGCCCGTCTACATCAATCCTTTCATGTTAAAGATTTGGGTATTTTGTCATATTTTTTAGGCATTAAGGTCGTTCATACAGATTTTGGGCTTCTTCTAACCCAGCAAAAATGCATTAGACATAGTAAAGGACTCTGGTCTTCTAGCAAGTAAGCCTAGCTTGGTTCCAATGGAACAAAACATTAAATTGGATAATGATACTGGTGCCCCATTACGTTATCCTACTATGTATAAACGATTGGTAGGTCGTCTCATTTACTTGACCGTGACTAGGCTGGATCTATGTTTTGCGGTGCATATCTTGAGCCAATTTATGCATGCTCCGCGAGAGCCACATCTTCAGGCAGCTATTAAAATGGTATGCTAAATTAAAGGCATGTTGTCTCTTGGTGTTCCTATGGTGCATGATACTTTACCTATCATTACCGGGTATTCAGATTCTGATTGGGCCAGTTGTCCATTTACTAGACGGTCTACTACGGGGTACATTGTGTTTTTTGGGTCCAGCCCAATCTCGTGGAAAACTAAGAAGCAACCCACAGTCTCTAGGTCCCCAACTGAGGCCGAATACCTGGCCCTTGCCATGCTTGCTTGTGAATTGACATGGCTTAAGTCTTTATTCAGTGATTTGGGTTTTTCTCATAAATTTCCTATGCCGGTCTACTGTGACAATCAAACCACCCTACATATTTCTGCAAATCTAGTACTCCATGAGCGCACTAAACATATTGAAATAGATTGTCACTTCGTAGAGAGAAAATTCAACAGAAGTTAATTGCACCTTGTCATATTCAGTCCAAGTTTCAAAGGACTGATCTCCTTACCAAAGATTTGGGTCATGGCCCGTTATCCTTTCTTATAAACAAGCTTGGATTACGTTGTTTCACTCCATCAGCTTGAGGGGGCGTATTAAATAAAGTATTTACAATGTGTTTTTCCTGTTTTACTCTTAGTGGGTTTTTATGTATAAATAGCTTAATCTCTACTGTTCAATAGATTGTATGAGAAATCTAATTCACAAACTCTGTTCTCTAGTCTCGATGCTCAGTCTCATGGCTTGACAAGGTGGGATGATCTTACTGCTGTTTTGAGGGGGAAGTGATTAGTACAGTGGAAGTGTTTTTCGTGGGAAACTATCCTAACTTCTTTATGATCTGCTCTCCTTTTTGATGAAGAAAATGAGAAAACAAAAGAAAGAGAAGATCTAAATCACAAAGATTTTCTTTACCAAAAAAACGTTTACAATGCTAAACCCAACAGGATCTATTACTGTTAATCTCTAGTTATCATTTGTCTCTCTATTAGGCTCCTTAAATTCACACCCTACCTACTGTCTCTGCTTCAAATTAAATTTTCATTATGGAAGGAGCCAAAACCCAAGAATCAATACCTAAACTACTCATTTCGAATCAGACTACAAGTCAGTATCCCATTAATGCACCAAATCTCTGACCAATTCTAAGAAAATCTTCGGCTTTCCCCATCTAATCCAAGACAGACTTAACCATATTCATTTGAAGAAACAGGGTAGGCTTTAGTACTGTGACTGAAGGCCTAATATCACTGGTTTGAGTTCTCACAATCTATGGAAAAGGAGTCTGCGACCCATAAAATAGTGGGTCATGATCCATTTTGCAAGTGACAAGTGGCCTCCTCTCTAATACTATAATTGTTTTAAGAAAAAAAGGCATACCTAGTGCTTGCCCTTGTGTAGAAGCCAGCATTAATGCAAGTTCCACCACCCAAGATCCTAGCCCTGGCATTAATGACTCCATCGGTGGAGATGAAAGGCTGAGAGGCAGAGCTTTGTGAGGTATCTGCTAGAGAGATATGGAAGTTCTGGAAGTAGGAGACATTTGGGTTTGTATAAGGAACACCACCCCTCTCCAATAACAGCACCCTGAAGTTCCTAGATAGTGTTGTTGCCAGGGGACACCCTGCTGTACCTCCTCCCACAATTATGTAGTCATACGTTTTAATCCTTCCATTGGATTCCTTTGATGATGATGATGATGATGATGATGATGAGAAAGAGCTAGCCGTTTTGATGAATGGGTAATGATATCCCCTGTATTCTTCCTTCCCTGCGTCGCATGTATCAATCACCCATCGATTCAGTCACACCAAAGAAAAAAAAAAACAAAAACAAAAAAAATTACATCTCAAACTGTTCAAAACAATATGAACAGGGGAGAAGAATTTCTGAGATTTCTCTCCTTTGGTTGGGTTCTAAAAGAAAGACCCAGATACCCATTTCGAAAAATCAGTCAGATATGAAGACTATCATATAAATGTAATGAAAGAAGGAAATATGAAGACTATCATATAAATGTAATGAAAGAAGAGATGGAAGAACCTTGAGCTGAATTAAACAGAGTGATAAAACATAGCAGTGTTTGGAGAGAGAACTGCTTTGCTATCCCCAAGGAAGCCATTGAAAGACTTGGGAACAGAACTTTAGTTAAAGAGAAATGCTAGAAAGCAATCTATATCTTCTCGACCGCTCTGGAGGTGTCAGTGGTTGGCTTTGTTGAATAATGTATTGGTTACATAAAACATAGAGACAGCACCAACCCAACGAGTGGAAGTTGCAGTTCATGGGAGAGAGAGAGAGAGAAAAGGGGGGCTGAACTCTGAAGCTTATTTAAGGGAAAGGAAACTAAAACAGGGGGAGTCATTAATGGAGCCCATGAATGCACGGTTAGAATAGGAAACTTAAGAGGTGTCTTCCTCGAAAATTAACGACAGCTCAGTCTCTCACTCGTCACGATCATCATCACTGTGGAATACTTAAAGGCAAGAGGATCCTCTCCCTTTTTTTATCTTTTAGTCTCTACTCTTTACTCACAATATAATGGGTCTTACGTGTTGACACCGGCCACCAATCTCCTTTGTTATTACTCGTCACGGAAATTTCAAAAATAAGGAAAATAATTTTGGTATTTAAAGGGGTTTTGCCTAATCCGACAGCCACATCTCAAAACTCTCTCTTCTATTAAATGAAGGGCTGATCGATTACCATCAATATACAAGGTCTGTGTAGTAGAACCATCCCTATATTGAGTATTGACCTTTTGTATAGAGTTGATGTATATAATGTGTACACCTGTCGTTCGTATTAAGTACTCGTATTGGACTGAGATCTCTGCTGTACTCCTGTGTTGCATTCTCAATCTTGAGCATTTGAAAGGCATCAGGACACACAACTAATGCCTCTCCCAACGCTTAGGATTGCCTCTGCTACACAGGAGTGCATCAGAGGATCTTTCTCCTACCCATACTATAGAGGTGAGTCCCACATCACATCGACGATGATAAGATCCAAAGAAGATCCAAGTAACTGCATGACACAGAAAGAGATAGCTATACTCTGTGTTCATATCAGATTCAAAAGAGTATAGCTATCTGTAAAGTTTTCATCTGAAAAATTCGTATTAGTAGGTAGAAGGTCTCCCAATTGTGGGGTAGTAAGGTAGGTGATGTGGGATTAGAATCCATTGGTTTAGGGACAAATATTCTCATTTCTTCCTCAATACATGCTCATCTAAATTTAGGTAAAAATTTATTTTTCTTTCTTGCTTTCTTTCTTTCTTGGTCAAACTAAGTTTAGGCAAATGATTTAGTATAGAGTCCGGTCATATTTTCAACCATCGGACGGATGAAGAAATATAATCTCAAAATTATCCTTCCACCATCAAATGAAGGGTGCATATAGAAAACCATCCCTTGACCTTTCATGATAGCCACGTTTCGTATAGTGTTGGTGAAGCATATGGTATGTCTACATCTGTCATCGATACTTACGAGAATGATTCATTTGTATGTACTTGTATCCTCCACGGAGTCCCATTATCGTTCATATTCAATGGGTCCCACACTCTTGAGATGGGTCCTACATCACATCGATGGTGAAGGAATGTCATAAAGAGTACATGTACATGGAGGTGATCCGAACCCATAGAAATCCTCCCCATCCGTCCAGTCGAACATCGAACGGTTAGGATTACATCGGGATGTGTGCCCGATGTATCTCAGCCGTCCGATGTTTGGCTAGACAGCTGGACAGATGGAGAGGATTTTTATCCAAACCGAACTCGTTACTTACTACCTGACATTGGAGATGGATCCCACATTGCATCATCGACAATGATAGAATCCCATAAAAAAAAGAATTCAAATCCTCTTCTCCAAGAGAATCTGGAGGAGAGGTGGCGCCCCACACAGATGGATGATACCTGGGATCGGATTAATCAGACCCCTCTATCCGAGTCGACTCCGAACCGACAAGCTAAGCCGACAATGAATATCGACTTAGATGAAGGGGCCGAATTAATTCAACCCCAGTTGTCACTCATCTATATAGGGCACCACTCTCCTCCAGAATCTTTTGGAGAAGAGGATATGGATCTAAAAAAAAATAGTAGTACATGCATGTGATGTGAAGTAGAGAGTGGATGGGTGTAAATAAAGTTTAGGATAGAGAAAGGAATATTGTCTGTTGATTTATTAATTTTGTTGGTATAAGAAAGGGTGTCGACACTCTCGCGCTCATTTCCTCACAAAAAGTTGCAACCGACGCTGGAAACGGCCACGGTTGCCCCCGGTCTGATAAAAAATGTCGTCATTTATTACACCAATTTCCATCTTCGGCTCTGTCTTCCATCCCTGTATCAACTTCAAATCACGATCCCCAACCCAATTCCACTCTCTCCTCTGCATCTACAAATTCTGCAGCTTAAGAGTGTCATCGCACTCATTCTCTCCGAGATCCGTGCTTTTCTGCAACACCAGAAATCTCTGGATTGATCCACCCAATTGACGCCCATGTCATTCTTCTTTGAGGTTAGGTTTTCGAGATTTTTTTGTTTGTAGAGAACGTTTTGCTTGTTTTTTCTTTCAATTTTGTTAATCACATTTTGATCTTGTGCAGGATATAGAGCCTCTGCTCTATTTCAAACGATTCGGTGGTAGATTTCATGTTTTGTCAGGTATTTTGATCGGTTTGATTCGCATAATATGCTATTATTGCTTTGGTTTGTGAAATTAAATGTTTTTCTTCTTGATCGAAGAAACTTTGTCGCAGTTTGTTTCGGAATCCATGGCTACAACGGATTGTGGCGGCACCAAATCCGACGGTTGCCGGAACGACTCAGAAGCGCTGGTTCTTAAGATGATCTCTATTGCCGCAATTCTCACGGCTGGCGCTGTCGGTGTTGCAATCCCCCTCGTCGGAAAAAAACGTAAATTCCTACGCACCGATGGGAACCTTTTTTTCACGGCGAAAGCGTTTGCAGCGGGAGTAATTCTGGCTACTGGATTCGTTCACATGCTCCCCGATGGTTCGACTGCTCTCTCCGACCCCTGCTTACCTGAGAATCCGTGGTCGCATTTTCCGTTCTCTGGATTCATCGCCATGATAGCTTCCCTGGTCACGCTTGTGTTCGACTTCGCCGGAACTCAGTTTTACCAGAGGAAGCAGGAGAACAGACAAATGGACGATCAGGTTGACGGGTCGTCGGACACGATGTCGGGTATTGCAATCGTTCCGGTGACGGAACGAGCAGAGAAGGATATAGGTGAGAAGGTGTTTGGGGAAGAAGAAGGTGGAGGAATGCACATCGTAGGGATCCACGCACACGCGGCGCACCATAGACACAACCACCCGCTTGGGCAGGACGGGTGCGAGGGGCACGTGGGAGGGGGAAGCCTGCACGTGCACTCGCATTCGCACGGATTCGGTGACAGCGATGAGGAAGAAGGTGGTGTTAGACACGTCGTCGTCTCACAGGTGAATTCCATTTCTTTTTTGTTTCCTTCTTCATTATACACGAGATTACAGAAGAATCGATTGCTTTTAGTTGACTTTTTTTTTCAGAAAGTTGACTCTTTGGAGTGTATTACAGATTCTGGAATTCGGGATTGTATCGCATTCGGTGATAATTGGATTGTCACTGGGGGTGTCGCAGAGCCCTTGCACCATTAGACCACTGATTGCGGCGCTGTCGTTCCATCAGCTGTTCGAAGGGTTCGCGCTGGGAGGTTGCATATCGCAGGCACGGTTAAGTACAGTGTCGGCCACGTTGATGGCATGCTTCTTTGCCATCACAACCCCAGCAGGAATTGGGTTGGGAACTGGGCTGGCGTACTTCTACAACCCAAACAGTCCTAGGGCGTTGGTGGTGGAAGGTATCCTGGACTCCATCTCTGCCGGAATCCTCGTCTACATGGCGTTGGTTGATCTCATCGCCGCCGACTTCCTTAGTAAGAGAATGAGATGCAACGTCCGTCTCCAAGTACTCTCCTACTTTGCCCTCTTCCTTGGTGCTGGATTGATGTCTTCTCTGGCCATCTGGGCTTGAACTCCTAAGTTTCTCTTTTCAATTTTGGGATTTTTTTGGTGGAAGAACTATAGAAGAGATCTTGCTGTCGTTTTCACTCCAATTCAAACTTCAGGGAGGTGAAGAAGTTTTTTTTTTTCTTTTTTTTTTTTTTTTTTGAAGGGGTGGGGGAGGATTTTTTTATTTTTTTTATTTTTGCATATCTTTTGTAATTTAGGCTTAGGCTGTAGGCCTGTAGATCTACTGTTGCGTGCTGTGTAATTCTCTTTACTGTGCTTTTCTTTCAGACCTTAGTTTGTATATTATGTGCCCCTTGGCAAAAGTTTTTCTCCTGGGGCATCTTCAGATATGCAGGAAATTGAATGGATTTTGTTTTTTGGGTAAAAAAATTGAATGGATTGATGACATACAAAAGTTTCAATTTCAAATTCAATCAAAGGTCTTTCTGGGTATTGGCATGCCTTACTGATTGAATAATTTAATTTTTATTTGTTGCTCAAATTTACTTATATAGTTAGTTAATGAGACAGGTAGCATCTGTATGGCGTGCCACCTGATATATATACCATGAAAGGGGACTTTTTATCTCTGGAAAGAACCATCAGATTCTGAATATACCATGAAGGATATGTCGTCCTTAGATCTCCTTGTTGCTTTTGCTGACATGCCTAATCAACTGTGAATAGTCAGCTAATTAGTTCGAGGGGTGCGAACTCTCTCTCTCTCTCTCTCTCTCTCTCCCCCATGGATTGCTGGGTTATGTTAAGCTGAGATAGAGACCTGGTTGAAGGCTAGGTTTCACCAATTTCCTGACTTATTTACCAGCTTTTTCAATGTAAATGACTTCAGTCAATATGGGCAATGCTATTGCGCCTTTTAATGATGAGGTTGGAATCTTGGAAACAAAAATCTGGGTCGGTGGATATAGCTAAATGGCTACCATGGAAAGTGGATGTGTTAGAAATGATTTCTATGTCATCCATGATTGTTTACACATAGAATTCTGGTCCTCTATGGTTGCTATGTCTTATTCCAATCGATTATGTGTGGATCAAATGACCCAGGAAGTAATTATGACGTAATTGATAGTAAAATACACATACAATACACGTATTTGTGTATTATTCAAAAAAATGCTTCCTAATTTATAAAAAAAAATATTTAACACCTAATTCTTTAGATGATGGGCCAAAACTAACAATGGTCTTCTTCCTACTCTTTTCCAACATCTCTTTGTTTTTTTTTCCCATTTGGCAACTACTTTCGTTCCTCAATTCTTCCCTTCCATTTACTTCCCTAACCCTTTGCCTTCATCTACGTAAATCTCGTTTTTAAGTTTTGAGCACAGCATTTTTTTAATTTATGCAATGCTTAGCTTCTGTAACCCCAACTTGGAGAAGCTTTCTTTTAAGAAATTTCTTCTGTGACTACTGTATGAGTTAAAGCAATGATGATGGAAAGGAAAGGGGTCATAAATATCTCTCATTCCAGTGACTTTACGGCAAAGATTCTACTTTTCCTACGAAGATATTGGACTACACAATGAGGAAAAAATAATAACTTTGGGCCCCAAAAATAAGTCTTTTCTTTTTTCTTCTTATTCAACAACATACAAGTATAAAAAAAATATCCCACTTTCTCATATTAAAAAAACATAATAATCCCATGTCCTATTATTTCACACATTTTTTAGCCCTAAATTTGTAAAAAGTACCATTAACGTCAAATCCATTTAACACTCATCCGTATCCATATCCGTATCCATAGCATCTCTCTCTCTCTCTCTCTTTTGTTTTTCCTTCCATGTCAAAAAAAGAAATGGCAAAAACGCATCTAATGTGAAATGATCCAAAAGATGGTCAAGAGTCACATTTCCTCGCCAATATCCTGCCTCTTATTATTTCTACAAGCTACACACCTTTTAAGTCAAAATAGTAGGTTCAATTGAAACCCTTGGGGCAACCAGGAGCCCTCTTAGCCAGAAATCAACAAGACAATCAAACTATAGGAACACTAATTGGGGGTCTTTCTTAATTAAACCACGTGGCCCCAATCTGAAGCCTCTAAATTAAAATAAAATTCTTCAAAATCTTCTCTCCAACACGATCACAATTGCAGATCACTTTGGAGTGATTGACTATCATCACTCCTGCATCGAGCAAGCAAAATGGTGGCACTTTGCACTTCCAATGGAGAGCTGCTTTTGCATGACTCAACCAACAAGAATAGCTAACAAGATGATTTAAGTTATTTCACCTTGTCTTCGTGTAAAGGACTCGAGTACTCAACCCCATTCTCCAAAGATGTTACATTAGATGATGCACTTGATGAGAAATTGCTATTAACATGTGCTCCATTCCCTGCAGGATTGCTGGGACCATCAGCAGATGCAGGCTTTTGGCCTGCCTCTGCTAGCTTTTTGAGAAGGTTCATCACAGTAGGAAGAAACTTGGTAGATAATGACAGAAGCCCTGGAAGCTGCACAAAGAACACAGTCGAGGATAAGGTCATCAGCATCACTTTTCAACCTCTTCTTTTCCCCTCGGGACAATCATCATATTCACTTTTAGTTAAACTGTAGTATTGACTAGACATCAAGCATTGTGCCAAAAATAAGGTCACACTTTCATCAAAACTTTTAGGATACTCACAGCGCCATTGCGGAATTCACCCGAGATGTCTAGCTGGACCCATATCGCTTTGAGTAGTAGATAAGCAACAAAAATAATACCAATATACAAAGGATTTCTGTAAAGCATGAAGCCAACATGTGATGAATGTACAATTAAATTTGATTAGAAAGCTTTGACATTAGCAAAGAGTAAATTATATAAGTACGCCAGCAGTTACTACCTTAAAAGTGTCATAAATTCATTGAAGCCAAGGACAATCAATGCAACAATTGCCCATGGAGGCGGCAAGAAGTTGTTACCACGCTTGCTGGCTTCCTGAAAAGTTCAAATGTGGGGGTGAGAGGAAGGACAAAACCAATCAGAATAAATCTTTTTGCCAAAAATTACAGAAGATAGGAATTGCATCTAGAAATTACTAACACCACATTAAGATCAACCGCTTTGATCAGCAATGCATTACCACAGACATCTACAGAAAACTAGCACTGAACAATATTTCATACAAGCAAACAGTGGCCTATATTTACTGTCACTACCAATTGAAGAGATGCAAGCTCTGAGCTGAACAGCCAACCAGTAAAAGATAATTCTCTAGAAATTTTTTAAAAGCTAAAGGTACAAACTTTGGCAGCCTCAACGCAGAAGGTAGATCAATTCTGTTTTATCCACATAAAATCCAGCAGAACTCCATTCTATATTGGAAATTCATTAAGCATTATACGACTAGCATCTTATCATTTAGAAGTGCAAAAGGTGTCACATACAATGTTGTACTTCAACAGCATTTTGCACCGGGATAAGGAACTTCTGAATAGAATAAATTGAGTATGGTCATCATATCACAAAAGAGAAGTTTATTTTTATGTTTATTTTTATGGGCAAAGAGAAAACTATTAAACTGCCAACTTTGGGATGAGGCGTTGGTTCTACAACCTGCCAACAAAAATCAGAATATTTCGTAACATGCATATTATATTGAAAAAATTTCATATACACCCCAACAAGGATTGCTAACATCATCTACACCCACAAGATTGTAAAAACATCACCTACCACCCAAAAACTTTGTTCTGCTAATCAAAGAAGCCCATTCCATCAAAAGATTCCCGTTAGATGCTGATGTCAGCTGCATTGGAAAATTTGATGGACGATACTACCCTTTTAGTCGGGTTAAAAGACCATTATACCCTTTATTTGATTTGTTACCCTACCCCCAAATCTGTAACTTCTTCTTCTTCGCCAGCAATGGTGCATGTCTTCATCTTCCCCAACTACGGTTCAACTTGTGACGACAAGGTTAATCGGCAACTCTGCAGATGAAATTGGGCCAGATAAAGCTAGCACACCCAACTCTCTCTCTCTCTCTCTCTCTCTCTCTCTCTCTCACACACACACACCCAACCTAAGATCTCAAAATTGTCACTCTACGGGAACGTTTTCCTGTTCTTCTATGTTGCGTTTCAAATCCGGTCCGCTCTTCTGTTCTGACAGCACGAACTAGGGGTAATGTGCAATGACCAAACTCTCTTCTCATTTGCCGAAGCTTTCTCTAATTGTGTTTTCCTTTCTTCCTCTCTCTGTAAACGAACTACATCTTCTCCAATGAAAGCTCTCTCTCTCTCTCTCTCTCTCTCTCTCTCTCTCTCTGTCTCTCTCTCTCTCTCTCTCTCTCTCTCTCTATAACGCACGACGATCCAGCTCTTTGTGAAGGTGGTTGTGGAAGCTGGTTCTTCTCAAATCCTTTCCAAAGCCCGAAGCTCTCTACTCGTGGAAGCTCCTCTACTGCAACCCTCCCTTCTTCCTTCCTGGTTGATGGAAAGATCGAAGAAGGAAACTGAATTCTTCCCTGTTGTCAGCGCTGTGTCAACTTCTCCAACATTTCTTCTTGCAGCATCCAGCAAGGTAACATCTCTTCCTTTTTCTTCGTTCCTCCATCTCGACCCTTTTCTCCCCTCTCTCTACGAAATCTTCAAGGGATTACAGTCGGAAACCAAGAGCAACAAACGAATTGAAAATCTCTCCTTTTTTTTTTTCTTCTTCCCCGACCACCCCACTTCGTTCAATCCTCTGGGTTCGATTTTTCTCTTTCAATTCTGGTTTCTTCTTCTTTCCTCCTGTTCTAACGGTACTACCTGCATCCCCTCTTGTTCACATCAATCTCTCTCATCTCTCATATTTCTTCCTAAGGTTTGGTGTGGGAGTAACTCTGGTTTAGGCAACCCAGGCCCCCAAGTCCCAGCCCCTACGAGTTATAAACCTGTCCCATATTCAGCTACAGTAACTTCTGCCTGATTCAGTTTCAGGCCTTTAATATTCCTCATCCACTTGCTGATTCGATGGGTCATTAGGTAGATTTCATAGATTAGTGGGTTAGCAATCAACATTGAGCAAGTTCGATCGATTTTTTTTCATGCTAGTTACCGCTGAGTTCCGTTTCTATCGAGAAGACATAAGGTTGAAGACAACCCCAACCCCCCATGTCATACTTCCTTTATTTGTTTCTTTTATTTCATCTTTCCCTTTTACCATTAGTTTTCTTTCTAAAATATCCCTGCCCTTATAATAATTTGTCTTGTCCTAATGGCGGAGCTGGGATGCCGGAGATGGGATGCCGCCGTGGACGCACAATGCAGAGGGGACTCCAATGTTAGGGGTTAGGGCTTGGGTGAGAGTGAAAAGGAAAGAGAGAGAGAAAATATAAGTTTGATTTCAAGGTCAAATTAGTCAATCAACATAATTTTAAAAATTTTCAATTTATAGTGAGGGGTAAAACTGTATAATTTTAGTGATTTCCGTCAATTAAGTGGATCTAGGTGATGTTTTTGCAATCTTGTGGGTGTAGATGATGTTAGCAATCCTTGTTGAGGTGTATATAAAATTTTTCTATTATATTTATCATGGGTATTAGGCATCAAATTTTGGATATTTATAGAAGAGGAATAATGATCCTTTCCTTGTCTTTCCGTTCTTTCTAGCTATCCAGTTCTGATGGAACAAAAAATACTGATACATAGCCAACAGGGTACTTAATTGCATCTTATGGTCATTCTATCTTACAAGAGAAAATTACCAGTAGAACCCCAGTTCTAGGGTGGAGGTGTCAATTATTGACTCAATCCCCCGAGTCTGCCCAGTTTTCACTTGGTATGGATCAGCTTATCATTAACCAAGTGCAACATTGAGACTGGATTTGGCTGGCAATCCCAAGTGTCCCCATCAGGACAAGAGGGAGGAGAAGAAGAGGAGATGGCTAACCCACTCAGTTTTCCAACTAGCCCATTGCCATCCCTATTTTAAGATGATCATAAGAAAACCAAAGACCACTTTTTAATGTCATTCTATAATGATAGACACAACACAAGTAAAAGAAACTATGTTGACCATGGCAATCTTACCCATGTTGCCATGACAAGTTATAAGAAAAATCAAATACAAGAAGAAATAAGTGATCAAATAATAACACCTACTACAGCATACCTGAGCAGCCATGGCCTGAGTGACACTGTATTCGGTCTCTATCTTGAATTGCCTCCACAAAGATTTACATTGGACAGGTGTAATCAAAGTTTTTGATGAAGGAACCTGGGATTAAGAATCAAGCACAACTATTTAGTGTACAAAGATAAATATTATTAAGCTCCTGACAGAATAGCTCAGATAGCAAACGATACATTCTATTTACTACCAAAAGTAACATACAAGGAAATAAGGAATAATCATGAAGTCTTTCAAGGCGATAGTACAACAACAACAACAACAACAAAGCCTTATCCCAACTAAATGGGGTTGGCTATATTTAGTATAAATATAATCATCTCAATGCAGGAAGCATATCAGTTGGATAATGTTAGGATACTGTTAGAAACATCCATAACTATACTTTAATTTTCTCAGACACCTTTTATTTAAGCATACAAAGCCAGTCTTTCCCTTTTTCTCTCCCAATTCCTCTATTTAATCTTATGCCCTGAATAGTAAATCAAACCATAAGGTAACATGACAGGTTTAAGTTAAATTGTGGAGTCTATATGCATACCATACTCTTCCATATTTGCTCACAAACCTATAATTTTATGATAGTAAAACTAAATCAAACTAAAAGGGCCATAACCCATAACAACTTTTCATAGGGTGGACCGAAGACAGTCCTAAGCTTTGGCCTTTTTTTTCGCATGAAGTGGCCACTCTCAAGACTAAAACCGGCTTATTCTTGAATTATTCTTAAAGACAGAATTTCTGGAATTCAAAATTTTTCAGGAGGTTTGCGAACTATTCAGAGACTCGCAGAAATTTGGGAAAAAATAATTCACAATTTTTCTGAATTTTTTTTATCCAATTGGATTGACCCCCTTTTTTTTTTTTTTTTTTTTTTTAAGAAAAGCGTTGTTGGAAGATTAGGAAGAAGAAGGCAGGAGTCGATCCCAAGACCTGGCCACAATAATCCAAGGTCCTTACCACTAGGGCAACTGTGGTCTAGATTGTCTCTCTTGACAGGCAGGTTCAGCTTTGACATGTCTCTTCACAGTGACCGGAGATCTTCTGCAATTCCAGTAATCTCTGCACCTCTAACGCTCTATCTCTCTCTCTCTCCAACTTCAGTGATTTTGGCATACTCTCCGCATCTCCAGCGATTATGTAACTCCAGCAATCTTGCTTTTCCAGCATCTTTCTCTATCTCTGCAATTTCTAGCTGCTACTCACAGTGTGGGGTTTCATCTCTAGTGACCACGGGAATTTTTAAGATTTAAGCCTTCAGGTTTAAGTTGCATGGCATTTGAGGTTTTAAGTTGAAGGAGTTCTCACATTTTTTTGGAAGATGGAAGAAAAAGAATGAAGAGAAGAAGAGGAAGGATATTCAATTTAATCAGACAGCTTCAGAGATGCCCATCAGGAACTTAGGCATGCAAGTCCAGAGAACCACACCTAAGCACAAAACCAGACATCAATATTTTTTTAATTGTCCTTTCTTCTTCAAATTACTATCACTTCCCTATTCTTATTCTATATTTACTCAAATTCCCCTACCCTAAACTTCTTTTCTGGTTTAAGAGAAAAGCAAACTTTCACATCTTCTTATCCCCTGATAATTTAAAATCCCTACCCCTATCCCCCCTCTCTCACCTTTCCTCTGACAATTTCCCATCTGGCAGTACCCCACTCCTGCCCACCTCCTGCAGCCTCCATCTTGGGGCACCCCACTCCCTACCCCTGCCCCTGCCCTCTCACTCGCCCTCCTGCCCTAGGTCCGCCTTCCTCTGCCCTCTGCAAATGTCCATGGAAGAGATGATATTTTCATCCTTTTCTTAGCAGTTGCCTTCTTTGTTCCTCTTTCTCTGTCGACCAATGGTTGGTTTACATTTCTTAAAAAAATTTAGCAATGAGAATGGATGTCTCCTTTTAACCTGGGCGACGACAATTTCTGAGGCCCCAAATAGATAATGACCACACTGTAGTACCATCAGCAACAACAAAAATATATCCGACTCGAAAGGGCAAAGGAAGGTGATGAAGGGTATCCCAACTCTTATAGGAGAGAACCCACAAATAGATGGAGAAATAGATGGGGAAGCCACCGATGTTCAATGGTTCTACATGGTGGCCATCATTATGCTTCACGGCAAGCGACGATATACTTGGCTGGGTTTTAGTTCTGTCTCTGCAGTGTGGTTGACGGGAAGTCACGAGCTTCAGCTATACAACTACGAGATAACACTTTCACAAACTTCAGTTTTGGCTGATAAAATAAGATTTGAGTGTTGATTTAAAATTTGAAAGATGTTTCAGGGTTTTCACTTTTGAAATCGTTGTTGACACCTTTTACCAGTTTCCAGCTTGGAAATGGTTAATTTCTCTTCAAGGGAAAGAAAAATGGTGTTATGATCTTAATCAGTGCTAGAGAACACCTTCACAAACTCCAATTTGGTGGATTAAAAAGATGTGAGTGTTGCTTTAAAGTTCAAAAGAGCTTTCAGGGTTTTTATTCTTCAAATTGCCATTGACAACTCTTTACAGGCTACAAGTGAAAGAAATGCCTAAATGGAAATAACAAAAGGTGCTCTGATGTCTGATCTTAATCGGTACCACACTACCAAAAGTAAATGCCTGGTTAGGGATCTTAAATTTCTCTTTAATGGGAAGTCGGAGAATTCAGACTTGGGAGATACAGGCAGCACGTGTTTTGGTTGGGGGGGATGCAGAGGGTGAGGAGGAGGGTAGAGCATGGGGTCAGGGGAGTAACAAAGGGTGCGAGAGAGGGGTTGGATGAGGAGAAGGGAGCAGTGAGGAGGGTAATTTAGGAATTTTGAATTATCAAGGGTGAAGGAGATGTGAAAGTTTGTTTTTATGGGGAATCCGAAAAGAAGTTTAGAGTAGGGAAGTTTTAGTAAATATAGAGTACATGTAAGGGAGTGATAGACTGATAGTAATTGGCCATTGAATATTCAACAATAAATAATAAAACAGAACTACCAAAAACTACATATCATTACCTTTTCCCAAGTGCTTGAAGCCAGTGGGTCAAAGCCAGTGATGCTCTTGTTTGTCACAGCTTTATTTGCAGTATCCAACAGAGCAAGTGAAAGAGTATTCTCGATATTATCAGCATCTTCATCCAAACGGATCACAGCCATAACAGAAAGCAACTTCAAGGACTGGAAAGAAGTCGAGAAAAACATTCAGAGAAACAAAATACCAACAGAAAACAGATCAGTTGACAAGTAATATGTCATAACATACAGCAGAACGAGCAGTTTTTGTGATTGCCCGAATATCTTCTTTCCCCGTCCAAACCCTTGGCATTGAATCAGAATCATGGCTAAACAATGTTGAAAACCTGTAAACATTTTTCCAAGGTCATTAACATTGGATGAAATCAAAAGCAGCTTCATCCATAAACACTGCAAGGAGTTTCTACCTGTCCTTCATGCGGATCAGGACCCTTCCAGCTTCTTCTTTTGCCTTTGATTGAACCACAGTTCTTGCATGGTCCTCTATGCTTGCAAGCATTTTATCCACAGTTTCTTGATCCATGTCAAATCCAGAAAGCGCACTAGAGAGCCCAGAGACAGCTGATTCTGTCTCACGTTCGAGAAGTTTTTTTATTGCTTCCCATGTTTCATCTTTAGCCGCATCTAGAAGAGCTTCCACGGGTTCCGATAGTGCCACATTCAATTTACCCTGCCAACAAATAGAACATCTTTAATCACGATCAAAATGGGGGGAGGGAGGGAGGACAAATACAATTCTTAAATGATTAAAGATGCAACCCTTTTTCTCATACCTCATATAAAGCAGTAATTTCAGCTAGTTTGGCAGCACGGACTGAGGCAACATGTGCATCTATATCACGCCGAAGCTTATCCCGAACTTTCGATTGGTCCCAGTTTGCTTGTTTAATGGTAGCATCTGTAAAGTTAATAGAAAATCATTATACCAAATGAGCTTGCCATGCAATCTAGAAAAATGTACTCTTAACTAAACTAGAACGAAAGTGTAAATCAAAATGCACCATCACATTATCTGGAATGCTATACCAATTACATGATAAGTAAATTTTTTAAATTTAAGAATCAAACCTAATATGAAGAACATACCTAAATCAAACTTGTAACAAAGTAAAGAAACTAAGAAAGAGAGAAATATTATAGAAGAAAAAGAACAGGAGAGAAGAACGTATGTGTGTGTGTCTCTCCTCTTACTGCTATATTTATATTAATAGAATAGAAACTAAAACAGGTCAGCCACCCATAGCGTAGTCGACTCAATTACATAAGGAAAGGACTTAAATAAAGAAAAAAAAATAATATACAGCATCACTACTAGTGACAACTCTAGTGTGGTACTAAACAACACCAAGACTAAGAATCTCAACAAAAACTTAATATCCAAATGCCTATATAGTTCTACAGGAGAACATTAGCCACGTACTATCTCTGTGCTTCCATTTCTAATAATAATTTACTCCTTTACTATTTTGCTGACTCTTTAGTTTTTTTTCTTTTAATGAAGACTGAGTTTTTCGTTGAGTTTTTCATCTTGAATTAAGGCAATTTTATTTACCAATGATCACCAAACTGTATTACAAAACTATAATGATGAAGCAGAAGGGCACAGAGAGAACAAAAGAAGCAAAGGAACAATTAGTTAGGTAAATATAATAGAATCTTTACTTTTATTCCAAAACACTCCAGGACTGTGGGTTCAAAATGTTATAAATAAATAAAACAAGTACAACCTGATGGAGGTGTCCAGGATTTTATAGTATTTATTTGATGTAGTGGATGACTAGGCTCTTAAGTTAAGACCTCAAGAAGGAAGCTACAGCAGCAAAGATACTGACAGAAACACCACAAGGAAATCATGAAGCTACAACAAGCATACCTTCAGAGAAACAAGATTACAAACAGAAGGACAGCAAGGAAGTTTCTAGTCATACCTGCACATCCTTCATCAAATGAAGTCATAGAAGATTGAATACAGTGACTTGCTGCAAGAGCAAATCCTTCCCCTCCATTCAGAGCCTTCTCAAACGCTTCCTTAAAATTATCCAGTGTTCCAGACCGTATGTGACCCAGCACCGATTGGTAGGCAGGTTGGACTAGCTAAAAAATTCAAAAGAACACAAGCAATGAGAGAGCATTTAGGTGACTGTTTTTTCCTCACTTTTTTTTCTTCTTTTTTTTTTTTTTGTTTTTTTTTTTTTTTTTTTTTTGGGGGGGGGGGGGGGTTCATGGATAGGATAAACTTTTCTTGCATTCGGCAATCTGTAACTGAATAATAGCACAAGCTTCAATTGTGATAAAACATAAGTAAAGCATGAAAAAATGGATAGGATAAACTTTTCTTGCATTCGGCAATCTGTAACTCAATAATAGCACAAGCTTCAATTGTGATAAAACATAAGTAAAGCATGAAAAAAAAATTCAGATTATAGTAAACTAACATGAACCAAGTAAATGAAGAAGCCTCGCCAGCTTATACCTTCAACATAAACCATAGTTTTACCAACATGCTCCCACAACTATCAATTTCTAAATTAATTTAACATTTGAATATTTTTGTACTTCCAGACTCCAAAGATACCAATTGATCATTCTAAATGAAGGGATAAATGGTTCAAATTTCTCTTAACTCCATGATGGAAGCTTTTGAGGGTTCTCAATTGATTCTAGAATCAGAGATTGGAGAGAGATAATCACTTCGTCACACCAAACTACTTCACTGCAACACTTTAGGATCCCCCTTAATGCCCACTCCAACAGACCTATGTTCAGGATGCAGTCTGGCCAACAGAGGACCTGACGGTTATTCAAAGTGCTTTCAGATACAGAATGAAATGTGACCCATTGTTTTTGTGACCCACTTGGAGGGGGGGTGTTAAGAATCAATTACAGCACAGTTAAAGCCTCTTGTTTTTGGCTAATGTGCCTCCTCTCTTGACATCACTGATATCGAAGTAGAAGGAACTCTGCTACATTTGCTCGCCGTATTTCATTGGCCACCATTCCAGAGTTTTGAAGGGCTGGCTCTCGACAATGAAATTCAGGCTTTTCAGTGCTGCTTCCTAGGCCGAGGATGATGCCGCTACCCTTCACTTACTCCAACCAAGAATCTGAAGGAAGAGCAAAAAAAGGCGTCACAGAGGGCCTCATTCATGAGAGGATGTTACAGCTTTAATTCCTTCTACATTTGCTGGATGTATTTCATTGGTCATCCCTCCAGCCATCATCACTGAGGGTCCCCCAGTCTTGAGAGGAAGCTACAGCTTCCAGCTCCTAAATGAATAACTCATTCTAATGAAGATCTACACCTAGAAATCAACTAGCAGATGCAATTCTTAAAAGTGAGTTCTTGAGGCATTTTACATATGGTTTTTGGAAATCCCCTATTATTGAGATCCGCTTGTTTGTTGTACATCATTCATTTGCCTTTGATTGTAATTGGCCATTCTCAGCATTATGGTCCAGGCCTTGTATGTTGGGAATCAAGCTTATTGGATGTCTCAGTTATTGTTCTACTCCAATGCATGTTATTCACTAACAAGTATATTTGAGGCCTATAGTTATTAAAAATGTATATTTGAAGGCCTCGAATTATGTACTAGTTATGCACCAACTCAACAAATGATCTTTAGTATAATATGCTAATACAATTATTTACTGACACACTCATATTTTTTTCTTCTAGTTTGTTTAGTCTAACTTCTTTATTCTTCCCTAAGTTTTCTCAAGACCCTACTCCTAACTTCCTCTAATCTTAAATCCTATAGTTCAGCCTTCATAAAGTCCTAAGCGTAAACTCTAAATTATTCCCCAGGAACTGCACCTTCCAATGTCAATACTAAATCAAACCTTTTAATAAACCAAACACCCAACAAGTCACAGGGACACACTCCAGCTCACCCGCTTGCTTAGTTTAAGCTAAATGACCCTCTATTTCATAATTTCATAAAATATAACTTGAGCCCTAATCTTCCTCGTATTCTCTCTTTTATGGAGGTTTTTTTTTAATCTGGGGAATATGCAATCTATAGGGTCCAGATAAGCATCTCACTTCTAACCCCCAGTCCTACATTAGTATAAATCAATTATCCTAAATCTATACTCTCAGAAATCAGAATAGCATATAAAAGGATATGTTCAAACCATTATGGAATCATAAAGAAACACAGTTAGCATTTATCCAGCAAAAATAGGAATAGTGGTCATTCAGAATTCTAGAAGAGTTGAAGGCTTCCAAATAATACTTGCAACAGTTTTGCCTCTAGTTGCTGCCGCTTTGCAGTTCTGACACCTTCGTCAAAATAAATAGCTTCAGCATCATACCTGCACATAAAAGAATGAACTTAATTTGCAAGGCTTATCAAGCGTGAAGAATGTAAAAGCATAGTCATCATATGAAGCCCTCATCTAACGTGTAGAATTTGTGCAACAAGTACAACCTGGACTTTTAACAAGATATATGGTGAAGTCTGATGCAGATAGATTTAGAGCAATCTTCAAGTGATGAACTCCTTAGAAGATGGGATGAAGAGATCCCAATCTGACAGCTAGATTTGGATCAATTCTGATCTCAGGTCTACCGATCAGATTAGATGATTGAATTTTAAAATAATATTTGAGGATAAAAAAATCAGAAATCAAATAACCCAAATAACGCATCAATGAGGTGGTGAAATCAAATAACCCAAATAACGCATCATCTAACGTGTAGAATTTGTGCAACAAGTACAACCTGGACTTTTAACAAGATATATGGTGAAGTCTGATGCAGATAGATTTAGAGCAATCTTCAAGTGATGAACTCCTTAGAAGATGGGATGAAGAGATCCCAATCTGACAGCTAGATTTGGATCAAATCTGATCTCAGGTCTACCGATCAGATTAGATGATTGAATTTTAAAATAATATTTGAGGATAAAAAAATCAGAAATCAAATAACCCAAATAACGCATCAATGAGGTGGAGTAGATATGAGAAAAGGGTGATTGAAGAAAAAAATAATATTTTTAGAATATTTATTCAATGGGAACAGATGATGACAATTAAAGAAAGAGGGGGGCAGAGAAAAGTTAGGGAGAGGGAAAAGATCTTACGAAGTGTTGGCTGTAAAGGAGGAGAGAGAAAAATTAACAAGACAGAAGGAGATCTCTTACCAAACCGAGAGAAGAGAGAGAATTCAGTGACCATTCAATTCCATCCGATCATTGGGGTGGTTACATATTAAGAAAAGAAGTAGAAAAAAATCAAAATACTTCTCTGACAAGGACTCTAGACAAACTAGCTAGACACATAAGGAGACTGAAAAACAATATTCTAATCGAGATCCAATTACCTGACTTTAAACACTAATTTTTTTATAAAAAAATATGATAAATTACAAATTGTTTACCTAACTTGACTCAAAGATTATCCTGTCCCTGACATAAAAATCTGAACTTATACTAGTCAAAATCAATCCCAGACACATGATCTGGATCTTGGAATGCCCTAACTTGACTCAAAGATTATCCTGTCCCTGACATAAAAATCTGAACATATACTAGTCAAAATCAATCCCAGACACATGATCTGGATCTTGGAATGCTTCTGTGTTAAAGTTATTGCCAACGCTTCTCTTATTTGAACTATTTTGTATAGTTGACGATACCGAACTATGATTTAAGTAAACCTAAGAAGGGTCAACCAAGAGAATTAGAAGAGAGCAAAGAAACTAATAAGCAGAAAGGTGTCACTTCAACAATTCTGAACATGGTAAGACTGTAAGAGGGAACAGAAATGTAAGACAACTGTTATTGTCCAGTTGTTACTAACAAATAAGAAACTAATTTTAAAAAATAACTTAACTTTAAAATGAAATTCTACCAGAAACTTGAAAAATAATTAGTTAACTTCATAAACTGGCTAACCCAACGAAGAAACACAAACCCTCTGTAGTCCATCAATTTCTAATGCCAAGGGCTAAAGAATGGATACGCAAGGAATTGAACTTTAAACTACATAACGTCATAAGAATAAGTGACAAGCATTACAAGAAGCAATTGTACGTGTTAAGGTAAATTTATATGTGACTTCTCATGAAAGAGATTGAACTGAATTAAGCATTAATAAGTATATTCTTTATTTTCACAGGTGACCGGTTCCATTATTAGAATACAGCCGCAGCACTCACTCTGATAAACAAGTGTCTAGGATTACACTGAGCTTCTTCCCAAAGCCCAGAACTGGTCCAGACTGGACGGCCTCTTCCAGCTGACACCATTCCTGTGATAGTTTGAAACAAAGCGAAAAACTGGTCATCAATGTTTGCATATTAGAAGAAAAAAATTGAAATGAAATGTCGGACGATGCACATCAAATACCTCATTTGCAGTTAAACAAGCAAACTTTTCATTTGCAATTTCGTCACAACGTACAGTTGCAACCATAACCTACAAACAGAGAAGAAAGGAACATATATATCAGAGACAATATGCATCTTTTACTGAAAGGGGTCCAAAACAGTGATTATTCACAACGTCACCTTGTGAGCAGGAAGGTCAAGGTCCTTGTTCTCCTTAATAATTTTCCACATCTGCTGTGCACTGAAAGAAAACCCTGAAGCAGGAACTACACCACGTCGATCTCCAGCAAGTCCACCAGGCGCTATAGAATGAAAGAATCGCTGCCTTAAACTAGCAACCTTCATTAACAACAAAGAGAAAACTAAATATGAGACTATTCAGAGGTTACAGCCTTACACTTAAAGAAAAATTCTTTACAGTTCTGACAGACCCTAGACTATGCCTTAGCTTATGTACCTGCTCTTTAAATTGCTCTTCCTTTTCTTCAAAACTAGAAAGTGCCACAACTTCAACCTGGTGTTTAAATGATCATATTCCGTAAAATTATAACCTCAAGCATTTAAGAATAATGAATGGAGAACATAGAGATAATACTAAACAGGTGAGAGCTGAACATCTTACATTGAAAAATTCACTTAATGGGGTTGCTTTGTGTGCTTCTGGTTTAGGGACAGAGTCCCATATCTGCACAGAAAGAGTTAGGTAAAGAAACATATCCATTAACACCAACAGATGCAGAAAGAATCACTAGGTTCAGTACCTTCTGAATATCTTCTCTCAGAATAGGTTCTAAGTTTTCCAGTGGTGTCTACATAACAAAATTAAGGATAAAGAAGAAATAATTAGTGATCAATAGTCATAAAGGAAAACAAGAAGACATGGTAAAAGCTACAACTCTCCAAAAAGGGGGATAGAAGCTGGAACAGACCCTTGTTTTATCACGTATGACAAACAACAAAGTAGTTTTACGTGGACTGAACAATCGCATCATGACCTGGTATAGAAGTTTCATCAGAAAGATAACAACCAAAGTCACTCACATATAGGAAACTTTCCAGGACAGCACATAGCCCGAGAAAAACAGACCTGAAAAACAGTCTTTAGAAGAGGCTTATTTGCAGCCTGCTCGCGGCCAATATCATGACACCACCTAACATTGAGGATAATTTCAAGAGTGTGGGGAACAAAATAAATCCCTGATAAAGAATAAATGATCCAATGAATCGAAACTTAAGATGCGTTCCTGATGTCAAAGTAGCAGGCTTACATATTTATGAGTACTATATCTGAAACGGCAAGAGCAAAAAGGGCACTTTGCTTCTCAAATGCAGTGTCATCCTGTGAATAATACAAAAGCATTAAAAAAGGACCAAAAGGTATGGATGCATATCCTCAAACTTTAGTTCAAAACCAAATCTTGTGTCTCATATTAAAGACATAAAATAGTTTTATGCCTTCACCAAATCCTGAACACATAATGTAAGAGATGAGATTAAATCTTAACTAAAATATAAGCCAACAACGTTCTTTAGATTAAATAAAATTAGAAGCTTTTATCCATTAAAGAAGAAAAACAGTGAAAATGAATTCCAGGGACAGTCAATCACCCCCAAAAACCAAATGTCACCAACAAAAAGGATTCAGTTATGAAAAATTAATACAAAAAGGCATTTCAGAGACACAAATTTAATAGGTCAAAAATGGGAAAGCTCAAGTTTGCAAAGAACAAAAAGAATCTCATCATGGATAAATGGGCACTCAATAGACTTGAATTATTTAAATAAAGGTATTGTCTGGTTGTAACCAACCCCGTTACAACAAGACATTGTCACCGGGTGTTTATGGCATTAGACCTTAACAGCCCATCCCCTTAAATACCAAAACACTCCCCACCGGACGCAGGGCCAGATGCCCACCTCGGTTACATTCAGACTGACCCTTAAATAAAACATTCAATGTTAAATTGGTTCTTGATATGTTAAGTGTTTTGGGCAAGGTTTAAGCTTTAAAAACAATAATCTCCAAGTGAGAAGTGATAAAAATAAAAACACCATGGCATATAATAATACTAAATATGACTTGCACTGGCACCTCTCCTCTTTCTCTTCCATCAGTTCCCTCCAAATCCATTACAATCGTGCAAGGTTCAATATCAACACATTTTGCCATCCAAATTCCCTTGGTTGTTTGAGACCTGGAAATAATGTCTTTTGTCAACATCCAAGCATTAACCAAGTACCATGGACATGACAAACAGTTGAAGTTTAAAGTAGAAAAAACTTGCCTCCCCCTAAAAGCATCCATCTCTCTAAAGTTCGTACGAAATAGCTGGTTGAGAAGTGTGCTCTTCCCTGCACAAATCATAGAGGATAGATGAATTGTTTTAAATAACCCCTCCACTCAATGTTTGGAACAGTATATACACATAGACGATAGTGAGGGAAAAGAACACACAAAACATCCCGCAACACATTTTAACCTCATCTCCCTTAATGTACACAAATAGTTTACATCTACTGATATGCTTATGAGACAGAAAGAAGGAAGACAGCTATCACGGGGACAAGGCGATACAAGGCATTTGAGCATCACATGACAGCCAAGGCGCCCGCCTAGGAGACCAAGGTTCCTGGACGCCTAATGACACCTTGATAACTATGGAAGGAACAACAGCACATATAAGCAAAAAGCTAATGTCTTAGCCATTAAATGTTCTCAGCAATATGCTACAAAATAAAAATGCCTCAGATATGATACAAGATATGGTGGTACTCTTAATAATATAGGATAACCATGAAACTGATAGCATTTTTTATTCTTATTCTTTTCTCCCTCCCTTGGGGAGGTGGATTTGGGATTGTATGCAAGGAGGTCAGTTGTTTGACTTTGGTGAGCCGAGGGTTTTGACTCCACAACTAAGCCTTCAAAACTTGTATAACTTCACCAAGTTAGCAAGTTGGCAGCTCCAAAACAGATCAACAAAGAGTTATATATTGTGTTCTAATAGGATTAATTGTTCTCATGGATAAGAATCATAATGTACCAAAATATACAATCCAACTAGTTTCAGACAAAGACCAAGGAGATAGCAAGTTGTATGTCATTCATTACCTGCAGGCTTTATTAAACTTGGTGTTCTTTGCATTAGAAATTCAAAACCCAACTCAAAGTCAAGATGGCTTCAGTCCAGGAATTGGATAACCCACCCAGTCGAAGCTTGACAATATATGATTGTCTTAGGCCTTATATTTACTATAATAATTATCTGCTCTGAGTGTGAAAAACATTTATGTTCAAAACCTTGATAATGAAGGGCCCAAAAAGCAAGCTGAAGACAAACATTTTTCGGTCCTCCTTTCTAAGACAAAAAGGACTCCAGAAGAAGTAGCAAATACATACCACTACTTTGTGGACCCATGATAGAAACAACAGCATAGGAGAGTCCGCAAGCACCAAGATTCACCTCCTTTGTGAAGTTTTCCAGTCCAGTGACATTAAAAGTACCATCTCCATCCATGAGGTGGGTTGAACAACACCCATCATCCATACCTGCTAAATGGAACAGTCAAATCAGTGATGAAACTTATTGCATAGCTTCTAATGAAATTGTACTTCATGGGCTAATTAGAGATCAGCTAAAGTTGAAGAGCTTAAGAACCTCCCAGTTGGACTATTTACTTTGCAATATGATATTCTTTCAGAATTTGAAACACACATACACTGACGAGGGAGAGAGAGAGAGAGAGACCCTTTACATTTAAAATCAGAAGTCCTATCCCTACCAACCAACTACACTAAAAGGATCTTAGAATTATGATCTTCTTTCTGAAGACCTATAGTTCCGGTAAAATTAGATTTCATTAGAACCAATCCTTTTTCCGGTTCTTATATGTTCCCCAACCATTATAGTGGCCGCATTTTGAAATTATACGAAGTACACCAGAAACTCGGGCATCAATACGAATGAATTTGGACGTATTTGTCCACCACTAGTCTTAATCATTAAAGAACACTTGATCCGGAAATATAAACATGCAGTGCAGTTTCTTTCATGTTTCGTCCACACAACAGCTGGTACATCATATAGTTGAAAGTTCACAAGCTGCGACTAGGTCTCATAAACGGAAAGAAGAGTCTCGGACAGAGCGCAGAACCGCTGATCCTCCCCATGAAAATTGCCATTGTGATATTATGGGAATGGTCAAAAGAAATAATTTTTTGGATAAATTTTATACTAAGCTCAACTCATAAAATACCAAAATAGCAGAATCTTAATTGCCAGTCCGGAACAGGGCAAAAATAAGAGATTGGAGTGGGGAGGCAACCTACATACCCATTAAAAAACGGTGTGAAGTAAGAAGAATTAAATAAGCACAGATCACAAAACCATCCAAATGGATCGATTGCCGCAACAATTAGAAGAACAAAGTAACCAAAAATCAGATCAAATTCGCAGCAGAAAAACACATAGGTATAGGAACAGAAGAAATTGGTAACATACCCATTGAATAATATTGACTGCAACCTCCACACCAAAGTAACGAATAGGGAGGGGATTGAAGCTCAGATGGACCTTCAAAATCTAGGAGTGGAGGATCGATTCTCAGAAGAGAACAGAAGAATGATCCAAGATAGCCATCGCAACACCGTACTTTTTAAAAAGCATCCAAGGCTTGACTGCTTCCCTGTTAAAAATATTACTAAAAATTTTGAAACAAAATCATATAAATACGTTGGTTGTATATAAAATTGGATAAAATACGTATTTGGTTATATGTCTGCCACCTATGAATATACGATTTTTAGAAGAAAAAGATGATTGATTCAGCTTTACAGGGATTACAGCCTTCGCCCGCCCAATCTCCCTTTTTCCTTTTTCCAGGTCACCACCAACTCACCAACTCTAGTAGGACCCACAAACCGCCCAACAGACCTTTTGTGTAATAAACTCTCATTTTCTCGTCCTTTTTAGAAAAATAAAATAAAATTCTCCACTACTTTTTTTTTTTTTTTTTTTCCTTTTTTTTTTTCTTTGGTAAAAAAATTCTCCACTACAGTTCTTGGTGCATTTTGTTATTAACTTTCTAAAGTCTCCCTTTTGCTTTCCTTTGTATAAAGGGATTTTCTTTGACATCAGCTCTTGGTATCCGGTCAGGTTGAAATAAAATTTTCTTTAATTTTCTATAATACCCCTGTGTTCAGCATTTTTTTCTGAAATCGATGTTCTTTTATTCTAGGACATTGAAAGATGTCATGTAAAATGACCCTTTTATAAATAGTTTGAAAGGTTCCAAGAGGTCTAAGTTTGGGGGATTCTATCAAGTGAAATCAATCAGTGAAAGAATTCCAAGTGGTGGTTTTCGATTAGTAACAGGCTTTAAGGTTAGGGAGGAAAGAGAATATTAGTTATGTGAAAAGACAAGGGAAAGATTTCTAAGTGACCACTTGCAGATCTTGTCAACCCTTATAAATATAAGAGAATAGTTTCTACGAACAAAGATGTACGAGCTACTTCAAGAGATCCATTACCTTAAATATGTACATTTTTGTCTTCAAAAAACGCTATTTAGGGTGTGGGATCCACTAACAAACTACGGTTCTTTTGGTATGTATAATAGAATTAATTATATAATACATTATGACATATGCAATTATTTAATATGTTTTATAACATTTATTTTAAATAAATTAAAATATTCTATAACTTACAAATAATAAATTATGGGTACCTCAATTGTAGTTTGTCCATGAATCACGTACATCGCAAAACCTTTCAAACAATTACAAAAAGGCCATCTCAAATCAAAATAAAATACAAAAAAATCTATTTGATTAGTGAATTTTCATTAACTGTCAACCAAAGGTAAAAGTTAAAATTTTAATATCTGAAATACCCAAATTGTTAAGTTAATGAATTATTTTACTCCATTAAATATTGTCTAAAAAATGTTGTGTTAATAAATCATATTGTTAATTAATATTTAAGGTGGGTAAAATGGTCCGTTAATTTAACCATTTGAGACATTTGGCCGTCAATTAATGAAAATTCATTTACGGAATGGAATTTTTTGTAATTTATTTTGATTTGAGATGGCATCCTTGTAATTGTTTGAAAATATTGGGATGTACTTGATTTAAAGACAAATTATAGGGGAATATCTATAATGTACTCTTTTACAAATAGATTAGAAAGTGTATTGTTGTTATGATAATCTATTATTACTTATTTATGTATAGTGATATCAGGTGGTTATTATTTATTATTCATAATCTTATTCCATAAATGATTTGACGTAAATAGTTCATAAGCATAAATATAAACTAAATAGCTTATAAGCATAAATATAAACTGTACCAAATAGAGAATATGGGCCCCTTGTAAGGGTATTTTTATAGAGAGATGATTATATCATAATATTTTTTCTCTCTCTCCTCCCTTGCCCATAATGAAGAATATATTATGTATTTATATTTGCTTAATAAAACTCTAAATCTAAATAGTATAAAACACTTGCCGAAAGTAAATCTTCAAACAAAAACACTATTGATTCAACGAAAGAGGAAAGACAAGTGTTTGTTTAAGGCGGGGGGTGATTACGACCTTGGCAATACCTAGGACAGATACAAGAAGTTTACAAATGCAAGAGGCTTATTCCCACAGTATACAAACGCTTAAACACCCTTTCCATTGATGAGTGCACGAAAACACATGAGAAAACCCTTGCTAAATATAAATAAAGAAAATTTTTATCCAAATAACAAAGTGGGATCGAGTTATACGAACACCTCTGTATCTAACACTATATCTCCTCCATTGCCATTATTGATGGTATTATCATTGCGCATTGCCATTGGTGATCACGAGAAATCTCTTTGCTCAAAGAATTCAATTCACCTACATGCAAGTGTACTCCATATGGAATCCTACCACCATCGATACAGTGCGAGAACTACCTGTAGAGTATAAAATCCACTATATATGAACAATGATGGAATCTCATATAAACTATAAAGCATACCTTATGTGTACAAGTGAATTATTTTCGATAATATTTACTCAGTAAAACTTTAGGATTTGGGATTCATATCCAGCATTCCAGCTAAGCTAAGTGATTTATGAGCCAATATAATTATGCGCATAGGTATGGTCATTTCTCGAAAATGCAACCGGATAAGAATTTTTTTCCCAAAATCTTGTTAGAAAAAAAAGAAAATTACTAATTCGAAGACGAGCCCATGTGACTCGTATTGGAGTGGTTGGCTTGGTGCTACAACTAGAAGGTCCAGATTGAACGAATGTGCAGCCACGTTGGAGAGTAAGCCAGGATCCTCATTGTTTGGCATTTGTTTTTATTTTTATTTTTTTAAGTAGATTAAAATCATATATCTGAAATTTACCATAAAAAAAAAATCGTATATCAGAAAGCCTTTGCTTTGGAATCCACGAAGCTGGTCCTCGTGATCATCGCCACCAGTTTTGCGACTCTCTCTGCTCTCTTAATTCAGTCACGTGGGTGATTAAAATGGATCACATCGATTCCTTTTCACCGAATGTCATTTGATCATCACAAAAATATATTGATATTAAAAATGAGATATTTTTTACAAAAGAATACGGATCATCAATGACATCGGGTAGGTATGAATAAAAATAAAAACCATATAAATAACCGCCCAGCAGCCGACAGCAACCGAAAGACTTGAAATTGGATATCATCCATGGGCCTCCATCTAGTTCGTATTATAATAATAATAATGATGATTAATAAATAAATAAGGCCTCTAATGTCTCATCCCATGTTTTTCTCTCTCTTTTCCATAAAGTCTCTCATTTATTTTGATGTTCCATCTAGAAGAGAATTTTGGCAATGGAAGATTAACAAGGGGTCGATATCTTATATAATAATATTAAAATATTATTAAATTGATACATAATTAATACGAATCGATCAATCTGATACCGATATCTTAAACCATATTTAAAAATAGTAGCTATCAAAATTTTAAAACCCAAAATAAAACATGGCCCTGTTCCTATTCGAACGGGTCCGAATTGAAATAAAAACCTAAATTAAAAAAAAATATATATAGATTTTATTATTTTTTTTAAGGAAAATAAGGTTAACATAAATTCTCAATGTGATAGGACTGTGTGATAGGACTGTTAAATGACCATCCCACCCTCATTGGTTAACATAGATGCCATGTAACGGGACAGCAAATCCCTTTTTGTTTTATTTTTTAAAACTTATAATTCAAAAGTCTTATACGACTCCAAAGAAGAAAACAAATGGTCATAAATAAATTAAATAATCATCAAATAGTATTTTTGACCCATTCCAAAATAGGTGGTTGAAATCGGAATTAATCATAATTAGGGTCAACCGATTCCATTGATTCCGATCCACTACTTTAGACCATGCTGGCTATCTTGACGCCTTCCATTCTCATCTAGATACTTAAATTCTAGAATGGACATCACATGACAATTTTTCAAATCCTCATCGCATTTACAGTCAATTTAGGCTGTTTGTTTTTATTATTTTTATTAATTCTTTTTTATAAAAGTTCATGCAACATGCATCTGCCTTCTTTCTTTTTAATATTGTAGTATATTAAATTAGAGCCATAACTTGTAATCTCAATTAAAAAAAATAAAAATCCATGCATATCATATGCTTCTTTGTAATATTGATCAACTCCATTTCTACAATGTTGGTAAAGACTCGTAGCATTAGGATCTTTTTTATATATCTGTGTTTATTGAATCCTAATTGAATAGATTTTAGACATGGTCAATCCATGTTCGATACCTAAATTGAAAAAACTTTGGACTTTTCAATGATGGCAAGAGAAATAGCAGAGTAGTTGTTTCTTATTGCCAATAAAAAAAAATTTGTGGATAAGAGGTTTATTTCTTTCAATTATATATATATATATATATATATATATATATATAGAGAGAGAGAGAGAGAGAGAGAGAGAGAGAGAGAGAGAGAGGGGGAATAAATCACTACCTGATAGTCATGTTTTTGTCTTTCTAATCTTGAATATCTATAAGTTTTTATAATAGACTATATCTCAAATCGTATGACGTATGATTTCTTGCGAACTCGAGGAAAAAAGGCCAAGTTCCAAGATTGAGTGGGTGCTAATATTGAAAAAAGAGATGGAGTAAGGGTTTTTATAGGTTTAATCCCTGTTTGATTGAACTGATCCTTGTTTATAGCCATGGGAATGGTTGTGATTTGGATCATTGATTTTGTAAGTACAATTGAGGTGGTACTTTTTTGTAGTAGATGTGTCATTGACATGGCTTTTAGGCCGCTGGTCATGGCGAAACGTTGCATTTGAATTGGAGCGTGTAGTGCATGTGGTTATTGGGTTGCTATTCATCTTGACACGATCCTATGGCCCGTACATGTGTCTTCTTAATGTAGGATTAGACATGCATAGTGCTACTTGAGAATGTCCTTAGTCGTTTAAATGTAGACTTAGGCATGTGGGTTTACATGTGAAATAATATCATTTGTCATAATTTTGTCTGCTTAGTAGTGGATCACACGCACGTATACTTTAGGCGCATTCTTTGTGGACTACGAAGTTTTCGACAATGTATCACTTGAGCCTGCTAGCTAAGGGTGTCAATGGGCCGGCTCGGGTTGGTTTCGGTTTGGACTGAATCAATGTCGGGTTTTATAAGCCCAGCCCAAAAAATGTCCATTAAGAGTTCGGGTTAAGTTGGGCTATGCTGGACACAATAACTAACGGGCTGGTCCGGTGTTGGTTTGTTATCGGACTGGGCTTATCGAAGTGATTTCGGGCTGGTTCGGTCAGGACCGGACTTATCAAGCTTTTCGGACCTATTTTATATGTAAGATATATAGCCTATTTTATTATTTCTATCTATAAAATTAGCGTCATTCATTCTATATGTATGTAATTCAGTAAATTGTAACAATTAACACTATTTTCAACTATAGATTCATATAATATTTCGAATCAATAAGTAAACTATAACAATGTAATATAATCCATCAAAATTTAAAACCATTAAAATTAATAAACTAGGCTCGGATGGACCTTACTAGTGTTCGGGTTAGGTATTATTGGTTCGGGCTAGTTTAGGCTTCTTAACGGGTTGATCCGGTCTGATTTCGGTATGGGCTGAAACGGCATCGGGATTTACAAGTCGAGACCGAAACCTGTCCATTAAGGTTCGATCCAGGCTAGGTTTGGGTTATATCGGACTGGCTCGGTCCGTGCTATCTGACCGGGCCCATTTTTGACACCCTTAGTGCTTGCTATCACTTTGAATGATTTGAAGTCAAACTCTAGCACTTGAGCCTACCAGCTATCACATAAAATAACTACAATCAAACTCCTAATAATTTTATGAAATGGGATACTGAGTCTGCAATATGTTGCCAGCTTGATTTTGTGCTTATTTGAATCCATGCCACGTGTTGGGTTTGTGGTTAATTGTATACCATCACAACCGAGTGAACTCAAGTCGAGCAATTAGGATAATCACCTCTAAGGGGATTCAAATCGTTTCCTCCCTAAGATTTGAGAGGAGGGATGGCGGTCTAGATGGATGGCCGATACCTGACTCTTGGGTGAATTCGAGCCGTCCATCCGAGCTGACACCCGAGTCAACAAACTGAACCGATAGAGGTGTCGGCTCAGATGAATGGCTCGGATTCATTTGAGAATCAGGTGTTGACCATCCATTGAGGCCGCCACCTCTCCTCCCGAATCTTAGAGAAGAGACGATTTGAATCCCCTCCAAGCCCGAGAGGGGATTTCTATCTCAACCCACAACTTCCAAAAAATTTCTTTTTCACAAAAAAAAAAGAAGAAGAAAAAGTAAAATAAAATAAAATTACATATATATATATATATATATATATATATATCCCCAAGGACGGGAGAGGATTTCTACCCCAACCCTCAACTACCAATAAACTTCTTTTTTCACGAAAAAAAGAGAGGGTAAAATAAAATAAAATTATATATTATATATATATACTATTAATTGGGATTTATTTTTTATTTTTTTAATCATTTTTATTTTAAAAGGGGAAAAAACCCTACAACAGCGGCAGTAAGGGCCGTGTTTGTGAAGTTCGGTACCTATACCACACTGCAACACAGCGGAAGACAACGACGCAAGTGCAGGTGCGAGCACTGACGCCAGTCATCTTCTTTCTTTCATCAGCGATGGTGAGAATCCTGTTGACATAGAGAAGTTTCATTTATGAATCTAGGACGTAGGTGAAGCGGTTCTCTGATTCATATTCTGATTTTGTTGAAATTATTTTATGTTTTTGTTTGGAAAAAGGCTCAGGTAGCAAAATCCATAACGAGTCCTGTACCAGAAGGGTTGTATCCAACCTTATCCGTTTTAATGCTTGCGATCGGCTTGATAATCACAGCTTCATTCTTCATGTAAGCAATCTATTCAAACACACTTGTCGTCTTTCTCTGAAATATAATGATAGAACCTAGATCTACGCGTTGCATTCAAATTTCCTTATTTAGATTTCTTACATATTTTTCAATGCTTGAATTTGAGTCAAGTTGTTCATGATTTGTATTACTTTGGAATCTGTTGTTGTTTAATCTGAATTATCAACATTTATGGTGAGAAGCTACAAGAATTCTTAGGTCATAATTGGTGGTTGGTCATTTTTTTTATTTGTAGAAAAATCCCATTTCACCATTTGACGATTTATGTACTGCCAATGTGTTTCGATTGCCAAGGGAAACTCTGGATGAACCTTGAAACGGTGCTTAGCAGGGTCTTCACTATCTTAGGATCTGGTTTTGCATTATCGATCTGTTATACTTATGATGTCGTTCTTTCAATCCATAATTGCTGCTTTCCTCTGTTACGGGCAATTAGGTTGCAGATCTTTTTTTCTTATAGCATTCTAACTAAGAGCGTTGTTATTTCCCTTCATTGTTATGTAGTGCTAACCAGTGAATTTATGGGATATCCATCATTAAATTTGTGTGATACATTATTGATGCGTGTCGAACGTTCAAATTAAATTACCTTACTTTGAAATGTAGATTAGTAGCAAGTAAGGGTCGAATCCACAAGGATTGTATGATCAAGATTAAAATGTTTAATTAACCTAAAGAGAGAAAAACAAATGAAAATGAAATAAGACTCAGAAAATAACCAATTGTTGTACTAAAGCAGACTCTGATTGATCTTATTAGCACAACTTTATTGGCTATCCTACGTATGGAAGGGGGTATGTTTGCAATACAAAAGAACAATGATTAATTATCTAAAATGCAAGAATAAAGAGCAAGGTAATACAAATATCAAAGATTAAACCAATAAGAGAAAGCTTCGGTCAAAAGGATACTTACACCATCTTCGTAAACTTGTTCATTGGCATAAAGGATAATCAATTCTAATTGAATAATCAATCAAGAAAATTATGACTAGGCTTAAAATCCTTAGTCTTTCCTTAAGATTGGTCTATTAAAAGATAGCTTATTAATAGTACCCTTACTCTTAAATCAATCTCAAGACTAGGCTCTCGATTTGATTCAGGAATAGCAATAACAATTAGAAAGATGATTGAAATTAAACGTTGGCCGTTTAATCACTTATTGATTTCCCTAGGATATAACGTGGTCCATTAACATCATAACAATTGATACTAAATTAATCTGATTTCTCCTAGGAATATAACATTAACTTGTCCATTAACATCAATCTCCATTGCCATTGACATAGAATAATCAATTGATAGCAATTCAATTTGTAATCTAACAATTGATTAGATAAATAAATCAATTAGTAGTACTCCTAATCAACCCATTCATCAATCATTATACACATAAATTGGAAGAAAAATAAATATATAATTAAAAATCAATAAAAACAAGTCTCACAAGTTTACAATGATGGCTTCAGCTCCGTCTAACCAAAGATAAGAAAGTTAACCACACATGACTTCTTCAAGAACACAAGAATAAAAGAAAGAAAGTTATTCTTCAGCCACTGCCTTCTTTCTCAATCACTCTTGGATGATCTTTACATTGTTTAAATAGCCAAAATACAAGACTAAAATTGGTATGCCTAGATTTGACAACCTTATTACATGGAAATAAAAATTAAACAAAATTTTCATTCCTAGATTAAATGAAAATCATTCCATTATTAAACAATTGTCACCTCCAAATCTACCAAATTTTGTAAGATTCTATAGTTGTGTATATTCTCCTCAAGATTTTCAACAATCAATCAAGGCCTTCCAATAGTAAACCTTCCGTGTGTAGCAACCTTCCTTCTCTGGTTTAGATTTGGATCAATTTTCCAGATCAGATATTAAAACCACATTTGGAAGCCCAAACGAACTCTTTCCATGACAGAATCCAACATGAAATTCAAAATGTTATTATTAAGAGTGTTAGAATTTTTTCATCTTTTATTAATTAATTAACAAGATTTCTAAAATATACCAAACTCATAAAATAAATTCTATTAAGCTCAATAAGGTATAAAACACCTTAAAAATCATAATGCAAAAGGAATAAAAAAATATAAAATTATACACTTATCAATTATTATAATTCACGTGCTTGAATATGAGCTAAAGTTGCATCAAGTGATTCAATGGGCAACTAAGAATTATGGCTAAGTTTGGATGTCAAGAAAAGAAAAGAAAAACAGCATAAGACAAAAGTAAAGATGATACAATGATCACTTTACGTGTGTCTCCCTCTTCTCCAGTTCAAAAATTTCTTTCTATTTTTCTTGCTATCCAAACTAGCCCAAATGCTTCAACCTCCAAATCAAAGACAATATATTCCCATAAAAAAAATCATCCGAAGAGGCATATTTAAGTGGAAACATCATTGCACATGTTACACAAAGGCCTTAGCATATGGGTGTCAGTACGTATATTTGAAACGGATGGGTTTGGGGTAGAAAATCTTAGTGATTTCACCCATTTGTCATCTGTGTTACTCCTTCCGTCCTTGTTTTGCACCTCCAGAATGCATCGTAGTTGGAGGTTTCAGATTTGGTTACAGGAACCTCCAAACATGTCCAATGCTATGTGGCCCCTTGTCTATTATTCAGTTCTGTATTTGTTATTCCATCCCCATGTCAATCACTCATCACACTGCCACAGAAGACATTGTAATGGTTGGTGTGGTTTTCTCCATGAAGCAATTAACATTGAAGCGAAAGAACTTGATCTATTGCACGGTTAAAAACTAAGTCTTCCTTTACTCAAAATCATCATAAGTGGAATGGGTGGGGTAGCAATACTATGATTAATTCTATTACTTAATTTGAAAGGTCTCCTATTACTTAATTTGAAAGGTCTCCTATTACTTAATTTGAAAGGTTTTTTTTTTTTTTTTTTTTTTTTTAGGGGGTTTTTTTTGGGGGGGTTTATGGGTGGGGTAGCAATACTATGATTAATTCTAGAACTTCTAGGGGCTAGATCTAGAATCATAATCTATAGTTGAAGGGTCTTCATAGAGTGGCCAGAGAATGATAGAAGATGACTTTGCATGTGATTATGGTGCTTTAGTATCATATGCTGGAACTGGTAGTACTCCTAGACTTCTCTTTAATTTATTTATTTATTTATTATTTTTTTTTGGGGGGGGTGAAGGGTGGGGGTTTAGATAGTAAAAATAGTTTATTGAGTGCAAGGCCAAAAATCGGGACTGCCAGGCCTGTCTGAAGAAACAGAAATATTTACCTGTTGTAGCTTTCCTGTCACCGTAATTTGGTCCATAGATATGCTGTGCCCTCTCCTATTATGTGTAAGTTTCAGCCCTAGCAAGATTTGTGACATAAAATGAAGCATTTAAAATGTTGAAAAGTAATGTTTGGTTAACAGTTATACAGGTAGGAATAAAGAGACAGAAGTCCATACATGATGGATAATAAAACTTAGACTGCCCATTAAATCTGATACATGACCGTTCTATCTATCGATGCAGATTCATTGTATCAACCCTTTCTATGCCTAAAATATGACCAAAGATACAACAAATCTATTAAGGCAACATCCTTGTAACCTTCTTCTTTTTTTTTTTTTTTTTTTTGGGGGGTGGGGGGAGTAGGCTAGGGATGAACCTAAATATCCAATTAAGAATGTAAGTGCAATGTATATTATAGGTAATGCCTCGATAAATATCTTTCAGTGTGACCTTACTTTTAGTACTGTTGTCTTTTAACCTTATGAGTAGTCTTGATCAGGCAAAAAGAACTAGGGGTGCAAGTATGGCCCTGTCAGCCCGAGCCCTGAGCCTGAATAGGGTCTGAACTGAAATACCCTGACCCTGAGGGCGGGTCAGGGATGGGAATTCTGGCCCTGCGCCTGTGTTGGGCTGGGTTAGGGTTGAGGCTTTGGGCTTAGCCGGGCCCTATCTTCTTCTTCTCCCCAACCTGATCCAATCCACACATCTCTCTTCCCCCCTCCTCATGGTTAGGGTCAGCTTGGCCCGGCCTTGAGGAGGGTGGGTTAGGGTTGGGTTTTTCGGGCCCTAAGATAGAGTGGGCTGGGCCGGGCCGGGCCTGGCCCCATCTAGGCACTCAGGGTCAGGGTGGAGTCTTAAAAAACCCGACCCTCTTGCAGCCCTAGAAGGAACCATATCATTCCTTTCTCTTTCTCTTTTTTATTTTTTTGATATTTTGATTTTTTATTTTTATTTAAGGATGCTCTGCATACTTCATATCCTGGACATACACATGCACATGCTTGCATAAGCAAGTGAAAAAGTATACATATACACAAACTAGCAATTCTTTTCATCTCTTGAACTTTCAATGGGTTGAATGACTCATTCCTTTGGAATATCGGACCCCAAAAAATTCAAGCAGCAGAACAAAATAATGGGTGTTTGGGCTATAAATCCAAGTTTGCCATATGGTTACTGTTTTTTCTTTTGGCCATAAAAGTTTAAGTTGCTAAAACAGTGCATTTGGATTATGATTTTCTAGTCATCATATTTTTTTTTGGGTGGTTTTTTTTTATAAGTTACAGTGACTATTTTTGTTGAAAAAACTGTTTATACTATAGATCCACTAACAAGTCTTCCCCCATATCTTGGAACTTAATTTTATTCTCTCTTTTTTTATCCTCCAAAAAACGCATGCAGAAGATATCTCTCTCACACAAATTCTTCCTTCTATCCTTCTCACATCCTCTCCTCAACCCCTGGTTCTGTGTTGATTATATATATAGTTAGTTAGTTAGTTAGTTATTCTGCTTGTAGTATATTTTAAATTTCATTTCTATGTTCCTGTATGAACAGAACTGTGGTTTGTCATATTGTCTCTGAAATTTTCTGCATCTCATTCATATCTTCAGTAAATTTATTTCTAGAAAAAATATTACTCTGAAGCTGCATTTGTATAGATGATTGTATGGTATGTGCTAATACCATTTTGTTACCTTAAATACCTGAGTGCTGAATTAATGACCTCTTTGACTGGTATACTTGTGGAGATATAGGAGTTTCGTTTGAATCATGAGCTTAGGATTGAACTTGTAATTGCGAATTCCATGTTGGCATTAAAGGTGTTAAGCTTGAAAGTATAATTGAAATAGTTTCCTGTTCACTACTGATGCCTGGGTTCCTTGGTTTGCAAAGGCACAAACCCTGAATGGTTGAATCTGGTTTTCTCTGATTGCCAACTTGCTGGAAATTAATTGTGAACATTTTGTTAGTCTTCCAACGTGATATCATGGTTTGAAGAAAACTGTACTAGAGGTCACTGAAATGTACTCACCCTTTCCTAAATATTTGCTCTTTCCTTGTTCTGGGTTGTATGATATTGTCTACGAATCTGCAGCTATGAAGCCACTGCATCCAAACAATATCGCAGTTTAGCAAAGGAGCTTACAACTGGTGCATTGGCTTCTCTTTTCTTGGTATGTTAGCAATCTATTACTTCTGTTTTGCCATACCAATAAATATTCCTTGCCTTTGCAATGACACGATCTAGACAACTCTTATGCCAAAATGGTTTTTTTGTTATATTTTGCAGGGCTTTGGATCATTGTTCCTGCTACTTACTTCTGGCGTTTATGTTTGATTTCTATAGATGATTGACAGGGGGCTGGAAAAAAAAAATCAGACCAGTTGTTTTAAATGATTTTTTTTTTTGGATGGATAGGTTACAAGGAGAATTTGAACTCATGACTTTTTTGAGGTGTTGGTGTTTACCAGCTGAAGCTACACCTTGGGTGTCTAAATTATACTTGTGATGATATTTCTAAAATTTGGTGCGTAGATGTTAATGTGAGACCAATTCTTAGGTGTCATGTAATCAAAGGCCGTCCAATTTTGTTCAGTAGCATGACTTGTGATTTAGCTACCACATCAAAGCTCACACAAATTTGGTGGCCTGCAACTCACCCGCACAGAAAAGAAATACCTGGATCAGTTGTGTTGATTTTTTTCACCCTCTTTAAGGCTTACCAGTGAAGTAATAACCATGGGGTAAAGAATTAGTAGCAGGGTTCAAGTAATAGGTATTAAATCAACTGATTCATATCGATTTTGAACTCGATCAATCCCTGATCCATGCCTGTTTAATATTATATACTGTATCAGTCACAAGTTAGTCTCTCATTGGATCTTTATGATTGGTTTGTTACATGTCTGATATCATGTTTGATACTTTAGAACGTTATCAGAATTAGTCCCTCTTTTTTTTTTATACAGAGTTTGGGACAATATATTAGTGCTGGTATGATTGCATTGACAAATATACTCTTATCACATTTGTGCAGCACAATTGACTTCGATGTGGTGTTAGTGTTGGTGTTGGTTTGGATTTGGATTTTTTTCCCATCGGTTTGATCTGGTTTTAAGTTGATAAGGAAGTCAGTTTACACAATCAAAACCGCACAACGTTGTTCTATTATTATTATTATTATTTTGGTAAACAAAGATTTTGTTTAAAACAGGAATACAAGCCGAGGTATTCATTGACACAACACGATAATCAATTAACCAATGAGAGGATAACTGTTAATCGAAAATTCCTGAAATCGTCATGGCATTCTGGGCAAAGGTACGAGCCAATGAGTTTGTTTCCCTTGGAATAAAGGTGAAGGTATATTCCTCAAGTATATTCCTCGAACTCTTTAGCAAGATCTATTATATCTCAAATGATAAGATGGATAACAAAGCTTGGTAGATGAGTCGGGTGTACAACATATGGTAATGTCACGAGGTTGAAGCATGAAAAATGTGTTTACATGATCATAAATAATTACTAAAATGGGTGTACAATAGATGGTAATGTCATGAGGTTGAAACATGAAAGATGTGTTTACATGATCATAAATAACTACTAAAATGGTTCAAATAAGATGTGAGTACCATTTGTCACCCCAAAAGATTAAGGACTCCCACCTTAAAACGTGTTAAATAGTTGGTTTGGTTTTTATTCCTATCAGTTTGATTTTAAATTGGCAAGGAATTTAAGTTACAACGTCAAAACCGCAAGTAATACTTATTTGTACGATCGGTTTTGGTTCCTTATTGGTTTCTCTTAATGATCTCTTATCATCTTTCCTTGTGATTTTCGATCGTGATATCTTAATAGCTTGATATTATAGCGCTATTAAATGAATTTCCAATTCTACCCCCACAAGTGTTTGTAGATCATATTTCTTCACCTACCACTACAAAGGTGAATAACATCACTCCATGGGTGAAGAAAAACTAGATCTTTAATTGGACGGTGAATGATCCACTCATCTCATATTTTAATATTTTATTTATTTTTATATAAGAAAAAAATAAATAGAGAATGTACCCTTGCAGTGCCTGTTTTGAGTTAGTTTTCTTAGATTCCGTATCACCAGAGGTAAGGGTGTTAACGGGCCGGTCTAGGCCGGTTTCGGTCCCGACTGAATCGGTGTCGGGTTTTATAAGCCCAGCCCAAAACATGTCTATTAAGAGTTCGGGCTGAGTTGGGCTGCGCTGGACACAATAACTAACGGGCTGGTCCGGTGTCGATTTGTTATCGGGCTGGGCTTATTAAGGTGATTTAGGGCTGGTTCGGTCCGGATCGGACTTATCAAGCTTATCGGACCTATATTTATATGTAAGATATATAGCCTATTTTATTATTTTTATCTATAAAATTAGTATCATTCATTCTATATGTATGTAATTCAGAAAACTGTAACAATTAACATATTCTTTTCAACTATAGATTCATATAATCTTTCGAATCAATAAGTGAATTATAATATTGTAATATAATCCATCAAAATTTAAAACCATTAAAATTAAGAAACTGGGCTCGGATGAACCTTATCGGTGTTCGGGTTAGGTATTATTGGTTCGGGCTAATTCGGGCTTCTTAACGGGCAGGTTCGGTCTAGTTTCGGTCTGGACTGAAACTGTTTCGGACTTTACAAGCCGAGACCGAAACCTGTCCATTAAGGTTCGGTCCGGGCTGGGTTTGGGTTATATCGGGCCGGCTCGGTCCGTGCTACCGGGTCAGGCCCATTTTTTACACCCTTAACAAGAGGTTTGTCCAAATATAACGTGGCTGTGTCTACAAGCTTTAATGGATTCGGATCGGAATCGGCCCCACCGTACAACACCCTGAGTCATTGAGATTGTTAGAATGGTATTTTCGCATCCGTGTAAGCAAATTCCTAGTATTTCTCCTTAGACTGATCTAAGCCTATTCAAGGAACGGGATCGAATAGTCTGGGGAAAAGAATCCTCTATAGCGAAGCCATCCTATGATGAAGATTTCATCCACTCAATATACATTGGATCAACACGTATTTTGATCCACTCAAAATATATGGAAATTCACACAATTCCATTTTGAGTGGAAGAGATCTCACTATCACTACTAAGGGTGTCAACGGGCCGGTCTGGGCCGGTTTCGATTCGGGTTGAACCGATGTTGGGTTCTATAAGCCCAGCCCAAAACATGTCCATTAAGAGTTCGGACTGGGGTGGGCGAGAAGACTGCTGGCGGGAGATCTCTATTCATTACACCCAGCGAAGCCAAAAAACGTGAGCGCCTAGCGCGATACGCAATCAAACTACTGCGCTAACGCGCTTCAACCTAAACAAGCAAGGGCCCGACTATATACAATGGCTAGCACGCCAGAACAAGCAAGCAAGGGATGAGCCCAGCGCTGGACACAATAACTAACGGGCTGGTCCGGTGTCAATTTGTTATCGGGCTGTATTTATTGAGGTGATTTCGGGTTGGTTCGGTCTGGATATGACTTATCGGACCCCTTTTATATGTAAACTATATAGCCTATTTTATTATTTCTATCTATAAAATTAACATTATGTATTATGTATGTAATTTTATAAACTATAACAATTAATATAATATTTTCAACTATAGATTCACATAATCTTTTAGATTATGAAGTGAACTATAATAGTATAACACAATCTATTTAAATTTAAAACCATTAAAATTAAGAAATTGGGTCTGAACGGACCTTACCGGTGATCGGGTTGGGTTTTATCAGTTTGGGCTAATTCGGGCTTCTTAACGGGCCAGTCCGGTTTGGTTTCGATTTGGGCTGAAATGATGTCGGGCTTTACAAGCTCAGACCAAAATCTGTCCATTAAGACTGGATCCAGACTGGATTCGGATTATATCGGATTGGCTCGATTCATGCTACCAGGCCGGACCCAGTTTTGACACCCTTAATCGCCACCGTTGTGGTCTCGCTAAGGACTATCTCAATCTATTGACCGGGACTGATCCGTACACTAGTCTTTGTCTTAGACCCTGATCTCAGGACAGCTCACTCCCGGATTCTGTGCTTTGATAGTCCCACTTGTCCAACAGAGGCGTCGACTCCTCCGCGCTCGTATAAAAATCCTCAACCTGAGAGCGTTAAAGAGAGAAGGGACGGACAGAGTCATAGAGTTGTCAGACTAGAGGCAGTTCAATATTTTGGGTTTTGGCTGGAGAGCGAAGAGGAGAGAGACGAAGGAGCGGTAAAATCAAGAGAACTCCAGAAAAAAACGAGGGATAGAGCGAAAGCAGGACAGCCATCGGTGGACGAGAGATACACACAATGGAAGTCTTTGGTTCCCGTCCTTTACGACTGGCTTGCTAATCACAACCTTGTCTGGCCTTCTCTTTCTTGCAGGTATATGTCTCTACTTCTTTCCCTCTAGGGTTTCTATACTTGCTTGGCCTCTCTGGTTATATCTGCTCCAGGGTTTAACATCCATTTTATGTTTCTGATTCTTTGCCAGCTGGTAAATCATTCTTGAGCTTTCAATTACTTAAATTTCTTTCAACTCGTTGTCCTTTCTACTCTCCATTTCTCCGTCCTTTGCGGCAGATGACATTTGGTTTTGAATTTATATTTATGTTTAAGGCCGAGCTTGTTTCTGATGCGTACCTGGATAATAGTTGTTCCATTTTACAATCATTATGTGTTTTACAAATAGAATTTAGCCATGCATTTTGTTTTCCTTTCATTCAGGTTTATTTACTCCGTTCTTCCTTTTGGGAGAGGGGTGGGGGAGGACGCTTATAAAACGTTGTGTTAGGGTGTTTTTCCTGTGGTCTGGTGCTACTTTTTGCACCTTGGATTACTGCGGTCCTTCCATTTTGAAGTTTGAAATGCTGATGCCAGAGTATTGAAGTATCTAGGAACGACAATTGTGTTGGTGTTGACCTGAGAATCAATAAGCGAAATCTAAAGCAAGTTGTTGCACATGAAAATACTGGACAAAGATTAAGATAAACATTTGCTGTATGTTGATGTGAAGGAGAACTACTATGTATAGAAGCCCCTTTCAATGCATTAACGAGCTAGAATATCTGAACGGAAATCACTTCTTAGCTATATATTCTTATTGTATATATGAATAAAAACACTCACTTAATCAATGTGTGGATATGAAGTGATTCATAAGTTGACAGATCAGCAAGCATTAGTCACTCATGATTGGGCAATTTCTTGGAGCTTATAGCTGGAGAGGAGTAACAGATCTTTGATGGTTGCCATCTGACATGTTAAAAAGAAAAATACATATCACTGACACTGGGTCACTGGGATAAAAAAAAAAAACTACATATAGTTTATCTCTTTACGAAGAGAAGAAGACAATATATACAATTTGTTTGTACAGCCTTATTGGGCCTTTAAAGCATAGAGGGGATTGTTTTTTTATTTTATTTTCAACGTGAAGTACTTGCCATATGAGAAAAAATACGTATGTAATTGAGGACCAGCTTGACAATGATGATATTGTAACATGTACAATAACAAAATCTTTCACCATATCCATAGACATCAAATACTTTTAGATAAGGAATATTTTTTAAGGGGAAAGAGGACCCAGCTTGGGGACTGGTAATTCTGAATTTTTTATTTCAAAATTTCAAAGGTTCTTTTTATTGCCTGTCAATATATAGGTATAAGGATCCGTTATACAACCACAAACTATTCTAATACCGAAATTTTCCTCCCCCCCCCAAAAAAAAAAAGAAAAAAAAACACACACCCAAATGTCCCCCGTTCCTCAAAAGCCACCCGAAGGTAAAAAATTGATAAAGAAAAACTCTGAACTCAAAAGGTTTTGTAAATCTGTTGTATCGTAGGGTAGGATCATGTTAAACCTTTGCCAATATTGTGATATTCATTTATCCTCCATTCTGTTTGTATTAGGTGGGGTCCACAACTAGAGCAAGCAACTTACAAGAATCGTCAGCGTCTCTATCTTTCTGAACAGGTAAGTGATCTTGATGTAAAACCAGTCCTTATCTGGTTAGGGCCAGATGTTTCTTCCTCTAGGTTGAGTGTCCCTTTTCTTTTTCACTCTCTCCACTTTCTTTTTGTGGTTGCATACAATTGATTTTGCTTTTGTTCATCAGGTATTCATTTTATTTGAACCATCCTGGTATATGGTAAATTATGATGAAGTTTTAGAAGTATACATTGCAGGTTTTTAGGTACAGAATTGTATCAAACTGTCATTATATCTCAAGTTTATTAATATTCTAATGTTTTCAAATTATTTGAGAAGTACTTTTACTCAATCCATGTATGAAGCAAGTTCAATGGTAAAGTATGTTACTACAAAACTGCTCTCAAAGGGAAGTTTTGTAGTGGAGCTAATTTCTGTGAGATAAGAAAGGTCAGAATGCTTGTTAGTCATTTCAGTAAAGATTAATGGGTTGGTATAACATATACCTAATGATATGTTTAATGGTGTTGAAAATTTGAGGGTTTTTTTTAGTTATGGTGTGTATTAAGCTAATTATTGTACTTTTCTGTTCATAAAGTTTGATCAGACATAAACAAGCCCTTGTGTTGAGTGTGTAATATGAACTATGCGTATTTAATTTTTATAAATGCATCCATCTCTGCTGGTATTTAATGCTTCTGTTGATATCTCTTTCACTTAACATTTTCAGACTGATGGTAGTGTTCCAAACACTCTTGTATTGGCAAATTGTGAAGTTGTGAAACCAAGGGTTGCTGCAGCGGAGCACATATCCCAGGTGAAATCATATTTTTTTCTTCCTATCATTTTTCTTTTTCTTCTTACTTTCATGTAGTATTTGTTTTTATTTTCGTGGTCGATTTTTCATCTCATCATCCATGTTTTATTTGACTTAATGATTCTATTATTCCTGTTTTGCAGTTTAATGAAGAAGCACGCTCTCCCTTTGTAAAGAAGTTCAAAACTATTATTCATCCTGGAGAAGTATGGATCTAATTTAAAACTCCCGTTGTGTGTGTTCATTTTGCTGGCCTGCATAATTTACACTTTAATTTTTTTTTCTGCAATAGAATGATTGTCGATGAGTTTGACACTACTATAAAACTCCTGGTTCATGTTCTGAATGGTTCAACTATTCACTATGCCATTTCTTGAAGACTGGTCTGAGCACTCATTTGTCTTCACATCATCACTGCACTTCAACCTACACTGATTGCTGCCTTGTATCTTGAAAATGGTGGGATTCTGTCCTCATCTGGTGGTGTTGGTATTGGAGCTGCCCTTGTACTCTGTGATCTCTTTATGGGAAATACAGTCTGCCTCAGCTGCCTCCCTGCTGGGGCTATGGTTATGCAGACCCACTAACACTTGCTCTAGAGGAACCCGCTCCTCTTCCAAACTCTCTACGTCTATTCTGCTTCTCATAATCAGTGGCTTCGCTCCTCACCTTTGCCCACTGTCGATCTCTACTGTCGTCTGCACATCATCACCCCCCTTGTGCTGGTTGGATCACTAGAACAGTCTCCTTAAATTGCATCATCACCTTCTCCTTTTCAGCCTCCTCTGGATGCCTCCCCTCATTACTTTACCTGTGCCCCTAGACACCTTCATAGGAATCATAGGGCATTTTCCTTTTCAGCCTCCTTTGGATGCCTCCTCTCATCAATTTACCTATGACCCTAAAGGTCTCCATAGGAATCATACGGCATTTGGTTGCATCCTTACACCCCCTCCAAATGCCATTTCAGTTTAGTGGCGCTAGCTCCCATATTTTTTTACCATAGAAATTACACCTTGATTTGGTCTTATCACCTCCAATTGGGACTCCATGCTTCCATATTATGTCTCCATTCTCACCATCTCCTCCCCGAGCAGTCATTATCTAGTACTGTACTATTGCTTGAAGAAAACAAGCCATTATAATTAAAGCGATCAATCAAGACCACTAAAACAATTATATGATTACTTATTATTTTTCCCTTAACCTTTATATTGTTTTCTTAATTAAAACTAATTTTTCCTAAATTTTTTAAAACTGGTATTGGTTCAATCCAGCAAAAGCAAATATGGTACAATATATTGAACATTATATGCGTTTCAAAACACGTTGAATTTATTTTCATAATTGGTTATTAAATTTAAAGCCAAAACAGATTGTTTTTAAAAAAATATGTTTCTTAGTTTAAAAAAATTCTAAAAAATATTTTACTGGTAGAAAATTCAAAATGAATGCGTAAAGTCGTAGATCGGCCAACAATACAACAACAATAGCAAAGCCTTATCCTAACTAAATGGGGTTGGTTATATGGATTCTTCTCCTCCAATCAGCTCTGTTCGAGGTCATACTTAAAACAAGGCTTAAGCTATGCATGCCTTTCCTCATCACCTCCCATGAAGTCATGAGTCTGTCCCTAGCTCTTTTAGATCCTTTGATCTGAATGACTGAATCAAATCACTCATCCATATTGGAGCATCTAACGGCCTTTGTTGAATATGGCCATATCATTTGAAACGATTTTCTCGTAGCTTATCATGTATCGACGCTACTCTTAAATGAGCTCTAATACGATTATTCCTTATCTTATCCTTCCTAGTTTTGCCACACACCCATCTCAACATCTTCATATCAGCTACACTAAGTTTATCTATATGTTGTTTCTTAACTGCCCAATATTTCACATCATACATCATAGTCGGTCGAATGATTGTCCAATTTTCCTATAAGTTTTAAAGGAATACGTCAATCACGAAGCACTCCAGACGCACCTCTCCATTTCGTTTATCCTATTTTAATCCTTTGTGAAACATCATCCTCTATATCACCTTCTTTATTTATGATTGAACCTAAAAATGACATCCTAGTGCACGAGGCTTCCACTATTGCAGGGTCTGGGGAGGGGCAGAGTGTACGTATCCTTACCCTCGTAATGCAGAGACTAGAGAGGCTGTTTTCGTGTTTCGAAGCCTCTTATGATTTAACCTAGATACTTAAAATAATCACATTACTGTATCTCCCTCATCAATTTTCACCACCTCATTATCCGTCCTTGTATGACTAAAGTTACACATTGTATACTTTGTATTCGTTTTACTTATCTTAAAACATTTTGATTTTAATGTTGATCTCCATAATTCCAACTTGACATTAATCCTTGTTTTTGTCTCATTTACCAAAACATATCGTCAGCAAAAAGCATACACTAAGGAACTTCATCTTGAATGTCTTTGGTTAAATCATCCATAATAAGGGCGAAGAGATAATGGCTTAAAGATAATCCTTGATGTAACCCAATTGTAATTGAGAATTTACTACTTTGATCCCCCACAATTCTCACACTAGTGGCCACATTATAATAATGTCCTTGACTATGTCAGTATGTCCTCATAGTTGCTTGAAACACTTTTCTTCTATAGTACTTGCCAGTTTAACTCTTTGGGGACTCTGTCATAAGCTTTTTCTAGGTCAATAAAGATCATATGGAGGTCCTTCTTGCTTTCTCTAAATCTTTCCATCAGTCTCCTAAATAAGTAAATAGCTTTTGTTGTGGATCTATCACGCATAAAACTAAATTGGTTCTTCGCAATAAAAATTTCGTATCTCATGCGAGTTTCAACAACCCTCCCATAATTTTATAGTATAACTCATAAGTTTTATGCATCTATAGTTATTATAGCTTTGAATATCTCATTTATTTTTGTAAATTGAGACCACAATGCTTTTCTTCCATTCATCTGGCATTTTTCTTGTGCTTATAATATTATTAAATAGCTTGTCAAGATACTCCATAGGTTCCTAGGCTCTTCTATACTTCTATTGGGACTTCATCTGGGCTTGGTGCTTTAACTACATTTATCCTCCTTAAAACTTCTTTTACTTGCGACAACATAATTTTTCATATATACCTACGACATGTGTCTTGATGGGTAATGCAGCCTTATGAGACACTATTACTCGAAGTGTTTACATTTAGTGGGCTATAGGAATAATCGTTCCATCTCTCTTTAATGTCTTCATCCCTTAATAGAACTCTACCATGTGCACGTTTAATACATCTAACATGGTCCAAATATCTGCTCTTCCTTTCCTTCATTTTAGCTATTTTATAGTTAATTTTTTACCCTTCTTTTATGCTCAGATTGTTATAAAGATCTTTATATTTTTGCCCTTACTTTTCCCACAACCTTTTTAGATTCATCTAGCAAGTCTATACTTTTTTTAGATTCTCTACATCTTTAGACTTTTGCCATGTCTTAAAACTATTTTCCTTAGCTTTAATGGATGATTGAAATTTATCATCCCATCACCAAGACTCCCTAGGGAAATGGTGCTTATCTTTTGATACGCCTATGACATCTTTAGCAACTTTCTTAATACTAGCAGTTATCTCATCCCACATTGTATTAGTCTCCCTCAAAGTCCTACTGTCCTTGCTCAGCCAACAGTGTCTAACATATATACATGGAGCCCCATCAATTGATACTATTTTAATTGTATACATGGAGCCCCATCCAATTGATACTATTTTAATTGTTTCAATTTTTTTGTTGTAGAAAAACCCATTTTTCAAAAAAAAAAAAAAAAAAAAAAAAAAAGAAGAAAAATTTATCTGACACCGTGAGGCGGGCTCCAGTTTCTGACATAACAATTCTATCACCAACCACTGGGTATTTATCCTTTTTTTGTAAAAATTAATTTGGGAAGAAGTTTATACGTTGAACGGTTCATCTAGCCAATCTTCACCATTATGCAGCAAATGTGGCTGTAGGAGTGACGTGACAACCCTCAGTAGCATACTCCATTATTGTGTAGAGATGAGGTAGCAAAAAAAAATTGGCAAAATGGTGTTTTACTCCTGCATCGCAAATGACCGGACGTTACTACTGATAACGGAGAAATGGGGTATTTTATATACACCTTCGTAGCATTTCAGTGAAACGAAATAGATATGGCCGAAATTTCTACATTTTCTTACCAAATTTCAGCCGAAATGATGTGGGTTTTATAAGTTGAGTTGCACTTGCATCTTGTCTTAGCCTCCCTGAAATCCAAATTTTTTATAAAGTTTCAGTAAATTTTTGCCAAAATTTAGAAGCATGGGTATTAGCACCTTGGACCAAGATGTTTTTTGGGTAAGTAGCTTGGACCAAGATGTTTTTTTGGGTAATTAGCTTGGACCAAGATGTTGCTTGCTCTAAATGCAACATATAGATGTGATTTTGGAAAATTTCTCTTACCAAAATGTAATCGTATGTACAATTGTTTCTTCCTAGTATGCTCAAAACTATTAAGCCTGGGTTTATCATGCCTAGTTCAGAGCTAGGGTGCCAATATCAAGTTGTCAACCCACCTGTTTTTTGAGGCTGGCCACTTAGATAGGCAGTTTGACTTACCTGGGCTAATAATTATCGATAATTATCAGTGTGCAGATTTACACAGTATCACATACACCAAAGAAAATGAGGTATAAATTTAAAACCTCTCCTTGAGTGTGATAAAATATTTATTCTTACAAATGGGTTAAATAGATGCTCTAAAAACAGTCCAAGTCTTGTTTTCAACTTGTCTACCTAATATTGAAATGGGATTTTTTTAAATGGAACATGATGGATTAGCTCACAAGATAATAGCAATATTTTTTTTCTCTCAAAAATCTCTAGATTTAATGCGTTATCTAATGATTTTTTGCACTGTAAGTTCCCCAAAATAGAGTCTCTCTATTCATTCTAGAGAAGCATTCCGATGCAATGATTTTTTCACTAAGTTCTTGTCACAGGCCGAGAGCCTTTGTATCTTATTACGTGTGATGTAGTTGGTAGCTGATAGATGCAAAACATTTGACCTGCTCTATTACAACTTATAGAGGCAAATGTGTCTCTGAAACAGTTTAGGTAAATTTGTCACTGAAACAGTTTGAGTGAATTCATTAGACAATTAAGGAAACTTTTGAATTAAACATTTTTTCTTCAGTAGGGATGATGGTAAGAAGAATATTGGGGGAAAGTTGCTCCTACAGAAGCAGATATGCAGTTATTTTACTGTAAAGGATCACATTTTCCCATTTAATGTTAGGTACATTATGTACCCATTCTGCTCCGGCAAGTGGAATAGACAATCATTATCTTACTGTATATGTTGTTCCAATTAGGCTTCTTGCCTGAATTTACTTTCCTATTTCTGATTGGTTTTCTTGGTTTCAACTTTTAATTGGTGTTATGACTCTTCAGGTGAACAGAATTAGGGAACTACCGCAAAACAGTAAGATAGTAGCCACCCATTCTGATAGTCCTGATGTAAGTTTTCTATATAGTAATGTTTTTACTTTAATCTTTAGTTTACCAATCTAGTGATTAGTGAATCATGTAAACACATGCAATATCTTCGTTTCTGTTCATTTTTAAGTTTACTGTACGAGCATGGTCTGGTCCGGCTTAAGGTATGGGGATTGTAAACCAGGTTTTCATTTGGGACGTTGAGGCTCAACCTAATCGTCATGCTGTCCTGGGAGCTGCTGACTCGAGACCAGATCTGGTTTGTTTTAGCTAAACTCTGTCTGTTGCAGAATTTTGTGCTATTCTTTTCAGTTTTCCCCCTTCTTTCCTTTGTTCTTCTGTTTGGTTTTCCTGTTTTTCCCCCATTTCATTGTGGCTAACTAACAGTGAATTAGCATACATAAATTTTGAGGTTCTGCCTAATTTTACACTGCTCTGGACAATATGCACGCCTGTCCAACCTTGTCCATTTGTGCACAGAAGCCTCTAATTTGCAGGATTTTATTTGATTTATATTCCCCTGGTAGATTATGAATTCATCCTACCTGTGAGAACTGAAAAAGCCAATATCAGTATTTAAAAATTAAAAAAATATGTTTCTATCATTTTTGATTCCCTACTTTTTGGAACTCTCATGGTGCTCTTGGATGGCTATTTTGTCAGGAAGACATTGTGTCTAATCACAGGGAGGATGAGGTTGCACTATATTGTTTTAGACTTTTAGTTGAATAGTTGATAACACTGCCATTGGATTTATACTTGGAAAACTTGAAAACTTTCTTTGTTTTATTCTTCTGTCTTGTTCTAGTGGCAGTTAACCTAGGAATTTGTCACGTTGCAGATACTGACCGGACACCAAGATAATGCAGAATTTGCACTTGCGATGTGTCCAACCGAACCTTTTGTGCTATCTGGAGGTTGGATATTTTTTTACTTTCTGATGGTTTCTTTATCTGCCATTATATATTCTTTGAATAGATAGCCTTGAGCAGATCCTCATGTTTACTGAATACATATTTTATATGGTATGAAATATATCATAGGATCAATACTATTAATTTTTTATTTTTTTTGGTAAAATCAATACTACGAATTTGGTAATGTGGTTTATCTGATATCTGTTGTTTCTCCAGAGTGGTTGGATTGCTCTTTTTCTTTCCGTCACAGCATTTGGTTCTGGGATTGTCAATCAATTTTCTAATTTGTAGTCAGCACCTTTTATGGCAGGAAAAGACAAGTCAGTGGTCTTGTGGAGTATTCAAGATCATATCTCTCCTTCAGCCACAGAACAGGGATCTGCAAAATCTCCAGGGTCTGGAAGTTCAAGCATTAAACATGCTTCAAAGGGTATAGATAGTCCGTCTGTCGGACCACGTGGTATTTATCAAGGGCATGAGGATACTGTTGAAGATGTTCAATTCTGTCCTTCGAGGTATATATGGCAGTTTCCTTGAAATGCATCACCGTATATGGAGTTTTATATGAACTAATCTGGGTTTCACAAACCCTTTATGATGCGCTGTTGCATCACCAGATGGCATGTATTTCTGCCAACATGTTTGTTGGAAGTTTGAATGTGAGTGATGCAGCTACGATTCTGGTCCAGATCTTCTTTAGGGATTTTTCTTTATGTGGGTTTTATCTTGTAATGGAAGGTTTGGATAGTATCTTAAATTAGGGATTATTATGCTATCTTTTATTACTTGTTTGGTTAGGATTAATTAGGGATTTCCTTCCCTAGATTAGAGTTCCTGATTCTTATAGTTTCTATTTTTCTAATTAGTTTAGTTTTTACTTAAAATACATGTAACCAGTGATGGATTAGTTAGATTTGAGAAAGGAAAATTAAGTTACTGATTTGGTGTGCCTGCGGGCCTTGAGTGCTTCTCTATTCTTCTCTCCTCCTCCCATTTCCTCTTCCTCCTTCCCTGCAATTTTAAATCTTCTCTCTCTCTCTGTCTCCCCCCCCCCTTTGTTTCTTCTATCTGTTCCTACATTCCTCTCTTTTATTTCTGGTTTCTGTTTTGTGTTTTTATTTTTTGGGTAGAAATTTCTGGTTACTGTTCGTTGTCCCTGTTGTCAGCGCTATTATGGAATCTCTCCGATTGAAATACAGTCTTCTCATATGTAATCTGATCGGACTGAACTTGGAGGATCACATCCTTACTCTAGGGTGACTCGAGTCCTAGAATCTCAGCCCCAACTCTATTCCCTACCATGAGAAATACATCTGATGACAGATCTGTTTGTCTCTTCCGCCAAACTCTGTTTCAGGAGCTCTACTTGTCTTTGTTGCTGGCATGGAATCAAATATCGTAACATATCAGTATGTATCGATACAATACACATACGATATGCCTTTCTTTTTTTAAATGGATATAATATCGAGCTGTATCGACTGATACACACCAATATGGGCCGATACGCACTGATACGGACCGGTACAGCTCAATATGGCCAATACAGTTAAAAAATATTTTATTAAGTACATATTATTTGGATTTGAAAAATACATGACTCTATGGGATTGTATCATTGATAACCTCGAAACGAACCAATATGGCTCAATATAACTCTATACGAACCGATACGGTCAGTACGCACATATAAAGATCGATACAACCGATTGTTTTCCACTGTTCTGGTGTTCTTTTTTGCTGGAAACCTGTAGTTCATGCGAACAGAAGGTTGTAGCTCATTAAATGGCATAAAATATGCTTTTAATCCTTGAAAATACTTCAAGATTGCTTATTATCGTGTTTTATGCTTTAAATTGTGTTCTGCATGTTCACTAATCATTCCCATGCATATCTTTGCCTGTATCCTAACATATTCACCATATATACAAAATACGATACGATACGTTTCTTAAAATCGCCTGACCGATACGCGATACTTTAATCCTTGGTTGATGGTGGTTTTGGACTTCTATTGCTTGAATCTTAGAGGGCTATCAGTTACGAATCCTCACATGTGAGATCTCAAGTTGTTTGGAGCCCTTATCAGTGAGATATCCCACCAGGAGCTGAAACAGCTCTATTGTCATCCCCGTTCTAACATGAAATCGAGATTGGAGAAGAATGCTCTTTTATTATGGAATTCCCTTTTTACCCTGCCTTTGATCTTTTATTCTCAAGTTATCCTTTCTTTATCATTGCTTCCATGGTTATCCTTCCTCTTTAATTATATTGACTATCATGTTCTATTCTTCATTAGTTTGCCTTTAAAGCCTTGCGTTTGCTCCTAAATTACAGTTCTGCCCACACACTTAAGATTTGATTTTTTATTTATTGTCATGGTTCTATATCTTGGTGAGATCTTGACCTTTATATGGTAACAAAGATGCAGTGTCTTGGTGAGATTTTTCAAGATCTCGACGAGATCTCTAAAATCTCGAACCTTACAGGGACGGGGTCGAGATCCAAAATTTAAAACCTTGTTTATTGTTTGGGTGGGCTTATGGCGGATCCAATCTAGGTCTTTCAACGTTGGGTCCCGTATTATTTGGTATTAGAACTGAAAATCCTAAGGTAATTGATGTTACTTTTCTTGTATCTAAGCTTCTTGAGCTTCAATTCCACATGGAGAGAAACACGAAGAAGTTTGAGGAATGTTTTCTCAATTTCCAAACATGACTTGATCATCTCCGATTAAGTTTTCAAGAGACTACCGGATGCACCGACTGTCTCTGTGATGCAGTGCTCGGCATGCTGGCTGCAATGGAACATGGACCAGCAGTAGTAGAAAAGAGTCCATAGTTGTCAAGGCGACAAGGCGATCCAAGGCGTTTGAGGCCATCCTGGGTGCCTAGACGACCAAGGCGTTCCCAGTGTATTTTTTTTTTTTAAATATTAATGCTATATTAAAGTTTATATATATATATATATCCAGCATTCTACATAAATAAACATTTAAGACATAGCTTAATTAATATAAGAAAACCAACAAAGAAACAAATAATTGAGTTAAGTAGGCAACACGTATTTATGACTAATATTTGCTTATTTTTAAAAAATTTTACCGGAGCGTAACTCTTTTAATATACTTCGGATTCAAGCAATCTAAAATTCATTAAAGCTAGTATAATCAGCTTTCCAACAAATCCTAGATTGCTTGAATTCGAGTTATAATGAAGGAGTTACACTCTAGTCAAACCTTGTTTGAAATACGCGAATGCTGTTAAAAGTCGTCTGAATGTAAATTATTTTTTGGGCATCAAAGCAAGAGATTATATTGGCGCGCTCTTGGTTTTTAGTGATGCTTTACTATAATAAGATTTATGGAATTTTTATATTTGGAAAAAAGCCTAGCATTTTGAAGTTGAAAATCACCCCCGTACCCGAAAATACATTTTTTGTTCTTGAATTTGAATTTTAAATTATTTTTATTGGATTCAAATAGGGAGTATTTGCTTATTTATGAAGAATATCTTAAGTAAATGAAATTAAAAAAATATTTATTTAAAAGATATTAGTCTTAAAAAAAAGTACTGTCTGATAAATGTTGTTCTAGCTTAATAAATCCTGTGAAGCAAATTCAAAGATCAAAGGGAAAAAAAACACATATAAGACCCAAGGCAACCGCCCAGGCATTCTGGGCGCCCAAGGCGGCGCCTAGGCGACGCCCAGAGAGCTTGGGCGACTGCCCAGGCAACACTCATAAGGCGCCCAGGCCCTGGAATCACGCCTGAACGCCTAGGCGTCGCCTAGGCTACGCCTTGACAACTATAAAAAGACGGTAGATGAATTTGACGATTTTCAGGGGATGGCCAAGACAAAGGTTGAGATTGAAGACATGATCAACAGTTCGATTGAGGATGCAGCACTCCAAGAACAAATTCCAATCGAGGAGACGCCGTGCAAAGAGATCTAGCATGTGGAGTTCAAAGTTCAAAATCTCGAGTCTCGAGAGTGTTTCGACCCTCTAAGAAACCCTCAAGACACTGTAAAAAAGTCGCGAAGGCTTAAAAACTGTGTTTCGACCCTAAAATGGCCATTTTAAGGCCTGATACTCTAGGGAAACCCTATTTTAGTGTGTGTGTATATATATATATATAAACACATTTAAACCATAAAATTGCAAAAATAATCACACATGGTGGTTGTTTGGGTTTTTTACACCCATGTTTGACAGTGTCGGTATGAAGTTCAGAGCTAAACTTAGGGTAATATTGGCTATTCTACATAATGTTACAATAGTAGAAGATCAAAGAATCCAAAATAATCAAGTAGACAATACAATCATAATTAGTTAATTGTCATAGTCAAAAAACCCAAAGTAATCAAGTAGACAATATAATCATAATTCACACATTATGTCGAGACCAGTCAAGAACTGGTCTCGTGTGAGATCTCGTCTCCACTTGTTTGAGAAGTTCGAGAATCTTGAGATCTCGCGGCCTAGATTTTGAACCATGGTGGAGTTTATTCTTCCACCACAGATCTTCGCAATCAAAACTTCTACATTCACTGATTTTGTTTGGATCAATGAATTGAAACAGGACTTCGTAGATGCAATTCAAGTGATACGGATCCTCCTCCACCGAAAAACTCGTGGAGAATTTATGCAGCTACAATTCTGGTCCAGATCTTCTTTGGGTTATTTACGGATTTTTCTTTATGTGGGTTTTATCTTGTAATGGAAGGTTTGGATAATTTCTTAAATTAGGGATTATTATGCTATATTTTATTACTTGTTTGGGTAGGATTAATTAGGGATTTCTTTCCTAGATTTTTTGATTATTATAGTATCTACTTTCATTAGTTTCTATTTTTCTAATTAGTTTAGTTTTTACTTTAAATACATGTAACGAGTGATGGATTAGTTAGATTTGAGAATCTTAGAGGGCTATCAGTTATGAATACCCCCCCCCCCACCTGCAATCTCAAGTTTTTCGGAACCCTTATCAATGAAATATCACACCAGGACCTGAAACAGCTCTACCGCCACCCCTGCTCTAACGTGAAATCGAGATTGAAGAAGAAGGCTCATTAATTTCGGAATTCCCTTTTTTCCACTGCCTTTGATCTCTTATTCTCAAGTTATCCTTTCTTTATCTTTGCTTCCATGACTATCATGTCCTATTCTTCAGTATCTTGCCTTTAAAGCCTTGCATTTGCTCCTAAAAATTACAGTTCTGCCACCACACTTAAGACTTGATTTATTTATTGTTTGGGTGGGCCTGTAGTGGATCCAATCTGGGTCTTCCGACCTCAGGTCCTGCCTTAATTAGAGACAATGGAAATTGCTGACCCTCTGCCTGTTTGCAATTTCTCTCCCTTTCTTGGCAATTTCCCTGCAATTTGTGTGATATTTCTGTCTCTGCAACTCTCTCTGAAACTCTTCTGCAATTAATCTTTCCTGCATCCTCCAGCAACCAGGTTTTCACTGAGGGGTTTCCTCTCTGGTGACTATGATCATAGTGGGGTTGAATGATTTCGTGTCTAAATGTTCAAATCATGGTTTAAGGTTTCACTTTCAGTTTTCTGAGTATTTTCTGGTGATTCATTAGAGAAGATAGTCTTCAAGGTTTTTAAAAATGGATAGTCAAGACGAGAAAAGGATCTGTTTTTGACAAAACAAAATTATATATCCCAAAAAAAAAAAAAAAAAAAAAAAAGAGTGCAAAATTTCACATACAGGTTGTTAGACCAGAACAACCCTTTTTTTTTCAGATTTTTAGGTTCTGTTCCTAATTTTGGTTGCTTTACTAGCATAAGGAATGAACAATTTAGGGCAAAACTAAGAGTGATTCATGATAACTTGCTAGAAATTTGTTTGTGGCATGGACATGCAATGGAGACCTTTGAGTGCCCAAGTAATGAGGAGTGATATTGCAAATTGAAGAGGCAAAAAGTGCTAGAGGAAGGCCTAAAATGACCTTAGAGAAGTGGTGAGGAAAGACATGTGCACCTTAGAATTTGATTCACGAATGGCCTTGAATAGAGTTGATTGGAGAAAAAAGATCCATGAAGCCTAACCCATTTAATTGGGATAAGGCTGTTGAGTTGACTTGAGTTGAAATCTGCCAGTAGTTCATTATTTTAATGAAAAAATTGGCATGAGAGATAATACTCTTCAACTTTCAGTCATCATTTCCGATTCTAATAAGTACTACTTATTTCATGTAATCTCATATCTGATGTTCCTGATATTTCTCCCTTCTGCTAAAATTGTTTCTGTAACTTTGCTGAAGTGCGCAGGAGTTCTGCAGTGTCGGGGATGATTCTTGCCTTATACTATGGGATGCTCGAGCTGGCACCAGTCCAGCCGTCAAGGTTAACTGTCTTCTTTATTTGCTTTTATTAATCCCTTTGAGAGTGCCTTTCGATAATCTCAAGAAACTGTACTTTGATGAACTTGAAGTTTTTATCTATTAATGAACCAAGTTCTGTTTTTCCCCTTAGCTGTTACTAATCTTCGGCTTCTTCATTTAATTATGATGATGTTATTAACTTATTATTGCCTATTATTAGCACCTCTGATGAAGCACATTGAGATATATATATTTAGTAGTCAAGGAGAATATTTGAAATGCTTAACGTGCTGCTCTTAGAATGTTGAGGAATCTGGTCTTTAGAAGCAGGGATACTCTTTTTCTATTTACTTTTCACATCAGAAATTTAGAAGTTGCCTAGCTAGATTTTATTCTGTTTTCCTGTCTAATTGGAAGCAATTTTTTATTTGGATAAGGTAATTGGAAACAATTTTTACTATTCTGTCTCCTCGCTCTTTTTTTCATAACAAACTTCCTCGACGAAGAAAATCAAAAGGCAATAGACAGTCCAGTAATATTTTTTTTTTTTGCATAATCTCCTTTAAATTACAGGGAATATCTTGGTTTTGGACAGTCAGGACTTGTACTGAGGTCTGGCATCCCAGTTACTTGTTACACCCTGCATTTCGAATGATTAGAACCTAAGCATGAACTGTTGAGAGGGTACCACCTTCAAGTTTAAGGATCAAAACCAGCATTTTATATGGCTTCTTAGTTCTTACAGTCTGATCTTTTTCGTGGGGGCTTTTGGGACTGTTGTTAAATTCTTTTTATGATTCAAGAAGATGAACATGTTGAAAATGCTTGTTCTGTTGTCTTTTTCTCAAGGTAATTGATTAGTTTGTACCCCCCCAAATAATGTTCTGGATTCTAAAACCTGAGATAGGGTGAAAGTGATCATGATATAGGGGGGTAGTTATGAGAACTCTAGACCTCTATAATGTCTGGATTCCCAAACCTGAGACACTGCAAAATTATGTATACTGGAGCATAACAGAAAAAGATGCATGAGAAATGTCCATTGGTTACCCTTTCTTAGCAAATGTTTTTTATTTTTTATTTAAGAAAATATACCTCAATAGAAGTACCACAAAGCGGAGGTAAGGCTGCGTATATAAGTCCCTCCAGAGACCCCGCAGTGGCGGGAGCCTTCTGCATTGGTACGCCCTTATTGTATAGCAGTACCAAAAATTTAAAAAAATGTGTCCCCCTCCCCCCTAAATTTCAAACTATAAATCACGGCTCTCTATGTCAAATATAAGGTTTTGTGTGAGCCTGTGAGGAAGTGCGGTAAAGGAAAAAAAAGGGGTTTGGTTCATTTTTTTTTTTTGGGGGGAGTGTAATTTATGAAAAAAATTTGGGTGGTAATTTATGAACTTTTTTTTCATGGATTCTTTGGTTCATATTGACTATGATAGAGGACCTTGTTCTTATTCTTTTTTTCCCTAATGCTCAAGAACAATTTGGTTTGCTCTAATAAGATGATACTCCCTCTGTCCACAATGATTTTCCTCTTTGAAAGATCCCAAATTTTGTGGGTGCAGTGGTTTCATTTAAATTTGTGTTTCCATTCTGTTACAATCAATCCCCCTCCCCCCTCCTTTCTTGTTTATGTTAACTCAAATTTTGGTATTGATGGTCTGTTGGCTGTTATTTGTCTTGGTGGCCAGGTTGAGAAAGCTCATAGTGCTGATCTTCACTGCGTTGATTGGAATCCACATGATGAAAACCTTATTTTGACTGGGTATGTGCTTATTTTGGTTCTTGCTGTTGCCTGCTGCCATGCTAACTATATGCTATCTGTTGAATTTATATGTAGAATGTAGATATGTTTGATCCTTTTAGGATTGTTTTGTATGTTTCTTAGACTGGGTTCTTGTGAAGCTTTTATTTTATTTTTCCTGGAATTTTAATCCTACTCTTTTTCTACAGGTCAGCTGATACTTCTGTTCGTATGTTTGATCGTCGAAACCTCACTTCTGGTGGTGTTGGATCACCCATCTATAAATTTGAAGGTCATAAAGCTGCTGTTCTTTGTGTGCAGGTGCTCGATAGTATTCTTGGGTTAACTTTTTATTGTGGCATTTGTTATGTTACTTTTTAAGTTCAATGCATCAGTTGCTCACCCCCTTCCCATTCACAAAAAAAAAAAAAAAAAGAAAAGAAAGAAAAAGAAAATCCATTTAAAGATTTGTTGGTTATTTTGTTTTGTTAACATGCAGTTTATTAATTTTGCAGTGGTCACCAGACAAGTCATCTGTTTTCGGCAGTTCCGCGGAGGATGGTTTCTTAAATGTTTGGGATCATGAGAAGGTACAAGAAATACACTGTTCATTTTTGCATGACAGCTTATTCTCACTATCTTTGCCCAACGGATACAAAACATCCAAGCTTTAGCACCTAGTGCACCCTGGAAAATGTATACAAGAGTCCTTCTGTGGAGGGTTGTGATGCAGATCCAAGGGGTGGGAGCTGCTGGTGGTGGATTAAGGAAGAGAATACGATAATGGAAGAAAAGGGGCTGTTCAAGGACTGTGAACAGTAAATCTTGAATAGTGCTTTATAAAAAGAGAAGAGAGGAGAGGGGAGAGAAACGGGAGAGCAATGACCTCAATATCAAATAGCTAAATTAATGTATTCATCAAATTCGTTCTTAGGCTGTTACGTATTTACAATATTTATAAAACTGAGTTAAAAAAAAAAAAAATTTAACAATCTAAAACATCTCCTTGTCAACTAATTAATAAGAGAGCCATATTTTGACCAAATCAATTAAAGTAGACAAGGAAATAACCTAAACTAAGAAAGAAACTAAAGATTAAGCTGGAATTTATAATTCTTGTCCTGGTCCACTGTCCACCTAGCAAGTAGCAACTTTATCAATGACAAAATAAAGAAACAAATCCCCACAAGATAGGCGCCCTAACTAAACGGATTCTTGGAGAAAGGAAAACAAACTAGGAAACAAAATCTTATCTAAACCTTGTCAACTTTAACTAACCTTATCACTAAAGGATGGGGTCTAATAAAATAATAATTTTAGCAAACCCCTTTTGACACCCATTTTTGGGCCTTCTAATTAAACCCATTTCAGAAAATAAATCCAAAAGTAAAAGCCCAATCCGATATAGTACTAAATTCTGGCCCAAATTTAAATTGGGCCTGCGGTAGGTTGTCTACACATTGAGTCTATCCTGTTAGAAGGCTGCCAACTCTTTTTTTTTTTAAATGAAAAAAGTGAAGGCTGTCAGCATTAGCAGAACTAACTTCTGGAAAATATTATTGGTGTTGTTCGTTACACTTGATATTAATCATCATTGTTGGGTCTGAAGGACTTGATAAATGTTATAAACACAGCCAGTTCCAAGTGACAGAGGAACCCACGCCCATCTTATTGGTCTGGTATTGAACTTGGAACTCATAGGGGGAATGGTTCAAAAAAAAAAAAAAAAAAAAAAGAGAGTTGACGAGGACAATATAATTACAAAAAAGGGCATAACTAGTGCACAAGGCTCTCACCACCATAGGGTATGGGGAGTGGCTTATGTACGCAGCCTTACCCCTGCTTTGCGGAGTGACTGTTTTCAGATACGAAACCCATGACCACCAAGATGGAGCAATCTTACCGTTGCGTCAAGGCCTGCCCTCCTTCGTATTGTGAAACTATACTCACTTTTCAAAGGCTTCCCGTAGTTTTTTTTATTAAAATTTGACCTGTGAGATGGGTTTGGGTCCTTTGTCTCATGGACCCACCTGCTTTTATCCAAGCTTGCCATGTGGAAGTAATGATGTATGCACTATGTCGCAAGGGTCCTAACCATAGTTGTCAAGGCGCCAAGGCGAACCAAGGCGTTGGAGGCCTGATGAGGCGTCCAATTTTCGAAGGTGTAACAAGGGTGCCTGGGCGCCTAGGCGATGCCTTGAAAGCTATGGTCCCAACATTTAATTACCTCCAATGTCAGTGAGGGGAAAAGTTTCTCTTGGAGAGCACACCTAGAGGTGAATATCTAGGTGAGTGACGTGGTAGTGCCTGTGGAGGACCTATGTGGCCAATCCAACCATTGACTACATAGAGCACTCCTTTGATGGTTTACATGTCAATTTTTGTAGTTCATCTTAAGTTTTTAACTGAATGGTCAACCATTTAATTGATTTTTTGGCTTTTATTTTCAGCTGTTAAATTAGTAGAGGGCTGATGGATTTGCCATTTGGCATATTTCAAAGCCAAAATTAATTATTTGACCCTCTGTCTATTGGATATTTTCCCTTACCTTTCAAATATTCACCAAAATTGACTTGTTTATTGCACCGTAGGGTGTAATGTTTTACTGATTATTATGTGCACAAGAAGATGCTGATCTGCGAGAACTGCAGTATGTTTTTGTCGTGCTAGTAGCTTCATCTACCACAGGGCTGGTCAGGTGAGGTTAATCTTAGTGACAAGTGATGTGAATTAAATATGTATGTAACCGCAAGTGCACGGTATCGTGCAGTAACGGGTCGATCTCAGGGAGGAATCGCTATTATCCTAACTCAAATAAGGCAAAGCGTACCAAAGGAATATGATTGAATTAACACCCTAATCACTTTAAATAAAAATTAATCAAGCAATAAAAACAATAATAACCATTCATAACGGTACGAAAATTTACGAAACTACTAACCATAAAGTAACATAGATTTATTGCAAGAAAGAAACGAAATTAAAAGTAAAAGAATGTAAGAAAAACTTATCTCGATAGAAGATTTCTCTGTCGTTGCTCGTCGTCTTGTTGTCACTCCAAGGCGATGTGCAAACGATTACAAAGGGAGCCTTCTCCCCTAAATTAAATTAGTAATGGGGTACAACCTATATTTATCTACCCTACTACAAAGTTCTAAATCTGAATTTAAAACTAAAAACAAATAAATAAATAAATAAAAATAAACTTAAGCAAGAAGAACACAACTTGAAAAGAAAAAAAGACTAAGAATCTCAAACTCTCTCATAAATTCTCAAAACTAAGAAAAAACTCATAATAGAATTCTTGGATGATTTTCTATTGCTGAGCATCACATATATATACAAGTGAGTAAAGATCACAATCAATCTTTACAATTGAATTACAAGAGATTTTGTGGAGATAATTTTGGTAACCGAATTCCAATTTTGTAGGTTCATTGTATATGGACGATTCTTGAGTAGAAAAAATCTTGCACCAACTCATCATATCTTTAGCATCATTATCTCTTTTTTGAAAACTTCCATAATCGATTGGAGCTTTCCATTCTTCCATGCCATGCCAATCTTGTAAATTTGATTCCAAATAACTAAGAATATTTTCTCAAGAGAATGGAATCTTTCACATGAGATTGGGATACTCTTTGACTTGGTCCAAGATTGATCTTATACACAAAATTCGTGGCTCTCCTCATAAAATTCTTCTTATGCCTGGCTGCTGAGTTGACTCAGTGAGTTAACTGGACAGGATCACCAAAAATTCATAAAATGATATTTTTAAGCTCAAATTTCTCCATTCTTTCACCTATACCCAACAAACATAAAATCAACATTAAATATCGAGAAACATCATAAATAGAATAAGAGATGTATATTTTATGCCCTAAATTCACACATAAAATGTGTTCATCACAAGTGTCCACCCTCCCCTATTTTTGCCCAAGTTTGTGTCCAAATAGACTATGCTACATATCAAAAAAGTTGTGTCAAATTCTTATGACAGGAAAGAAACAAAGAATATACTTCCTCAAATACTTATAACCTCTAACAACCTCTTAAACAGTCCTTGAGTATATTCCCTACCCTAAAACAAGGGATCTGGACCTGACCTGCCTGACCCCTGAGGGAGTTGGAGATGATATATTCATGATGGGAAATAAAAGAATTTGATGATATATTCATGGCAGGAAATAAATAAAGAATTTACTTCCCCATTACCTATAGCTTCTAAACTCTAGCCTCTAGCAATATCTTATAACATTTCTCAAGTTTATTCCTCATGTTGTGAGATCTGAGCTTAGATTTGAACTTTCCTATAAGCATTGCTATGTCTCAGAGAGTATAGGAGTTCCAGCTTCTTGGGGAGGGTCTTTCTCCCTATATTGGAAACTTGCATTTTGAACTCTGTGGGAAGCCAAGTCATTCTGTCCTCTGTGCTTTATGTGAACTCCTTTCCTGGGCCACAGCCGGTAGCTCAATTTTATCCAAAGCCTAGTAAATGATTGTTGGTTGCCTACGGGTCATTAGCATATTATGGGCTCTTGCCGTGATAAATGAACATGAAGTTAGTGGGACCAGAATCACAGAAACTGATTTAATAGCATATTCCATTGCTTCATTGCCAACGATCATTGGGCTCATAGTTATTCACAGATTCTTTATACTTATGTATTTGAATTTCTTCCCACCAGAGTCGGATTGGGTTAATTTAGATAGATCATAACCGGATGATTATGAATTCTTTTCATTTCCTAAAATATTTTGCTTTTCCTTGGTAAGAAGATAAAATATCAAAGCAAGGTCCGAATCACAGCTTTCTCAAACACGGATAGGCTATTTCAATTCTATCAATAGCTGCATGAGCTCCTTCTCGGCTCCCATTATCCCATTGCAAATTCTTCCCTTCAAGCTTTTCAACTTTAGTAGAATGAGTGGTAGGGGAGAGAAAGCTACATGTTCTTCTTGGTTGCACACTTTGTCCTTTTTTCTTTTCAGTGGCCTCATTTATTCATTTCCGTGTTTCCTTTGGCACCCAAAATTTGAGTAAGTGTGTGATGACATTCTAATACCCAAAAACTGCAAATTTTTGTTATAAAAATATAATATTTAATACTGAAAACTTGACAAAGCTATAATAATAGATTAAGATTTAAAGAATGATGTGATGGATGTGAAAAGATATGGTAATAGGATTATAGCCATAAAGCTAGTGATGGGGAAAGAGATAGTAATATAATTAACGCTTACGCACCCCAAGTAGGATTGGATGCGAATAGTTAGCTACAATTTTGGGAACACATAGATGGATTAGTAAAAAATTTACGACAAGGTGAAAAGATTATAATAGGGGGTGATTTGAATGGACATATAGGGGGAGATCGGAGAGGTTATGAAGATGTGCATGGGGGATATGGTTTTGGAGTAAGGAATGAAGAGAGGACCTCAATTCTAGATTTTGCTACAACTTATGATTTATCCATTGTAAACACATACTTTGAAAAGAGAGAGGAGCATCTAGTCACCTTCAAAAGTGGGCACCATAAAAGCCAAATAGATTTCTTTCTAACTCGAAGGTCCGATAGATTGTTATGTAAGGATTGTAAAGTTATACATGGGGAGAGTTTAACCACTCAACATAAATTATTGGTCTTGGATATATGTCTCACTACGCCGAACAGTAGGAAAGGTCAGGTTTTGTGCCCTAGGATAAGGTGGTGGTGCTTAAACGGAAATATCTTGAAAACTTTTACTGATAATGTGATTATACAAGGAATGTGAAACTTTGAAGGAGACACTGATACAATGTGGAACGAGATGACTGCTTGTATTAAAAAAGTTGCCAAAGAAGTTCTAGGTATATCAGAAGGAAAATGTCATTCTCCTAGAGAGTCTTGGTGGTGGAATGATGATATTCAAGCAGCCATTAAAGCTAAGAAAGATAGTTTTAATGCATGGCAAAAGACTAAGGATATAGAGGATCTAAAAAGATATAGATTTGCTAGAAATGAAGCCAAGAAGATTGTGGGACAAGTAAGGGCGAAGAAATATGAAGATCTTTATATCAATCTGAGCACTAAGGAAGGAGAAAAAGCTATCTATAAAATAGCTAAGATGAGGGAAAGGCAACGTAGAGATTTAGGCCATGTTAGATGTATTAAAAGTACAGATGGTAGCATAGTTGTCAAGGCGACAAGGCGATCCAAGGCATTTGAGGCCATCCTGGGCGCCTAGGCAACGCCTAGGCGACCAAGGCGTTCCCATATATATATATATATATATGCAGCATTCTACATAAATAAACATTTAAGACATAGCTTAATTAATATAAGAAAACCAACAAAGAAACAAATAATTGAGTTAAGTAGGCAACACATATTTATAACTAACATTTGCTTATTTCTAACAAATTTTATCGGAGCGTAACTCCTTTAATATACTTCGGATTCAAGCAATCTCAAATTCATTGCAAAGCTAGTATAATTAGCTTTCTAACAAATCCTAGATTGCTTGAATCCAAGTTATAATGAAGGAGTTACACTTCGGTCAAACCTTGTTCGAAGTACGCGAATGCTGTTAAAAGTCGTCTAAATGCAAATTATTTTTTGGGCATCAAAGCAAGAGATTATTTTGGCGCGCTCTTGGTTTTTAGTAATGCTCTACTATAATAAGATTTATGGAATTTTTATATTTTGAAAAAAGCCTAGCATTTTGAAGTTGAAAATCACCCCCACACCCGAAAATACGGTTTTTGTTCTTGAACTGGAGGGTTGACTTTTTATCCTTCTGGAATTTGAATTTTAAACTATTTTTATTGGATTCAAATAGGGGGTATTTGCTTATTTATGAATAATATCTTAAGTAAATGAAATATAAAATTTATGAAATAAATTAAAGAAACATTTACTTAAATGATATTAGTCATAAATAAGTACTGTCTGATAAATGTTGTTCCTGTCTAGCTTAATAAATCCTGTGAAACAAATTCAAAGATCAAAAGGAAAAAAAAACATATATAAGACCCAAGGCGACCGACCAGGCATTCTGGGCTCCCAAGGCGTCCAAGGCGGCGCCTAGGCGACGCCTAGAGAGCCTGGGCGACCGCCCAGGCAACACTCATAAGGTGCCCAGGCGCCCAGGCCCTGGAATCACGCCTGGACACCTAGGCGACGCCTTGACAACTATGGATGGTAGAGTTCTAGTAAGGGATGAGGACATTAAAGAGAGATGGAACGATTATTTTTATAGCCTACTAAATGAAGACGTCTCAGGAAATAGTGATCTAGATTGCTCCATTACTTACCATGACACCACAGGTCATAGGTATATATGTAAAATTTGGGTGACAAAAGTGAAAGAGGCTTTAAGGAGGATGAATGTAGGCAAAGTACCTGGCCCATATGAGGTCCCAATAGAAGTTTGGAAGAGCGTAGGAATGTATGGAGTATCTTGGCTAATTATATTCAATAAAATTATGAGCTTAGGAAAAATGCCAAATGAATGGAGAAGTAGTATTGTGGTTCCGATCTACAAAAACAAAGGCGATATTCAGAGTTGTAATAATTACAGAGGTATAAAACTAATGAGTCATACTATGAAACTGTCGGAGAGAGTTATTGAAACCCGCTTGAAAAAAGAAACTACCATTACGGAGAATCAGTTTGGTTTTATGCCAGTTAGATCCACAACAGAGGCTATTTACTTGCTTAGAAGACTCATGGAAAGATGTAGAGAAGGCAAGAAGGACCTCCATATGGTTTTCATCGATCTAGAAAAGGCTTATGATAGAGTCCCTTGGGTTACATAAAGGATCAGCTTTAAGCCCTTATTTGTTTGCCCTCATCATGGATGATCTTACCAGAGACATTCAAGATGAATTTCCTTCGTTTATGCTTTTCGCTGATGATATCGTTTTGGTGGATGAGACAAAAGCAGGGATTAATGCAAAGTTGGAGCTATGGAGATCATCTTTGGAATCAAAAGGTTTTAAGATAAATAGAATGAAGACGGAGTATATGGTGTGCAACTTTAGTCACACAAGGACGGATAATGAGGTGGTGAACATTCTTGAGAGGGAAATACAGCAAAGTAATCATTTTAGGTATTTAGGTTCAATCATAAACAAAGAAGGTGATATAGACGATGATGTTTCACAGAGGATTAAAATAGGATGGATGAAGTGGAGAAGTGCGTCTGGAGTACTATGCGATCGGCGTATTCCTTTAAAACTTAAAGGAAAATTCTATAGGACAGTTATTCGATCGGCTATGATGTATGGTGCTGAATGTTGGGCAGTCAAGAAGCATCATATTGATAAACTTAGTGTAGCTGAGATGAGGATGTTAAGATGGATGTGTGGCAAAACTAGGAAGGATAAGGTAATGAATGACCGTATTAGAACTGATTTGGGAGTAACGCCAATACATGATAAGTTACGAGAAATTCGTTTGAGATGGTATGGCCATGTTCAACGGAGGCCGTTAGATGCTCCCGTTCGGAGGAGTGATTTGATTCAGATTGACGGGGTTAAGAGAGCTAGGGGTAGACCTAAGATGACTCTAGGGGAGGTGGTGAAGAAAGACATGTATAACTTAGGCCTTGCTTCAAGTTTGACATCGAATAGAGCTGATTAGCAGACAAAAATCCATGTAGCTGACCCCGTTTAGTTGGGATAAAGCTTTGTTGTTGTTGTTGTTACTGAAAACTTGACAAAAAAAGAAAATATTTAGTATATCGAAGTAGTAGATGCCTAAATATAAATTGAGAACTGTAACAGCTGGTGAACCGTATATTATTGTGGCCCAATTTCACATTACAAGAAGCCAACAGAGCGCTAATAAGAGGGCTCCATTTTTTTTTTTTCAAATGAACCCCCTCTGCTCTTGGAAGGGGGAAAAAAAAATCCTATTTTCATAAAAAATATAATGAAAACTAAAGAGTGAAGATGATGCAGAAGCATGGATATGGATTGCATACTTGTGTTGGATCCCTAACTCCAAGATGACTGCTTTCTCTATAAACCATGAATTTTAGGGATTTATGCTATATTTCTCAGAATAATGTGATCCAAGAACACATGGACAGGGTATGTCAAAAAATGACCTATCCTATCAAATTCTCGAACCTTGGGCCAGGGTACGTGATGTTGATAAGTTCCAGCACAATTAATTATGCCAAAACAAGCCCAAATCTTAGTTTAATGGGTTAAATAAGTAATCTGATTGGTCATGGACTGGGTCTTCTTATCTTTTCTATTGTAATGGGCCTATTTTTAAAGCTCATATGTAAGGGATAACTGGCCCAGGCGAATTTAACTAGTTAGAAATCTTGGGGATATCGATAGGTTAGTGGAGTTATTAATGAAGTTAGTTTTATTGTGAGTGGAAAAAGGCCTTGAAAATGTAAAGGTCATTAAATGTCTTGAAAACAATTCCAATATAAGTCATTGGAAATATTTAGGCCATTATGTCTACGAGGAAGTCCCAATGGGGTCTAGAACATCCCAACCTCTCTATATAAAGAGTTGCCTGCCTGTAAGCATTTGGAAAATGAAATTGGTTTATACTATTCCTCTTTGAGTGACATAGCAACAATTAGATGTTTTTCTTGAGGGGAAGTTGGGGTTGATTGGTGAGATGCTGGTTGAGGTTTAGGTGGGATGCCCATGTCATATCCTGTTATTTTTCTTTCATTGTATAAAAAAATGTTGAAAAGAGGGAAAAAAAAAATGTCGTTGTTGCCCCTATCTTTGTCAATCCTGTTACAATTGATCTCCCTCTGGTTTTTTTTTTGGCCGCTTCTGAGAGAAATATTTGATGTCGATATCTTAAAGAAATGACTTGACTAGGGGATTCTGAGTTCTCCAGTTGCTTGGGTCAGATGAAAACTGAATATATTGAAGCCTAATTTCTGATTGGAAACCACATATCTAATTTTTGTTTCTCATATTGTGATGTAGTTAGGAAGAAACTGACAATCCAAAACTATATCATATTTCAGATTGGTAAAAAGAAGGATCGTGCTGGTACAAGAATGCCAAATTCTCCTCCAGGCTTGTTCTTCCAACATGCTGGGCACAGGTGTGAAACTTTTCTGCTCATTTTTGCATATCCTTGTAGCTTATAGATGTGATTCCTTGTTTTGTTCTAATATTTATACATACAAGTTATCCCTCATTGGGATCTTAACTTGTTGGATTTGATACCTGAACCCTGGCTGATCCTTGTGGCTTCTAAATGCGATTCCTTGTTTTGTTGTAATATTTATACATACAAGTTATGCCTCATAGGGATCTTAACTTGTTGGATTTGATACCTGAACCTGTCCTGGCTGATCCTTGTGGCTTATAAATGTGATTCCTTGTTTTGTTCTAATATTTATACATACAAGTTATGCCTCATAGGGATCTTAACTTGTTGGATTTGATACCAGAACCTGTCCTGGCTGATCCCAGAACCAACTTGGATTTTGCTCCCACCTGCTGCAACAATGGGTAGCATGGGGGGAAAGAGATAATGTAGAGAAGTTAAGAACAGAGGATAAGTGTAGGGATGATATACGAAGGTGAAGCCCAATCTGAAACCCTATCAAGGCTTAGAAAGTTCATCCCATCAGTGGTGGGTTAGGGTTTGTGTGTGATTCATCATAATTTCAGGGATTATATGACAGGTCTTGGGATTATTGATCCATGACTGGTTTTGATGCTTTGATCAACTGCAAACTGTAGAGGTGAAAGAATTTGAGTGCTGATTCCTGTCCAGTGAGTTTGAGTGTTTTCTATCGGTAACTAGGGTTTAAGCTCATGCAAGGAATGAGCTCAAAATGAACATTTAAGAATCATTGATCATCCTTTTTCTCCTTTTCCCTCTTTTCTTTAACAATGGGCCGTCCCACTGACTTGTTTGGTGGGCACAAAAATGACATGTTTTGCCATACCTAGTCATACAAAGATTGCCAGTGTGGTTCTTATGAGTTTCAAGTGTAGTTTCTTGTCCACGCCATTTCTTTTATCCATTAAATTAACAGTTAGAGAGCACATTGAACTATGTGATGGAAAATATTAATATCGAAAATAGGGTTTCTTTTTGTCCATTCCAACCCAGCAAGCTGACTGTGCACGACGTAGATGCTTAACTGATTTTAGCAGTGATGTGATATATGAGTCATCCACTGGACCAGCAGTTCATACGCTCTCTGATGGATTACTCAATATCACAAAAGACAGGTGTCCATTATTTTGTATCTTGTTTAACAGGTTGCTATTCATCCTATGGAATGTGGAAACCCTATACAGACTATAGATGGAGACGTTATGGGAGGGATGGGAATAATGCGAAAGTCTAGCTTCAAATTTTTTTTTTTTTTGCTTATTTTTCAGAGTCCAAGGAATAGCTGCAGTGTGAGGTTAGTCTTGACTTCAGGAGGTTATTTTTGTCATGCTGCTAAAGAATTTTAGGAAGAGGAGGTACTATTCAGATTAGTATATGATACTGTTTTGGTAGCTGTTGCTTATAGTCAGAAGTGGGTGTTCAGGGTTTTTCTTTCACTTCTCTCTCAACTTTATGTGGAGGTTGTGGTTGTTGATAGGCTTATAAAACTATGAAATGGACTGTTATAAATGCAACTACAGATTGTTATTATTATATTTATTTTTGGGTAGGAGAGAATATTTGTCAGCAAAATGCATTTTTGTGACTCACGAGGGTTGATAAAAGCGAGCAGGGTCAAATGATTCTGGGTAGATTTTCCGGTCGTGAGTGAGGTTGACCCACAGTAGTGCCTGGTTGACTGTTCAATTGGTTCCCAGTGGGTCTGACTGCTTTTAGTGTAATTAATGAAACCAGTTTGTGGATTCGGGGCCTAAAGTGACATCTTTACTGAGTAGAATTTTTTTGTGCGACTTAAGTTGCAGTTAAATTTGGTATTGAGATTTGTGCATTTTCATTGACCTTCAATATTTTAGTGTTCCTTCTCGGTTGTAATTTGACTAACAAATTCAGTGTAGCACTTGTACAATGGTTTTTCCAGTCGAAAATTGTGCACATTTCATGGTTTATATGTGGTATATCTCATTCATCTCATTATGGTGGAATTTGGTTTTGGTGATTGATGATGTGTTGCTTTACTTTTCCTGCACTTAGTCTTGGCAAATATTTACTCATGGTGCAAATTACTTTCCATGAATATGGATGTATGCAGGGATAAAGTTGTTGATTTCCACTGGAATGCATCTGATCCATGGACAATTGTTAGTGTGTCTGATGATTGTGAAAGTACAGGTGGAGGTGGCACATTGCAGGTAAAGCATATTTCTTTTCATTCCACAATGCATGTCCTTTCAGCACTAGCTTCATTCCATAAATTTATCATCATAGATTAAATGTCATACAGTAGGCCAGGCCATCAAATTTATTTTCTCAAATGATGTTGATGCCTTGTGGCCTATGATGATTAGCTGTCTGGCAGGAGTGATGATTAGGCATCAGTATAATAAATTTGCTTACTTCATTTTATACTGCACCTTTTGTATGGGCTGTTTTTCCCCTATAACCTAAGTTCTGACCATGCTAGCATTGCACCTGTGCGATGCAAGGGTTTTTTTTTTTTGGGAGGGGGAGGGTGTAGGAGAGTGTGTGTGTGTGTGTGTGTGTGTGTATATATATATATATATATATAGAGAGGTAGAGGTATATGATAAAGTAAATAATTGTTTATTTGAAATATTCTAAAATTCCTTTAAAAGAAAAGAAGCAATACCAATGTAAAATTTTGTTTTTTTTTTTTTTTTTGGGGGGGGTGGGGTTGTTGAGTTTGGAGACAGTCCTAACCTTTGGCATTTCTTGTGCAAAATGACCGCTCTCAAGACTTGAACCTGGGTGTTTGCCCTGGCAGCATGAACTTTTTAGCAATGCTCCAGGCAGTGGCTCCTAATGTAAAATACATTGTATGTCTCGTTATTCTGAGGTCAAAATGTTGAGATGTTTAAGTCATAAAACATTGATGTTCTGTACTTATCAGATGCTTCATTGGTCTTCTTCATCATCATCTTCATTTTGTGGCTGTATGGATAATCATTCCTATAAAAGAGAATTTGTAGTTGGTGTGTTTAACTTTTAAGTAATGTAAAAATATGCAAGTATGAAATGTGGAATTTTTAAATACCAGAGAATTATTTCTGTCGAGTGGTCATAGTTGGTATGAATTATTTGTTTCTTCTGTACTCCAGTGTCTTTTGCATATAATACCTTCTTTGATGATGTTAATTCTGAATTGCTCAAGGGCTACTCTGGTGCTACTTAAGGCTCAATACAACTCTATCTAGGACCTAGAGTCTAAACAATCAAATTGGTAAGTTATACCCCATATACCCAAGTGTTGTCGGATTGGGCTGGGTTGCAATTCTGTCAACCCTTAGCTAGCCTGAGGGTACATAACTACAAACCTGCCATGCAGTGCAGGTCGACTTAGGGCTCAGATTTGCCAACCCCAATCCAGCCCAGGTCAACTAACCTGAAGAGCCAATTTTCAATAGTCTTGTTGTCAAGATGGGTTGTTCAATTCCCTGACACAGTTACCTGCCTTTCCTAAGAGATTGCATGGACCTGCTTATACCAAGTGGAGTTTGAGTTGAGTGGTTTAGTTGATCACTCTAACTGGACCCAGTCAGAACAAATTAAGCACCATGCAAGGTTTTTTGGAATTCAGGATTTTTCAACTAGAAAACACCCTAGATTCCGCCATGTTGTGGTCAGAAAATGACCGTACTTTCATCAATTTTTGCTGGAACTTATTATGGAGTAACAGGTGCTCATGGAAAAATTATACTACCCAACTAGAGATATCATGCGAGGGTAGTTACTGAACTGTCAGATCTCCATTAAAAATAGTAACAGTTTGCCGAGCTCATTCGTGTTCTCAAGCTTTGCTTTTTTAACCTTATAGACTGGGCATATGATTTTTGTTAAGTACTTTTATTCATATATTCGTGTTGGGTTTATGAAATCCACATGGGCCATATGGCAAAGTCTCTCTCTCTCTCTCTCTCTCTCTCACACACACACACACACACACACACACACACACACACATCCATACCCTGTTGGGTAGTTTTAGACTGACTTAGAAATGCTTCTCCTTTGCACAGATATGGCGCATGAGTGACTTGATTTATAGACCAGAAGAGGAGGTTCTTTCTGAGCTTGAGAAGTTCAAATCGCACATACTCACATGTTCGTCGAAATCTTGAGCTTGTAATGAGAATTCACAAGATGCTGAACTTGTTGGAGCCATAACTAGTATGAAACGCCTCAGTGTGGTCAGGCGAGGCAAATCTCTGATCTTCAGTGGGGTATTAAGTATCCTCATTCAAGACCATAGACTAGTGTTCTTAATGAATTTGAATGAATGTGCTTTGTTAAATATTTATGCTGATAGATTTTCTCAGTTGGAAGGGTATTGTTAACTATAACTGCTTCACTTCCCTCAAACAACGTGAATTTCGTGTGAAAGTTGGAGTTCCATTGAGTATTGTTCTCTGGGTGGAATTGCTGATTGCCTTTCCCAGTGATGTAAAACTCACTGGACTAATGACGGGGCAAACTATTTTTTGTGAATGCTGGTCTTGAGTAGAGACCCTCATGTGGGTAGTCTACTTAAACCGGCTGATTGGAAGATTGCTTTCAAAGAGTAAAATCTCCATCCCATCCAGTGCGTACTTAATTTTTATCCCTATTTGAGAGTGGTTTCCAACCGTGCCCACATGTCCTGCATGGGATTGGCCAGAATTAATACATTGAAATGGCTTTTGGTTTCTTATGGAATGGGAACCAGTGTGAGGGTTTGTGTCTTTAGGAAGGTCTGGGACATTGCAGAGTAGCATAAAACGGGGCTGATGGGTCATATCTGGACCATAATTTTGAGTTTGCCCTTTATCTGGACTGTTTGGATTCAGCAACGGAATCTCAAACACAACTCTTCGGCGTGCTTCAGAGCAATCTTCAAAGCCAGAGATTTTTTGTAAGCCACTGGTCTAGTTGGTCGTGGAAGTGGTTCAAGCATTTATACGTACTTTGATCCTTGATTTGGGTTTGACATGTTTGGATCTATGATGGGAACCAGTACTAGAGAGAAACAAAGAACAAATGTTGAGAAGCCATGATAGCTTCCTCCATGATCTTTTGTGCCAAAACAACAAAGAACAAATGTTGAGAAGCCATGATAGTTTCCTCCATGATCTTTTGTGCCAAAACTCACTCCATAATCCCTTTTTTTTGTTGATTGCCCATTTGCAGCCAGGGTGTGGGACGAGGTCCTAAGAAAATCTCATTACTGTTACCTTGAACCTTGGTTATAACACCTTACCTCTTGGGATCCCTCGAAAGACAAAAGACAAGCCTGGATTTTCAGAGGTTGTAGACACCCCAATCCCAGGGTCTCTTGTATATAAGGTATTTTTTATTTATTTATTATAATTTAAGTAAATCCCCTCTTGTTTTCTTATTATTTCTAAGGGAGTGATTTTTTTAGCCGAACAAATCGAGAGTATCTTTAGATTTGTACAAATATCTACGGCAAATTGGGTTAAACTGAAATTTTGTGGAGAGATATGTACCAAGGTCTTTTGTTCACATGTCAAGTTTCAATTCGAAGTTGGCCAATTGGTGAATATATACGGACGGATCTATGGATGAATCTACGTTTGAAATTTGGTATATGACCAATCTATATCATTTTCTAAATCTTCATCTAGTTGAAATTACCACATACCTTTTCATAGAGCACTCAAATATTTACAATGTGATGGTTCAAGTGGGGATAAAAAATTATGGGCAAATAAAACCCAGGTCTGCATTTGGTTTCAATTCAATAAAAAAATTTTCAATTTTTCAAGTGGACAGCAATTGTTGGAGAAACATAGTGAGCCACTACATGAAAGAATATTTGATTGAATTAAGTTTGAAATTTGATTTATATTTTATTCATAATTCTACAAATTTAACACGTCACTAATTCGCCAACTTTTGTCATATAAATATATCTCTTTTTTATAAAAAAAATAAAAAATAAAATAACTAGTGGGAAGAAACCCGTACTTTAAAGGTAATTTTTTATTAATATTTTCTCATTTTTTCAAGAAAAATAATTTTTTGATTATATATAAATGAGCACATAGTAATATAATATGCCTGTGGCATTGGAAACCCTCTCCCATACGTTCAGATGGTCAAACCACCAGATTTTGAGGTGGGCCACTAATTGATTGATCAATCTCGACCGACAGATCGATCTATTATTTATGAGCACTAAATCTTAATATCTTTCTCTCTCTTATTAAATTATTCATTTTTATTACATACCCAAAAAAAAAAAATTTATTTTTTTAATGAGGGATTATTACAACCATAATATTAATAATAATCGTATTTAAGCAATACACCCTTTTCCTTGAAACATTCTCGATCTCGATGAACGCATAACATTTTTTGCAATCTCTGTTACTTCTTCTTGTACCGTTTGTCACCCTCTGTGTCCGACCTCCAATTTCGAAGATGGGTAGCTTCGCTTGTGTGGCCACCCTCTTCGCCGTTCTTCTTCTTCTTAGTCCTTACGGACAGTGTTTTTATCTCCCTGGTGTCGCTCCTCGCGATTTCAGCAAGGTAATGTCATCCTATATGTTTCAAGTGTCTTCAGATGTTCGATTTGTTCATATTTTCCTTCCTTACAGTTTGTAATTATTGATATATCTCAAATTATCTGTTAATTTCATGATGACCTTTTCTGAATGGGACGGAGTTGGATCTAGAGTTCTGGGTTTTGATCTGTCTTAAGATGCTGTTAATTGTGGTTATGGGTCTTTGAAGTTGCATATCTCTGCGTTTTACCTCTTTTCTTTTTATTTTTAATTTAAATTAAACGTGATCAGTTTCTAGTGATACAGTAATGTTGGTTCTTTTTCCTGATTACTGAATATCATTCTTCTGAAAGGATGAATGGGGATTCAGGTTTTTCTAAATGATTATTTATCGTTGTTGGGCCATGCTGCTATTTTTCATCTGTGGCTCTTTAATCTCCCCCCCCCAAAAAAAAACCCCCCAAAAAAAGAAGAATTAAGAAAAAGAAAAAGGGTCGTAAAATCAGCCTACAATTGCAGTTCTTGATGTTTGATGTGTTCCATCTCTAGCCATAAATTTTATTATGTTTGTAACATTCAATTCAAAGGAAATAATTTTTTGGTTTAGGATCAGGTTTTCTGCTGACATAACCCACAAATTGTCCAAATTACTACTATATATCATTTTTTTTTGAAAGTTTTCCTTGCTATTTGTTTGGAGTTTGAACTTTTTTCCTTGTAACTCTCGTTTACGCAGGTCCCTTGCGTAACTTGAGAACTTTTTTTGGCTAAGCCTGATGAAGATGCTTGCTATGTTTTTGCTAGTCCTCATTGATTGTTAAGCTTATGCATTATATGTAGGTTGCTTCCATTTGTTTCATTTAATCATTGATCAATTATTGATATATTTTCTTGTTTGTCTTTCGACATAGGGTGATCCCCTTCAAGTAAAAGTGAACAAGCTTTCTTCAACAAAGACACAACTTCCTTACGATTATTATTTCCTGAAGTATTGCAAGCCTTCAAAAATTTTGAACAGTGCAGAAAATTTAGGAGAGGTTCTTCGAGGTGATCGCATTGAGAATTCTGTCTATACTGTGAGCCTTTATCCATCTTCTTTTTTATTTTCAATATTGTAAACAGTGCGCTATTCACTTTTGAGTTGGTAACCAGGAAAACAAGCTTTAAAGTTGGACAGGTTAATATTTAAGTTATATAACCGCTACACTTTGTCATTGACCTAAATGTATGATCTGTATCCCTACCAATGAAATAAATTGATGAACTATACCTATGTATATCCCAGTTTCAAATGAGAAAGGAAGAGTCATGCAAGATAGGCTGTCGAGTGAAGCTTGGTGCTGAGTCTGCAAAGAATTTTAAGGAGAAAATCGATGATGAGTATCGTGTGAACATGTAAGTACTTTGAACATAATGTCTTTTCATGACGATTCTAGTTGACAATGTCAATATGTATAATTGCAATTACTTTTATCTCTCCTTTTTTTTCCCTTCCCCGAAGTTATTCTATTGTTCTGCCTGTTAACCCTTTTGTACTTCATTGTAATATGCTCTGTTGTCAATTTGGAGGTGGAGAAAAGGAAACCTTTAAAGGCAGAAACATGATCACAGTAGCCCTTGTGGTTCTGGTTTTGGGTCAATTTTCTGGTTCACAACTGGGCCCATCAGTTCTGGTTTAGTTTGTTGTTATTTTCTTTATCTTATGTTCATTAGTGTACACAAGATTAGGATAAGTTCAGTACAGATAAGAGTATTTTTTTTTCTTTATTTATTGAAGAGTTCTAGTCAAGTAATGACCCTCCAAACAGTTTGATGGAGAGGAGATAAGGTTCAGATAAAGTTAGTTTTTTCGAAAGCACCTGCATAAGGGGGATTTTCTATTCTATCAAGATGTCTTTTTCTCTTAAAATTTTATTCTTTAGGACATTGCCAGCTCAGCCCATCGACTGGTTGTGTTAAGAGTCCTATTTTGTTTTGTTTTTACAGCTTTTGTAAATATTTGTGATGCTTTTCCCCGTCAATTAATGGAGTAGAAGTTGGGTCTTTTGGTTGAAAGTTGAGATTGTTTGTCTCCCTTCTCTCTCTTCTCTCTACTGATGTAGATCAAAAGAAGTTCCAACGCAAGTTTTGACGCCGGAACAAGTCCAAATTCTAGTATAATGATTTAAATAAGTAGCCCAATGGGTTATATGGATCATGGGCTGAGAATGTTTATGTTTTCTATTCTAATGAGCTTATTTTGGAAGCTCATATGTAAAGGATATGTGGACCATACGAATTAACTAGTTTGTTGTATCTAGTCCTCTAAAGTTGCAAAGTTTTGGGATGTCAATAGGTTAGTTTCATTGTTAGTGGTGAAAGTTTTTGAAAAGGTAAAGTTCAGTAAATATCTTGAGATCAGTCCCAAACTCCCAATGAGGGTCTTGAACCGTCTTAGCCTTTATATATAAAGAGGAGCCTGTAAGAATTTGAGATGAGAATTTGAAATGAAATGAGTTTATACAATTCCTTTGTGAGAAACAGAGTAACAATGAGATGGTGTTCCTGGTGAGAAGTTGGGGTTGACCGATGAGATGCTGGTCGAGGCTTAGGTGGGATGCCCAAGTCATATCCTTTTATTTTGGTTTCATTTAGAGAGAGAGAGAGAAAGAGAGAGAGAGAGAGAGAGAGAGAGAGAGGATTTAATGTTTTTTCTTGGTTTGAAATCGATTATGCACCTACGTGCGGCACTATTGCTGGTTTCTCTTTCCCCTATCTCTGTTATTAGATCTGATCACATATTTTGATCTCATATTATATTTGAACCCTTTTTCCTTATATGTTTCAAGTATGCCTAACATCGGCAAGATCCATCTGCTAGATCTGCATCAACTTAGTATCAAAGCCAAACCAGGCCTTAAAAAACTATAGGTCTTATCCTATTGTTTGCTGTTTGCCAACAAGTCTTGCAAGAGAACTGGTGAAAGGTTGAAGTGAAACTTGAAGAGACTCGGAGACAATTTAAGAGCTAATCGCTTCTCACATCTGATCATGGGAACCCTTTTTTTTTTTTTTTTTGACGAAGTCGTGCAAGTCATTTGAAAAGTCTGTGGAATAGCCGAAAGAGTCAACACAAAAGAATTACTTGCTATCCATGATGAGAACAGAAAGTTACGGTAGAGGAAGATGAGATGATATTGTTCATATGTGAATACAGCCTTGACTGTTCAATCTCCTTGCAAGGAACAGAAGGTTGTGGATGAAGTGACAAAAGGCTACTGCAGCAAGGATGTTTTACCTATTGAGTTTGTTATTCCCCACATATTTGAAGACAATGACGCACCTTCAATTCTTCATCTTCTGAACCTGGTTCATGATAGTGGTCTGTAGCATGAGACATTCTTTTAAGCTCTTCTATTGCTCCCATTCTACAAAACTCGAGGGGAGTTTTTTTTTAAAACAAGGGGGTAATGCAGAAGCATGATCGAAGTAGTCCTTGCGGTTCTGGTTTTGGGTCAATTTTCTGGTTCACAACTGAGCCCATGGTTCAGTTCTGGTTCTCTAGTCGTGGGCAAAGTTTAGTTGGTTGTTATTTTCTTTATCTTATTTATGTTCAGTTATATACACAAAATTAGGATAAGCCTGGTCCAAAAAAGAGTCGGCTTTCTTTATTTATCAAGTTCTAGTCAAGTAATGACTTTCTAATACAGTTTGCAATGGAGAGGAGACAAGGTTCACATAAAGTTAGTTTTTTTTTGTCAGTTGGGACTCCTCCAAAGCTCCTATATATATATATATATATATATATATATATATATATATATATATATATATATATATATATATATATTTTTTTTTTTTTTTTTTTTTTTTGGGGGGTTCTTTTATGGTTCTTTTTTTTTTATGATTTTATTCAGTTAGAACTCTGCCCATCGACTGGTTGTGTAAGAGTCCTATTTTGTTTTTATTTTTATAGCTTTTATAACTAATTGTAAGGCTTAAACAGCCCCATTGATTAATGGAATAGAAATTGGGTTTTTTTTTTTTTTTGTCAAAGGTGAGATTGTTTTCTCCCTTCTCTCTCTTCTCTCCTAGCTGCGGCACTATTGCATGTTTCTCTTTCATTTCTTCCTTCTACTTTTCCCTCTATCTCTATAATTGGGTTTGATCATAGATTTTGATCTCAATGAGGTATGAATCTATTTTCCTCCTATCTTGTTAGCGCTAGCGATACCATGTGCCGCTATGTACAAATGGTTCCCATTGATCCCACTTTGTATTTATGGTTTGTTTAGATTGGTTGTTATAGAATCCCTTTATTGTTAGGATTTGTTTCTTTCTAAGTTGTCTAGATTTACTTTACTAATAAGTTTATGATTGTAACTAAGGAAGTTTCCTACGCTATTGTTTCTTCTCTTTGATTTTAAATAAAGGAACCGCATGAGGAGGTATCTATTTTGTTGTTCCCCTTCTTTGGAGAATTGATCATCACTTCTTCTGTTTATCTATTTCTCTCTCTTTCGGTTTCACTGTTATTTCTTTATTGGAAATTGTTACATGGTATTAGAGAGGTGCCGTTTTGAGAGTCGTTTAAAAATCCTTGTTGTGGTGTGCAGCCACCATTACTGCCAATCTCTATAAACTAGCTCAGTCCCTTTACTTATTGACTGACTTTGGTTTTCTATTGCTGCTACTGTCTATATCATTTTGGTCAGATCTTCCCTGATCTGATCTGAGCCTCCACTGTTGCTGTCGAAACTTATCAGAATTGATCTGATCTGCAGCTTCCTGCTTTGTTTGATATATTGCTGCTGTATCACTAAGTGGATCTACAGTTGTTGATATCTGCTATTCCTGCCACGCTGCTGCGTATTATGTTACCTTGATTTGTTGCGGAGATCTATAGAGAACTATTTCTCAGATCTGTTGCAATTTACTCTGAGGTCTGATCTGCTCCTTCCTTGCCACAGACACTACTGCTATTGAGTGGATCAGATCTTCTTAGATTTCATCTGATTTACTCCCTACTGGTTTTACTTTTCTGCTGCTGACAACTTCAGTTATGAAATCATATCTGACCTGCACTGTCTACTATTGATCTGCTGGAACCAGGGCTGTGCTTGCAAGCATCACCAAGAATTATTTCAATCCCTCTTATCACCTCTTATACTCGAGTTGTTGGGATTGATTCTTGTTGGGTTCACCAGGGGAAAGTATTGCGACCTTATCCCCAAAATCTGAGCTTGAATGGACTCCATATGATCGAGTTCTTTCTCTTCGTATCAGATTGGTTGCCGCTGGTTTAGTTTCCAACAAGAAATCCCGAGGTTGAAGATAACCTCCTTCCTTGTTAATTACCCTTGGCCCCTTGAATAGTGTGGTTAATTACCAAATTGCCACTAGCTCTTGTCTGTGACATATTTGGAGTGTTACTTTGCTTGGGTGGTCCCATAAGTGTGACCATAATTTATAAAATTGCCATTGGACTTCTATATTTGCAATTTATTGCTTTGGAGGGTCCTCAGATCACACTGATGGAATTTACATTGAATGCTGATTATTATTTCTCGTATCTGGCATATCTGGGATTTTATTTGCTACCAGAACGGGGTGCTTGAAGATTATTTGGCTCTTATTTGTGGGTGTTCTTTGAGTGTTCCTCTCCATTATTTGTCCACGTGGAATGTTCCACGTGAGAGGGGGATTATATATATCTGCTTAAGTTCATTGAAGAGAGCTCAGCCTACCTACCGTATGATGCCTACCTGTTGCTACTGCTGTATGATGTCTAAATATTGCATGTGATGCAATCTACTATTGCTTCAAGATCTTCTTCCGGGGTCTTATTCAAGATTTGTTAATTGCTGCTCAAGATTTTTTTTTGTTGCCTCTACTATTTGATGCTGCCTCTACTATCTGCACCTGATGCGATCTCTATTACTTGGTTCACAGTGACCTACACTGTATTGCTGTTGCTGCTTGGTGTCTGTTCATTGTTGATGCTACTTCTACTTGGTTCACAGTGACCTATATATACTGTGCTGCTGTTGCTGCCTGGTTCACAGTGACCTCAAACTGTGTTGTTATTGCTTCTTCTTGGTTCACAGTAATCTATACTGTGCTGCTTTACTACTACTACTATAGTTTGCTTATGCTGACATGTTGTTTCAAGCTGGAGCTCTTACATTCCCCTGTGCTTCAGCTTGAGAGGGGGGGTGTTAGCGCTAGCGATACCATGTGCCGCTATGTGCACATGGGTCCCACTGGTCCCATTTTGTTATTTATGGTTTATTTAGATTGGTTGTTATAGGTTCCCTTTATTGTTAGGATTTGTTTCTTCCTAAGTTATCTAGATTTACTTTCCTAATTAGTGTATGATTGTAATTAAGGAAGTTTCCTAAACTATTGTTTCTTCTCTTTGATTATAAATAAAGATCCTCTTTGATTAAAAATAGAGAAACCACATGAGGAGGAGGTATCTAGGTTCTTCCCCTTCTTTGGAGAATCGATCCTCACTTCTTCTGTTTGTCTATTTCTCTCTCTTTCGGTTTCACTGTTTTTTCTTCATTGAAAATTGTTACATATCTCTTAAGTAAACCCACCACGCCCTCCTCCAGCAGATCCATCTAGGTCAACCTGCATCACATTTATTGACGTCTCTTTGATGGTTTTACAGGATTTTGGATAACCTTCCTGTTGCAGTCCTTCGGCAAAGGAGGGATGGAAGTCAGTCAAAAACATATGAACATGGTTTTCATGTTGGATACAAATATGCTGGGGTAAGTATCTCGAAGTAGTTATTTGTTACTTACCCAAAAAAAAAAGTAGTTATTTGTTGCATAATACCTGTCTTTATTTTGTTTGATATTTAACGTGCCTGTGCAGAGCAAAACAGAGAAATATTTTATCAATAACCACCTGAGCTTCAGAGTCATGTATCACAAAGATCTTGAAACTGATTCTGCTCGCATTGTTGGCTTTGAGGTTGCTCCAAGCAGGTGCTGTACTACCATTGCTTGTGTTATTTAGCATATAAGCTTGTGACTGTATTATCTTTTGGTTATGACTCCCTATGTAACTGGGACTTGCATAATGAGAGGAAACAGGAAGATTCCGCAATAGAAACACCTCAGTTAGTTCAGGGAGGGAGGGGATATAGTTTCTGGGAACATTTTTATGTCGCTTATATTGTAGTGTACATTTGAAAGAGTTGGAATCCCCACAAATTAGCTCTTAGGCCCAGAAAGAGGTAACGGAATTGTAGTGAATACAACATGATAATAAGTGTGTGAGATAGAGAGAGATCATGGTAGCGATGGCTGTAAAAAAAGTGTGTGTGATAGAGAGAGATCATGGTAGCGATGGCTGTAAAAAAATGCTGGATGTTGTGGACTGGAAAACTTTTATTTTTTGACTTCGATCCTCAAATTGTGAGTTGTTTCCATTTAAATGTCTAGTATTCCAAAGTTTGTGATAATCTAAAAAGGAATGGCTTTATAAACTAGTGTAAGTTTTTTTTTTGTTATAATTTACTAAATTTCAGATAACAAGTGTACCTTTTTGTTATTGCATTCAACCACACAAACTTGCTTAGTTGCTCCTGATTCTCAAATATACTTTTTTGAGTATACTTGATTTGGAATCTTCTCTTGAATTATGGGAGTGACAATGCTACTAATATGCATTTGTTGGCTATATTTCTCTCTGGTGTCGTCAATCCTTTTTTTATTTATGTATTGTTGTCACAATTTTGAGAGTTTGTTAGGCTTACTTGCTTTGGTCCTATCTTCTCATTTGGTCTTCTGCACACAGCATCAAGCACGAGTACAAGGTTTGGGATGATAAAAATCCTCAATTAGTAACGTGCACAAAAAGTGTTGTTGAACCACAGGAAGTTGAAGCAGATAAGGAGGTTGTATTCACATATGATGTTTCTTTCAAGGTACCGATTCCTTCAATCCTTTTGTATGATTCCTCTCCTCTGCTATTGTTTGGTTCCTGATGTGGTTTTGCCATTTACAGCCCAGTGATATCAAGTGGGCATCTCGTTGGGATACCTATCTCCTTATGAATGATGATCAAATCCACTGGTTCTCCATTATCAATTCTTTGATGATAGTCCTCTTCCTTTCTGGCATGGTGGCTATGATTATGATGAGAACTCTATATAGAGATATTGCCAACTATAACCAATTGGAGACCCAGGATGAAGCACAAGAGGAAACAGGTTGGAAGCTTGTCCATGGAGATGTTTTCAGGTCCCCCATCAATTCTGGTTTACTCTGTGTTTATGTTGGGACAGGGGTCCAGATCCTTGCAATGACGGTTGTTACAATGATTTTTGCATTACTGGGTTTCCTGTCACCTTCAAATCGAGGGGGGCTCATGACTGCCATGGTTCTCCTGTGGGTTTTCATGGGTTTATTTGCAGGTTACTCCTCGGCCCGCTTGTATAAGATGTTCAAGGGCACAGAATGGAAGAAGAATACTTTGAAAACTGCATTCATGTTCCCTGGTATACTTTTCACTGTTTTCTTTGTGCTGAATGTACTTATATGGGGAGAGCAGTCTTCCGGTGCAGTGCCATTTGGCACCATGTTCGCTCTTGTTGTCTTATGGTTTGGCATATCAGTACCATTGGTTTTTGTGGGTAGTTATTTGGGTTTCAAAAAGCCGGCCATTGAGGACCCAGTGAAGACAAACAAGATCCCCCGGCAAATACCAGAGCAGGCATGGTACATGAAACCAATCTTCTCTATACTTATTGGAGGCATACTTCCCTTTGGAGCAGTCTTTATTGAACTCTTTTTCATCTTGACATCTATATGGTTGAACCAGTTCTACTACATCTTCGGCTTTCTATTCATTGTCTTTGTCATACTCCTAATCACTTGTGCTGAGATAACAATAGTGCTCTGCTACTTCCAGTTGTGTAGTGAAGATTACCATTGGTGGTGGAGAGCCTATTTGACTGCTGGGTCCTCTGCTCTCTATCTTTTCCTCTATTCAGTGTTCTACTTCTTCACTAAGTTGGAGATTACGAAGGTGGTGTCCGGCATCTTATACTTTGGGTACATGTTGCTTATGTCCTATGGGTTCTTCGTCTTAACAGGGACAATTGGCTTCTATGCATGCTTGTGGTTTGTTCGGAAGATATACTCTTCTGTTAAAATTGATTGACACACTGTTAGGAAGTGGGCTGAGCGGATGCATATCAGTAAGCGCCGAAAATGATACTTCTCAAAGTTGAGGCTTGGGAGAGGGGGGAAGAATGTGCCCTTACCGGCTGTTAGATTATGGTCTACCTTGGACTTGAGAATTTTCTTCTGATCTCCCCAAACCGTCATTTTGTATCTGGTAGCTTAGGACGTTTGCTTGTACCTTTTTGTTCCTTACCCTTTTATTTCTTGCTTTATACCTACCTTTCTTTTCTTTTTTTCTTTAATGGCTGTGCACTGTATTTGTATTAGCTACTGTTGGAGAAGTTTACATGGCTTTCCTCCTGGAAATGATCAGATCTTCTGTTAATATTTTAGGGTGGATCATACCTGAATGTAGTAACCAAGCTGCCTGTGAGTATTTTCATTTTTCCTGTTTCTCTTTTTACATTCTGGCATTTTAGTTTTTTGACTCGACTTGATTTGTCAAATAGAGAATGAAAATATGTAGGTTGACCATTTACATTTACCTCTAATTTGTTCTGTATTTTTTATGCGAGATTCCTTCAGGATTTAACGGTTGAAGGGTGTTATTTTGATTCTTCTGAAGTTGCCTGGTAGATTCATTGTTATTCTAACTTCCAGCTGCTAGCTATCGCCGTCAATTTCATCAATGGGTCTATTGTTGTTGCCAAGGTCGTGACTGGTTGGGTTGGCGGAAAGAAGAGTGGAGGTGGACGATGGCAATTCAGCAGAGGCCTACTAACTATACTTGGTTCTGATTCTGGAGGACTGGGGTTTGGATTTATACGGACTTACATCCAAAAGAAGGTAGACACAAATAGGGAGAGAGACGAGTTACTGGATTTCGCAGCGGCTACCAGAGTTAGAGGTGGAGCATCGTTGTGTAACATACACAGCGGTTGCCTGTTGCTGGAGTCGAGGCAGAGCGTCAACTCTGGCATGCTTTCCAGCTTTGAGGAATTTGGTGATCCTTCTGGCGGGGAATTAGATTTCAGCCTTTTGAGAGTTAGAAATCGCTTCCAAGGAGGAACGGGCTCCTCTGTAGCCCCCCCCAAGTGCTACAATATGGCGGTCGCCGTTGGCTGCATGCTGTGTACTAAATCGAATCGTGGGGGAGTGTAACAGATCAGTAAGTGGGGTGGAAGAAGACCCTCTCTCACCACAACCACCATCGTTCCTCTGCCCAAAGGTGGATCTCGGAACAACCATTTAAGTACTTAGGGTTATGATTAGGGTTTACATTAGGGTTTTCATCGACGACTTGATTGTAGCTCTTGGATTAGAACCCTGAGACGAAAGGGGCAAGGCAGTCTTAGTGTGGCTGGGAATCCTATGATGAAACCCTCCAACACCTCCTCCGCTACGGCCATTGTTACTAACTTCATTATTCAATAGGCGATGGAGACTAAGGATATTGGAGGGAGGTATGGGGTCATCATCAACTTATCATCGGCATTGTCTTCATTCTCATCATTGTCGTCGCCTTCTTCGGTGGTATAGAATGGGTAGGGGAAGAAAAAGAGCCTCTCTTCATGGGGTTTCTGTTTCTCGATGCGCCAACACTCGCATAGCTTCTCAACCTTGTGGTGGCATTGGATGGAGGTCTTGGAAGGAGTGGCGAAGAGGCAGTGGTGTGATGACGACCTCTTGTCAATGGGTGGCCTTGAGGTTGCCATGGGGGAGAGAGTACCATATCTCATGGTAGGAGTCAATGAGGACTACCGTTTCTTCGTGGGACCAAGGAGGAGGGAGGTGCCTGGAGGAAGGCGGTGGCGGCTAAGGTGTTGGACGAGTGTTGGCAGCGGCGGTGTTGGTGTTTGTGGTTGTGATGGTTGGGCTGGGGTCTTGGGTGGAGGACGAGGAAGCAGCCATGGGTGGAGAGGGTTGTGGTGGTGGAGGGAGAGTGGTAGTCTTCTTACACCCCGCATTTGATCCCCGTGGTTCACTTCCTCCCCTCTTCATTTTGCAGCAAATACACTCTCATGGCCGAATTCGATTTAGTACACGTGACGTGCATCCAATGGCTGCTGCCAATGCTATAGCACTTGGGGGTGCTACAAAGGAGCCCGATCCAAGGACTTGGGTTTTTCCCTCTCACCTTTTGAAGATGCTGACGCAGAAACCATCTATCCATCTAACTTTCTGGTCACACGCTGCTCTCTCACTAACATCGACACCAACCTTTCATCATCAACCTTCCTTTCCCTGATTCTCACTCTGCTATTCTTCGGTTATATAATTCTCAAAAATAAATGAAAAAAAGTGATGATGAAGAACCAAATCTAAATTGATTATTAATTGCTTTATTGATTATAATTTAAACGGTTGAATTTGGTTTCAGCAAACTGTATTATAGACTTGTGAAAGCTATATTGCTAATCATTGCTCAACTTCACCAGCTTTCTACCTACCTTGGACCAACTTCGATTTCTAGGCTGTGCTTGTTTGTCAAGAAAGTGAGAGTAGAAAGAATATGTAGAAATGAAAAGAAAACAAGGGAATAAAGAAGAAAAAAGGAAAAAAAAATTCTAGATTTTGGTTGGCATAGAAAAGAAGTGAAAACAAAAAAATTATTGACCACTGCAACACAACTTGCCATGTTATTGGAGCATTTTCTAAATGAATATGAAATTTGACATGCGATTAATTTATATTATTTTCTAGATGCCTATAAAATTGAAATTGCCACAACACCTTTCCACGGTTCAATCGCTCATCCCCGAGATCGGGGGCGGGTGGCACCCACCGGATGGTCGCCAGTGGGAGTCGGATGAACCCACCCTCCGTTCGAGCCGACACTCTCTTGTCGGCTCGACTTGTTGGCTCGAACGGAGGGGTTAGATTCATCCGACCTCCATATGAACCATCCATGGGATCGCCGCCCCACGAGGTTTGAATCCCCTTTCCACGGGGAAAAACTTGGTGGTAGATTACAATAGTTTTGTTAGATGAGAATAATTTTCTCAAAACTTTATAAATACGAATCAGAATTTGAAGTAAAGATTCTTTGATCACAACAAATAGAGGATGATTTATTCAATCACATAGTTTGGGTTCAAAGAATATGACGCTCATCTGGCAATCGATATGTTAAGTATTCTTTTTTATAAACAAAAAAATAAAATAAGAAGATAGAAATCACACACAGCCAACCATGCTCCCCCTTGACAGTCAACACTTGATTTTGAAGTAGCACTCCCACTAATATTGATTGATCTGGAACTATTCATCCAATTTTTTATGGATGAGCACTAAACTAAATGTCTTTCTCCTAATAAAAAAATGCTCTCCCCCTCCCATCAATTTGAGGAAGAAAGTTACAAGTATGAGTGTTAAATGGTGCAGTTTGGCGTATCATGAGTAAAATTAAAATTGAACCATTTATTAAACAGTTTTAAAATACTTATCAAAATCGATTATTAATCAATTTATGTTTTTAAACAATTTCATTTGGGAGAGGGAGAGAAAGAGAATTTGGAACAAAATAGAAGGAAAGCCAAGGAAAATATAAAATAATTTTAATTATATATAAAAATAGACTTTTGATTTAAAAGTATATCATATAAAAAGCATTAAAAGAAAATTTATTTATTTTCGATTTTGATACATAGTTCGATTTCATTTTTGACACCTTAGCTTAGAGTATAGAAATCGTCTCCCGCCTGAGTTTGGGCGGGAGACTTGGCGGTCCAGATGGATGTCCGCCACCTGGCTCTCGGGTGGATCCAAGCCCTCCATCCGAGCCGACACCCCTGTTGGCTTAGTTTGTCGGCTCGGGTGTTGGCTCGGATGGAGGGCTCGGATCCACTTGAGAGCCAGATGGTGGCCATCCATCCGGGCCGCCAAGTCTCATGCCCAAACTCAGGCGGGAGAGGATGTGGATCCTTTTGAAGGGAGGACATGATTAACATAATTCATTTTTAGAATAAATTTCAGCTACCCCCCAAAATAGTTTCGAAACATCACCTACCATCTACACCTTTCAAAAAACATCAACTACCACTCAAACGTTTACCACCGTTAATCAAATAGATCCACTCCGTTAAATGAATTCCATTAGTTGATGATGTCACCCAAAATTGATTTTGAAATGAACAATAATGCCCTTAAGGAAATGTTAAAAGATGGTTTCACCCTCCATCACTTAAGGAGGGTAAAACCCCAAATCTAAATCCAATTTCTTCTTCTTCTCTGATTTACCATTTCTTCTCCGATTATCTTTGTCGACGACAATGCAAGCCTTTTCTTCCCCAACGATGGCGCAACGAAGCTTTGGCCGGCGGCAATCTTCGTCTGAAAAAACCCCAAATCTAAAGCCTTGTTTTGTCTGCAAAGACACTACTTGCATAGAAAAGCCATTGTTTTCACGCTTCTGCTACTGCCCTTGAATCCTCCTGCCACATTCTTCAACTCCTGCAATGCTCTGTTTACTCATCGCCTCCTTCTTCTTCGACAAAGGAAGCTAGCATAAACGGCTTCTTCCATGCGGCAGCGCCGCTCCACTGCCAATCTGCTTCCAATTCCTAAAACCACGCTTGAGACCAATTGCTTGGATTCATTTCTGATGTCCATCCTCGGAGAAAAGGTCCCTAAGAGCATGAAGCTTTTCGTCAAGCTTCGAATCCACACGCTCCTTCCGTATCGTCGATGAGGGTTTGGCTGTGATGGAACCAGAGTTTCAAACGAACAGAAGAAGCCCATGGGAAAATTTTTTAGGAATTGTTAGTTGATCGATATCTTGCGGTAAGAAGAAATTGCATAATCCAAAAGAAAATGATGATGATGATGCCGCTGTGGGTTTTCTTCGTGTGCATCCATGCGTTTTTTTTTCCTTCTGTGTTTGTCTGCAAAATCTTTCTCTACAATGGTTGATAGGTTTACAAAGAGAGCGGTGACCTTCATCTAAGGAAGGTTGGAATTTGTAAAGCTTTGCCTGCAATAAAATTCAGATCTAGACAGATTAGGAGACAAATTTCAGACAGGGACGGAAGGGTCTCTTTCTTTCTTGGCTGCTCTCGTGCTCTCGTCTCTATTTTCCAATGGCAGAGCCATTGACGACCAGTATATTGGAAATGGTAATTAAAAATCTCAATGATGAGAGGAGAGATGCCCTGAATACAATAGCTCAACAGGGAGAATGATGAGAGAGGGATAGAGGAAAGGAAATAATAAGGTTATATTAGTAATTTTATTATTTTTTTAAAATTTTCAATTAAAAACGAAATGGGTAAAAATGTCTAACAGTGATTTCAGTCTCTCCCATCAGTTATTTGGGTGTAGTTGATGTTTTTTGAAAAGTATGAGTGGTAGATGATGTTTCGAAATTATTATGGGGGTAACTGAAATTTATTCTTCATTTTTAATAAGGAATTATTATTATTATATATTATAATAATATCAGTATAACCTTTTTTCATATAATATTTTTGATGAAGACATACGTATTCCGTACTGTACAATTGTCTCTCTTCTAACTCTCTCCTTTTTTTTTAATTTCCTTTCCTTCGATCATCTCTCTCAGTTACTACTGCTTCTTGTCCCGTGTCTCTCTCTCTCTCTGTCGACCTTAATCTTGAAGATGGGTAGCTACGCTTGGGTTTCCACCCTCTTCGCCGTCTTCCTCCTACTCATTCCTTACGCGCAGTCCTTCTATCTCCCGGGTGTTGCTCCTCGCGATTTCAACCAGGTAATTTTGCATTTTGTTTATTCTGAAGCGAAATCTATGTTCTGTGTTTCAAGTTTCTTTATATCTTCGAATTGTTCATACTTTTCTTTTTCCTTCCTCACATTCCATATTTGTTGTTCAATCTCAAATTAACTGTTTAACTTCATGATGAGCGTTTCTGAATGAGACGGATTTGGATCTAGGGTTTTGGGTTTTGATCTATCAGTTATTTGTGGATCTGGGTCTTTGAAGTTGCATTACTTCCGTGTTTTACTTTCCTTTTTTTGCTCTTTATTTTTTGTTCTCAATTTAAGTTAAATGTGATCCGTCATCAGTGTCTAGTGATCGTTTACATGGTTTGAGAGTTTTCAGTTTGTTTTTATTTTTTCTCCTCATTACTTGCAATCCCTCTTGAAATGATGAGGGGGGGATTCAGGTTCTTCTCTTCTAAATGATTCTTTATCGTTGTTGGGCCATGCCGCAATTTTCGTCAGTGGCTCTCAGATCTTTGTGTAACTTTCTTCTTTCATTATTATTCTTTAGCATGTCCCCTGCCTAACTTGAGAACTATTTTTGGCTAAGCCTGATGAAGATGCTTCCTATGTTTTTGCAAGGCCTCATTTATGGTTACGCTTCTGCATTATATGTAGGTAGCTTCTATTTGTCTTAGCTAATCACTGATCAATTATTGATACCATTTCTTGGTTGTCCTTCCACATAGGGTGATCCCCTTCAAGTCAAAGTGAACAAGCTTACTTCCACAAAGACGCAACTTCCTTACGTCTATTATTTCCTGAACTATTGCAAGCCTTCCAAAATTGAGAACAGTGCAGAAAATTTAGGAGAGGTTCTTCGAGGTGACCGTATTGAGAATTCTGTCTATAGTGTGAGCCTTTATCCCTCTTCTTTGTTATTTTGAACATTGTAGACAGCTAGCTATTTGTTTTTAAGTTGGTTACCAGGAAACCAGCTTTAAACTTGGGACAGGTTAATATTTGAGTTATATAACTGCTACAATTTGTCATTGACCTAAATGTATGATTTGTATCCCTACCAAAAATAAATTATGAACTATACCTATGTATATCCCAGTTTCAAATGAGAAAGGAAGAATCATGCAAGATAGGTTGTCGAGTAAAGCTTGAAGCTGAATCTGCAAAGAATTTTAAGGAAAAAATCGATGATGAATATCGTGTGAACATGTAAGTATTTTGAACCTGATGCTTTTTGATGACCTTTCTAGTAACAATATCAATATGCATAATTGTAGACTTGTGGTTACTTTTATCTTCTCTTTTCTCTTTCTCTGAAGTTATTCTATTGTTCTGACTGCATAATTATTTTGTACTCCATGATGATTTGCTCTGTTGTTAATTTGGAGGAAGAGAAAAGGAAACCTTTACTGACATTTCTTTGACGAATTTACAGGATTTTGGATAACCTTCCTGTTGCAGTCCTTCAGAAAAGAAGGGATGGAAGTCAGTCAACATATGAACATGGTTTTCGTGTTGGATTCAAAGGAAACTATGCTGGGGTAAGTATCACGAAGTAGTTATTGTTGCATTA